>CAXKVI010000001.1:28243921-28438921 GCA_964058755.1 Campiglossa producta | reverse complement strand
ATAGCTTGTTACGAAAAAGTTGTGTTAGCCTTTGTTTTATTATGCCAGGTGATTTTATTTATTGCTAACCTTGGCAATGTCATGTTATATTATGTCATGTTATGTTTATGGCATGTTACATTATGTCATGTCGTGTTATGTCATGTTATGGCATGTTCTGTTATTTCGTTTTACATTATGTCATGTAATGTTATGCTATGTCATGTAACGTTATGTCATGTTATATTATGTCAAGTTATGTAATGGCATGTCATGTCATTTTATGTTATGTCATGTTACATTATGTCATGTTATGTTATGTTTCGTGAATTACTCCCATAATCCACTTCCTCCAGCGTGTAATAAACCCAACCAATTCAGTGTAGCGCACAATAACAACAATATCAATAGCCAACGTTGTTGTTGTTTGCTTGTCTGCAGAATTTTCAATGCATTCAACATGAAATGGTTCAAATGATGGCACGCATAGACGTTCGGGCGCAATAAAAGAATTTTTTTTTGTTGGCTAATTAGACTTGGTTAGCGCCTACAAAGGCATAAAAAAAAAACATACCAACAACCAACATAAAAATGTTTAGCAAAGAGATGTGTGGTTTCATTCTGAAAGAAGTGGCATTTGAAGCGGAAGATGCTGTTTGCCTGCACGCAATCATTCAAGACATTCAGTCCGACTTTGGAAACGTTACGGTGTAGACCTCACCCGCTCAAACGGCAGCTTACCTGCATTTCATACCAATAGGTTGTTGTTGTTTTTTATTCGTTATTTTGTATGTGAATTTGCCGGCTATTTTGTGTGAAAAAGAATTTTTGCGATTACAAAATGTGTTTGATCTATTGTGTGTTAGTGCATTTGTTGTTGCTTCACCTGGCTATTGCTGCACCAAGTGATGCTCCGGAAAGTGATGATGTTAAGCCGGTATTGCATCGTAAAGAATTTGTAACGCTACATAAATGGACTGAGTTGCGATTAACGGTGCTGCAGAGTATGAACAGCCAGCGACATTAGATGCAATGCAATATGCGCAGGATAAGCTGTTGCCAGTGGATGTTGATGTGGAATATGGCGGTGAGTTAGCTGGTGATAACTTTGGCTCAGAAATATTTTCTTATGTGAATTTTTTATATTAGATGATGGCTACCATCGCACCTTTCTTACTATACCACGTTTGAGCCATGGTGTGCTATACTCGCTTGCCGTGGTGTCGGACAGTGATAATGCTACGCTGTTGAATCCACATTTGGTAGCTTATCCCAGCTATGATTGGCACTCGAGTTTTGGACAAAATTGTAGTACAATAACATCGGCGATACGAACTTTTTGTAAGTTGCTAATATTAATATACTAGAGTCCGCCCAGTAATTGAAAATTCAACCACAAAACCTTATTCTAAGTTACTACGTTTTTTGAAGTCCTCTTCTTTGAGTAAACCAACTTTTCCTTTCATTTACTATATTTTTCCTTTCTTCACATTCTTCTTCTTTCTGCTTTTTACTCCCTAGAATATTAAGTAAGTCAGTGTCAACTTTTTTTTTTAGTTCATATAATATTTTAGTTTACCTTTTCCTAAGGTGTCCTTCTCCACCTTCTTCAAATTTTCGGCATTTTGCCTTTCCTCCCTTTTCTTTTCTTTATTTTAATTTCTTTCCTTTCCTTTCCTTTCCTGTCCTTTCCTTTCCTTTCCTTTCCTTTCCTGTCCTGTCCTGTCCTTTCCTTTCCTTTCCTTTCCTTTCCTTTCCTTTCCTGTCCTGTCCTGTCCTTTCCTTTCCTTTCCTTTCCTTTCCTTTCCTTTCCTTTCCTTTCCTTTCCTTTCCTTTCCTTTCCTTTCCTTTCCTTTCCTTTCCTTTCCATTCCTTTCCTTTCCTTTCCTTTCTTTTCCTTTCCTTTCCTTTCCTTTCCTTTCCTTTCCTTTCCTTTCCTTTCCTTTCCTTTCCTTTCCTTTCCTTTCCTTTCCTTTCCTTTCCTTTCCTTTCCTTTCCTTTCCTTTCCTTTCCTTTCCTTTCCTTTCCTTTCCTTTCCTTTCCTTTCCTTTCCTTTCCTTTCCTTTCCTTTCCTTTCCTTTCCTTTTCTTTCCTTTCCTTTCCTTTCCTTTCCTCTCTTTTCCTTTCCTTTCCTTTCCTGTCCTTTCCTTTCCTGTCCTTTCCTTTCCTTTCCTGTCCTTTCCTTTCCTTTCCATTTCTTTCCATTCCTCTCTTTTCCCTTCCTTTCCTTTCCTTTCCTTTCCCTTCCTTTCCCTGTTACTTTCCTTTTCTTTCCCTTCAATTTAATCCCTTTCCTGTCATTTCGTTTCCTTTTCTTACCCTTCTTTTACTCAATTTTCCTTTCCTGTCGTTTATTTTACTTTCCTTTTCTTTCCTTTGCCTTCACTTCCTGTCTTTTCCTTTATTTTCCTTTTCTTTCAAATTCTTTTCCATTCCTTTAGTATCCGTTTCTTTCCTTTCTCTTCATTCCTTTCCCGTTCCTTTTTTCTTTTCTTTCCTTTCCTTTCCTTACCTTTCCTTTCCTTTCGCAACTTTTGGAAAATAGGCGTAGCACCTCCCAAACATACTTAATTTGTATACCCTCTAATCTCCCCATAAACTATTAATTCACACTTCTCTCGTCTTCTTGTCCGCTCTCAGATCGATGATTGCTGGCGTTTATGGGTTGTCGACTTGGGTCAAATTAATGGCATACAATATTGTGCTCCACAAATACTCGCTTTCGATCTCGTCACTGATCAGTTGATACATCGTTATATCATACCACCATCACAGTATACGCCAGGCATATCAATTTTCACCGCGCTCGCTGTCGACGTTCAGGAGTCCGCAATAAAATCTGAGTGCGGTCACGCTATGGTCTATATAGCGGATCCGTGGGGTTATGGATTAATTGTTTACGATACGAGTCGAGGACAATCTTGGCGTTGGCGTATTCAAAATATGCATATGCAACCGGAACAATTGACGCAGGATAAAACGGGCAGTAGTGGCATATTTACAGTGAGCATCAGTCCGAGGAAACAGGGCGACGAAAGAGGTAAATGAAAACAAGTAAGGAAGTCTAAGTTCGGGTGAAACCGAACATTACATACCCAGCTGTGCACATAAAGTGGGCGTGATCGTTCACCGATTTTTCTTATTTTCTGTGGTAGTACTCTACATAAACATAACATGCCTGGTACCTAGTTTCGTAAATCTATCTCACACCGTTCTGAAGTTGTTAGCAGTCGAATTTAAAAATTGCTTGACTCATAAGTGGGCGGTGCCACGCCCACTTTCCAAAATTTTGAAAAAATTATGTAAAGAATATGAGAGTTGATGTATGTACCAAATTATATTATTATAGCGAAATCAGTTAATTAGATATGGACTTTTCAATATTTCCACCTCCTTTCAATATAACTTTTATGAAAAAGTAGGCGTGGTCGCGAAGCGATTTCGTTTATTTTCTATAGCTGAATTTACCACAACAATAGTATGTCCTCTACGAAATTTCGTTATACTAGCATAAACTGTTCTGAAGTTATTAAGAGTCAAAATTTTAAAATTTCTTCAAATATACGTGGGCGGTACCACGCCCCCTTTTCAAAAATTTTTATAAAATCGGCCTTAGAACATCTAAATCAATACATATTGCAAATTTTATCATTGTAGTTGCTTCTAATATTGAATTAACCCATTTTATACGTTTTTCGAAATTTTCGATATCGAAAAAGGGGAGTGGTTATGGTCCGATTTTACCCATTTTCAATATCAATCTATTCTGAACCCAAATAAGTACGCTTGCCAAATTTGGTGAAGATATCTCATTATTTGCTCAAGTTATCGTGTTAACGGACAGACGGACGGACGGACGGACGGACGGACATGGCTCAATCAAATTTTTTTTCGATCCTGATCATATTGATATATGGAAGTCTATATCTATCTCGATTCCTTTATACCTGTACAACCAACCGTTATCCTAACAAAGTTATAATACCCTGTGTACAAGTACAGCTGGGTATAAAAAGAGAATGGGCTCCCAGGCATTATTCTCAGCTTACAGTCCCCTCAATCGTCAAAGCAGGAAACTTAAAGAAATATAAATGGATTTCTTCCTTTTAGTGGATCGTCATCTATATTTCCATGCCTTGAATAGTTTTCTAGAAGTGAGCGTGCCGTTAGACCTTGTCAACAATGCTTCTCTGTGGACAGTTGGCAAAACTCAAAAAGACCTATTCAATCAATTTAAAATTATTGGCAGTCGCGGAATACAATGTGAATCCGAGGCTATGGATAGCGACGGGAATTTATATTGCAGTTTGATCAGTTCAAATGCTTTGATAGCGTGGAAAGAGGATACCGATTATGATTCAGATCACTTGAAGGTGGGTAGAAGGATGAAATTCATTCACGAGGGTTACGACTCCGCTTTAAAACTTGTTATTAGGCAAATATTTAACCATTTTAACTACACAGGTTGTCGCCTACAACCCGGATAGACTACGTTTTGTAACTGGTCTAAAAATTAATCGAAACAATATTGAGGAAGATGAGCTTTGGGCTCTGAGCAGTAATCCCGAAGTTAGTATCTACCCAGTGGGAAAGTAGGTAATGAATTACCTTCTTCATTCATGAAAAGTAATGCATGAATTCATTTATACATAAAAAAGTTTATAGGGGATATACATTACCCTATACATTACCAAACATTACCTTTTCCCACTTGGTACTTAAAACGGGTTCAATTCTCAAATCAAGAAATTAATCTTTTTTTAATCTTTTTTAGCTTTTTGTTGGTGGAAATGTACTTAGAGAAGATATCAAATTTCAAATCATTGGCTGTCGCGTGAAAAATTTGCTGGAAAATGAGCCTTGCTCTGTTGTAATGAATCATTTACGGAAAGCGTAAAAATGAAGATACATAGTCCTAAACTAAAATTTTATGAATAGAATAAAAACGCTATATTTAAATAAACCAAAAACTTTTTCTGTTGGCTATTTTACGATTAGGCGGTGACGACCTTGAAATAATAAACATCTTATACCGTCTCTTCGTCCAAATTTCCTTGCTGTCGCATCGGCCCTGTTCATGGGTCCAAGCGCAAAACTCAGCTGGATCATTTCTGAACTTTTTCCGACTCATTTTGGGACTTTGGGGTCATTGCGCATTTTTTCGGAACCATTTTGGAGCTATAAAAGTCCAGATAAAAATCATTTCAAAATAGTCCCGAAATGATACCACAAAGCCGCGAAATCACCCAAAAATGTTTTTGAAATGGTCCTACAAAGGGCCGAAATGATCCATAAAGAGGCCACAAATATGTTCCCGAAATCAAACAAAAAAGTCGGGGAAAGTCCGAAAATAATCCAAAAGAGAACCAAAGACAATGCCGAAGAGGTCTCGAAATGTCTTCGAAAAATTCCCAAAGTGGTTCCGATAACAATATCATTGCGAAACTTTTTGAAGACATTTCGTTTTTTTTTTGGGATTATTTTGGAAATTCTAGATATGCTCCATAAGAAGACCCGATTCGTTCTGGATATTTTAGCAGGTTAATCTCCTACTTATCCAGACTGAACGCCGACGTGCCAAATGAATGTCCAGCATGGGGCTCGTCTCCTCATAACACCAACCATCTATTCACCTGATCTTCGGAGCCGACTCTTCTAACACCCATTTCCCTCTGGTCCAACCCTATAGAAACTGCTAGTTTCCTAGAACTCCTGTTAGAAGACATTGATGACAATTTAGGCTAAGGATAAGTTCACGTTTGGGCCGGGCTACCCTTTTTTACAACAACAACAAGACCCGATGAAAGCCATTCAAAATTAGTCTCGAAATGATCGAAAAAAACCCAAAAAACTGGAAATAATTTCGAAAAAATACGGAAATCATTTAAGTTCCGAAACTTTTCCGAAAATTGTCCCGAAAAATCCCTGAAATGATCCCCAAAATGTTTTAAAAACGTCCAGAAAATGACAGAAAAATGCTCAGAAATGGACCATAAAAAATCCAGATATGTTCCAAAAAATACCCAAAATTATCCCGAAATCGTCCCAAAAAAGCGACAAAATGATCACGAAAACATTTCGCAAAAGTCCGGAAGTTATCAACATTTTCAGAATCATTTTGGAGCAATTTCAATATTTTTTGGGATCATTTGGGATCCATATGATCCATAAAAAGACCCGGTGAAAACCATCAAAAAATAGTCTAGAAATTATAGAAAAAATCACGAAAACAAGTCCGAAATTATCCCAAAAAAAATTCGGAAATAACTCCGAAAAAATAGAGAAATAATCCAGAAATATCCTGAAATGATCCCAAAAAATTTCCGAAACTATCTCGTAAACAATCTCGAAATTATCCCAAAAAATCCCCCGAAATGATCCCTAAAATGTTTTAAAAACTTCCGGAAAGTGACAGAAAAATGTTCAGAAATTATCTCGAAAACACTTCCGAAATTGTCCCAAAAAAGCGACAAAACGATCACGAAAACATTTCGCAAAAGTCCGGAAGTTATCAACATTTTCGGAATCATTTTGGAGCAATTTCAATATTTTTTTGAATCATTTGGGATCCATATGATCCATAAGAAGACCAGGTGAAAACCATCAAAAAAATAGTTTCGAAATTATAGAAAAAAATCACGAAAAAAAGCCGAAATGATCCCAAAAAAAATCGGAAATAACTCCGAAAAAAAATGAAGAAATAATCCAGAAATATCCTGAAATGATCCCAAAAAATTTCCGAAACTATCTCGTAAACAATCTCGAAATTATCCCAAATAATCCCCGAAATGATCCCAAAAATGTTTTAAAACCCCCCGGAAATTATGAAAAAAAGTTCAGAAATGATCACCAAAATATTTCGCAAAAGTCCGGAAGTTATCCCCAGACTATATCCAAAAGTGCCGAAAAAGTCCGTAAATAGTTTAGAAAAAGTCCAGAAATGTTCCCGAAATTACGACACATGAAAAACTTTAGGAACCTCCTGAGAGCGAACCGTTTCACCGATTTCAATAAAATGTGCACCGATGAAAAGTAAATTGAAAAAACTGAGGTATAGGCGGTATATTTTCAGGGGCTTCCCGAAATTTAAGGATGAGGTGTACGGGGCTAGCGACCCCACAACCCCCTCCATGGTAGAATTCCCGATCACAAGCGATACTAGTTTTTCAAAAAAGGTCACAAATGTTAACCAGCTGGGCTCGAAATTATCCGGAAAACAATGGCGAAATGAATCCCAAAGAGCCCGGAAAAAGGGGCTTTGAAAATTAGTAATACATATAGCACTTTGAAATATAGTAATACATATAGCACTTTTAAAAAGGGAGCTCTACCTCATAAAAAAATTTAGAGAGTAAATTCTGAATTTCCAAATTTTGAACATTTTGAGTTTTTGAAAAACATGAAAATTAAAGTTCTCCAAAAAATTTTCAGCAACTTGTTTTTATTATTTAAACTTAAGTAAAAAAAAAAAATTTTTTTTTTTTAATTCAAAAATTAATAATAAAAAAACAAATATACATACTTTTCCTAAAAATCCCGAAAATCTTTCAAATCTACTGATTTCCCTAGATTCTAAAGGTACCCCCAAATGTGTGAAAGGGTATTTTTTTGTTTTTCAAAATTATAAATTTTGAGTTAAAAAAAATCGAGTTAACTTAAATTTTTCAATTTTTCAATTTTACCTAACGTATATAAACTTACTCTACGCAGCGACATCTGTTGAAGCTATCGCCAACATTCACAATAAACAGAGGAGAAACGCCGCGTGTCACAAAAAATTTAACGGCGCTGAATAAACACCTGGCCAAAACAGCTGTTCAAAAAATAACAAAATAACACGCAAGCTTTAGTTTTTGCTTGTAAAAATTAATTAATTTTCTTTAACATTCCAAAATATTGCCAAGCAAATGGGCATAACAAACTTACAACGTTGGCTTTTATATATTGGCCTATTTGCGATACCATACCTGGCCATAGTGAGCGGCATTGTGCGAGCGCCCGGACTCAGGAAATGGGAATTGGAAATACAACTTCTGCCACTTGTGCTGCTGATTTTATTTGGCGTGAGTTGTGGAATATTATTTATTTATATGGATTTAAAATTTCATTATTATATATTTTTGCAGGCTTATTCGGCCACAGTCGTGCTTTATCGCACCTTCACATTCAACGATTGTCCACAGGCGGCTAAGGAGCTGCAACAGCAAATCGAGGAGGCGCGCAAAGATTTGATATCGAAAGGTTTTGTATTTCGTGACTGACTTTGAAATTTTTTAGAATTATGTATACTTTATAACCTAAGCAATGCTGTGCTTCATAATTATACATGTTAATTAGCATATGTTAGGATAAATAAATAGACGCATTTGTATGTAATTGAGTAGAAGGCTACGTAGAAACTATATAAGCACCCGTTGATAGCAGTCGGAGAATGATAAAAATATGACTCCCAAAAATATTTGGAATATGTTTAGGTTCAAGTGGCTGCCGTTGAGGCACACCTAGGCCAGTATTAAAAGGCCCGTTGTGATACCACCAACATTAGGAAAGTCAGTTCCGGGACCCTGCCATATGGAAAATCCCTGTATTGTCAGGATTCCAACATAGCAGAATCCCGGGACTGACGCTCCTAAACCGACACCGTTACTCCTCCACGAACCATTTAGATGACTTGTTGAAGGCCATCAAGTCCTTTATGTCCAGCTCCGTGACCTGGCGTAGGCTAACCAGGCAGGGCACTCCCAAAAGCGCATTCTCGCGCCACTTAAAGCCGGGCAGGCAGATGAGGGGCTGGAATAGGTTTACGACTACAAAAAAAAAAGCTGCAAAACGCTCTCCCAGATATCTGACTATCTTATTAGCCTCCAGCTGAACGGACATCAGCGCTTGGACTAAATGGTCATCCGATTTTTACTAGCAATATGGAAAATGTGATGCCTCCATAGTCCGGTTGTTGTTGTTGTTAACAGCAAAACACTCCCCGAAGGTTTTGGAGAGTGATACCGAAGTTTACAGTCCTTGACCGGATATGAACCCGTTACGCTGCGGTACTGCTCGACTGTCGTGGTAGAGATTTGGTATGACCAGTGGAACCTTGTCAGGTCATGTCCATCCATCCGTGAGGAAGGAAAAGATGGATAATGAGAATTGAGAGGCATCATATCCGTAGATCAACGATGGAGTTAGCACGTCATTACCTATGTGCATATTACGACCGGTATACCTACCTCGGGCATATTCTAAACCCCTAAGCCGAAGAGGCCGGTCTAACAAATTGCGACAACTGGTGACTGATGCTGACCCTATCATCAGATCACTTCGAAACACCGTAGCTTTGACTTTAGTAAAGCTGATTATTGCCTCAGACCCGCCACAGGTTGCCTCAAACCGGCAGGGAGGATACAGGCAATTCCTCCGCTAAAGCAGCCAGATAATGATCCGAAATGACCTTTCGAAACCGTGGATCCCTATATAAATCATCTCAATATGGAAATTAGACGCCGATTATTCAGCCAAAACGTGCCACCTAAGACCTATATCTGGGCAAGGGCGATTCCCCTTCTAAAGCCTGGTAAAATTTAGTTTAATTAACTAAGCGCACGCAACAAGATCCTCAAGCCACTTGCTGGGCAGTACTTGGGGAAGAGATAAAGAAACGTTGCTGACTGCATATAAGGCCATTTGTCGACCAGTCTTTGACTATGCTGCACTCATATGGTCGCGTAACGTGCATAACACCAACTGGACGAAGTTAGAAGTCTGCAAAAATACCGCTATCAGAACTGCTACGGGATGTCTCCTCATGTCTCCTGAGTCTCAACTCCATCAAGAGGCAAAACTGCTCAATGTAAGAGAGCACGCTGAAATGCTTAGCAGGCAATTCCTTCTGAACTTCCACAAGCCATGACATCCAAACCGTCATCTTTTGGACACAGATCTGCCCCAAGAAACATAAGGACACATCTCCGTAAGCCTTATGAGGAGATCCGACATCATATTACCTTGCCGTTTGATCTGCGGAATCATAAGCGGGCTCTAACCGACATCCACACTGAGTCGGTTGATACCTTTGTTAGATCTCGGCCTGTGAACCCCGTTTTAAACAGTTTTCCACCCGATATTACTGAAGAAGAACGCACCTTACCAAGGAAGACTAGAGTCACTATGGCACAACTTCGGTCTGGATACTGTAACAGGTTAAACTCTTTCTTATCCAGACTAAATGACACCATTTCAAACACATGCTCTGCATGTGGTATGTCCCCCCCATGACACTCTACATCTCTTTAACTGTTCAATTGAACCTACTCGTCTAACCCCACTGTCTCTCTGGTCCAACCCTTTTGAAACTGCACGTTTCCTTGGACTCCCGTTAGAAGAGCTTGATGAAGATCTTCGGCATGATCATACACTCTAGGCAGGGCAATGGGGTGTAAGAGTAGGTCGCCTACACGGCTAGTTTCTTGTTTTGCCGGTTCTACTAGAACGGTACCAGTACTTGTGTTGTACCCATCGTTTTCTTATTTTGACCCGGTACACTCGGGGTGACCCTGTCTGACATTTAGGCAGGGCTACACCTCGTTACAACAACAACAACAACAACAACAGGGCAATGCATTGTTAACAACAGACGTCTGGTACATCAGCAAAACCGCTTCAAATGCTAGTAAGCGGAGGTTTCGATACCTTTCCCAGGGGAAACAAGGTCACTCTGCTCAATACCTCAAATTAATCCCAAAATTATTACAAAATGACCTCAAAATAAAAAAAAATTTATTAGAAAATTTTTTTATTCGAAGCGGCCCAACCCTGACCGATAGTGTGTTCGGCTTACTACACCAAGTATTCAAAGTATATAAAAAGGTTTTTCTAAAACGGTGTCGCCTCTCGGCAGTAGTTTGGCAAGCTCCTCGAGTGTATTGCTGCCATGAAAAGCTTCTCAGTAAAAATTCAGGTGCCGTTCGGAGTCGGTAACAGACTGTAGGTCCCACAAATTTGTAGGGAAAAATTCAAACGCAGCACGGCACAAATTGCAAGAGAAGCTCGGCACAAAAATCTCGTTTTGGCTACCACGAGATGATGGTCCTAGTTTATATAGAGACCTCGAAGAGTGAACACATGCCTGTAGCCTGATCCAAGGCCATCTTCGATCACATCCAATCATATAACGTATTTTCTGGCCAAAACTCGTACTGATCAACTTCAACTACGATTACTTTGAGCCAAAACCGGCATCCACATTCATACATATTTACATAGATGCAGCGCACATACAAACCCGCACACATTCATACATATTCAATAGCCATCCAAACCGCATACAAAACAAAATAAACTAATTAGTGAGTCAAACAACTCAAAGCAAAGTGTAACAGCGACTCGAAACGAACCCCAGCCAACGAACCGAGTCAAGTCAACGAGTCAAGTCACCAAGCCAAGTTACGACTTGACAATGTGGACGGACAAATACTCAAACAAAGAGCTAAAAGCTGTACTTCAAGCCCTACCAAACTACCGCCAAGCTGCGCTGAGCTCTGAGCGTACGCGAACAGTTGAGTTTTAGGCGTTGTCCGATTCGAACGTATAAAATTTAGTTTAGGAGTGAGCTTAGTATAATCAAGAAACAATTTTTGTTTTGTTTTTGGTGTTCCAGCGCAGTGTTTTGTAAACCAGCAAACTAATTACGTTGACCCCAAAATTTGGTTGGTTTTCGGTGCATTTGCATTTGGCTGTAAAATACAAACAAGTAGCATTGTTTGTGTGTGTTTCGCGTTGGAGACAAAAAATCTATAAAATAACAACGACAACAACAACAAAAATTATAATTAAATAAAAAGTAAAATTACAAGCTTCTTAACGGACAAAATGAGTCAGAACGTCGTTGGTTTGTTCGTGGTGTTGCTTGCAGTTGCTGCAGTGAATGCAGTAAAGGTGAAGATTTTCGTCATGTGATATGTAATAGAGAATAGTTGCTTAAGTGATTTATGTTTGTATGTATTATGTAAATGTAATAGTTGTAGAGGTATTTAGGTATATTAGACGGGTCGGTTTTTTTTTTTTTTTTTTTAATTACTAGCTGGTGCCCACGACTTCGTATGCGTACAATTTGTGTTTTTTTTTTTTGACAGCATTCATAACCCCTTTTTTGTGGAAGTATTCGTCGATACCTCCGAAACCGGTCGAGCTATCGAAATTTCAAGATATCTCCCAAACCATTTCAGATATTTCAATGAATCACATCGCATATTATAGCACTCAATGACACCTTTCGTTTGACACCCATATTGTACTAAGACATTTTTGGTCACCCCTGGTCCACATATTGGGCGATAACCCCAAAACGCGTTGAGGTATCGGTATATCTTAAACTTTAAGTTGAGCGTTTAACAATCCAACGATTCAATTCCATTCAGTACTTTTATAGTGTTGCGTCCACAAACATACAGACAGACATGGGTAATAACTCCAAAACCGGTTGAGATATTGAAAAAAGTAATATCTTAAATTTTAAGTTGAGCGTCGAGCAATCCAACGAAAAAAGTTTCATTCAATTCCATTCATTACTTTCAGAGTGATACGGTCACAAACATACGGACAGACAGACAGACACACAAGAATTTTTAAAATGGTTGATTTGGATTGGCGGCCGCCGTGGTGTAGCGGTTAAGTGTTCGGCCTTCTACACCAAGTCGTGTCGGTTCGATGCCTGGCAAAAGTAACATCCAAAATGATTTAGAAAAAGAATTTTTCTAAACGGGGTCGCCCCTCGGCAGTAGTTGGGCAAACTCTCCGGGTGTATTTCTGCCATGAGAAGCTTCTCAGCAAAAAATTCATTTGCTTTGCAAGTGCCGTTCGGAGTCGGCAAAAAACACACCACAAGTTGGAAAGAGAAGCTCGGCTAAAAATCTCGTTAGAGGTTATGATGACCTGTTGGTATATCGCCGCCATAAGTTTTTTTTATTTTTTATTTGGATTCTACTCGCTTAATAATGCTTCCCCCAGACAATTTTATTATATGTAGAGATTAGTTTTATTTTTTAGAACGGCAGCCGGCTGGGTATAGGATCTAAACAAAATTTTTTTGAAGAGACAGAAACATACATATAAAAAACCACGTACGCCGTTTTTTCAAAGTTAGCCTCCAAAATTTAGATATGAGTTTTCGAAGTTCGAAATTAGACCCTTCTAATTTTGCTTTTGCAATTGCTATATTTAAAAGATTATAAAAGGAAAAATCTGGGCGTGGTCCGCTTGACTTCCTTGTTCGTTTTTAGAAATCACTTGAAAAAATTTTGAAATATTCGGCTTTTAATTTTTTCGAAGTTCTAACTTTTGACCCCTTTGATAACTTTTAAAAGAAAAAATCGAACACACACTCGAATCGAACAAGGAATTCAAGCAGACCACGCCCACACTTTTCCTTTTTCATTTTTTTTAAATACAGCAATTGGAAAAGTAAAATTAAATGGGTTCAATTTCGAAAGCCCATAACTAAATTTTGGAGATTAACTTCGAAAAATGGGGTACGTAGTTTTTTTTATGTACCTATGTCTCAAAATCTTCAAAAAAGTTAATTAAATACCATACCCAGAAAAAAAGTTGATTTTCTGTATTTGCTGTGTTATTATTAGTTTGTATATTAGACTGAACCAACATTTTTTTATTTTTTTTTTTATTTAACTAAAAAAAATAGATTTTTTGGGAAATTTATAAGGATTGATCGGAGCTTAAAACTTAATTGTTATACACGCACATATGCACATTAGGGTGGTCCTTATTTGTATGGATACAATTTTATCATCAGATTTCCAAAGGTTCAACCCCTAAATCGAAAGTAATATAGTCGAAGATATCACACAAAATTTTTTACCCCGATTGGAGATGGCTTCGACGTGCCGCAGGGGAGTCAAAGTTCAGATTGCTCTTTGGAGACTCAAAAAATAACTTTTTTTTATCTAATACACGAAATCGGTAGCCCAATGGTCGGAGAAATCACATGCAAAATCTGCTTCCGATGGGAAATGCCTAAGGCATGTCGCAGGAGGGTTAAAGTGTTAAAGTTCAGACTACCCCCTGCGACACGCCTTAGGTGCTCCCAAACGGAACCAAATTTTGTATGTGATATTTCACACCTTTGTCGGCTCAGCTGATCTACATTCAAAACTTTTTTGTGGCGAATTATGACAGTATTTTTTTTTTGCCATTCTCAAAAATAATATTAAATCTATCAAAAATTTTTTGCCTTGTCTAATTTATAAAATTTACAAAAAATAATAAAATTTTTTTTTGCCCCAGTCGAATATGTGTATATATGTTTGTTATACATATACATATGTACCTGTACCTACAACTTGTTTTCTTAAAATATTAAATTAGCAATAACATGCTAATTTTTATTTTCATGCAGCATCACGTATTTTTAGGTCAATTTTTAATACTACTCACTAGTAAAAATAGGAGGAGGATGGGATCGTGTGTCTGACCGCCATTCAACTGGTAATGGCCAGAGCGATTCTTCTATATGCGGTCCAAGCAGCTCACTATGTCCGAGTCGTATCCTCTGGATAGCCACTGAACATCCGTTCGGTGGTGAACTGATATGAGCCACTCTGACAAGGTCACTCCGACATAATTGGCTTAAGGGCTTGCCAAGGGATTCCAACAGCAGGGTCTGTCATCATGAGATGCGACTGCACTCGGATATGATAACTCTTTCTTCAGATAACAACCACAGCAAACGAACTAATGGTGGCGATATACCAACAGGTTATCATAACCTCTAACGAGATTTTTGCCGAGCTTCTCTTTCCAATTTGTGGTGTGTTGCTTTTGGGTTTTTTTCCTACAAGTTGGCGGAACCTACAGCAAACGAAGTAGGGGCCGCTTGCATAAAAGCCGATAACGACTAATCGAGCTAACCGAACAAAATACGTCAATTAAACTCCGGTAACCAGGCGATTAGTCGATATCGGCTGTTATGCAAGCGGCCCTATGACTATGATTAATGAAATCTGGGCATGCTCTTGGAATGTCCGAACCCTTACTAGGGAAGGTGACGATGCCCGACTAGTTGAGGTCCTCAATAAGGCAAAAGTTGACATCACCGCTATACAAGAAATGCGATGGACGGGGCAAGGTTAAAAGACCATCCGAACCTGCAATATCTACTGGAGCGGCCATACTAATGAGCGCAGATTCGGCGTCGGTTTTGTGGTAGGAAAGAGACTTGTAAAACATGTAATGTCTCTGCCCAATCTATAAGAAGGGTGATCCCGCAAACTGCGCCAACCGTCGCGGAATCAGCCTTTTGAATATCGCATATAAGGTCCTATCACGTGTATTGTGCGAAAGACTGTAGCCTGACGTAAACCGACTGATTGGACCTTATCAGTGTGGCTTCAGACCTGGTAAATCTACTATCGACCAGATTTTTACAATACGCCAAATCTTGGGAAAAACCCGTGAGATTTGTAGATTTTAAAACCGCCTTCGACAGCACGAAAAGGAGTTGCCTATATGCCGCTATGTCTGATTTTGCTTTCCCAGCAAAACTTATACGGCTGTGCAAAATGACGCTGAGCAACACCACCAGCTCGGTCAGAATAGGGAAGGACCTCTGCGAGCCGTTCGAAACTAAGCGAGGTTTCAGGAGGGGCGACTCCCTATCGTGCGATTTCTTTAATTTGATGTTGGAGAAAATAATTCCAGCTGCAGAACTTAATCGCGCTGGAACAATATATTACAAGAGCATACAACTGTTGGCGTATGCCGACGACATCGACATCATTGGCCTCAACAACTCGACATCATAGGCCTCAATTTCTGCGTACTCCTAATTAGAAAAAGAAGCGGAAAAAATGGGTTTGGTGGTGAACGAAGGTAAAACGAAGTACCTGCTGGCATCATGCAAAGAGTCAGCGCATTCGCGTCTTGGCAACCACGCCACTGTTGGCAGCAATAATTTCGAGATAGTAAGGGACTTTGTATACCTGGGAAGCAGCATTAATACCAACAACAATGTAAGCCTGGAAATCCATCGAAGGATAACTATTGCAATCAAATGCTACTTTGGGCTGAGTAGGCAATTGAGAAGTAAAGTCCTCTCTCGACGAACAAAAACAACACTCGTATAAGTCACTCATGCAGAAGCATGGACACTGACAGCTTATGACGAGGCGGCTTTGGGAGTATTCGTGAGAAAAATTCTTCGAAAGATTTATGGACCCCTAAAAGTTGGCGACGGCGAGTGGCGAAGAAGATATAATGATGAGCTGTATGAGCTTAACGTAGACGTCGACATAGTTCAGCGAATTTAAACCCAGCGGCTTCGCTGGCTAGGATAAGTGGTGCGAATGAACGAAGACGCTCCGGCCCAGAAGGTATTCTTATCGGCACCCGCCGGTGGAAGTAGAGGAAGAGGGAAGCCACCTCTCCAATGGGCAGGACCAAGTGGAGGCAGATCTGAGAACAGTTGGCTCAACAAAGAGCCGATAATAGTGTAAATATACGTTTATTTTTCAAACAATATAGGTGCGAAGAGTCGCAGAAGCGTAACTGTTATAATAGAGTTTATAATTTAACCAGATCACGCAATCAAAATTAATAGTATATATTAAAGTTTTATTAAAAAGATATTGATTTCGTGCCAAAAAATATTTAAAATGATCGTGACGTAACATAGAAACAACATGAATTAACACCGGGTGTGTAATTTATGGTAAAATAATTATTTAGGCCGCACACACAATAATTTTTGTTAATATGAAACATGTTAAACTAACAAGAAAGATCGTGTTGTTTTAACAGGAATTAGTGTTAAATTAAGAGGAATTCATGTTAATTTAACAGGAAATCATGTTAATTTAACACTAACTCAAGTTTTTCAACATGGAATTCATGTTAATTTAACAGGAAGTCATGTTAATTTAACAGGAAGTCATGTTAATTTAACACGAAGTGAAGTTATTCAACATGGGCTTCATGTTAAAATAACATGATCGATAGTGTTGAAAAATAATAACCTGAAAAAGTGTTGATTTTACATGAAAAACCACAGTCTTCTCAGCAGAACCACCGTCGGAAAGGAAAAGTTAAGTATCCCATTCTATACCGATAGGAAGCCGATTGAGAACCAGTCAAAGGGAAGCTACCGTAGAACAGTTCGACCGGTTTTGAGAACGAGTTGACAAGTATTGCCTTGGGCGACAGTTTAGTACGTTATAGTTCCGGTTTCTGCTTAAGTTCCAGCGGGTACTGTTTCGGTTAATAGTTCGTTTTCGATTCGAGGTCGCTTCCTTCTTTTTATTTTCATTTATTTTCCTCTCCTTTGCTCTCATTTCCTTCTCTTCTCTTTCTTGTTCATCGTAGGTCGTGATCAATTTTAATTTTAAAGGTCAGCTTTGAAGATGGATGAATTTGTTGAGCTTGTGCTTTGGGCAAGATAAAACCATATTATTTGAAGTTTAAAGAAGCCTAAACCTCCATGAACAAATTTATTTCAAACCTTGGGGTAAATGACATGCATAAATAACTGTATAATTGTTTTAAGACTGAGACGAGACTGTACATAATAGAAATGCATGCATACATACATAGGTGTATATTAGGGCGGGTCGATTTGTATGGTACCAAAAATATTTACAGAGGCTCCTCGTGATTATGATTATTTGCGTAAATTAAAACATTTTTGGTGAAAAAACATAGGTCTGAAAAAAAATTCAAGTTAAATTTTGTGGACTTCAGCAACAACGTTGCCGTTTTCGGAAAAAAAGGCGTTCAAATTCGAAAAAGGTGCCCGAAAAGGTAGCCCTCAAAAGAAAAAGTGAATGCCAAGAATGAATTCATCGAATCCAAACCTCCCAATGGGATTCACATTTTCGCCAGACAAAAAAAAGTTTTTTAGTTTTAAATACAGCTTCACTTTTCGACAAATAACTAGAAAAATCACTGCCTCTAAATTACTTTTAGACCTGTGCTAAATAATCAAAATCGATATGTTTTGACCGCTAAAAAATCGACCCGCCCTAATATACACATTTAAACGTATTTGTTTAATCGCTTGTTCGACATCTCCCCTTTTTTATAAACATTTGTTGCATATCAAGTGTTAACAAATGAAAAATAAAACAGTTGTTGATATTAAAAAAAGAGGAGTGGAAACAACAAAAACAAACAATGAAATAATCAACTTTTGCGCAGACAACGCTTTTGAATTCAAGTTTTTGTTTTGAAACAATATCTGGTTTGGATCCAAGCTGTGATTACCACTTGGCAGTCAATGTGTGTTTTGATAAATATTTTCGCTTTTTGTGTTGCGCTCAAAGCACAGTGAGGCGTTTCCAATATTGACGGCTAAATTAATTTAAAAAATTAATTGAAGATTACAACCATAAAATTAACGGTAACCGTAGCCGTAAGCTTAACCGTACCGTAGCCATAATCTTAACCGTAACCGCAGCCATAATCTTAACCGTAGCCATAATCTTAACCGTAGCCATAATCTTAACCTTATCCATAGCAGTAACCGTAGCCTTTATCGTATCCGTAAACATAACATTAATGGTAACCGTTGCCATCGCAATAATCGTTGCCATAAGCTTAACCATAACCGCTGACAAAAGAGTAACCATAGCCATAACCATAACCGTAACCGTAGCCATAAGCTTAACCATAGCCATAACATTACCATATAAAGCAGCTGATCCAGCAAAGTAATTAATATCATTGTATTCAATATGGCGCTATGGTAGGTATAGCACCATTAATCGATTAAATTTGATTCCACAAGGTTGATTGGATTGGCTGTTTTATCTGGTTATAGTGGAAAGTTATGGTTATGGAAGGTTAACTGACTTTGAGGGAACAACAACATAGTCTTGACGTGAACTTTTTATGTTCTTAACAACATGACACTCGTTGCATTGAGTACACACAACACTGTGCAACACTCAACTCTTTATGAGCAAGAACCGGTTTTGGAGCTGACAAACTGCGCTTACCTGAAAGTTACTGCTGTTCACTGTTATTTTTTTCTTTTAATTTTCAATTATGTTTTACATGCAAGTATACCTGGCTCAAACATACAAACATTAAAAACGTCAATAACATTAGATACCCAGTAGAAAAATGTACGAATTCCATCAATTGTGAATATCTTCATACTGGTTCGATAAAATGTCATTATTAGTTCATTTGACATCGACATAATTAGGCCGATTGTAAACAATTTCTCACTTTGCGGATTTTCTCACTCACATACAATTTGTGAGCAAAAATGTATGAAATAGTGAAACGGTTTGCATCGGTTCACTAGTGAAAGTGTTTTTGACACTCCATTCAGCTAGAGTCATTATGCTGGCAGTCTGGACATTTCGAAATAGATTTTTGCACCTTTTACTGGAAAATTTTTTTGCCCAACACCCCTCTCTCCCTTTTATTAGTTGTATCCCTCTTACTTGCATGAAAAATACGTTGAATTTTTACTCCCACCCTTTCATATAAAAATTGAACAAATACAGCCTCATTCTATTTGACTTATGCTGGGTAGTGATGTATACCGTAGCTAATTTTTTGGCTCAATGCTCCCCTTTACATTAGTGATGGGAACCGGTTTTTTGGTAATCTACCAACTCTTGTATCTTTCTCATGGTATTTGTTTATACTTTTGTCTACTTTATTTGCTGATTTTTTTATGTTTTTTTATGCATAGTTTGAATAATATTAACAAAATTGATTGCATTTATTTTAAAAACAACTGACATCATAACCATTTTTAGAAAAAGCAGAGTAAAAAAACGACTTTAACATGTTTATGTTTTGTATGCTTAATGAAGATTTAAGTCTCCAGAGAGACTTCGAGATCTTCTCACACTAATGTGAGTTGAATTTTCGTATTCAACATCTTTATTCAAATAATAGAAGTCAAACCAAGAGTTTTTAGAATTTTTGTCTGTATGTTTGTTCATGCATCACTTAAAAACTATTTTATGGATTTGAATCGAATCTTCACAAATGTCTTGCTTGTTGACCAATTTAAGTTTTATGTCCACTTTATTTTTGAATTCCATAATTTTTTAGTGAAAAATTATTGAAAATCATTTTTTTTTTTTCAATTAGATAATAGGTTATAGCAATAATTATGAGGATTGTGTCAATAAGACTCGGGATTCTTTTTCAATATGTGACACGTGCTGCTATTTTTTTGTTTTCTATAAATTTGCATAAAATTAATACATATGTATAAAAATAAAAATTTGAGTAAACTGTAAATAGATCAAAAAAATTTTGAGTTCCAAGAAATCGCATAGTACCTACATATGTACATTAGACCGGGTCGCAAAAAAAAGTTGCAAAAGACCGCCCCTAAATTTGAAGCTTATGTTAAGAGGATTTCGGGGGTTTTTTTTTATCCTTAGAAAAACAGCCCAAATGGTTTTTTTATTGTAACTTTTTTGTTTTACATTCGATTTTTAAAAATGATACCTCAAAATTTTTACATATTTCGACAGCCCGCATAATTCTTCTGAATGTCCCTTTAGGCATTATTATAACCGTTACTCTTGAAGTGTTCGTAAACATAAGAGTACAATAAACCGATCCGTAACATGTACAACCATAACATTTACCGTAACCGTAGCCATAACCTTAATCTTAAGCTTACACTTAAAACTTAACCTAAATTTAACATTTGTCTTAG
Organism: Campiglossa producta; assembly: GCA_964058755.1. Lineage (NCBI taxonomy): Eukaryota > Metazoa > Arthropoda > Insecta > Diptera > Tephritidae > Campiglossa > Campiglossa producta. The sequence continues at coordinate 28,418,247 of CAXKVI010000001.1, read as the reverse complement.
CTTTACACTTAACCTTAGCCTTAACCTAAGCATGCCTAGAACCAACTTACAAATTAGTGACTATTTTTTGAGACTAGAGACAGCTTACGGACTAATGTGAATGGAAAATGTCTTCAAAATTGAAAAATTGAAAAAAAAAAATTTCTGTTTGTCTGTATGTATGTTTGTACGCACATCACTTAATAACTATGTACTATATGTAACTGATTCATTTTTAACCGAAGAAGTTACGGCTCAGAAGTGATGACAGCCGTGTTGACAATAATAATTACATGTCTACGATTAGTTTAAACATAAAATATGGTTTCAAATGTTCAATTTAATATAAATTGCAGTGTAACTTGTAACAATAGCGTTTCAGTAGTAATCATAGTATTCAATACCAATAACAGATCCAATTTAAAACAGTAGTCGGCACAGAGAGAGCGCCTACTATATTAAAGCATTGGAATAATCCTCCCAGGAAAGTAATTGCCGGCCTTGATTTAAAATCAACAGAGGACGGAAAATTGTTCTCATATATGTATCACCCTGTCGGAAAGTCAACAAAACAGGACCCGAATCGTGACATCCATGATCGCGCAACTCGTCACGTAAAATTCTGTATTTCGGATTACGACTTACGTGAACGTACAACTTCTATCGTAGTTTCGGATTTTTACATACGTGATCGAGTGACTGAAAGTATTCAAAACTTTGTGAATTGAAAATAAATTACTTTTCGTTTGCTATCGTATCTAACTATCCCGTTTCGCTTATACGACTGACGTATCACGGAAGTTTCTCTCGTCTGGTTTTCGATTCGTGATCGTATGTAACGATTCGACTCCAGATCATATCACAATTAATTTTTCGCGGCTTTATAATAAAGAATAATATCCGACCGTTGAGATTATGCTCAGCTTAATAGAAAAATTCAACAATACAAAATAACTTATGGAGAGACAGATAATATAGTGATTTTTTCTTTTTTCGTAGTACCGTTTTCTCTTCTAGCGTTTAGTTTAGTAAAGCTCACTAGGTATACATTTAACGGGCACCTCAACTGCCTTTTATTTTGAAGGAAGGCCGATATAAAATTCCTATTCTTGTAATTAAATAATTTTCTATTTTCTTTTACAGGTACCTATAACGGTCTATTATGAATCACTCTGCCCAGATAGCGCTAAATTCATAACCGAACAAATCTATCCATCAGTGAAGGGCGAGCTCAGAGACTATGTGGACATCACATGGGTACCATTTGGCAAGTCGCATGTACGTAACACGAATATCTATTTATACTTTTACATACATATCTTCATACTCTAGCGAAAAACTTAAATGTAAATCAGTGATGCTCACACGGCAACATGCAAAAAAATGTCTAGGCAGTGTGACATTAGTCTAACTGTTTTTTTTTTTTTAAAGAAGGCTTGCGAGGAAATGAGCGAATTCCAATTTTAAACCAGAAATGTCGATAATAGCTATTGAAAAAACAAATGTGTTAGTTTCAGCCGACTGTTGCACCCACAGAACATTTTAGCCTAAATTTTAAACTTTTTTAGACTACATATGTATATGACTAAACCAAATTTGGTTTCAAATTAAATCTAGACAGTTTTCAAGAAAATTGACTAAATGAATGGGATTTCAATTTTAAATCAAAAATGTTTTAACAATTTTTGGCGGTTGGTTGGAATCCGAACCAAGACTCCCCGCATCATGCCCGTATGCTCTACCACTGAGCTTCATCTCACGCATAAATATTGTGGGCCAAATTTTAGTCTTGAATATGCTTTCAAAAATAAATGAAAACAAAACAAAAATTTTAATTTTAAAACGAAAAGTTTTAATTTTAAACCGAAAGGCTTTAATTTTAAACCAAAAAGTTGTAATTTTAAACCGAAAGCGCTCAGAAGTCACAGCCGACTGCTCTACCGCCGAGCTATGCCGCACATGAAGTTTTTGTGGGCAAAATGCAATGACGTTGAAAAACACAAAAAAAAAGTTTTTGACTGTTTTTTCATTTAGAGCTTAAATCGAAACCAAAAAAAATTGAAAATCTTTGTATGTGTTAAGGAGGTTTAAAATATTCCAAAAAATTTTTTAAAATCGCTTAAACTTTAGACGGGTTTAAAATTTTTGCTCATTTTTTTTAACCGTGTACAAAAATCTTTCAAAAATCCAAAAAATTAGGTTATGTTTTAATACTAAAACGAAAGAAATTAAAAGTCGAAGTAGCACAATAAAGGACTTATAATTTACTATGACTTGGTTAAAATTTAAGCTAAAATTTTTAAAGTGTAGTGGTGTATCGTTGAAATTTTTTGTATGAAAAGCTTCCCTATAAGTAAGTTCATTTAACTGATGGGAAAACAGGCTTTCCATTCTTGAACAGTCCTCACTCATGCCCTTTTTTTCAAGAACTTTAATATAATCCATATTCAAAAAAATATACAAAATAAATTCGTTTTTTTTTGGGTGTAGCAGTGATTCTTTTTTAACTACCCCATAAGCACAAAAAAATATTTCCTCAAACATTTGATAAATCTTAAGTTCTTAAGTTGATCAACTCGAGTTTCAGCATTCCTTGTATTTGATATTAAGTTTTATTGTCCAGGCTTATTCCTCTTAAACTTAAAACAGCCTTTAACCACCTAGGCGATTTTGGCCGTCCAAAAATCCAAGGCCTGGCCGTTTGATCTCATTGGAATTTAGTTTTATGTGGTGGGTCCCAAACCTTACGCACAACCCATTTCTCGGGAAGTTGGATTTAAATTACACATTTATATAGCGAGGCGCTTGGTCCAAGACAGACGCCCTCCTGCAGCCGCACCTCATGGTGTTAAACGCTGCTGATGTAATGCCCTGGCAAGCCCTTAAACCAATTATGTCGGAGTGGCCTTGTTAGGTAGTCGCCTTCTCAATTAGTTCACCACCGAACAGGTGTTCAGTGGCTATCCAGAAGATACGTGGGCTTTGCCGGACTTAGTGAACTGCTTGGACCGCACATAGAAGAAACGCTCTGGCCATTCCCAGTTGAATGGAGGTCTAAAACTTTCCCAACTTGCGTGGACTTCTACACACGGCTCCACCCTTCCTCAGCTGTGCAATATTGATGCGGTTGAGAAATGATTTCCTAACTTGAGCTATTGCGGTGTTGAGAGAACTAAAGTTGGTCAATTCAATTCAAATGCGGGATGATTATAGAGTTTTAACAAGGCAGGAAAACAGCACCAAACAGAATACGATTAAAGTCGGTGGTATAGGTCATATAAAAAACTAATGGCGGCGAAATACCAACAGGTTATCATAACCTCTAACGAGATTTTTTAGTCGAGCTTCTCTTTCCAACTTGTGGTGTGTTGCTTTTGAGTTTTTCCTACAAGTTGGCGTGACCTACAGTTTTTTTTTTTTGCCGACTCCGAACGGCACTTGCAAAGCAAATGAATTTTTTGCTGAGAAGCTTCTCATGGCAGAAATACACCCGGAGAGTTTGCCAAACTACTGCCGAGGGGCGACCCCGTTTAGAAAAATTCTAATTTTTGATGTTACTTTTGTCGGGCATCGAACCGCCACGACTTGGTGTAGAAGGCCGAACACTTAACCGCTACACCACGGCGGCCGCCAAGTGGTTGTGTTATTATCCACAATGAATAAGGGTGAGGGAAAATGATGATGAACTTTGAAGGCACTTTTTCATTATTAGAATTTAGATTTTTCTCGATTTGAGTAATATATTCACCAGAAATGTCCCTGAATATATGTGAGCATCACTGTGTTAGACATTCTCTGGTCTTATATCTAATTTATTACTGTTTTTTTTGGTACAGTTCACAACCCAAGGTGCTGATGTGCTCTTCGAATGTCATCATGGACCAAATGAGTGCTATGGCAACAAAGTGCATGCCTGCGCTATCGAACACATTCAAGCAAACTCTTATCAAATTGAGTTCACAAGAGAATCACTAACATTGGACTTCATCAATTGTATGATGAAGGCGGGCAAGAATTTCGATGATAATGTATATCCAGGTGGACGTTGGTAAGTGTTGAAAAATTTCAACAAAGTGTCAATATTGTCGATCTTTTGTGAATTGCGTCACATTAAGGAAATATTTTCTTTCTTTTTTTTTTATAAATTTTAGTGCACGTGATAATCATATTAGCACTTGGGATAATATTCATCAATGCGCCAACAGCACTGAGGGTAGCTTTTTGTTGAAGAAACATGGCGAAACCACCAATCAATTCCAAAATCCATTGAAGAGCGTGCCAACCGTTGTTTTCAAACAGGTTAGTTTTGAAAAATCGATTTTAGAAAGTATTTAACTCGAATTTTGTTTTTCCATTTTCCCTTACAGCAATATGATGCTAAAGAGAATGAGAATGCTATCAACAATTTCCTGAGCGTTACCTGCAAATACATTCCTCAGCCACAGCCTAAAATCTGTGCTGCACTCAATTCTGCTGTCAGTGCAACTGTCACGCCCGTTTTGGGTTTGTTGGGTTATATGCTGGTGCGTTTATTCTAAGTGGATGCCATTTTTTTCGTGCTTCAGAAGTAAATGGATTTCGAATCGCTTTTTTTTTTTTTTTAATTTAACTAGATTTAGCATCCGTCCAGGCACTCTCAGTGCATTTATTATTTTAAAGTTATCTTGCAAATATTTTCGAGTTTTTAAAGCCCATTTTTTAGTGATTACGTTGAAGCCTAAATTTTGTAACTGTAAAGCATTAAGTAATAACAACATTTGTAAAATATTTACATTTATTAAGGTTTAATAAACTGATGAACATTGTACATTTATTTTTACAACCCAAAATTTAACAAATTTTTTTTTTCAATGCCCAAAACCGATATTAGGGGTGAATTATTTTTGAAAACTCGACTGGTCGTAACTTTTAAATTGATTACGGTAGAACAATGAAATGTGGCACAAAATATACTAGCATCGTTAGGAGTATACCTGATTTAGTTGGATAAAATCCCTCTCCAACCTCGCCCACTCTCGATATGGAAAATTTCGAAAATCACATAAATTGACATAATTCGGTAAGGTAAATAGCAAAATAGTATAATTTGGTGGTAAATCCTCCTGATTATCCTATTGTGATTTTTCGTTAAACTTTGAAGTGGGGACCTTTTTTGAAAATTCAAAAATATCACACTTCATAAAATTTTCATACAAATTTTATTTTCTGTTGTTTCGGTTGTATCGTGTGTGTCACCTTAATTTGAAAGTTTATGTCGAAAAATTTGATCCCCCTAACCCCTCCCCCCCCCTTGTTGTGGTTGTTGTTGTTGTTGTTGTTGTTGTTGTTGTTGTTGTTGTTGTTAACAGTAAAACACTCCCCGAAGGTTTTGGGGAGTGATGCCGAAGTTGACAGTCCTTGGCCGGATATGAACCCGGTACGCTTCAGTACTCCCTTGCAGTAGTGCCCGACTGTCGTGGTAGCGATTTGATATGACCAGTGGAACCTTCTAGGTCATGTCATCCCTCCATCCGTGAGGAAGGAGAAGATGTAGAGGTAATGGGAGGTGAGGGGCATCATATCCGTAGATCAACCATGGAGTTATCACGTCATTACCTATGTGCATATTAGTCGCCTTTTACGACCGGTATGCCTACTTCGGGCATATTCTAAACCCCTAACCCGCAGAGGCAATCCCCAATCCCCGCTTATCTACGCCACTGATAAACTTTCAGCTTATTGCTGTATGTGGGGGCTTTTTATAAATTTGAGCGTTTCCTTCCCAGTTGCTTGTGGTCTCCCAACCTAACAAAAGTTTCCCCAGTTGCTTGTGGTCTCCCAAATTAACAAAAGTTTAGCTTTTAAGTATAGCCAGCTTTTCGGCCGATGATTCCATTTTTTTACATCTTCCTTAGGGAGTCTGATCCTCTGAGACTGGGACGCGCTCATCAACAAGCTGACATAATGTAGATCCGCCAAGAGGATGCATCACTTCGGAGACATTCTCTGCCATAGGTGTCTATTGCATGGATTTCGGCTTGAAAGACAGTGGGGTAGTTACCCATTGAAACTTCAAAGTTTCGCATGATGCTTAGTGTAGAAGTTATTGCATCACTTAAGGCCCAATTACATAAAACCTAAAGGAACCACTTTCATACAAAGTTTGTGGAAAGTGAAGCGAAATTTTAGCCAATTGGAAAATACAAGGCGCGAATCTGTCAAAGGTTTACAAAGTTTTATGTATTTCAGAATTTACCAGCAGTATAGGACTATTTATGAAATTCTTGGAAATTTTCATATGTCTCCGATTTTTAGATCGGAAATATTTTGAAGTCTTAATGCAACAAGTGTGGCTTCCTTCTCTATCAGAATAAGGGAAGGGAGGTATTCTATGATGACAAGGGCATTTAAAGCAGGGGCAGGGCATGCTCTCAGTTTACCTCCTATACCGACACAAACTATACCCGGCTTTGCATACCCTGCAGCGAAACCTGAAACTAGTCCGGAAAATACTACAGGAGATATCCATTCCATACTAATATACAACTAGATTTTTCTGGACGAAATCATACCAGTTAAAAAATACAAAATTCATTCGTTTTGTTTGCTTCTTTTTTCTCCTATAATTCACAGATGCTTTTTCGTGATAGGGTAAATACAAATAGTCGCTGCTTTCTTAATAATAAACATGAAAATAAAGGCACTCGATCTACGGCAGAAACTTTTTTAGATCGGAAGGCAACAAGTATGGAAGATGCTGTCATTGGAAAAAACCTCCATCTGCTTATGCAATTATAAACAATGTATTCCGAATAATGGAGATAATATGAAATGAAGGGGATAATCATAGCTTATGATGCGTAAACAACTGTCAGACAATAAAGCGGGAATTAGACGTCGGCCAGCATAAGTACGCGATGGCTGATGGTAGTCATCTCCGCATTCTGAGTTCGATTATCGGTGGAGGCAACAAAGCAACGTATTATTTAGAACAATTCTGTACTAATAAGTATGCGATACCTGGGTGAGCGTTCAAGAGACCTGAGTCCGATTCTCGGCGAAGTCAATATTTTGTTTCGGTGTTAAAATAAGACTTATTTAAAAAAAAAAATTATATTGGCCGAGAATCGAACCAGCAACCCCTAGAACAGCAAAATAATAGCTTAACTGTTAAAACAGCAGCATAACTGTTAACTTAAGGTTAACAGTTTCAATGCAGTTGAATCAACTGCATTAAATAATGGATAAGAATTGACAGTGATTTTGGTTGAATCAACCCATATTTTGGTTGATATGACCAGCTCATTTTTATCCGTGTACACTAGAGTGCATCACCAAAAAAAAGTTAAAAGATTTCCGGTTTTTACGGTCTTTAATTTGCTGTCATTAGATCGGTACATTAGATATGGTGAGTAGGTACCACAACGGAGCGCCTGAGATCAATGAGCTTTTTTAGGAAAAACCCACTCCCTGAGACAAAAAAATTGATGTATGACACTTTAAAATCCGACAATAAATGCCGAAGATATGAAGAAAAATGCAATTGGGCGACATCTAGGGTTGCCAGAAAAAAAAATTTTTTAACTGTTTTTCAAAATCGGGGAGGTACAGCCGACTTTTTTTTTTTTTTTTGCCTGTAAGGCGAGACGCTCTAGTTTACACCCTTTACTTTTGTACACACGTTTCTCTCGTGATTTATTGCAATGTCAACACTTTCTGATCGTTTAATAACATATTAATAGCAATTGTTTTCCGATGTTTACTACTAAGACCCCCAAAAAGTCTATTAATAAACAGAAGCCAATATATATGTATTTGTATGGATTTATACCCGGCTTTGCATAGTTGCAGTTTATTTTACTTTATTTTATTTTTTTCTGTTCCCTTCTTTTATTTTATTTATTTTGTTTTATTTTTTATTTATTTTGTTTTTTATTAAATTTTATGTTATTCTCTTTTTTTGTATGAATTGGTTTAGTTTAGTTTAAGTAAATTTTACTTTATTTTGTTTTCGCTTATTTTATTAAATATTTTCATTAATATTGGGTATAAAAAATTGCAGCTGCTTATCAATAAGTTGTTCACGTGTGATAAAAAAAATAAAAAAAAAAACACCATACATAAATATAGACCTCAACTGCTTTTCTAACCTGACTATCCTCCAGATAGTTCTCACAAATATTTGGATTATATAAAAACACATTGTAATTACAATCAATTTTGTCATGATTGTGGAGCGTCGAATAAACAAAATTATAAACGATAATCTATATACATATAATATGAAAATAGGAATTGGTTCCCATCGATAAATTTCCCATTTGCGGTAAACAACCTGATAAGCAGTAGCGCAACACTGTATCAAAGGTAGTTAGGGTGCATCGTAAAAAAACAGCACGACAACAATGTGAAAACAGCGAGAGCAAATTGACAGCAATTGCCAACTGATCCGGCAGCAAGTAGGTGCAATATGTACTCGTGGGTAGCTGTAACAAAGTAAGCGCACAAACAACAACAATAACCAAAAAAAATAGTTTGAGGTAAACTGCTAAATGTTTTTTAAAGGTTGGATAACGGATAAGGATGTAACGGGTACTGACTATGAACTTTGCGTAAAAAGTTTGATTTTAACTTTATTTTATGTTATTTTGATTTACTTTCTTTTATTTTATTGATATTATTTATGTAGCTTATTTTTTTAATTTTTTTTTGTATTTTACTTTATTACATTTATTTTTTTTTACTTTGTTGGATTTTATTTTGTTTTATTTTATTTTATTTTATTTTATTTTATTTTATTTTATTTTATTTTATTTTATTTTATTTTATTTTATTTTATTTTATTTTATTTTATTTTATTTTATTTTATTTTATTTTATTTTTATCTCATTTTATTTTATTTTATTCCATTTTATTTTATTTTATTTCATTTTATATTATTTTATTTTGTTTTATTTGATTTTATTTTACTTTATTCTATTTTATTTTATTTTACTTTTTTTAATTTTTATTTTTTTTTTATATATATTTTTTATTATATTTTCTTTTCTTTTATTTTACTGTATTATTTTTTTATTTTACTTCTTCTATATTATTTTCTTTTTTTTATTATTTATTTTATTTTATTTTTTTATTTTATTTTTTTTTTTATTTTTTTTTTATTTTTTTTATTTCACTCTTTTCTATATTATTCTGTTTTACTTAGTTTTATTTATTTTTTTATTATTTTTTTTTTAATTTGTTTTTTACTTTTTATATTATTTCCTTTTATTCTGTTTTTATTAGCTATATTTTATTTTTTTATTTCATTTAACTATATTTTATTTTTTTATTTTATTCTATTTTAGTTTTATTTTAATTTGTTTGATTTTATTTTAATCTTTATCTTTCATTTTTTTTTATTTTACTTTAGTTTATTTTTTTTTTCTAATTTATTAAATTTTTTTTTAATTTTTTTTCTACTCAGCTCAAATTCAATAGGTTCTTCAGACCTTTTTTTGTCCACGCGAAAAATATTACGTAAGCAAGTTTGTTCCAAAGTTCTGACCACGTATGCGTCATCACTGTTGGTATGATTACCTAAACCAATTAATATTGTTGTAATCATATTGTGACATAATCTCATCCCAAAAACTATGAACCCAAGAATTTCGCAAGCACGTACTACATACCAAAGAATTCTAACATTTAAATATTTTGAAGAAACTTTCCCACAAAACTACAAATTGTCCTAAGGGAAAACAATATAGACAAGTAATAATACAAGCACACAAACACACATTAAAAAAAAAATACGAAAGACAAAAAATCAAAAGAAAAAAGAACACAAATCATTAGGGGAAAGTTGGAGTCGGCTTAAACGCAAAGGCCTACTTGTTGCACGTGTGCCATCATCCAAATGCAGTCCATTCTATCGCGCTGTGTTTGTGTAGGTGTGTGTGAGAGGTGTTGAGTAGGTGTAGGAGTTGCACACATACATATGTACGTACCAATGTATGTTCTTTGGTGGGCGAACATTTTTACCAATCATACTCGGCAGCGTTCGGTCATTTCGTTGCACGCTGATTGGTTGAATTTTCCAGAATCCTATTACATTGTAGGCTCTTACAGTTATTGGGCCCGAGTATAAATTGCCGACGTGCTAAGCAAAGATCCCATTCAAATTTTGGCGCTCGCATACTTAACAGTTAGATTGTGGTCAAAATTAAGTAAAATATTCATAAATACGTAACTGTTGCGTTTGAATTGATAGGCGAAGCTACAAGTGGTGTTTTTGATGCTAAAGAATTTTGATGAATAAAGTAAAATCTAACCAAATAATTACAAAAAGGAACTAGAGTGCGGCCTATTTAACAAAAGGTCCAATTACAAAGTTAAAGTAGAAAATTAAATCATTTAAAAAGTGTCAAAAATATTAATTAGATCAGTTTCCTCAAATTGATCGTACAAAGTGTTTAATTGTTGACGAGATAATTAGCAGAACGGCGACTTTTATTTATTCATTCGTGTGTTAAAAGTTGTAACCATTATTTCCAAAATTGGTAAGTGAAAAACTTTATATTCTTCCATTTGTATCAGTTATTGATTTATTTAAAAAAAAAAAAAAAAAAAAAAAAAACTAATAATTTTCAGAGTGACGAAAAAATAATAGGGGGATTCATGTAACCATATAAGTTTACGATATGCGTAAATTTATGCATTTATCAGCTCAGTTAGATGAACGCCCTTTTTACGCACTTTTATACGCTTTATAATGTGTTTATAAGGCTTGATGAATCCCCCTAATGTAAAATTTAAATATCTTAATCAAGGGCTGAAACCGAAACAGTAACCATAACAGATTAAACCCGTTATTTCGATCTGAAAAATAACGAAACCGAAACCGTTTCAAAAGCCGGAACCGGTTCCAAAGGGTTTTGAATTTTTTTAATGTCTTACTTATTTTAGTAGTTCTTTTACAAAATGGTACCCTGAAAAATTTTCATGGAAGATTGTCGAACAAGGTTAAGTTTTGACCTCAGCATCAAAATTCTAAACTAGGGAAAAAGTGAGCAATTTTTTCAGCGAGGTTCTATTTCTACCCATGTTGAAGGTGCTAATTATTATTGGAAGTTTTCGAATTATCGAGTTATATCGAATTATGATTTGGTATTTCGATGCCTATTTTTATTCAAAGTCATTTTTGGTATTGCGCAACTCTAATTTCTGATTTTCTTTTCACCATGGCCAGCTCTGGTTGGCAGGGTACTTGAGTTTTTTAGTAGTAACGGAACGAAACCATAACCGAAACCGAGATTAATATTGAACTTGAGTTTTTAGTAGTAAATTAGTAGTAAATTTTTTTGCTCGTGCTTTTATTTGGAAACCGAAACCGGAACAAAACCGTAACCAAAACAGAAACAGATGTTGAGGAACGAAATCGGAACAAAACCGAAACCGGAATGTTATTTTAATCGATTTCATACCTTGATCTTAATATTAGTTTCCAGAGGTCTATGAGACAAATTTGCTTTAAAATTGTTAAACCCTTGATGGAAATAATACTCCCCAAAAGAAAGTCCAAAGAAAATTAATTTTAAAATGATCGAATTTTCTACATTTCTTCATTTTCCCAAGCAAAAGGGCTGAAACTTCTAAAAAAATTTCCATAACTTAAAAAGAAAAAAAAAATGTTTGGTGGAATTAGTTTTATCATAAAAGATTCCAAGATTCATTCTAATTTGACATAAATAATAGAAATTAGTGCTATGTATCTAAAATATTACTTTTAAACCGCTCCAACTCCACAAATCTACCAACTACCTCTCAAAGTACATACATTTTATGATTTCGATGGAACATACACAACTTAAATATAATTATGTAGAAAATGTCGAGTGTGAGCGAGCCTCATCTAGGGTGTTAAATAAGCATCGGTATGTCACCAATCATGGATTAGTTATGATACATAAACTTAACACTTACCACATTTTGCCATCTATTAAGAAACTTGGCTGAAAGCACTTGTTGCGCTTAATGCGAATCTCAAATACGCACAACACTACACTACCCTTCACATGACCCCTGCAAAAATCGAGAGTACTCTATTTTCTATCCAAAGAGTACTCCAAATGGAACAACAGAGTACTCCACATGTAATCCTTTTCATATAAAAATTGTGCTTCAATTAACATTGCGATGTCCTAGAACTGGACCATGTACTCCAACCTTCGTTTTGTTTCTGCTACTCCATGGAATACCTACCGTCAGAGTACTTTGCAATGTACTCCAATGTTGTTACTGCTTGGAGTATATACTGCCAGAGCGATAGTGTCGTGATTTTCGTTGATAAGGCACGAGCAATGATCGACTTTCAAAAAGCTGAACGTGGTCCGATGATGTATACAAAGGATTACTATTGGAGTACTCCAATATCAAAAAATTGGAACACATAATCCAACGATTTTTGCAGGGACCTCCCGTAACATTTCATTTAAAGACGCAATCGTTCCTACAGTTTTTATATCACTTTTACTTCGTTACGATTTCAAAAGTGGATCCCTTTTTTCCATCGGATTTGTAAAGAAAAATGTATTGTGAGACCTTGGACAAAAAAAAAACTATTTCAAAAATTATATTATAATTTGATTTATTTAGATAATGCTATAAATATTTTGAAAAAATCAGAAAATGGCAACCCTGAAACTGCCTCAAGGTTCCAGGGATAGTGGTCGATATACGAAGGGATAAGTAAAATGCCTTTAGGTGGCAACCCTGCCTGAAAATATCTTTGTTGGTATATAGCCGAAAATACCTTTCCTTTGACACCCATATTGCCATATCTTGCTTAATATTAAAAATTTGGAAATAGGTGGTAACCCTATAAATTGCCGAAGTCTTATAATAAAGCATACTATATATGGGACATTCCAGCCAAAAGAGTAAAAGTACACAATTTTTTTAAATGCCATAAATTCCCACTGCTCTGACAGTACTTTACAATAAAGATCTTTTTATTAACAAGAGTTAGGGGTTACTAGTTACTTTTAGGAAACTGCATCGATAAAGCTGAAAAGACTTAAAAACTGTATCAGGAAAAATGGGAAAATGTCCCACGAGTCACACTCTTTTAACCTTTGTAAAAAGTTCCTCAAAGCTAATACTGATCTTATTTTTAAAGAATATGGTTTTATATAGAATGTACTTCCTATCGTATACAAATTGTAGTTCAAAGTTGAATTGTAAAGCTAAAATTCGTTTTCGTGCTCACAAAGATGCAACAAAGGGATTTTTCAGTGTCCCACGAGTCACACTCATTTACTGGGTAATTACAAAGCTATTTGTTGTTATTTGACCAATTCTTTTAATGCATTTGCTGTATTGGACATCTATCCATGTAGATAAATATATTTCATAGCAATTTAAGTCTCGATGTCGGTTTTTTAATTCAAAGATGACTAAGCTACTTCAGAATTTTTAAAATTCGTTGATAGATGTTATCATTACCGTGTTAGATACACCAACAAAACCTTTGGTCCGAATCACTACCGTATTCAGTGGCTGCTCTATACGCCGCCATTGCACTTAAAATCTTTTGGCCATCGACATAATTTTTATCTATCTATCATATATATTATTATATATAAATGCGCAATGCTTAAAAGTTTTCTCCCTTTTTTGCAATAACCACAATTCTAAGGTATATAAAATTTGATATATATCGATATGTCTCGCCGAGCAGGGTGTGCGACAACAAACCAAAAATTAAAAAAAAAAATTATTATAATATGATTTGAAAGTCACTACAAGTTCTAAACCCGCATTCACTTTATAGAGCAGCTGTTATGTGTGTATGTAGGTATGACCACTTACATTGTTATGTTTGCATTCATTGCAGTTGGGAGAGTCCGAGTGTGAGTTGTTTTGTTGGCAGCAATAATAAACATGAGCCAGCCCGCCAACTTAGGTACAAACCGTGTTTACAAAAACAAAATCTGTGAGTGGGTATTAAATAAGCTAGATCATGCGCAAGGCCCTTCGTGGCTAGACTTAGTGAAATAAAATAAAATGGAAAATTGATAAAATTAAAAAAAAAATTAAATGAGAAATAGAAAAGTGATTGAAAGTAAAAAAGAAATTTGTTGGAAATGAAAGAAAAGGAAATAATATAAAATAAATAAAAATAAAACAAAATGAAATAAACAAAGGAAAGGAAAGGAATGGTTGAAAGATAAAATAAAGGTAAGTGAAGGTACGGAACAGAAAATATTAGAGAAAAATCAAAGGTAAATAAAGGTAGGGAAAGGAAAGGAATGGTAAATAAAAAAGGAAGGGAAGAAAATGTAGGTAAAGGAGTGGAAAAGAGAAGCAAATATAGAATGACAAAAAAAGGAAAGAAAGAAAAATAAAGGAAAGAAAGCTAATGAAAAGCTAAAAAAAAAAATAAGTAAAGGAAATTAATGGAAAAGAAAGAAAACTAAAGGAGTTACGGAGAGGAAAAAAAAAGAAAGTAAGGAAACGGTAGGAAAGGAAAGGTAAGAGAAGGAAAGGTAAGGGAAGGAAAGGTAAGGAATTCAAATGACAGGAAAGAAATCTAAGGAAAAAAAGTGAAAGAAAATAAAGAAAAGAAAGAAAGAAGGGAAATAAAATGAAATAAAAGAAGAGAAAAGGAAAGAAAAGGAAAAGAACGGAGAGGGAAGAAAAAGAAAGGAAAGAAAAGGGAAGGGAAGAAAAGAAAAGAAAAGAAAAGAAGAAGAAAAAGAAATAAATTGATATGAAAGGAGAGGAAACGAAATAAAAGAAAATGAAAGCAAAGGAAAGGAAAGGAAAGAAATACGTATGAAGACGACCTAAGAAGCGGAAACGGTCAAAATTCTAAAATTAAAATTCTGAAGTCAAAATTCCGGAATCAAAATTCTGGGTCGACAAAATTCTGGAAATCGGAATTCCGCACTTCCTTCACCTTTTTTTGGCTGTATTTCAAAATTCTGGTTTTTTCATAATTCCGGAATTTACGTTTTCCAGAATTAATTCTGGAAATTTTTTTCCCCAAAATTTGAGCAAAATCGTGTATTTTAATAAATTTGCTTATATTTAAGAAATATACATTGACTTTGATTTTTTGGTCATAAGACAGAAAACCAGCGGAACAATTTGTCTTTCTACTCTTCCGTGTATAGAAAATAGCTGCCTCATCATCGTTGGAACAACGTCAAATGTACCGTCCATAATCCAGCAGTCGCTCTCATTTAACAACTGCAGCGAAGATTTTGTTACAAAAATAAAAATGCATTCGCCATAACTTTAATAACTTTCTCACTTAAAATAAATAGTTGACCTTCCAAAACATAAAGTAATAATAAAGGAATGTCTATTTTTTCAACACAAGTTGGCTCTTTAAAACATTTTAAACTGTTCCGTTGTCTTCTAATTTTTAACTTAAGGGCATTTCTTGATGGCAGATAATGTCCGATATGTTTTTCTGTCATAGATACCGAACGCTGAATTATTTGGCTAGGCTGCAGAAAACTCGAACAAACCATATTTTTAACCAGATTATTTGTTTCTGCAACCGATTTTTTATGCGCACATGGATCATGAGAATGCTAATTTTTTTTTTTTTTTTTCGTATAACATTGAAATTGTGTGTCAATACGCACGGTACATTTGTTTTTAATTCCTTCAGAACAAGTCCAGTTAAATGTTAAAGGCAAAAATTTTGAATTTCAAATTTTTGATTTCCAGAATTTTGGATTCCAGAATATTGACTTCCATAATTTTGATTTCCGGTGTTTCGACTTCCGGAATTATGAATGCAGAATTTCCCCTAAGAAGAAAAAATAATTATCAAGATTGAAACTATCAGGCAGGTTCTGCAATTCACTTCCGAGTGAAACTTTGTGAACATTTTGAAATTCCTATGTAGTTTGACAATATTTTCACAAATTTTACTCGGAAGTGAATTGCCAGAACTTGCCTGTATATTACTGAATGGTGTAAAGAGGGAGGAAAAGGCAAAATGAATAGGAATGTATAGAAGCCAACAATAGAAAACATATGGAAAAGAAAGGAAAATTTAAGAAATAGCTATAAAATAAGGTTTTGTGGTTGGATTTCAACCACTGGGCGAACTCTAGTTTTTTATTAAGTATCAGATTTTCAGTTATAACACATATAATTCTACTTGATTGTGTGTATGAAAACATAAACTACTTATACTTAACTCATATTGATATAGATATTAATTTTAATGTCTAATAATTTTTTAATTGCTTTAAGCTCTTAAAAAAAAAAACATTAATGACAAAAAAGAAGAAAACCACGTCCTTAATAAGCTGTAATCTCTGCATAGTATCATCCTGTAACATGAGTAACATTTTCTTTGTTCGAATGGCATCAATGCACACAGCAACAACAACAACAACAACAACAAAGCTTTTGGCGTACCAACAGCAGTTATGAATGAAAGAGAAATTGTGTCTAAAGCAGGAAGTTGAATATTCATTTTCCGTTGCTTCCTTTTTGTGAGTTACTCCATTTTACAAGTATTGACATAGAACTACTTTGCTTATTCGCCCACTAAAAGCGCGTATTTGGCCTATGGGTATGGAAGTTAAAATATGTATTAAAACTTTGCACTTAACTTTAATATTCATTTGATTATGTATTGCATTCAAATTTCTTTTCTCATTAAAATAAAGTGAGTTTTTTGCAAGGATGGGCTCATAACTGCTGGAATAATTTTTAAGTTGTACACTTAATATTTTTGAGATTTTACATTTTTCTAAGGAATTGCTTTCCGATTTTTGGTAACTCAGAGATGGTGTATCTGTTAGGCTATTTTAGGTTATATGTTGTTGAGTTTTTACTTAATATTCAACGCATCTTAAGGCAATTTTTTACATTAGCCATTACTAACTAACAATGCTAGAGGCAATAAAATAAATGCTAATATTTATATGATGGTATTTTTGAACTCATGTGTACATACATATATCCTTACACACTTATGATAAGTATTTATATGCCAAACTTATAAATTTTTAACGTTTATTCGTTGGCCAAATGCTAAATAGCCAAGTTGAGAATTAATATGAGCCTTTCAACAGAGCTTGCTTCTTTGGAAATTCATAAAGAAAATACGAACTTTGCAACATTACCAACAATTTGATTGCATTTAATGCCCTTTTTAGATGGCCATTAATTATTCAAAACATGAGGAGCGAAAAAGATGCAAAATCCAAAATGTGAAAGATGGATTTAGTGAAGCTGCAAAATCGAGTAAATAAAAATAGTTTAAATTTAACGGGCACGTATGATTTTGATGTATCAAATCTATGATTTAGCAATATTCAATACAACGCCTGGAAAAGACGGACTACCCGCCGAGCTGTTCAAACATGGAGGCGAAGAGCTTGTAAAAAGCATGCATCAGCTCTTATGCAGAATATGGTCAGACAAGTGCATTAGAGCGTATCGCTAAAAAAAAGTTTAAAATGTTCTCCCCTGGTTCGAATGTTTACTTGTTGGTGATTTCAAAAATGGAAAAAAAAAATTTCGGCACCCTGTAACAACAACGAAATCCGTTTTTTGCTTATAACTTTTCTATTTGGTCTTTGATATCAATGAGCAATATATTGTTGTAAAGGTTATAACCCATGTGATATTTCGTCCATATAAGCCATTAACCTGCGATACCAACTTTGGCTTTTATTCGAATTTATTTAAAGCAGGGCCCGGCAGCATTGGAGATGAGGGTGTAGTAGTGAAAAAGCGGTCACCGCACCAATAAAATTATGTAAGTGGCTGAGCATAGCAAACGACATATACCCTGTAGTTCCGCAGGTATGCTACTAGGCTTGAGATTTCTCATACTCGCTGTGGCGGGGACTATAGTCTCTCGCCTGACCACAATCAATGTATTTTCTACGCCCTTTTAACATTAGCATGTCATTGCGAGGGGCATCCTGCCACACACTGCAGATTATAGGCCCTACCAATTATCACACCCAAAGATTATTCTTTAGGGCAACCTGACCGATACTAGGATTAATGTTAATGAGGGTAAAATTTTTGCAACATTCATGCAGAAAAAGCTTCAACAAATTTCATGTACAAAACATAACTATATATATTTCTTTGAATTCTTTCTTTTTTCTTAGTTTTTAGGAAACAATTTTTTTTTTTTTCAAATACAGGGTGTTGGTTTTAGTAAAAATAGAATAAAAGCTGAACTTGGCATGATGGGCTAAAAGTTTCTATGGATGAAATATTGCCTCGGATAAAAGTTTTCCGGAAGATTTATGGTCCTTCCCGTGTATCGAAGGAAATTTAACGATGAGCTGTACGAGCTTTTATTGCGAATTCTTTTCAAGTTTTCTATTTATATATATATTTTTTATGCAAATTTTTTGAAACAAAAATTCTGAAAAAAACTAAAAATGGATTTTTTGTTTAGAAGATACGATGGAAAAAAATATGAAAGAGTCTTGCTACACAAAGCTCCAGAACGAAAAATAGATTGGCCTAAACTGACACCAAAAACTGAAAACGCCATATCGTCTGTGATGCTGTCCTGATCAGGAATCAGTTTGCTTTGAAATCCTAGCTGGTCCTTTTTGGAAAATATGCACTTTTTTGCACTTTTTTTGCATTTTTACAGCATATAAAACACATTGCACCTAAGTTAATTGGAAAGAAACAAATCAGTCACAAACTAAAAATGCCAATAGCTCAGACGACCGATTCGTCTGCTCAAAACGTTTTTGAAAATTAAGTTAATTCTGCATAAAAAAAAGTCGTGCAGGTGGGCTCCACACTTTTAATATCGCCAAGTCGCAAAGCTCGGGCGATAACACAATACATTCGTCACGTTTCAATCATACATTTGAAACGTTTCTGCAAACTATTTTAATAGAAAAAAAAACTAAGGGTCTTTAAGGTTGGGTGAAACCGAACATTTTATACCATTATAATTTGACATATCGGCAACCTGTATTTGATGGTTGATCGCAGTCGAACGTCCAAAGATCGATTAGTAAATCGACTCTTCACGCAGAACTATAGTTTTATTTTGATAAACGCCATTTCGCAGCGGGTACCAACTACTTGACCGACATTTTTTTATTCGTTATATTTTTGGAACGAATAAAACGATAATAAAACGATAAATAAAAGTTTACTACTTTTCGTTTCGACAAATAAATTTTTGTTCGAATTATGGCATAAAAAGTTTTGTGGAACAACCCACTATAAAATTATTTTTTTTTCGAAATTTTTCCTCACGGACACTCTGGAAGAGAAATAGAAATAATATTATAATGTGTAGTTAGAATAAAATAAAGAAACTACAATTACTCTGTTCAAGTTTCTATATGCAGTTAGACATGGCAAGTCTTTTAATTAAAAGTTTGGGTTTAGCAGGTATTTTGGCTACAGTTTCGAGTCAGCTAATTCCAACCACATCTGTGACCACGGTAAGGCTACACCTTTTCAATTCACACAACATTATCCAAGTAAAAATATAAACAAAAAAAAAATAACACTATTCCTATAGCCTCTACTCATCAAACAGCATGGCTATCCAATCGAGGAACATACCGTTCAGACATCCGATGGTTATATACTAACAATGCATCGCATACCTTATTCACCGAAATTGAATAATAGTGCCAACACTCAACGTCCTATCGCATTTTTCATGCATGGTTTAGTTTGCTCATCCGCTGTTTGGGTTCTCAATGGCCCAGACAAGAGTTTACCCTATTTACTATCCGATATTGGTTATGATATTTGGATGGGTAATGCAAGAGGAAATGTATATTCCAAAAAGCATATCACTTTAAGTCCTCGAACACAAAAATTTTGGAACTTTGATTTGGACGAAATCAGTATTATTGATCAACCTGCAATGATTGATTATGCTGTTAATGTGACCGGCGTAGAAAAAGTTCATTTTATCGGTCACTCCCAGGGAACCACAACGTTTTTCATAATGAATGCATTACTACCGGACTACGTAAAAGCTCACATTAGTTCGGTACATCTAATGGGACCGGTAGTTTATTTCAAAAACTCCAATGGTCCTCTAGTGAAAGCTCTAGCTCCCTTGTTTGGATTACCAGATCCAGTTCGTGAAGTTACAGGAAGCATGGAATTCCTACCGAACTTCAGAGCTCTACAAGTATTGGGAGATAAACTGTGTAAAAACGGCTCATTTGCTCTATCTGCATGCTCCGAAGTTATATTCCTCTCTGGCGGCAACACTTCGCCATATCTCAATAAGGTGAGTATTGAATGTTATAAAATCACTTAAGTACTTTTTCAAATTTTATATAATGTTCGTATTCTTTTTTTGTAGACAAAAATTCCTGAAATTAGTAGCATCGCTCCAGCCGGCTGCTCATTCAATCAAATGAAACATTACGCACAATTCTACACCTCTGATCAATTTCATCGTTTCGACTATGGAACGTTAAGAAACTTGAAAGTTTATAAGAGTCGCTCACCGCCAAATTACGATTTAACTAATCTTCAGGTGCCATTATATTTGTATTACGGTGATAATGACATGTTTGATGCTAAGGTTGATTTGGATCGGTTAATACAGGCCTTAAATAGTACGAAAAGCTTTAAAGGTGCCTACTTGGTGCCATTGAGCGGATGGAATCATATAGACTTTTTGTTTGGATTAAATGTTGAAAAAGTAGTATATAGTGTTGTGTTGGATAATATTGCTAAAACATAGATTTCATAAGCTATTTTCCGATTCATTAATAAAAAAAATTTTACAGGTTCGTTGGGCTTACAAGCTCTTGATTCAATTTTACTTTTTAACTAAACTCAAGCATGAGTTAATACTCCATAACCATAACGAAGCTATAACCGAATAAAAGAGCTGATCCATAATATACATTTATTTTATAAAAATGTGCAATAACTTGGGGCATGATATTTTATGTCAGTACTAATCTTCTTTTTTTGCAATATAAAATTATTGGGAGTCTCATAAAGTTGTGTATTGCCAAAAAAGCAATTTTTTTATTATTTTATACCTTTCATGAACATGAAATGGTATTATAACTTTGGTCCGATGTTTGTAAGTATGAGAAGAAGAAGAGATGGAGCCATCAATAAGTATACCGAAATGATCAGGATGACGAGCTGACTTGATTTATCATGCGGCCACCATTTTCTAATTTAGAAATCATTTGTCGGAACTAGCAAGATCGGACCGATATTACATATAGCTCGCATACAATCGATTGTTCCGATAAACGGATTTTGGTATATACCTCCTGTAATTAGACAGGTAGGAACGTGAAATTTCGTAGCTATTGCCCTTTTAGAATGTGGAATGTCGATGTTAAAAATCAATGAGATTTGACCAATATAACACATCGCCCCCATATAATCGATAGTTCCGATAAACAGGCTTTGGGGTATAACACCTTCAATTAAATAGCGAGAATTGTAAAATTCTCAATAATTGTTACTTACTAGGTACATATGTACGCAATGCTAACGGTTAAAGTCAGTAAGATCGGACCAATATATTTGATTGTTCAGATAATTCCGGTATGAGCTAAATTTAAACTCACACAGGCTGTTCTAAGGATCGAACAGTCATGACGCGTATTCATGAAAGATATATAGCCTTCGGCACAGCCGAAGACAGCTTTGCTTACGTGTTTTGTTTTATAATTTTATTATACTCGGCTGTGCTAGTTAGTAAACAGGATATGATCTAAAAGATTTTGTATGACCAGGGGAACCTTCTCATCCCCTGCTTTCGTAAGGAAGGAGAAGTTTGTAATGAGAGACATCATTTCCGATCACCTATCAAGTTGCACGCCATTACTCGTCTAAGGTTTAAACGATTTTTTTTAGCTTTTTTTGGAATATTTTAAACCTTCCAAATACCTACAAAGAATTTTTATTTCTTTTGGTTTAGATTTATGATCTTAATGAAAAAGCAGTCTAAAACTTGTGGTAGAGCAGTCGGCTGTGATTCCTGAACGCTTCCATTCGAATCCTGCTAAATGCGAATTTTTTTAAATTTTATTTTATTCTTCAAATTTTTCGGTTTGAAATAAAAACTTTTTGGTTTGAAAACGAAAACTTTTCGGTTAACATTAGAACCTTTTCGTTCTACAATTTTTGTTTTGTTTTGATTTATTTTTGAAAACTTTTGATTTATTTTTCAAGACTGAATTTTGCCCGCAACATTTATGTGGGCAATGTAGCTCAGTGGTAAAGCAAAACAAATTTTTTTTTTTACTTAAAAAATTGTTGAGACATTTCTGATTTAAAATTTAAACCCCATTCATTAGGCAATTGTCTTGAAAACTGGTCTAGATTTAATTTGAAACCAAATTTGGTATGGTCATATATCTACATATCAACGTGCCATACGAAAACTAACACTAAAATTCAGTGTCTGAAGAAAACTAACACTTTTATTTTGTGTCTGACGAAAAGTAACACTTTAATTTTTTCTCTGAAGAAAATGTACTAGAAAATGTAAAAGTGTTAGTTTTCGTAAAAAATGTGAAAAGTGTTAGTTTTCGTATGGCACGTCGATATGTAGTCCAAAAAAGTTTAAAATTTAGGCTTAAATTTTTAACCGTGTACCCTGTATTATTTAAAAGACGATGTCGATGGCTTCTTGGTCATTTATTGACTGAGGTTTTTGTATAATTGCAATGTATTGAGCTTAAATTATGGTATTGATAAAGAGGAGAGCATGCAGTTATGATGAGCAAATATAACGAAGGATGGAATACATAAGATAGTAGATAATACACACATCGTATACTGGGTGTTACAATTTATATGCTTTAAGAGTTATAACTTATACATTTCTACATCTCCCTTTTTTTTTTGTTTTTTATATGTACATATATATGTAGTTACTTGTGTGACTTAATTTCTTCAAAATTCATGTATGTATGTCTTATTCATTTTGTGCCAATATATCTTAAATACTATATTAATTCAAATTTCGATTATGTATGATTTTGACCAAGCCGATTTGTAAAATTTTCGTATATTCAAATATAAGTATTTACTTCGTATTGAAATTATTTAAATAAAGTTTTTACATTATATTGCAGTAAGTTAATAAAATAATTATTTTACATAGTTTTATAAATTTCAAATTATTCGCGTTTTCTTAAATGGAAGGAGTTTCTACGATACGTTTTTTGGTCTTTTTCTACTACGTAGGATCGGGGGCTTCCGTGCTTGTGCAGTATTCTAGCTGGAAACCACAACTTTCCATCTTTCATCCACACCTTTTTCCCCTTTTAAAACTCTTCCCTTCTTTTCGAATTTTTATCGTGGTATTTTTTGTTACATGCATTATTATGGCCCAAAATGGGGATTACTTTATTGCTCAATTCGGCATTATTAAAAAATTTAGTTTTTCCAGGAACCAAAGTTCTAGTCTGCCTACCCATAAGTAATTGAGCAAGTGAAAACTCTGAGTTTTTTATTGGTGTATTTCTGTACTCTAATAAGGCATGCCAAATGTTACTCTTTTGGTCATTGCATTTTAGCACTAATTTTTTCGCTACCTGCACCATTCGCTCAGCAAACCCATTCGATTTGGGATACAGTGGGCTCGTTGTTGTTATTTTAATGTCTAAGTTTTTTGCCCATTGCTTAAATTCATGTGACCCAAATGGAACATTATCAGCCACTATTTCTAGTGGATATCCATGCACAGAGAAAACAATATCTAGTTTACCTGATATTGCTTTCGCTGTTTTTGTTGTCAATGGTAGTATATCTAAATATTTTGAAAAATAATCTCCAATGACTAAAAAACTTTTCCCTAGTACCTCCATGACGCAAGTCTTTCATAAGGAGACTTTGGTATAACATGATTCAAGAGTGGCTCCTTTATGTTTGAGGACCTATATTTCTGGCAAATATTGCATTTATCAATCATTGATTCTATCTCTTGATTCATGTTAGGCCAAAATACGAGTTGCCTAGCTCGTTTTCTTGTTTTTTCAATGCCCATATGGGATTTATGGAGGTGATCTAGTACCATTTTACGTAGAGATTGTGGTATGAATATCCTATGATCTAAAAATATCAATTCATCTTCAGTAAATAAATTACTTTTATATTTCCAAAGGGCTTTCATTTCATCACTTAATTTCGTTCTTTCTTTAGGCCAACCTCTTTTTATGAATTCTTTAATAGTCTTTAAAACCGTATCCTTTGCTGTTTCTTCTTTGAGTTTTTGTTTCTTTTCGTCACTAACATTAACCATTTCTTCCAAGCCCTTGATTTTATCTTCCTCTTCAATATGTTTCGAATAGCTGCGTGACAACCAATCAGCAACATACAAAAACTTTCCTGGGAGATCCGTAAAATTTAAGTTATACTTTTCTAACTTTAACTTCATCCGCTGCAATTTCGCATATGGTATTTTGTTATAATCTTTTTTCATGACTCCTAACAAAGGCTTGTGATCAGTTATTATTTCAACTTTCTGTCCATATATGTAATTATGGAATTTTTGACAAGCAAACACGACAGTCAACATCTCTTTTTCTACTTGAGCGTATCGTGTTTCTGCGTCAGGTAAGCTTCTCGAAGCAAAACAAATTGGCCTTTTGTTTTGTAGAAGGGCACAGCCCAGGCCACTTTTGGACGCATCCGTTTGAACATAAATACTTTCCTTGATATTGAATGGTTTCAAAATCGGTGCGTTTAATATTAAATTTTTGATTTTTTCTAAACACTTTTCGTGTGTAGGTAGCCATTCGAACAGCACTGAATTTTTCATCAGTTCTCTTAGGGGGCTGCTTATATCGGACAGATTTGGTATATATTCTCTTAAATAATTAATAAACTCCATAAGTCGTTGCAAATCTTTCTTGCATTTTGGTGCACCCAAATTTTCAATTCCTTTTAACCTATTCTTGTCACACTCAATTCCTGCTTCTGAGATTCTATGCCCCAGAAATACAACTTTTTTCATTTTCCATTGAACCTTATCTTTGTTAAATTTTATGTTCCGCTCATTTGCTCTTTGCATCAACAACTTAACTGCAGTGTCATGTTCTTTTTCTGCCTCTAATGCAATTAAGATATCATCAATGTAAACTGTGACATCAGTTATGTCCCCAAAATTTTCTTCATTTAGTTTTTGGAAGACCTCAGGTGCTATTTTAATACCAAATGGCAGTCTTTTAAAGCTATAGCACCCAAACGGCGTGCTGAAAGTACAAAATTCTTTCGATTTTTCGCTTAACGCGATTTGCCAAAACCCCTCCTTAAGGTCAAAAACAGAAAAAAATTTTGTATTTATCAATTTAGTCTTTATTTGATTAAAGGTTGGAATCTCGTAATAGTGGTCTTTAATGGCCATATTGAGCTCTTTTGGATTAATGCAGATCCGTAGCTTTTTATTTGGTTTCTCTACTATTACGATATTCGATACCCATGAACTCGGCTTTTCGCACTTTTCGATAATACCTTTCTCGCTTAGACTCAGTAGTTCTAACCTTAGAGGCTCCCTGAGTGCAAGAGGTATACGTGCAGCAGGTTTTGCACATGGAACGACATTGTCTTTCAGTTGAATAACAAAATTTTGCTTGAAGCACCCCAAACCTTCAAACAGGTTTTGATAATTATCTAAAATAAATTCTTTTGTTAATGTGTTTATGCAATCAACTCTTTTGATAAATAAGTCCCAAACGATCACATGTTTCGAGACCTAAAATCGCTACTGAATTTATTTCGTTTCCTACTATGAAAAACTTGTTTGTTTCGCATTTATCTTTTACTTGACACCTCAAGTTCACGAAACCCAGATTTTCTATTTTGCTGCCATTATAAGCGATTAAATTCTCAGTGCTTTTATTTACTTGAACGTTCTCCAATCTTTTAAAATAGGTAAATCGCAGAATATTCACCATGGCTCCTGTATCTAGTTTAAATTTTATCATCATATTTTGTATTTTAATTGTCTCATGCCACATTTTAGGACCAGTTGCATTTCCTATCGAATCTAAATAATGGTACGAATCATCTACTTTATCATTGTTTAAATTTAACTCTCCCACCGATCTCTTTTTACACACTTCCGCAAAATGGTTTCTGCCCTTACAATTGTTGCAGTTTTTTTCCAAATGCCGGACATTTCCCTTTACTGTGGCCTCTGCCACAAAATGTACAGTTGGAAATTTCTTTCTTAAATTTTTTTTCGTTATTCGACACTACCTTTTGACTGCCTTTTGACCTGTCACGATTGAATTTATTAGTTTCTTGCTTCTGCTTACAAACCAGGTCCACCGTTGAGTTGTCCTTTTGCATTTTTTCAATTTGTTGATTAGAAGCTTCTGTTGTGCGTGCCATATCTATAGCCATCTCCATCGTTAATTTTGTCGTGTCCAGCAATTTCTTTTGCAGTTTTTTGTCGTTCGTTCCAAGTACGATTCGATCACGAATCATCCGATTTTCATTTTGGAAGCCGCATCTTTTTACCATTTTCTTGACGCTTATTAAAAAGTTGTCAAAAGGTTCCCCAAGTGCTTGGCAACGATTGTGAAAAATGAAGCTCTCATAGACCTCGTTGCATTTCGGTTTACAAAAATCTTCAAAGGCTTTTGTTACCTCAGTATATTTATAAACTTCAATAGCCTCCGCTCCAATCGCGTTCAGAAAAATAGCTACCTTCACTGGCTCGAGCTTTTTGTCTAGCTCGACAGCCACAGCGAAAATCTTAAAATTTTGCCAAAATATGCGCCAATTTTCTGCGATATTTCCACTCAGCTTGAGGTCGTCCACTTTTTTCACGTAATCCATATTACTTTTTATATAAATGTATCGCACCTGTTTCGGCGGTCTGCCACGCGGTTTTACTTTTGATGATGACGTGTTAAGTTTCGCACGGCCCATTTACTTTTTCACCGGCTGCGCCATGTATTATTTAAAAGACGATGTCGATGGCTTCTTGGTCATTTATTGACTGAGGTTTTTGAATAATTGCAATGTATTGAGCTTAAATTAAGATATTGATAAAGAGGAGAGCATCCAGTTATGATGAGCAAATATAACGAAGGATGGGATACATAAGATAGTAGATAATACACACATCGTATACTGGGTGTTACAATTTATATGCTTTAAGAGTTATAACTTATACATTTCTACACCTCGGGTATATTCTTTATACATAATTTTATAAAATTTTGTTTGTATTTGAGGATATAGAATATTCCATTTTCATAGGTGATGAGGGTTTTGCAACCCAATGTGATCCGGCTGTGATACCCACCCACCCTCAGTGCAGACATAAATTTTCTATAGTTTTATTCCAGTATATAGATAAGTGAATGGATAAATGGATTTAAAAAATTTAATTCCCAAATTTTTTTGGTTCGGCACTGTATCTATGCAATTGATTTTTGATTTAGCTGAAATTTACTTTTACTTTTTTTTTTACTTTATTTATTGGGCGATTTTGATAAAAACAAAGTTTAGGGCTCCTTCTAAGCTTCAAGCTGTCCATCAGAAAAGGTCTCATTAAAATCCGTTTCTTAGTTTTCGAGATCCTTACTTTCAAACGGATAAACAGGCAAAAAGACAGACAATAATTCTAAAAATGGTTCAGATGGACTCTATAATATTCCCCAAGTCATCCCCAGTAATTTTTTCAAAGAAATTTTCAATGTGCAGACACGACTTTTCCAGAGTTTTATTATAGTATATGTATATATTTTTTAATTTTTTTTTTTCAAAATGTCGTTCTGGTGCAACAAAAATTCTGAAAAAAGTATATTTGACCTAATTTGGTGATATCAAATTCAGTCTGCGGATGAACGGTCTCGAAAAAACTTGGCCAAAACTGACGCATTTGGTGCAGTGTAAATGTAGCTTTACTCTCTGTTCAAATTATTTAATGCTCGTAATCTTTTAAGACAAAAATTCCTGAAATAGCTAGTATCCTTCCTCTGTTCACTAAATCAATTGCTACATTACGCGCAAATCTACAACTCTGATCAATTTCGTCAGTGGGATTATGGTCTGTTAAGAAACTTGATAGTTTATAAGAGTATTTCACCGCCAGTTTATAATTTGGCAAACCTTGAGGTGCCATTATATCTGTACTACGCTGATAATGACATGTATGATGCTAAAATTGATTTGGATCGATTAATTCAGACATTAAGTGGTACAGCAGGCTTTAAAGGTGCCTACAGGGTGCCATTGGACGAATGGAACCATCTTAATTTCTTATTTGGATTAGGTGTTGAAAAAGTAGTATATAGCGTTGTTTTGAAAGATATTGCTAAAACATAGATTTCATAAGCTATTTTCCGATTCATTAATAAAAAAAAATGTTACAGGTTCGTTGGGCTTACAAGCTCTTGATTCAATTTTACTTTTTAACTAAACTCAAGCATGAGTTAATACTCCATAACCATAACGAAGCTATAACCGGATAAAACAGCTGATCCATAATATACATTTATTTCATAAAAATGTGCAATAACTTGGGGCATGATATTTTATGTCAGTACTAATCTTCTTTTTTTGCAAT
Source organism: Campiglossa producta (assembly GCA_964058755.1). Lineage (NCBI taxonomy): Eukaryota > Metazoa > Arthropoda > Insecta > Diptera > Tephritidae > Campiglossa > Campiglossa producta. The sequence goes on along the minus strand of CAXKVI010000001.1, from coordinate 28,389,746 downwards.
ATAAAATTATTGGGAGTCTCATAAAGTTTTGTTATTGCCAAATAAGCGAACAAAATGTAACCAATCATAACAATTTGTTTATTATTTTATACCTTTCATGAACATGAAATGGTATTATAACTTTGGTCCGATGTTTGTAAGTATGAGAAGAAGAAGAGATGGAGCCATCAATAAGTATACCGAAATGATCAGGATGACGAGCTGACTTGATTTATCATGCGGCCACCATTTTCTAATTTAGAAATCATTTGTCGGAACTAGCAAGATCGGACCGATATTACATATAGCTCGCCTACAATTGATTGTTCCGATAAACGGATTTTGGTATATACCTCCTGTAATTAGACAGGTAGGAACGTGAAATTTCGTAGCTATTGCCCTTTTAGAATGTGGAATGTCGATGTTAAAAATCAATGAGATTTGACCAATATAACACATCGCCCCCATATAATCGATAGTTCAGATAAACAGGCTTTGGGGTATAACACCTTCAAGTAAATAATTGTTACTTACTACATATGTACGCAATGCTAACGGTTAAAGTCAGTAAGATCGGACCAATATATTTGATTGTTCAGATAATTCCGGTATGAGCTAAATTTAAACTCACACAGGCTGTTCTGAGGATCGAACAGTCATGACGCGTATTCATGAAAGATATATAGCCTTCGGCACAGCCGAAGACAGCTTTGCTTACGTGTTTTGTTTTATAATTTTATTATACTCGGCTGTGCTAGTTAGTAAACAGGATATGATCTAAAAGATTTTGTATGACCAGGGGAACCTTCTCACCCCCTGCTTTCGTAAGGAAGGAGAAGTTTGTAATGAGAGACATCATTTCCGATCAACCTTCAAGTTGCACGCCATTACTCGTCTAAAGTTTAAACGGTTTTTTTAGCTTTTTTTTGGAATATTTTAAACCTTCCAAATACCTACAAAGAATTTCTATTTCTTTTGGTTTAGATTTATGATCTTAATGAAAAAGCAGTCTAAAACTTGTGGTAGAGCAGTCGGCTGTGATTCCTGAACGCTTCCGTTCGAATCCTGCTAAATGCGAAATTTTTTTAATTTTATTTTATTCTTAAAACTTTTTGGTTTGAAATTAAAACTTTTTGGTTTGAAAACGAAAACTTTTCGCTCTACAATTTTTGTTTTATTTTGATTTAATTTTTATGAAATTTTGTTTGTATTTGAGGATATGAGAATAGGTTTTAAACTATATTCCATTTTCATGGGTGATGAGGGTTTTGCAACCCAATGTGATCCAGCTGTGATCTTAGCTGTTTATGCGATAGGGGTACCAAATTAAATTTGTTGATGGGAATTTTAACAGAGAATGGCTAATAGTACCAAATGAGAACCTTTTTTCGATATATCTAACAAAATGTGAACCAGGTGTGGCTTTTACCATATCAATACCAAATAAAAAGTGTTGATAAGAATTCTAATAGATAGTGGTTCTTAGTCACATATGGCAAAGGTTTTCGCTTTCACCGGCATTTAGACTTTGTTTTTGGACTTTGTATACAATTTTTGATAGCAAATCTTTTGTAAAGAACTTATGGAGCAAATGTCATTTATGGATATGCACTTTATTACTGACATTCGAAACTCGTATATAAGAAACCGATTGAGAAAGTGCAATCATTCTAGTCGCGTTAAACATGGAAAGTCATTTAAATAAAATTTTAGGCTTAGTCTATATTTTGGCTACAGTTTCAAGTCAATTAATTCCAAGCACTTCTATGACTACGGTAAGCCCATAGCTATTTAATTCGCACAACATTAGTGATCCATGTAAAAATAATAAAAAAATAAAAATAAAATACTCTTCCTTTAGCCCCTTCTTGTCAAACAACATGGCTATCCCATCGAGGAACATACCGTTCAGACATCCGATGGTTATATACTGACAATGCATCGCATACCTTATTCACCGAATTTGAATAACAGTGCCAACACTCAACGTCCTGTCGCATATTTCATGCATGGTTTACTTTGCGCTTCCAGTATTTGGATTCTCAATGGTCCAGAGCGCAGTTTGCCATACTTACTCTCCGATCTAGGATATGACGTTTGGTTGGGTAATGCAAGAGGAAATGTATATTCGAAAAAGCATATCACTTTAAGTCCTCTAACACAAGCATTCTGGAACTTTGATTTAAACGAAATCAGTATTTACGATCAACCTGCAATGATTGATTATGCTGTTAACGTGACCGGCGTAGAAAAAGTACGTTTTATCGGTCACTCGCAAGGTACCACAACCTTTTTCATAATGAATGCTTTGCTTCCGAGCTTTGTAAAAGCTCGCATTAGTTCGGTACATCTATTGGGACCTGTAGTTTATTTAACAAATTCCCAAAGTATTCTAATAAGATCCATGGCTCCCTTGGCAGGAGTACCGTATCCAACTCGTGAAGTTACAGGAAGCATAGAATTCCTACCCAGCTACAGAGCTTTCGAAGCATTATCAGCTCAACTGTGTACAAATGGTTCATTACTTCAATCTGAATGCTCTGACTTTTTATTCCTTGCTGCCGGCAATCGTTCACCATATCTCAATCAGGTATATATTAAAAGTTATTAAGCAACTTACTTATGTACCCTTCAAATTATTTAATCCTTGTAAACTTTTTAGACACAAATCCCTGAAATAATCTCCATTGTTCCAGCAGGCTGCTCACTGAATCAATTGCTACATTACGCGCAAATCTACAACTCTGATCAATTTCGTCACTTTGACTATGGTCCGTTGAGAAACTTGGTAGTTTATAAGAATATTTCGCCACCAAATTACAATTTAGCAAACCTTGAGGTACCATTATATCTATATTACGGTGATAATGACATGTATGATGCTAAAATTGATTTGGATCGATTAATTCAGACATTAAGTGGCACAGCAGGCTTTAAAGGTGCCTACAGAGTGCCATTGACCGAATGGAACCATCTTGATTTCGTATTGGGATTAGGTGTTGAAGAAGTAGTATATAGTGTTGTGTTGAATGATATTGCTAAAACATAGATTTGATGTATGTAATACATATACGTTGAAAATAAATAGTGCGCTCAAAAAAGAGTTTCATTACTTCAAGGAAAATTTCCCTTATTTGGCTCCAAAAACATGCCTTCCTTAACTAAAGTAACATTTTACTTAATTTAAAGACTTGTTTCCTCAATTTAAGACTTTTTTTCCTCAACAAGGAAACAAGTCTTTAAATTAAGGAAAATGTTATTTATGTTAAGGAAACCATGTCTTTGGAGCCAAATAAGAGAAATTTTCCTTGAAATAAGGAAACTCTTTTTTTCAGTTATTCTTTCTATAACTCAAAGGCACTATAGAGGTGAATGGACTATTGTCTCTGGAGAATAAATAACCGTGACTTTCGTGGGGCACACCGTACAACTTCTAGAACACCCTTAAACTATATTTTTACGTCGGAGCTATCACATTTTATCGTAGTTTGAAAATGAAAATGCTGAAATTCTAAAAACTGATATTTTGGATTTTATTGACTTTCTAACCACCTCGTCTATCAATTGTATCATATATTGTTCATTTCAGACGTCATAAAGATATTTAAAAACAAGTAAGGAAAGCTGTCTTCGGCTGTGCCGAAGGCTATATACCTTTCATGAATAAGCGTCACGATTTTCACTGTTCGATCCCCAGTACAGCCTGTGTGAATTTAACTTTAGCTCATACCGAAATTATCGGAACTATCGATTATATGGGGGCGATGTGTTTTGTTGGTCCAATCTCATTGATTTTTAACATCGACATTCCACTTTCTAACAGAGCAATAGTTACGAAATTTCACGACCCTACATATATAATTATAGGAGTTATAGCCCAAAATCCGTTTATCGGAACAATCGATTGTATAGGGGGCTATGTGAAATATTTATACAGAAGTTATGGCCCAAAATCCGTTTATCGGAACACGGACGGACGGACAGACGGACGGACGGACATGGCAAAATCGAATCAACTCATCGTCCTGATCATAACGGTATACTTATTAGTGGGTCTATCTCTTCTTCTTCTCATACTTACAAACATCGGACCAAAGTTATAATACCATTTCATGTTCATGAAAGGTATAACAAGTAAGAAAGTCTAAGTTTGGGTAAACGAAACATTAAATACATAGCGATTTTTACAATTTTCATTACCTTACCGAATTTTGTCAATTTATGTATGTACATTAGGGTGATTCAAAAAAAATGTCGACTTGGTCTTACCCCCTAAAAAGTTAGGTATTGATTATAAAATAAGCCTTGCAAAAAATTAGCGCTCTAACTTAACCCTTAAGGGTGGCTATTTTTTTCGCCCTTTCCCCCCTACATTTTGTATGGGAAAAAATCGCATTTTTTACAAAGTGGATTTTCGTTCATGATCTCTTACGACCGGTATGCCTACCCCGGGCATATTCTAAACCCCTAACCCGCAGGGGCCTGGAACCTGGAATTTTTTGCGTGATAGGCCGAGCTCACTACCGCTACACCACCGCCGCTTAATAGCATTAGTAAGCACCTTTCTGAAAATTCATTAATGAAAAAAGTTGACAGGCTCATAGGTTTGTCGGGCTAAGATTTAATTGATTTTGAATAAATATAGACATTTGAAACAACAATAATTCCCAGATTTTGGTAGAGACCTTATGTTCGCCATCAGAAAGAAAAGTCCTTATCGATCCCATGTGTGTTAAAAAAGTTATTCGGGGTCAAAGGTCAAAATTTTAATTTTTTTCGAAAAATTATCTGAGACCAAGTTGTAGACTTGGAAATTCTCTACAAATATGGTCCTACCATTTTTTCTCTAAGAGTAACCAGTTTGGAGATATCGCGACTGTAAAATTAGCTCTGGAAGTTATATAAAAATATATGCCTGTATGGAATTTTCGGGATTTTTCCCGAAAAATTTAGTATTCGTACGGTTTATTTGTCACGAAGTTCCCCATCGACAATGAAAATAGTTAGTGTTGTAGAGCCCATATTTCTCGAGCTAGAGCCACCTTTTCGCTATGCATAATAAACTTGTACATTTGTATATCCGGACTATCTCGGGAACCGCTTGACCGATTTGCATGAAATTTGGCATTAGATAGTATGATTGATTCTAAGGCTATCCACTTGGGGTTTCCACCTGGGGCGGTTTACAGGGTTGCCACCTATCTCAATTTTTTTTAAATTATGCAGCTAGATATGCCAATATGGGTATCAAATGAAAGGTATTTTCGCCGATATACCAACTAAAAATTTGGATAATTTTGGGGTAATTTTCGGATGATTTTGGGTACATTTAAGGGTGTTTTTGGGGTCTTTTGGGAATCATTTGACGATCATTTTAGGGTCTTTTTGGGATCATTTTGGGATAATTTTTGGGTCATTTTGGGAACATTTAAGGGTCTTTTTGGGATCATTTTAGGATTATTTTGGAATTATTTTAGGGTCATTTTGATATCATTTTGTGTAAGTAAAGTTAGCGCCAAATTGATAGCACCGAGCAAGCTCGGTCACCCAGGTACTATTTACTTTATCTTGTATAAAAAAAATTTCGAGAGCTTAATTTTACAACAAGGAAGAAAACTGCAAAAGTCTCTATCGACCCCATTTGTGCTCTCAAAAAACTCAAATTTGGTTTTTTCTACATATTTATGTACTCGTTAATAAAAAAATGTTACGTATACATCGTGTCACTTTTATGAAAATTTTAAGTGACTTTTCGTCATTAAATCTAGGGGGGAGGGCAAATATGGGCAAACATATCTTTCTTGAGTCGACAGAAAATTTTCCAAACTTTCATTTTATTAGAGTTAGAAGCAGTAGCAGTTGTGTCATAAAGCTTTAACTAACTTAAAATCATACTTAATTTTGACTATGCTTACGGTCCCTTGTATTTTAGCTAATTTTATTTATCATACAAAGAAGCTATGTATATCTTTTTTTTTCATATGGTAGATTTGATCAGCTTGTCTGCAAGTCTGTATGCTTAAAAATTGTTTACAATCTGACGTAAATTCTTACACAAAAATGTATTTTCTTTTTGCGAATACATATCATCGCTGTGGCTAGAAAAACAGATGAACCTAAACTAAGACTTAGTCTAAAAACTTTGTCCACAACTTTTGATAGCAAATTTTTAGTATCGAACTTATCAAGTTAACGTCGTTTATGAGTAGATATACACTGGATAACACATATTCGGAGCTTATATAAAAGAATTCGATTGAGGAACTACAATTACTCTGTTCAAGTTTCGTTAAGCAGTTAGACATGGAAAGCCAGCTAATTAAAATTTTGTGCTTAGTCTATATTTTGGCTACAGTTTCGTGTCAGATAATTCCAACCACGACCGTAACCACGGTAAGTCTATATTCACAGAACATCAGTTTACCAAGTGAAAAAAAAAAATTAAAAAAATTAAAATTCTTTCTTTAGCCCCTTCTTGTCAAACAACATGGCTATCCTCTCGAGGAACATACCGTTCAGACATCCGATGGCTATATACTGACATTGCATCGTATACCTTATTCACCGAAATTGAATAATAGTGCCAACACTCAACGTCCTATCGCATTTTTCATGCATGGTTTAGTTTGCTCTTCTGCTCTTTTTGTTCTCAATGGCCCAGACAAGAGTTTACCCTATTTACTATCCGATCAGGGCTATGACATTTGGATGGGTAATGCAAGAGGAAATGTATATTCTAAAAAGCATATCACTTTAAGTCCTCGAACACAAAAATTTTGGAACTTTGATTTGGACGAAATCAGTATTATTGATCAACCTGCAATGATTGATTATGCTGTTAATGTGACCGGCGTAGAAAAAGTTCATTTTATCGGTCACTCCCAGGGAACCACAACGTTTTTCATAATGAATGCATTACTACCGGACTACGTAAAAGCTCACATTAGTTCGGTACATCTAATGGGACCGGTAGTTTATTTCAAAAACTCCAATGGTCCTCTAGTGAAAGCTCTAGCTCCCTTGTTTGGATTACCAGATCCAGTTCGTGAAGTTACAGGAAGCATGGAATTCCTACCGAACTTCAGAGCTCTACAAGTATTAGGAGATAAACTGTGTAAAAACGGTTCATTTGCTCTATCTGCATGCTCCGAAGTTATATTCCTCTCTGGAGGCAACACTTCGCCATATCTCAATAAGGTGAGTATTGAATGTTATAAAACCACTTAAGTACTTTTAAAATTTTATATAATGTTTGTATTCTTTTTTTAGACAAAAATTCCTGAAATTAGTAGCATCGCTCCAGCCGGCTGCTCATTCAATCAAATGAAACATTACGCACAATTCTACACCTCTGATCAATTTCATCGTTTCGACTATGGAACGTTAAGAAACTTGAAAGTTTATAAGAGTCGCTCACCGCCAAATTACGATTTAACTAATCTTCAGGTGCCAATATATTTGTATTACGGTGATAATGACATGTTTGATGCTAATGTTGATTTGGATCGGTTAATACAGGCCTTAAATAGTACGACAAGCTTTAAAGGTGCCTACTTGGTGCCATTGAGCGGATGGAATCATATAGACTTTTTGTTTGGATTAAATGTTGAAAAAGTAGTATATAGTGTTGTGTTGGATAATATTGCTAAAACATAGATTATATGTATGTATGTGTTAAATTATTTTAAAGAGAAATAAAGAGTGTACTCTCCTGAGATTTTCTTGCACTCTACTTAACTAATAAGGCTTCTCCCGAGTCCCCACGAGTATTATAAGATGCTTATAAAGCACGATTTTTGTTCGTCGAAAAGGAATTTCACTTCTTCGTTGCCTAAACCTGAAATAGTGGTGACTTGCTTTCATACTATTTATATTTCTTTATTTGAATTTTTGTTTGCTTTACTTTATTATTTTTTTTTTTGTTCTTTTTAAATTTTTGTTCTTTTATTATTTTTATTTCATTTGTTATTTCTTTTTTATTTTATTTTATTTTGTTATAGTTTATTTTACATAACTTTTTTTTTTTTTTTTTCTTTTTTTTTTTTTGTATGCTACTTTATCTTATTTTGTTTACTTTTATCTTATTTTATTAAACTTTTTTTAGTTTTATTTTCGTTTGTTTTATTTTATTTCTTTTTTATTTATTTATTTTTTTTTTTTTTTTTTTGCTTTATTTTTTTTTTCTCTATTCGATTCTTTTTATTTTATTTTATTTTATTTTGTTTTATTTAGGTACTTTGGCAAATTTTTTTTCCTTTTTTGTTTTTTTCTTTCCAAAAAAAAAGTAACACAAGTTCACCAAAGGGTTAATACGCCACTTGCACATGCACTTAAATACAATCAATATCTTATCTGATTTGTTAGAATATTCCCAGCGTCCATTGTTGAAAAATAAGTTTATAACCTATTAATGACATTTGCTCTCAAATTTTTAATTTTTCAATTTTGTTCCAACAAAAAATTCCACCAGCTAGTCAGTAGCGGTCACCGTGTTAGATAGGGTGCCGTGCTTATCTAAAACATCGAAGTTCTTATGTTCGAAATCTAATCACATTAGCAGTACATTAAAAAATGTCAGAGAAGCTCGACCTTAAATTTGTCAATATCAAATTAACGCAAATTGTTATTATTTTCGTTAATCAATTTTTTTCGCGGCATTATCGCCTACACCGTGCGATCGGGTCAAAGTGTCAGATTTTTATTTTGCCAATATAAAGGTTTTGTTTGTCTCTCTATTACTCTATTGAGGTATTTTGTTTTTGCATCTAGTGCTGATTAAATTAATCGCTAAATTTTATTTGTTTACTAAGCTTGTGCATCTGGAGCTGGTTCTATTTATACCTCTTAGGAACATGAAATGTTATATTGACTTTGATGCGATGTTTGTAACTATCAGCATCAGTTTATTTCATTTTTTTTTTACTTTTTTTAACTTAATATTTTTTTTTTGTTAATTTTATTTAATTTTTTTTTTTAGTCTAATTTTTTTATTTTTTTTTTCATTTTTTTTTATTTTACTTCATTTTATTTTTTTACTTTTTTATCTTTTTTATTTTATTTTTTTATTTAATTTTATTTTATTTTATTTTATTTTATTTTATTTTATTTTATTTTATTTTATTTTATTTTATTTTATTTTATTTTATTTTATTTTATTTTATTTTATTTTATTTTATTTTATTTTATTTTATTTTATTTTATTTTATTTTATTTTATTTTATTTTATTTTATTTTATTTTATTTTATGTTATTTTATTTTATTTTATTTTATTTTATTTTATTTTATTTTATTTTATTTTATTTTATTTTATTTTATTTTATTTTATTTTATTTTATTTCATTTTATTTTATTTTATTTTATTTTATTTTATTTTTTTTTTTGTTTTTTTTTATTCTTTCCATTTATTTTTTTTTTATAAAAGGCATAAGGCCTTTGACACTGCCGAGAACAGTCCTATCCTTGCTTTATTTGTTTTTTCTTTTATTAATTGATAACAAATTGTCAGCTTGCTATTGCATAAATGCTAAATTCGGTAGAAAACCCAGTCCGGTTGGCGCTGAAATTATTTATTTCTACCAGATCAAACGGACTTTGTTCTTTCATTTTATCGCTAATAAAGTAATTATTTTCGAAGCTCGAGACAAAAATCTGCACCTCCCTTACTGGACGAGGGTATCCAAAATATTTCACCCTTTCAAAGGATTTCGTCCACCAGTTGAAAGAAACAAGCATTTCTTGACACCCTGTACAAGAACTATATAATCTAACGTTGACATTAAGTAAATATTTCGAATTGATTTTTACATAAATAAATCATTTTTTACTATGTAGTAAACATGTTCATTGACTCTGGGATGTCTACATACATAGCTACATTTTTTATGTGAAGTTATGATATCGCAATTTTTATGTTTAATAACATGATAACAATTTATGTATTTTTATTATTATTATCAGCTCCTTTAGTTTAGTACGAATAGAGCAATTAAGTACCTCATTTGACAGGAGTTATGAGAGCGTAAATATGTTAAGCATTTTTTTTTTTATAAGTACTTTTACATTAAGGTAGCTTATTGTTTGTCTGCCAATTTTTTAAACCACTTAAAATCATAAAATGTAACTAAAATAATATAAAATACAAAAATTTGAGTCCAAAAAACAGTAGTTTTCAAAATATCTAAAAACAGCAAAAATTTAATAATTAATTAATTTGAATTTATTTTATTTTGTTCTGTTTTAATTTATTGATGTGTAAACATTTTTGCGCTGGGGGTCATCAAAGAAAGTTACGCGTAAGATATAAGGTGTAAGATGTAATATGGAGAACATTTTGGGGTCATATTGGGATCACTTTGAGGTCATATTGGGGTCAGTTTGGGATGATTTTGGTATTATTTTGGGGTTATATTGGGATCATTTTGGGATCATTTTGAGTTAAATTTGGGATCATTTAGGGTTAATTTCTAGATCAATTTTGTGTCATTTTTGGGTCTATTGGGGCAATATTGGGTTCATTTTGGGATGATTTCGGGGTTATTTTGGGGTAATTTCGGCATCATTTTAGGGTAATTTTGGGATAATTTTGGGGTCATTTCGGGATCATTTTGAAGTCATTTTAGGATCATATTGGGGTCAATTTTAAGTCATGTTCAGATCATTTTGGGGTCTTATGGGGTCGTTTTAGGTTCTAAGCTAGCATTTCCTTCGCAACTGCTACGAAGGAAATACGCCTAATACATAATAACAATTAAATTAAACTTGTTTGCACATGTTGACACATCAAACACCACGAGCACTTGGTACTCACATCTTTTTTTATTTTATTTTCTTTTTTTAAATAAACCTTTATTGAAGCTTTGAAAAATAAACGATTGTATTGCGTGCTATAATTATGAAAATCACCGTTGTTTACTTTGTCTGGGGGTATGTTAACCTATTTATCACTGGCGCATGAAGTTAACACGACGTCTGCGATGCTTTAAATAGCCCACAAATGGCTATTTAAAGATTTTCCATTTCTCTTTGATTATAGCCACTTCGGGGGTTACCATACACACTTTTAAAAGAGTTCGAAAAATAGTATGCTGGTTTTTTCCAGTACTGTATTATCATTTCGCCTTTAAACTTGTAAACAATACCGGCTTATGCCAGATATTTTTGTTTTAAATTTAAATATAGACATGGACATTTGCAGAGCTGGGTAGTAGTAGAAAAGACAAGGAATTGATTACATTTCAATTCCTAAAAAAAAAATACTTCGTTTTGAGGCTCAAGTACAATATATATTTTTTTATGGAACTGAAAAAAGTTTACTTTGTGAAAATGTTATGAAAGCTATTGAAAATGTAATTGAATTTTTAGTGGTCATATTGGGATCATATTGGGGTCATTTTAGGATCATTTTGGGGTCGGTTTGAAGACATATTGGGATCATTTTGGTGTCAAATTAGGGTCTTTTGAGATCATTTTGGGATAATTTTTGGTTTAATCATTTGACCGCAATATAGTAGCAAAATGATCCCAAAAATTTTTGGGTTATTCTGGGATTATTTTGCAACTATATTGGGATCATTTGACCGCAATATAGTATCATTTTCGGGTAAATTTTGGATCATTTTCGGGTCTCTTGAGATCGTTTTGGGATAACTTTTGGATTATATTGGGATCATTTTGCTTCTATGTATATTGCGAGTGTATTGAAAAAATTTTCAATTACATTTTCACAAAGTATTTTTTTTTTTTCAATTCAATAAAAAATACCTTGTACTTGAGCCACAAAACGATGAAATGCTTTTGGTATTTTTTTTTAGATATTGAAATGTAATGTTTTCATAAAAGGAATTGATTACATTTTTCAATTACTGAGGAATGGAATTGTAATTGTAATGGAATTGATTTTACCCAGCTCTGGAAATTGGTAAAATTGATGATCGCACTTTTGGGGTGAAATAATCATCAGATCAACGTTGAGAAAAACAAATACTCAGTGGGAAGACCTAATTATAATTAAAAAGTTATCCGTACATATATATTTTATTTATAAAAATTTAATTTGTTTAGCTTCACTTATAGTCCATTTTCTAATTTCTTCAAGTAGAATCAATAGGCCAATCATAAGCCGACAAGAAAATTGATTGTCAGCTCATTGGATGCACTCACTTAGACCGAAATATATATATATATATATTCAAATACTTATGTATATGTATTAGGGTGTTCCACATTCAATTGATTATTTTTAAATAATGGAATAATAAAATAAAATAAAATAAAATAAAATAAAATAAAATAAAATAAAATAAAATAAAATAAAATAAAATAAAATAAAATAAAATAAAATAAAATAAAATAAAATAAAATAAAATAAAATAAAATAAGATAAAATAAAATAAAATAAAATAAAATAAAATAAAATAAAATAAAATAAAATAAAATAAAATAAAATAAAATAAAATAAAATAAAATAAAATAAAATAAAATAAAATAAAATAAAATAAAATAAAATAAAATAAAATAAAATAAAATAAAATAAAATAAAATAAAATAAAATAAAATAAAATAAAATAAAATAAAAAAAATAAAAAAAAAATAAAATAAAATAAAATTAAAAAAAAAATAAAATTAAATAAAATAAAATAAAATAAAATAAAATAAAAAATAAAAAATAAAATAAAATAAAATAGAATAAAATAAAATAAAATAAAATAAAATAAGATAAAATAAAATAAAATAAAATATTTGAAAATTTTGTGGACTTTTGACCAGTCGAATAATTTTTATCGAATTATTCTTTTGAGTTTTTGGCGAAAACAAGTTGAAAAATGCTACAGATAATACCAACTACGATTATTCAAAGTTCGTAAATATGATGACCAATAATAACAATAACTAAATTATAAAATAAAAAAAGTAAAATAAAATAAAATAAAGTAAAACAAATCAACATAAAATAAAAAAATATATATAAAAATATAAAATAAACTAAAGTAAAATTCTTTCCTCTACTTCGTTTCACTATCCTATATTTTATAATTTAATAATAAATTTTTTATTTTTTTTTGTTATCTGTTATTTAAAATATTTTTTTACATTACACCTGACATCGGCAAACCTTACTCACTTGAGTATTACTCTCAACACCTTTATTCTTATGCTCACTTTTCAATTTGCCGACCACTGCATTAGACTATCCCAAAAAATTAAAGTTGTTGTATAGCCTCTAATTTTGAAAGGTTTTTATGAGATCCTGAGCGGAGTGTTAGGTTTTTTCGATATCTCAATCCGTTTCGGAGATAACAGCCAAAATATGAATAAAATTTATCGGAACTTTTCTTAATTGAATAACTAAATGTTACGCATACGCCGTGTATGACCTATAAAAATTGCACTATAATTGCAAAATTTCAAGATATACATAATAATTTTACGCAAACTACTAAACTACTTTTGAAATTCCAGTGCCATTTTCTCGTGAATATGTTGTTTTTTTTTTCAATATCCTGGTAAATGATACTGTTGTCCTTATAAAAATTCAAAGGTAGAGATTTGTTGCATAGTTCTTTATATGTGGATACAAAATTAAAATTATGTGTTTCGCGAAGACTTAATGGACTTTTTAGCGAACTGAGTATAAGCTGATAGATACAACTTTTCCCACGTTACCATTATCCTAGAACAGTAAAGCTTCGCACACATGTTTTTCAAGCTAAGACGCGTCGATGTAGAGGTAATGCATATCAGATTTCGAAACACAATTTTTTTTCCATACATTTTTGGGACGCTCTAATCTACATATGAGACCCTTAAAACAGAATTGGTGTAAGTCACCCTTTTCTCGAACTGAGATATTTAAGATTTTGTGTTGTCAACAAATAGGGGGTACCCTTGATTTCACAAGTTAGTTGAGCTATTTATTCGGTTTCTATGGGAGCTAGGAGTTACGCCGTTAGAGTGTGATATATATCACATTTTCCCCTACTAGAGTCATGCCTAACTAAGAAAAAAGAAAACTGGACTTATACCACTTGTGTTTTAAACGGCTCATATACAAGAAGCTATAGCGGTTGTCTGCGAATTTTATTTTTACTTTATTTAACTTTTCTTCTTCCTTTTCTTCTTTTATAAATTTTTTATTTTTTTTTTTTTTGTATTTTTTTATACTTTTTTTGTATTTTTTTTGTATTTTTTTTTTTGTATTTTTTTGTTTTTTTCATACTTGTTTTGTATTTTTTTGTATTTTTTTATTTTTTTTTTTTGTATTTTTTTTTGTGTATTTTTTGGTTTTTTTTTATATTTTTTTTTGTATTTTTTTTTTTTTTTTTATTTTTTTGTATTTTTTGTATTTTTATTTTTTCTTAAAGTTTTTAAATTTATTATATTTTATTCTATTCTATTTCGTTTTATTTTATTTAAATTAAATTTCCAATTTACCTGTCATTTCCTTGCCTTCATAAAAGACACTAAATCTCCATATTTTTACTTCCAAACATGGGCCAACATATATACCGCTAACATTAAGAAACATTTCCACCTACATAAGTGTGTAACTATATTAATTATATTTGTATGTATGTGTGTATATAATCTTTAAGTGATAAGACTGAGATCATGCCGGCCACATGCCCAGCTTTAATCAGCGTTCAATAAAGATTTTGCTAACACTGCGTCGGGAACTTTCGAAGATGTAAGTCAAAGTTTTAAAACCATTCAAAGCGCTCGTTCATAAATTAAACGCGAATTACAAAATACAAACTGTTGGGCTTTATTGATGATTTTAGTGCAAATTGTGTGAAAAAAACAAGGAATATATACCAATAAAACAGTTTTTTTTGTTTAATTCATAAAAGAGAAGAAAAAGTGGAACAAGAAAAATTTGATAAACATTTCCAACTCAAAAAATACCTATCTGTGATTATTGTGTACCTTTTTATACATATTATTAAAAACTTATTATTTTGAAAAAAAAAAAATAATTTTATACTAAAACAAGCTTAGAAAATATAAATAAATTGAAAAAAAAAAACCTTGGCACGAGGCATTGTTCGCTTGCAATAAATCTTTTGAAGGTGAGTTTCCAAATTTGATTTTAAAATAACAATAAGGGTATTCTCTCTAAATTTTTTTTTCAAAAAAAAAAAAAAAAAAAATTAACACCCTAATGTCAAAATTGCAAAAAGTTATTTCAAAACTTTTTTCACGCAACATCAAAATATGTGTGTTTTTTGTTATTGCTGAAAAAAAATAAAAAAAAAATAATTTGTGTTTTTTATGAAAAAAAAGTTTAAGAATTTAAAAAAAAACTATAAACCGAAAATGTAGACTGTTATTATAAAACTGCTCCTTTCACCAATAAACGAAAAGGGATTTCTGGGTATTTAAATTTTTTCAATATTTTTTGGGGCCTTTTTAAGCTTCTGTGGCGAGCTTCATACCCTACAACAAAAATGGTTGGTACCGAAAAATAAAAAAATCCGATATTCATTATATTTTGTATGGAAATCGAAATTTTTAGGGAGCAACTTCTTTCTGTAAAGTACATAAAATCCTTTCTTCATTTTACACTTTTTAGTAACCATAAAAAATTAGATTTTTAGATAGATCAAAGAAACAACAAAAGAAAATGCGTGTAGCCAGTACACGTGAAAGAAGTTAACTTCTTAAGTTCAGAAATAACGAAATATGAATAAGATGTATTCGAGAATGGTTTAGATTCACAATATCTTACTTCCGGGAAGTGGACCAGGGAAACGATCCATTCGAAAATATCTTATATATGGTGGGTTTTCCTTAAAATTTGGTACATGGGTAGAATTAGGCATAAATTAACAGAGGCCAATACGAAAGGAATATAGAGGAAGAGGGGCGTGGTAGAAGGAAAGAGGGCAATGAAGAGCAAAAGGGAGGGAGATAGGAAAGAATATACCTTTAATTTGATACCAATATTGGCATATCTTGCTCAATATTTAAAAAAAAAATTAGATAGGTGGCAACCAGTGAACCGCCCCAAGTGGCAAAACCCACACATGTAATCATAGAATGAATCATACTATCTATAATGCCAAACTTTATCCACATTGGTCAAATGGTTCCCGAGATATCAATAAAAATAAATAAAATGCGGTTAGGTGGCAACCCTAGGTGGCAACCCTGTTTGACATTTACATATTTGGAATACGGTAGAAAATAATTTTTATTTGATACCCATATTGGCATATCGTGCTCAATATTTAAAAAAAATTGAGATAGGTGGCAACCCTGTGAACTGCCCCAAGTGGCAAGACCCACGCGTATAATCTTAGAATGAATCATACTATATTTAGTGCCATAACTTATCCAAATTGGTCGGGCGGTTCCCAAGATATAGCGAAAAATATATAAAATGCGGTTAGGTGGCAACCCTAGGTGGCAACCGTGCTTGAGATTTACATATTTGGAATACGGTCGAAAATATCTTTCATTTGATACCAATATTGGCAGATCTTGCTCAATATTTAAAAAAAAAAATTGAGATAAGTGGCAACCCTGTGAACTGCCCCAAGTGGCAACACCCATGCACATAATCTTAGAATGAATCATACTATCTTTAGTGCCATACCTTATCCAAATTGGTCGGGCGGTTGCCAAGATATAGAGAAAAATTTATAAAAAATGCGGTTAGGTGGCAACCCTCGGTGGCAACCATGTTTGAGATTTACATATTTGGAATACGGTCGAAAATATCTTTCATTTGATACCAATATTTTATCCAAATCGGTTGAGCGGTTCCCGAGATATAAGAAAAAAGCCTACGCCTGAAAGTCGGCTACAATTTCTATTTCCGTGCCATAACTTCCGTTTCATCGTTATCCATTTTCTCAAATTTTACTCTCAATCAAAACTTCATATCGCCGCCTAAGAAGTTAAATGCAAAAATGCACTTTAAAATGAAACACCCTAATCACATACAGTATACGATTAAAAAATTAAATATCACTCATACGCCTAGTAGCACCTTTACTACATAGCAGCACTTCTTTGAACAACTCTTACTCCTCACTTACATTGTACATCAAAATATTGGTTACAGACAAGGCATAAAATCAAATTTTGTACGTGAATTAAATTTAAAATTCTCAAAGAATATGGAAATTTAATTTTATTTACTAACCTTTTAATCATTCACCTAACCTAACTTAAACAAATAACTAGGCAAGACATGATACCAGGTGAAATGCACTTTGCAATGTTTATACATAAAACCTGTATGTACGTATATTTGTATACAGGTATGTATGACATGTGACGATATGTATGGATTTGTTTGTTTTTATTGAAAGTGGTTCTCATGTTTCATGTAGCTCACGTCTTGTCGCTTAAGAAGTTTATGCGAACTTTATTGCCTAAAATGTTTATCTTGATTTGTTTATACTATTGACGTTTAGTTATGACATTGATTTAATTAGCATTTAGTAAGACATTAAATGCAAAAAGTGATTATTGCTTCTCATTAGATATGGTCATGATCGGAATTCTTTAATTTATGTATTTAATCAATGAAAAATAAATGTATCTATGTACATTAATTAAGTAGTAAGGATGTTTTTGAAATACAAAAAATATTTGAAATGTTGCTTGAAATTATCTTATTTGGAATACGGTCGAAAATACCTTTCATTTAATACCCATATTGGCATATCTATCTAGCTCTATATTTAAAAAAAAATTGGGATAGGTGGCAACCCTGTAAACCGCCATAAGTGGCAACACCCATGAATTCTGCTCGGCCTAACTATTACAATTTGTGCAACAATGTTAGCTAGATCCTAGAATTTCACCTCCTATTTGATTTGCACAGCTAAACATCATGGTGAAAATCCCCTACGCCTGAAAGTCTGCTACAATTTCTATTTCCGTTGCATAATTTCCGTTGCATCATCAGCCATTTTCTCAAATTTTACTTTCAATCAAAACTTCATATCGCCGCCTAAGAAGTTAACTTCAAAAAGTTATTGGGGCATATTAGCAATTCCATCGGAACGGAAGGAAACTCGATAGAAATCACGAAATTTATCGAAATTATCTACTGAATTCCGATAAATTTAATGATTTTTATCTAGTTTCGAGTTCCGACGGAATTGTTAATAGGCTCCATTATTTTTTTTGAGTATGTTAAGAGGAGTTCATGGGAAAGTACTGGAACTTGGAATTTCACAGTGTATGTTGATTTGGGGTTAATTTCAACGTTTTGAGGGAAGATTTCATTTACTTCTATTTGATTTAAAATCGACTCTAAATATTGTCAACCTTTTTCTAAGTTTCTTTGATTGTATTGAAATAATTATTAAAGTTGATTTCAATTTATTTATCACAAAATCGCCTAACCATTACATAAAAAATACTACAACTTTTCTTATTTTTTCTACTTGCAGTGAAAATGAATTCCTCCGTATCCTTTCTACTGGTGATGATATGTGCCGTCGTTTTAGCGGCACAGGAAGGCCAAGCTAAAAGTAAGTAAGCAAATAATTCAACAACTTTAAGACAAATTAATTAGTTTTTTTAAGAACTCCGAATACATAAAATTGGCAAATTACAAACATCCAAAGATAACATGACCATATATGTAGTTCTTTACTAGGCTTTGGTATTTTTTGAACTAGATAACTAAATTTTTTAATTGAACTGATTGGTTAGTTCGCTCAGTAAAATAAACTAAAATGGGAAGTTGAGCTAAGTATTTCAATAGGTCGAACTATAATTCAATAAAGTGACCGAACTATAATCCTAATTAACTAGTTCAATTTTTTCAACGATCTAGAAGTGAAGGTATGCTTTTACTGAACTAAAAAAACCCAACTCTTATATTTACGTATTTGCTGTGATAGCTTTGAACTTCCTTAATAAATCTGGTTCCCCGCCAAGGGTTAAATTTTTATTCACAATTTGCAAACCAACCACCTTGAAATAATGTTCATTATCTGTAAACTAGCTTATTAGGAGATAACCTAGAAGGGGCCTAGCTTATTTGTCATATTTTGAAATGCGCGTATGTATGGGTGTGTAATAGAGAGAGGGGTGGAGGGGTAATAGGAAATGCAGCAACACCAAGCCACTGTCATAATTGAATGTTGATTGTGTCGTGAGCGAGCAAAACAAAACTATAAAATGTAAGGATGCATACGACACAACGGTGACTTAAAATGTTGCAAACAAATACCGGAAAAGGATAAACGCACTACTTATCTTTCGAAATTCATTCAACAATAGAAATAAGGCTAAAGTAAATGAGGCAATTGAATTGCGCTCTCTAAACAGTTGCAAAATTGAACAGTGTTGTTGAAAATTTGTATAGCACCTCAATATCAACTAGTGTCACCCAAATGATTGAAAAATCACATTTGACCGTTTTTGGATAGTTTTACGCTTTTGGGCAAAATAAAAATTTTCCAATGGGGCTTTCCAGGTCAAATTGTCAAATGGTTGTAATTAGAGTTAGATTCTTTTGTGAAATGAAAGGATTAGTTCACGTCTAGTTCATGCAAACACTTGAACTAGTTCTTAAGGATTTTAGTTCGGTCACCTTATTGAATTCGACCGATGGAATTCAATAGTTTGAAATGTTGCCACAGATAAATTTAGTATCTACACTTCACTGAACGAACTAATGAACTAGTTCACTTTAAAGATTTAGTTCACTAGTTTATTTTTAGTTCCAAAAATTCTCAAGCCTAGTTTTATTGTAGGATGGGTTGAAAAAAAATTCTTTTTAATTTGGGGTACAATTTTTACTTTATAGAAAATATAGTTTTTATTTGATATTTAAAGTTTGTTTCCTTAACGTTAGTTAACTTGAGGTTTAAGTTATCAAATATATATTGTAGCACCAACGGACAATTCTTTCTGGCATTTGAAAAAGCAAAGGGAGAGGCAGAAGTTGAAAAAAAAGTTTATATTATTTCAATCAAAGGATTAGTTCGATTCTAATTCCTTCAAAAGATAGAACTAGTTCATTGTGATTTTAGTTCGGTCATCATTGTGAACTTTAGTTCGACAAATTGAACTAGTTCAACTTATAATATTTGAAAGAATTTAATTATGGTTTGCAATAACACCCAAAGAAAAATTTAGTTTACAAAAATTTAAGTAAGAATTTTTGAGCTTTAGACCGTGTTAATAATTCTTATTGGAAATTCATATAATTATTAGGTTTTTGTTTGAAAAAGTGGTCTTTCCAACTTTGCTCTTTTAACAACAACAAATACATACAACACTCATATGGTTTTTGTCTCATTTTTCGTTTCAAGTTTCTGCCGCTATAGAAGTTTACACTTCAATTTGTTTTTATCGTGACTGTACTTCGAAGTGCTCACATCATAAAGGCGACCTGTAATGCAGTAAAATTGCGCGCAATTCACCCCTCATGCCTGCACTCACATAAAAATGAACGACAATATAAATACAACAATTGTTGCCTCGGCATATCATTGCCACCTGCAATATTTGTGCTTCTTTGTTACATGCTTCTTCTTGCTTGCCAGCAACACATTTTTGAAAGGTTTTGTTTTCTCAACTTTAATATGTTGGTAGCCTACTTGTTGTGTGTCATATGTGTTTGTATGTTTATTTGTTTACTGATATGACACATTCACGTGCTCACAAATAGCTATACTCGTGGCATATTGGGTTATCAATTTGTTGCTCATACAAACAATTCTTGCTTCCAAAGTGTTCTCAGAACCTTTGGCATAAATAAATTTCATTGTTTTGTTTATGCCAATTTAAGTTCAACAGCCAAATGTGCCACTTTCGAGCATTTTGGAATAAGTTGCCAAGGTCCAACAATTATTTTTGTATAGCTTTAAAGCTAAATTTTTTTAATTTGGGAAATTTTAAAATTTTTCAAAATTGTAAAAATCAAAATTTGCTATTAAAATTTGGACTCAAATGAAGCATATATAATTGTAAGATAATTTACCTATGTACATAAATTCCTATCTGAAAAGTTGCTACAGAAAAGTTTAGCTCACTTTAGTGAAAAACTAACGAACTAGTTCAATCAAAAGATTTAGGTCACTACTTCATTAGTTCAAATAATATCCCAGCCTAATAAAAAAACTTTAGTTCAATTTACTGAAGAACTAACGAGCTAGTTCAATCAAAGATTTAGGTCACTAGTTCTTTTGTTCAAATAATATCCTAGTCTACTAAAAACCTTTAGTTCACTTTACTGTAAAACTAACGAGCTAGTTCAATCAAAAGATTTAGGTCACTAGTTCATTAGTTCAAATAATATCCCAGCCTACTAAAAAGCGCTTAATTTTCTGTTTTCCGCATAACTTAGTTGTATGATAAAAAGAACGCTCCTCACCCAAAACTCTTTCAAATTGTAAGTACTCGATTCTAACTATGTGAGGATTTCAAATGGAATGCCCCCTAAATTAAATATTTGTTTTAAAAATATAAATAAAAATTTAAATATATTAACAAATATTTACATATTTTCGGTCTATTTAGTATGGCCTTTGGGCAGCGCGGCTTAACTGAGATAAGAATAAATGTATTTTTGTATAATTGCAATTATTTTTTATTTCCCACTTTGCATTCATATTATAAGTGAACATTTATACCGCTGGGTAGGCATATATAGGGTGATTCATTTTAGCAAAAAAAAAAAAACACATTCGGGCATAAAATAAATGAAAGGATTAGCTCGCTTCTAGTTCATAAGGGTTACTAAAATATTCATGTATTAGCTTTTTGAAATTGCTTCGGTTTAATTTTACTTTTATACTTTCTGGTATCGCGTTCCACATTTTGACAGCGCTAATGAAAAAGCTAGATGTTAGTGTTTCATGTTTCGGAATTATCAAGTTGTTTAGTCTCTGAGATCTGGTTAGTTGAAGCTTATCGTACAAGTATTTAGGGGTTTTCCACTCCAGCAACTTAAATATAAAAATACAATTTCTGGCGACCAGATAGTGCATAATACTGCATCCCAAAATTTTATCTTGCCATGGGGATATATGGGCATATCGACTTATGCCATAGACGTACCTTGTGACATTGTTAAGTTTGCTGTAGACTTTTTCCGAATATGATGAACGGGGCAAAATTAGTTGCATGGCGAGTTTTCGGCGGGTTTTTTGTGGCGTGAACGCGGCCGATATTCTTAACTTACGTAAAATAACGTAAACAGTTGTTACAAGTTTGTTAATATGATCACAGCAGCTTAATTTATTATTTATTACAAAACCAAGGTTTCTTATTTTATCAGTGGTCTGGAGAGCGGATGTACCAATTTTCAGTGGCGGTATGTCATCAGGATCTATAAAGTTTTTACATATAAGCAAGACAAATGATTTAGTTGCATTTAAACATAAAACATTCCCCTGAGCCCAACACAATATAGCACAATAACATCCACAAGGGATTTTTCAAAAACATATCTCACATAATCCATCTTGTCAGAGCTAAGGCTGCCTTCATTAAAATGAACTATGTTAAGACCAACTTACATTACAAATTACATAATTGTAAGAAGAGAACTACAAATAAACTGAAAAGAATAGAATAGAATAAACATTGCAATAAAAACAAAAGTAAGCAACATTGTAGAATTAGATAAACGAAAGAGGAAGAGAATCGTATGATAATGAGAATACAATAATTATTCTAATATTAAGATGATCCGACAATTTCGTCAATACTACTCTTCTCAAATACTCAAATCGCCTTCTCCCCGTCTCTCTTACGTACATACACCTCACCACGCATTGAAAAAACTGCTGCAAGATGGTTTTGACGTTTAAGCTGGGCTGCATAGTACATCAGATCACGGTTCGCTCGCGAGAGACGTTGGATGTTGTTTGTGCCTTCAACAGAAATATCGGTCAAAGCAAGAGCTCTTTTATTTACTATTCAAAAGGCAGCTACTGACTTGAAGAGTCTATCGCGCGAATATGAAGAGTGGAGTTTTACAATTATGGGAGAAGAAAAAGAAGATGAAGAAGTAGAGCTATTTCCGCGTTTTTGTTTCACCTCAGGTACACAAAATATTTCTTTAACTTCAGGCATCTCATCCTTTACTGCTCTACTAACATCAGAGAAGATCTCCAAGCAGCTCTTGTTTGTGCAATTCCAACTTTTTATTCTTTAATTAAAGCAACGTCATCAACGTGTAATTGTCAAAGCAAGCAAAATTTGAGAGTTTGCCAAATTTTAACCGTGCTTCAACTTTGAGGTCTCCAATTTGCCATGCTTCGGTTAAATACGTATACTGAACTTTTCTGTCAAAGTCAAAATTTGAGGTAAAATCAAAATAAAGCTTTATGTAACTGACCCTTAACAGTCATCTTGATACTCTTTAGCTCATCTGAGATCTTATTGAATCGCTGCATAAGTCGCTCTTCACTGCTCTTAATATCACCACTCAATTTTTCCATCATGCTCTTCATCTTACTCTCCACTTGTTTCAGCCAGTTTACCGCTTGTGGGCTCTCACCGTCTCTGCTTTTACCATGGAGAGGGGTATTACCCCTCGGCGGGGACAAGTTTGTGCTTCTTGTCACTTTTTTTCGACCGTAGGCAAAGGCATTGCGAAAAATATTTATTAAACAATAACAAGAGGCGAAAAACTAACTTTAGGATATTATTTCAATGCCCGAAAAAGAAACAGAATATTAGCAATCAAATTATGGCTACTTTACGAGAATATATGAATTACTTAAATAGGAAAAAGTGACAAAACCGGCAGCAAGACATGAACACGTCTACACTTGCATAATTTATTTTATCTATGTATGTAAAAAAGTGCGTATTTGCAACAGACCTCTGCCTTTTAGTGGGTTTCCTAGTTGCGAATATAATAACCAAAAACTAACAACAGTAACAGTCACAGCATCTCAGTAGAAACCGCAATGAAATCTGTGATATCGAAGCCAAACCTTTAAGTCGATAGCCAACATTACCCTACTAGCATTTAGAAGAGCGTTTTGCCTTCCATATCGCATAAGTTACGCCTGCGTCACTTCTAGAAGGTGTTTTACATTGTACAACAACGAGAAACATAAATATCGCGTATCTAACTTCTTGGCTTCACTTTTGAGTTACTCCGTTACTTAGTTACTCAGTGTCGCATAAGTGCCTGTAGTTTGTGTTTTGAATACATATTGTTGAATTTCTATGTAAATGTCAGACAATGCCATGGCCTAGAGCAAGCGTGATCGCCTGACATGCGTAGGATTCAAGGTTCGAATTTTTTAATTTTTTTCATCATTTTTCCTATCCTTCAGACGACATTTCCAAAGTGTCGCATAAGGACCATATCCTCGTCACGTATACGGGGAACAGTTTTTCCCGAAGGAAGATGAGAAAAAGATGAAACAGCGATAACTTCTGCGATTAAATTCAACTTCTTGAAGTAACTTTATGGACACATCCGCGATAGAAAATGTTGGCTGGGTATACCTACAAATGTTCGCCCTTCCATACACACAAATGTTACGTATCCGCACGTACCACCCTTTGTGTGTATTAGTTAGGTATGTTACGAAAGTTATTTAAAATTTCGTTTATTAGAACGTAGAACAAAATCGAAACCGAAAGCTGTTGACGGGTTACAAAAGCTACATATACATTAAGGTGAACCTGTTTTTTTTGTAACATGGGGTAAAAAAGGAGGAATTAAAAACTGGTTTTATACTCAGCTGTACTAAAACACAGGATACATCTAACGGCTTAATATGGTCGCGATAGATATAGAGTTCCCTATAACGAAGTTCCTAGAATGAATAAAGTATACGCAATAATTTGAATAAAAATTGACTAACTACTCCCCTATTTTCGATATCGAAAATTTCAAAAAAGGTAGAAAATTAGATAAATTAGCAGTAACATGTATAAATTGGTATTTATATGCATTTGGTGATCATTTTTAGTAACGAGTGTTGTAAATATTTGAAAAATGGGAGTAGCACCGCTCACATATTAGAAAATAAATTTTCAAATTTCGTCTATTAATAACTTCAAAATCGTTTACGTTGGAATAATGTAACTTGGTATGAAGCATACTGTTCTTGAGTAAAATACACTCGCCAAAAGTAAGCGAAATTGCTTTTTTACCCCGCCCAATTTTTTATACAGGGTTACTGAAAAGGAGGTAGATAGGCGGAAGAACTAATATCTCATTGACTATTGTAGGTAGAATGGTCCAATTTGATACCCACAACAATTTTATCAGTCCATATACGATTTTGAAAAAAAAATGAAAAAAGGCGTAGCAACGCCCACTTTGCACTTGAGCTATTTATTTTATAAATTTTATAAATTCGAATACTAATAACTTTCGAGCCGTTTACGATAAAGCGATGAAATTTGGTACGACGTAGATAATTATGTTATAGAGTACACCCGCTGAAAATAAGCGAAATCGTTTTCCGAACACCCCTAATTTTTTTATAAAAGTTTTTTCAAAGGGAGATAGAAGGGTAAACGACGATGATAGAATATTTTTTTTTTTTTGCTAACTACATTGCTCCTCCGATTAATGACTTTTGGAAAATTTAGGAAAATTGGTGTGACCCGAATTCAATTAAAGAATCGTAATCGTTGTTGCAATCAGAGTTCTAATTCTAAGGGAAGTTTTGAAATTTACTATTTAATCATATATAAAAAATTATTCTCCATTTTCCTCTCCCACCAGGTGTCGAATTACATACGATGAATTTCATATCAAAGGCTGAAAAAACGTACATTTTGAACCAGACCCCCTCAGAATTTGATGAAATTTTTTCTACCCAAATACAGCCTCATTTTTAGAAATTGCATTTTTGAAATTTTTTTTTTTTTTCAGTGTAATATAGGGGAAGTTTTGAAATTTACTATTTAATCATATATAAAAAATTACTCTCCATTTTCCTCTCCCACCAGGAGTCGAATTACATACGATGAATTTCATATCAAAGGCTAAAAAACGTACATTTTGAACCAGACCCCCTCAGAATTTGATGAAATTTTTCCTACCCAAATACAGCCTCATTTTTAGAAATTGCATTTTTGAAATTTTTTTTTTTTTCAGTGTAATATAGAATTTTACAGATATGTTATATATATTAAATTGACATTTCTAAAAAAATTCTTATTTTTCAAAATCGATTGATCTTTGAAGTGTTTTTTCAGTTTCAAATTTTATTTTGGAAAACATTTTTTTTTTTCAGCGTACTAAAAAATTTGTACAGTGTATTTTTTTTTTTGAAAGCTAATTTCAATACGTTTCTAATTGTATGAAGATCTTTGAAATCGGTAAAGCCATTCCGTAGTAATGACACTTTAAAAGTATCTATTATCGTCATTTTTCGAATATATTCGAATATTTCAATACCTTGCCACGTCCACAATTTTTCGAAAATTCAATTTCTAAATAAGGTTGTGTTTGGGTAGGTAAGATGTACCTCTATACAAAATGTCATCAATTTCTGAGAGGGTCGGGTTCAATGCCTATTGGGTTTGATATGAAATGCCTCAGACTCGACTTTATCGAGAAAAAATTGAGCATGGAAACACGAATATTCGCAACAACCCTAATACATGCAATGTTGTATGAAACCAATTAAACGCTGAAATAGCTTCTTGTGCTTGACGTAGTACGTTTTTGATTATTTCAACCCACAACAAACTATTTTCATATGATAAATTTAGGCTTCAGACAAATCCGTTTAAGTTTAACTACCTACAAGATTGTTATTCCCATTGGTCACCCTTTGAATTCAAAATGTATCGCCAATTCGATTTAAATACCTATTAAGTCGTGCATATATACATACATGCTCTGTAGGGACATTAATCCTATTTTATTGAAGCAGGTCACTAGGGTTCATACCTTCCAAAAAAAATTTTGCTCATCTGCAATTTATCATATATCTAACTTTATTTTTAAATTTCTTATAGAGGGCTGCAATGCTTATGGACACGCATGTTATGGTGGGCATGGCAAACGTTCTTTAGGCTCTTTAACGGATGAAATGCGTATAAATAACGTATATAGAAACGAAAGAGATGAAACGCATCCAGACGAGTTACTGCAATTGATGTCCAATGAAGCAACAGGAATATTTCCAGAAGGGGGAATTGAAACGTTACCAAGATATAGGCTGATGAAATTTATGAGAGCATTGGTAAGTTTGAAAGATACTTGCATAGTTTTAGTTAGACACATAATTACATTTTGAAGATTTGACTTGTATGCAACATTTCTCATATGCAGTAAATCCTATTTTTCAGTGCTAGCTTCACTTTATTTGACATATAATCGAATGATTTAGATATGTCAAATAAACTGTTAGTCAACGTTAATTGTAGATTATGAAAACGGCTCTTAGGTATTATTTAAGGGCGTTTACCTTGATCGATTTTTCATTCAATTTTATGTTGATTTTGAAAATTGACTCGTACCAACGGGTATTGCAAAATTGCATGCAACAAAGTTGGTAGCCAGCCGACTTTTGTTCAACTTATCATTCAACTTTTGTACAACCATGGGTTTGTTTACGAATTAAGGTTTGTTGATGGGTCATTCCATGCCAAATCGACAAATTTTTTACCTGACCCCTTCGATTTCGCTAAAAATGTGTTATCTTTTTCTACCCCCCCAAAGACAGTTTTCAGAATTTTTTCAAATTTTTGCCCCAAATCCAAAAAAATGATGAACTTTAAAAAAAAACCTTTTTTTTAATGCTGTAACTTTTTCGAAAATCGACCGTTTGGTATCATTTTTTTTATGTTTGTTTTTAAATGTAGTTTTCGGAAAAAAAAATAAAAAAAAATTTAAATGCGTTATCGAAATCCACAGCCATATTTCGATGAAATCGATAGAATTCTCCCACGATCTATTACATTACGGAAAATTATCACCCGGCGAAAGCTCCGTCATAATTGCTGATAGACCGCATTATGAGAATGTGATTACCCTAAAGGCTGGTTTTCATTATGTCAAACGGTGTCAAATTTCATCGACTTTATCGAAATAAGCAATCAAATCTCGATAAAGTCGATATAATTTGTCAAAATTTGACCTAATGAAAACCAGACTTAATAGTTTTTTTATACTCTCTCTGTAGATTTTTTTTTCACTTATTTTATATATTTATTTTCATTGCAGTTAAGTGGGCACCTAAAGCGACCTGTTGAACGACACAACGAAATTGACTATCCCATATCAGCAGAGGCATTAAATCGGGAAAACAACGCCTTCAAATAAGATGTCAAACACCTTGAACTGACAACAATCCACAATAAACCATCCAAACTATACAAATGTATATCTAGAATTAACAGACAGCAGTTCTATATTAAACAAATTAAATTCTTTCCGTTTTTGCAGAAATTGTCTAATTGTTATAAAAATAAATTAATAAAACGCGTATATAGCAATGTTTAAAAACCACAAAGTTAAACCTTTAATTAGATCACATTTACCATCAAGATTTCATATGTAAATAAAAAACAAAAAAAATTGCAAAAATACAAACAAAAAACAAGAAACATGAAAGACTAACTGAAATTTTAAGGGCTGGAAAATTTCAGGATAAATCATGCCATATGCATACACACATCCCCTCACACACAGCTACCTTAAATGTGCGCCATTGATAATAAAAAAGCTATAATTTAAAAGTTAAAAAAAAAATATATACACAAATATAAAAAAAAATATTTCTTTTCTATACTATTTAAAACTAGACTATATGAAGCTAATTAGCTAGGACTATGTAGTACATACTTTTAAGGAAAAATCTAAAAAATGAAAAAACCCATATCTTTATTTACCAAGTACGAGTACGACTATGTATTTAAATGTTAATAAATTATTTTAAAGCTTGAAAATATCATATTCCTTTTTATTCAGACAGGTTCTGGCAATTCACTACCGAATAAAATTTCTGAAAATTTTGCCAAATTAAATAAGAATTTCAAATTTTTCAAAAACTGTATTCGGAAGTGAAATGCCAGAACCTGTCTGATTATTTTTATTGAATAAGATAACAATAAAAACCTTTTTAAGTTTAAAAAATTTAATTACTCTACGTTCAATGAAGTGTAGTCATAATAAAAAAATAATGTCGTAAATTGAGATAAAGCTTTTTTGACACATATCTCATACGTAATAGTGTGAACTATGCTCCAATAGTTGCAACAGTTTTGCCAAATTTAGATCTCTTTACCGAAAAATACATTGAAATACATCTAAAGGCTGATTTACACAGGTCGAATTTTCTAGTCGATTTTTGTCGTTCCACCGTGTAAATAACCAGTCGATCGATTCACACCTTGTATTTGAAGGTAGAACACAGTGGAACGACAAAAAATCGACCAGAAAATCGACTCATGTAAATCATCCTTGACGATGTAAAGGCTGATTTAAGCGGGTCGATTTTCTGGTTGATTTGCTGGTCGAATTTCTATTTACACGGTG
Source organism: Campiglossa producta (assembly GCA_964058755.1). Classification (NCBI taxonomy): domain Eukaryota; kingdom Metazoa; phylum Arthropoda; class Insecta; order Diptera; family Tephritidae; genus Campiglossa; species Campiglossa producta. The sequence continues at coordinate 28,360,320 of CAXKVI010000001.1, read as the reverse complement.
GAATAACAAAAATCGAACAGCAAATCGAGCACAAATCACTACGTACCTTAACTTAGGACAATTTATGGTTCACCTGCAAGAAAATCGAGTACGATGCGGAATGTTGCTCCGTCGGAGAAAAGAAGAACGCCGCCTACAGGGACGCCTGTCCATTGAAAAACAAATGGAGCCGAAGAGAAGTTTGAGATGATGACTAATAGAACGACAATGGGAAAAACCTGCTAACCCCCTATGATGAAGCGAGAATATCAATATCCCGGCTAAAAAAATAATAATGCACCCGGAAATGGATGCCAGCTGGTCAAGCGCGGAAGTGAAGATATATTGCGATATACCAACAGGTTATCATTAGTTTTTTTTTTGTCATTACCAACCTCTAAAGATATTTTTGCGACGAGCTTCACTTCCAATTGGTGGTGTGCTGCTATGCATTTGTTCCTACAGTTCCTTGTCGACTCCGAACGGCACTCGTAAAGCAGATGAATTTTTTCAGAGAAGCCTTTTATGGAAGAAATACACTTGGAGAGTTTTCCTAACCACTGCCAGGGGGCCAACCCTTTAAAAAAAAAACATTGTTATGCTTATGCAAGCAATATGTAAAATTTGAAATGTTAAGTTTCGAGAAAGTATGGGCGTTTTCTCCGTGGGTGTTATTTCCCTGCATTGATGTCTACCTACTAAAGCTAAGGGTACACCTAGCGACGCGACCAAATATTCTTTGCATGTGTTCTTATGGAGCAGAGTATACCTAGCGACAGCAGCACCACGCGACACGACGCGATACAACAATGTTGATCAAATAGGCAACTATTTGGTCGCGTCGCGTCGTGTCGCTAGGTGTACCCGTACCTTAAGGCAGCGAGTCCCGAAGCGTTTTGTCAATCCGACGATGTCGGGGTTTCAAAACGACAATTCCGGATCCCGGAACCTTTCGGGACTATCTCAGATACCGTACAAAAATGTTGGGAGGGGTATAAAAAGATGCCTTTTGCCCTTGGTATGCATAATCCGAAAGGGACGACCCGCACACATAAATGGTATAGGTTACGCCCTAATTTTAGGATCGGAACTTTAAAATTATTGATTTCTAGCCAAAGTTCCCCCGCTATTTTTGGACACGTTTCACCAGTTTTGTGGTCAAATATCTGATCCCGAAAGCTCGGAATTTTAACAAATATAATTCCGGGTATTTGTTTCCTTCAGGGGTCAACTCCTTATAAATTAGCTAAAATGATGAATACGGACTCAGCATCACGAATCCGGAAGCGCTTTTTGAATTTTTGTTTCAGTGAAAAGTTATTGTCAAAAACCCAAAAAATTACACCGGTCCGAATACAAATTTGGAGCTCCATCACATTTGACCGCATTTGCCGATCCACAGCTCCTCAAAATAGCAACCCTGCGCGTGTTCCACATGAAGGATTACCCATCAAGAACTTTAATGGGTAATTTACGTGAGATAACTTTTGCACTATACGCAGCTGTAAATAACAATTTCAACTATTTCTTTTTTAAGAAAATAGGCCAATTCTACCAGGAAAAGACAGAAGCCTTCTTGACTCTTCTTTTAATATTACTCTACATGTGTTTAAATCATCACGGTAATGCATTTTCTTTCGGTGGCTTTTTGTCCTGGTAGAAGATCTTGTAGGGAAGGTGAAAATGCGAATTTGCCAGTGTAAACGGTGTCGAACTGGCTCATTTGAATTCGCCAAATTTGGTCGCGTTTATAAAAAAATAACCCCCAGCCGGTCCAACAACCGGCTACGCCATGCCCAGTAATGCTAGGCAGAACACTTTTTTGCACGTTTTTAGGGACGGTCTAATGTGATTACAAGGTAGGTGGGTAGTTTACAGTGGCTGCTAGTAAACGAACAAACACACATAGGCCCCGGAGGTCCTGTTGTAATACCACATGGATCCAAAGGTAGAAACAGTCCTCGTTACCGTCAACGCCACGTTCGGCGAAGCGAAAAGGAAGACTGCCTGTACCCTGAAAACCCACCTACTCGAACCATTTTGTGGATTCCGCAAAACGCAGAATGTCCTTTGGCTTTATTAATGATAATTCGCCGAGATGATAGAAAATACCAGACTCCAGATATTTCAGCTGAGTGCCCCACCGTTTCATGCTCCTCCTCATCTCTACAGCTTCTACAGAAGTCATTAAAGGGGACACCCAACCTTTCTGCATGCCTGCCTCGACCCATGTGCCCCGTTATAAGCCCCATAAGTAGCGAGAGTTCCTCCCTTCTTAGATTGAGTAGGTCCTCCGATCTACTCGCTATGATCTCTGGCCACACCAGCTTTGCATGACTGCAAGAACTGATCTTGTCCCATCTGTCACTTGCTTGTTGGAGGAACTTATGCCTCGTTAAGAGCTTACTGGTCGCGAGCGGCCTGCCTAGACCCTTCCAAGACTGTGAAAGTGGAGCGGATGTGCCCCTCTAGCAAGCTCGTCTGCCATCTCGTTACCAGGTATATCACAGTGTCCAGGCACCCATACCAGGTGAATCGAGAATTGCTCAGCCATCTCGTTGAGAGATTTGCGGCACAGTCCTGGAATTACATGCAAAAGCCCCCAGCACCCTGAGAGCTGCTTGACTATCAGAGAAAATGTAAACATCACCATTATTTATTAGGGGTGTAAAAGTAGGTCAAGTATGGCCAACACGGCTAGTTTCTTGTATTGCCGGTTCTACGAGAACGGTACCAGTACTTGTGCTGTATCCATCGTGCCGAAACGACCCGGGCCGTTTTCTTATATCGACCCGGCCAAGAGCAATACACTCGGGGTGACACTGTCTGACATTTAGGCAGGGCTACACCTCGCTACAACAACAACAACAACAACAACAACATGTCCACTGTCTTCAGATATTCTACAGCTTCCTGTATTGCCGCCACTTCCGCCTGAAAGACACTACAGTGGTCCGGCATTCTAAAACTAAGATTAGGATTCAGCTGGGGAGCGTGAAAACTTGCAAACATCTCTCCAAAGGAACAAAAAAGTAAAAATTAAAAAAAAGCACTTCCGCATTCTTGAGCCTGAGGCCAAATACCGTCCTTTGAGTCCTCTTCGATAATTTTAGCTAATATATTAGCAGTTGACTCCTAAAGGAATTCCGAAACGGGACTCCCCGGGCTCGCTCTGCAAAAATCGAGAGTACTCTATTTCCTACCCAAAGGGTACTCCAATTGGAGCATCAGAGTACTCCAACTGTACTCCTTTTTCATATAAAAATTGTGCTCCAATTAACATGGCGATGTCCTAGGACTGGACCGCCTACTCCAACCTTCGCTTTGTTTCTGCTACTCCATGGAGTACCTACCGTCAGAATACTTTGCCATGTACACCTTGGAGTATATACTGCCAGAGCGATAGTGTCGTAATTTTCATCGATAAAGCACGAGCAATGATTGACTTCAAAAAGCTGAACGTGGTCCGATGAGATATTCAAAGGATTACTAGTGGAGTACTCCAATATCAAAAATTTGGAACATATAATCGAACGATTTTGCAGGGTGCTTAGTTTGGCATATGGCCACCGTAATTTATACTCTTCGTAATTAGTCGATATACCAGATTGTAATTGAATCAATCGATTAAGAAAATATCGGAGCACATGTTGTGCTTACAATAGTAAACATTTGATTTGGTGGCTGAATTTAATTAAAGTGCACAAAAATATGACCAACGCGGCCGAAATAATGTCCAAAGGGAAGGTGAATGAAGGCCTACGCAATAGTAGTGTAGTTTTTCGTCAAAATCGAGCACTTGGTTATGTTAGCAACAACATTCCGGCCGCTGTGCGTTATGTACGAAGGCGTAGAGACACGCTGATTACAACCTGCATTGGACGTTCCTTCCAAGTTTACACCGCCAGTCATTTTCGCTTGGTGCATGTCGGACCCGTACATCCAGATGAAATCACAGCATTGGCTATGGATCGTGTACACACATACACCGCTTGCAATCGGCTTATTTATGCCTGGCGCGCCGGCAAGCATCAACGACACGTGTATCGTGGGCATACAAAAGACGTGCACTTGCTGCTGCCATTTGGCCCGCACCTTATAGCAGTAGATGCGGCGAATGTGTTACGTGTGTGGGATGTCGCCACAGAGAAGATGTATTTGGAAATACAGTTCAATGTAGATGAATTCTTAATCACCGCACTAGCTCATCCCCCAGCTTATCTAAATAAAATTGTGTTGGGGTCACAGCAGGGTATGTTGAAAATTTGGAATATAAAAGAGAATCGTTTGATATACACTTTTGCTGGTTGGGGCAGCAAAGTGACTTGTATTGAGCCAGCACCCGCACTGGATGTAGCTGCTGTGGGTCATCAAGATGGTACAATAGTTGTGCTAAATCTGAAATTCGATGAGGTACTGATGAAATTCAAACAAGATTGGGGACAAGTATCGCAGCTGACATTCAGAACGGATGGTCCACCAATAATGATATCTGCAAGTTCGAATGGTCATATGGCATTCTGGGATTTGGAGGATAAAAAGGTAAACATAAAGACTAACCAGTAGTTTTACTACTTGATGTACTTATTTCGCTATCATTTCCTTTATAGATTGCGGGTCAATTGCAAGCGCATGAAGACACCATTAGCACGGCCACTTGTTTCAGTGATGAGCCTCTAGTTTTTACCACATCAGCAGATAATTCAATGAAGTTGTGGATTTTCGATATGCCAGATAATGGCGCACGTTTGTTACGCATCAGGGAGGGTCATACGGGACCACCGCTATGTATACGCTATCACGGCAATAGTGGCACTTCCATATTGTCTGCTGGTGAAGATAGCGCTTTGCGTGTGTTTAGCACAATTTCTGAAACGTTAAACAAAAGCATGGGCAAGGCTAGCTATAATAGGAAATTGTCGAAGAAACGAAGTAAGCTCGAATAATAATTGTTGTAGCATTTTGTATTATATTTTCTGGTCTTTTAGATCGCTTCGATGAAGACACCCAACGTATGCCACCCATTATTGAATTTACAAGTGAGACAACACGTGAACGAGAATGGGATAATATTGCCGGTATACACGATGGCATCATACAAACTACTACTTGGTCATTTCATAAAAATCGTATGGGTGAACATCGTTTGGTGCCGAAACAATTTCATAATAAGAATCGCCAAGATTTTAACGCCGTCACTACATGTGTGGCGCTGACGCATTGTTGTAATTTCGTTATTATTGGTAAGCTATAACTTATATAAGTTGTTTTTTGTAATGCAAGATATTTTAGTTTTTGAAGAGGACGATTCTACGTTTGCAAAGGATTCTCCAAAAAAATAAGTCGGATACGAGATATATAGATCTCATGAATATGAATACAATATTTGATTTTAAAGGAGTCACTAATAGAAATATAGTTGCAGTTTTCTGTTCTGTTATCATCAACTCTTTCTTCTTCACTCATACATAGGTTACTCCAGCGGTGACATCGAACGCTTCAACATTCAAAGTGGGCTGCATCGCGCCAGTTATGGTGCTCCCGCTCACAAGACAGCTGTACGTGGTGTGGTCTCTGATATATTAAATCAATTTGTAATATCTGGATGTGGTGATGGTTTACTAAAATTCTGGCCATTCAAAGATAAAGGTATGTAATGCAATTAATTTGATTATTCCCACATTTGAAATCTCACCCCTTTACGCTTTCAGAATCCAAATCGATTAAGTGCCTCAAATTTACGGATGGTATATCCCTAATGCGTTTACATCGCGAAAGTGCTATGCTCGCTGTTGGCTTGGTAAACTTCATCGTACACATTGTAGATGTCGACACGCGTGTTGTGGTGCGTAAATTTGAAGGCCATATCGCCAAATTGAATGATATGACATTTAGCCCCGATAGTCGTTGGCTTATTACCGCAAGCATGGATTCAACCATTAAAGTCTGGGACATACCATCATCATATATGATTGATCACTTCAAAGTTGATCGTCCATGCATTTCGATTAGCATGTCACCAAATGGTGACTTTCTTGCAACGGCGCATGTCAATTATTTGGGCATATATTTATGGGCTAATAAGATGCTCTTCAATCAGATTACATTGCGCTCCATAAATCCATATAGTACAGCACCTGCGGTTGGTTTGCCAATTAGCGCAAGCGATGAAATGGATTTCGCAGATTTAATGGAAAATGTTAAAATAAATGCGGCTGATGGTGTTGATGATGATGATGACAATGTCAACATGAGTGATAATGAAGTGGGGCCTGAAATAAATACCGCTTATGTTTCGCCAAAACAACTTGATAGCGATTTAATTACGCTTTCTGGCGCTGCCGCATCACGTTGGCAAAATCTTTTAGATCTTGAATTGATTAAGAAACGCAATAAACCAAAAGCGCCACCAAAAACTCCAAAACAAGCGCCATTCTTCTTACCCACCATAGCTGGCTTGGATGTGAAGTTTGATATAGCGCAAGCAAATGTCAACATAGATGAGAATGACGGCGGTTCGCGCGTTTTGCAACCTGGCGCTGGTGGTCTTATTACATTAACAGATTTTGGAAAGATGTTGTATGATGCTGCTAGCACTAACAATTATGTGCCATGTGCTGATCACCTCAAGAAGCTGGGACCATCAATGATTGATTTTGAAATTAAATCACTACATCCGTCAGGTGGCGGTTCAGAGCTTGTAATGCTCGGCTTTTTACACACTATCGCACATATGTTTGAAACGCATACTGATTTTGAATTAGCACAAGCTTACTTGAGTGTCTTTCTACGTGCACATGGCTTGGATTTATTGGACTATGACAAAGTTATAAAATTGCTGGAGAAAATCTTCGAATTGCAAGCAAAAAGTTGGAAAGTCGTTGAAGACAAGCTCTTATTCGGTCTGGGCGTTGTGACGGCATTAAGAAATTTTGTATAAATGCTTAATCTACAACTTGTATTTAGTTTTAAGATTATATCTGAAAATAAATATTAACTATTTTAATACAATATTGGCATTTGCTTTTTTTCTGCTTGTTGTTGTTGTTGTGCCCTGCCCAACGCGTACTTCTTAGCCTAAATTGTCATCAATATCTTCTAGCGGAAGTTCTAGGAAACTAGCTGTTTCAAAAGGGTTGGACCAAAGGGAGATGTGGGCTCCGTAGAGCAAGTGAATAGGTGGTTGGTGTTATGGGGGGACGAACCGCATGCCGGACATTCATTCGGCACGTCGGGGTTCAGTCTGGATAAGTAAGAGTTTAATCTACTATCCAGAGTGTAATTGAGCTAGAAGCCAAGTTGGTGCTCGGCTATCATCAAGTTTGAAGTGTAGAGCGGGTTCCCTATGTACAGTCACTTCTCAGAGCAGAAAACCCAGGACATCGCCATGGATCTCTGCGCAGTGGAACCACCCGGGGTTTTACCTCGGCCAAGGACTGTCACTTTCAATGTAACCCTGTTTAGTATGTTTTGTCCCATTCCGAAACTATCATCCTCCCCCCTTGCAGCAGGGCTGCAAGATATTCTTTTGTTACGGGCGGGCGTTGAGCCGAACCCCGGACCAAAAGAATGGATATGCAGTGTCTGTTGCAAAAAAATATATGTTAAACGGTCGCATTCTGTGCAATGCTTCTCGTGTAAGAGATGGCTCCATAAATCTGGATGTTCAGGGCTTAACCCTAACATCCACAGACCCCGTACTTTCTTTAGTACTTTCGTGGCCCCTTGCTGTTTGCGCCGTCGGGCGTCCCGCGGTAAGCGCCGTTCAAGCGCACCCCTACCGCCACCTTCTAGTAGCAATACTAATAATAATAATGTCTTAACGACTAGCAGCATTTCTGCTATACCCGCCACACAAATTCCAGACTGTTGCTCGTGCCTTATGGCGTCAACATCACGCGCAGCAGCTCAACACTCTTGCTCCCACCGGAGCAGTTTAGACATGAGCAACTCCGAGCATCAGTCTCTGTCTGTTTCGTTACACCCCCCCTCCCGTTTACACGTGAGTCAGGATCAACATCTTCTTGCACCTGTCTCGACGTGTACTGTTTGTCGGCAAAGATTATACACGCTCGCGTCATCGGTCAAATGCAATAACTGCTTAGGCCAATGCCACGTGCATCTATGCTCTGGGCTCGCGAACAGGAATCTTTGGACGGATGCGTTCATTGCACCATGCTGTAACACGCCTCAGCCTACGACGCCAGCCAACCCGGTTACACCAGGTCCACAGCTAACTAGGCTGAGGCACAGCCTTGGTCTTCGCCTACCAACACCTGGGCGAACACATCCGTCTCTCACGCCTTTGGTTAACTCGACATCGACCCCACCGGCGCACTTCCAAATCTTACAGCACAACTGTAACGGATTAACTGGTAAGATCGCAGAGATAACCAACTTGATGACGCAATATGACATAAAACTTGCCGCAATCCAAGAAACCAAGCTCAGTCCAAGGTCGGACCTCATTACCTATGGTGGATATAACATTCACCGGAAGGACCGTCATAGAGTAACAGGAGGTCTGGGAGGTGGTCTAGCGTTCATAACGCACAACTCTGTACAGTATCATCTATTTGATACCGACATCGAAGGAACGGATGATATCTTAGAAAGCCAAGGTATTACCATCCGTACAGGAGATGTCGATCTGCAAATCATAAACATCTACATACCCCCTGTCTCAAGTTGCCCCACCGGTTATCACCCCGACATTAGCTTGCTATTACGAGGAGATAACCGCGTGATCCTGGGCGACTTCAATGCGCACCACGATATGTGGCACTCAAACTTGCCAGCAGACAGTAGGGGGCATGTACTCGCAGAACAAATAGATGATACGGCTTTCTGTACATTGAACGGAGACGCCCCTACGAGAGTATCGGGTAACTGCTATAGTTCGCCAGATATTTCTATCGTAAGTGCAGGACTATTGAACAACACCAATTGGCGACCCATACTCACGTTGGCGTCTGACCATCTCCCAATAGTCATTACCATCGAACGACCGACGGACTTTATAACACCTGAGCATGGTACATACATCAACTTTACCAAGGCGGACTGGGACAGTTTTCAGACATATACGGACGAATCCTTGGCTGCTCTATCCATTCCTACGGACGTACGCAAAGGCGAACGAGACTTCCGCAACATCATTGACTTGGCCTCTAGACGCTTCATTCCTGCGGGTCGAATATCTCGAATAAGACCAAATTTCCCCGCGGAGGCAGCGGCCATGGCTAGAGAAAGAGATGAAGTGCGAAGTCTCAATCCCGCAGACCCCCGTATAAGGGATCTCAACGCGGAAATTCGTAGGTTGGTCGATAAACACAAACTGGCCAAATGGAAACAACACCTAGAGCAATGCAACCTCTCTGACGGTGTTGGCAAATTATGGACTACGGTCAAAGCTCTATCTAATCCAACACAACACAAGGATAAAGTAGATATTACTTTCGGTGACAGGGTGAAGAAGGACCCTAGGGGATGTGCGAACTCCTTCTGTAGACAATTTGTACTACATTCCCCACCCGATAGAGCTAAACGTAGAACCATGCGACAGGCGCGTAAATACAAAAACCAAAACACGCCCATTGTCATCACTGCCTCAGAGGTCAAGGAAGCCATCAGACAGGCTAAGCCCTCAAAATCCATCGGCCCCGACGGCATTGCCATGAAGATGCTGAAACATCTAGGCCAGGAGGGACACAAATACTTAGCGGCTCTATTCAATCTTTCACTGAACACTTTCGTCATTCCTGAAATATGGAAAAAGGCGAGAGTGGTTCCATTATTAAAACCTAGAAAGCCGGCAAACATAGGCGATTCATATCGCCCTATATCACTTTTGTCGCCGGTAGTGAAGACGCTAGAGTCCATTTTGCTCCCGTATTACACCGCAAATCTGCACCTGGCTAATCATCAACATGGCTTCCGTAAGCTGCACAGCACCACCACCGCACTCAATGCCATTACAACGCAAATAAATAGCGGTCTAAATCAAAACCAACCAAATCACAGGACTGTGTTAGTGGCACTTGACTTGTCGAAAGCTTTTGACACAGTCAACCATGCCACTCTCATACAAGATCTATTAGAAACACAAATACCTGATGGGTTAAAGAGATGGACCGCTAATTACTTGAATGGGCGGCAGGCGTCGGTCAACTTTAGAAACGCAACATCAAAACCAAGACGAATTAGACAGGGGGTGCCACAGGGTGGTGTCCTATCCCCGACACTGTTTAATTTCTATCTATCGAAGATGCCCCCACCACCAGAGGGTGTCTCCGTCGTTTCTTATGCTGACGACTGTACAATAATGGCGACGGGGAAGGGCCCCTATACTGATGAACTCTGTAATAAAATCAACGGTTACCTCTGCGACCTTTCCAGGTTTTTCACAGAGCGAGATCTGACGATATCTCCGACTAAATCAACGGCGACGCTTTTTACGACGTGGACGCACCAGGTGAGAAATGAATTAGACATTTTCGTTGACGGCACTAAGCTACCAACTGTCAGCCACCCAAAGTTATTAGGGATGACATTGGATAATACTTTCTCATTTGCTGGTCATGTGTCTGCAATGGTCTCAAAGGTACGTGGTCGCAACAAGATCCTCAAGTCACTTGCCGGCAGTACTTGGGGAAAAGACAAAGAAACGTTGTTGACTACATATAAGGCCATTGGCCGACCAGTCTTTGACTATGCTGCACCCATATGGTCGCCTAATGTACATAACACCAACTGGACGAAGTTACAAGTCTGCCAAAATACTGCCATCAGAACTGCTACGGGATGTCTCCTCATGTCTTCCGAGTCTCACCTCCATCAGGAGGCAAAACTGCTCAATGTAAAAGAGCATGCGGAAATGCTGAGCAAGCAATTCCTTCTGAACTGCCACAAGCCAGCACATCCAAACCGTCATCTTTTGGACATAGATCCGCCCCCGAGAGACATAAGGAAACATCTCCGTAAACATTATGATGAGATCCGGCATCATATTACCTTGCCGTTTGATCTGCAGAATCATAAGCGGGCTCTAACCGACATCCACACCGAGTCGGTAGATACTTTTGTCGGATCTCTACCTGTGAACCCCGTTCTGAACAGTCCTCCACCGGATATTGCTGAAGAAGAACGCACCTTACCAAGGGAGACAAGAGTTACCCTGGCACAGCTTAGGTCTGGATATAGTGTAAGGTTAAACTCCTACTTGTCCAGACTTAATGACACAATCTCAAACACATGCCCTGCATGTGGTAGGACCCCCCATGATACTCTACATCTCTTCAATTGTTCATTTGAACCTACTCTTCTAACCCCTCTGTCCCTCTGGACAAACCCTGTTGAAACTGCACGTTTCCTTGGACTCCCCTTAGAAGAGCTTGATGAAGATCTTCGGAATGATCATACACTCTAGACAGGGCAATGCATTGTTAACAACAACAACAACAACAGGACCGCCTCCAGTGGCTTTACTACTGGCGAGAGGAGTGATAACGGGCGATATGACTCCCAACATTACCTGGCTTGCCAGGCTTTAGTAGTGGGACCACTGTTGCCTGTTTCCTTTTATCGGGTATGACAGAAGTGGTCAAGGACAGATTGAAGACGCTCGTGACTTACTTAACTTCCTCTGCGCCGATGTGTTTAAGGTGCACCATGGCTATGCCACCCAGACCGATGGCTTTGGAATTTTTGGCAAAAAGCCTGTGCACATTTCTTTGGGTCGTTTAAAGTCTTGCCACCAAAGGTGATGTCGACATTCTTTGGCGGACCCGTAGGATTGGACAGGGATTTGACTGTGGACCATAATTTCCCAACACCGGTAAAGAGCTTACAAGACCTGAGCTGCTCCTCCCATTTGGCTTGTTTGTGTTCGTTGACAAGCCGTCCGATTTCCGCTTGTTTCTAGGCGTTTTGAAGTTAGCTTCTTCGGCAACCGCCGTGGTGAAGCGGTTAAGTGTTCGGCCTTCTACACCAAGTCGTGGCGGTTCGATGCCCGGCAAAAGTAACATCAAAAATTATTTAGAAAAAAGAATTTTTCTAAACGGTGTCGCCCCTCGGCAGTAGTTTGGCAAACTCTCCGGGTGTATTTCTGCCATGAGAAGCTTCTCAGCAAAAAATTAATTTGCTTTGCAAGTGCCGTTCGGAGTCGGCAAAAAACTGTAGGTCCCGCCAACTTGTAGGAAAACTCAAAAGCAACACACCACAAGTTGGAAAGAGAAGCTCGGCTAAAAATCTTGTTAGAGGTTATGATAACCTGTTGGTATATCGCCGCCATTAGTTTTTTCTTAGGCGACCATACGAAGTTTTTATGGAAAGTGAAATTTGAAAGAGAAATAAGGAAAGTTGTGACAGAAGTTTGGTATGTTTACCATCCAGCAGATGTCGCACCAGCCATTTGGAACGAAATCTCTTGTATATCCACTAATATCTCGGGAACAGCAATTTTTTTTAATATTGAGCAACATATGCACATATGGGTACCAAAGGAAAAGTATGTATTTCCGGCCGTATACCAACAAAGACATTTTCAGGCAGAGCTGCCACCTCATCTTTCGCATATCGACCATAATCTGTTGTTGTTGTTGTTGTTGTAGCGAGGTGTAGCCCTGCCTAAATGTCAGACAGGGTCACCTCGAGTGTATTGCTCTTGACCGGGTCGATATAAGAAAACGGCCCGGGTCGTTTCGGGTACAGCACAAGTACTGGTACCGTTCTTGTAGAACCGGCAATACATAATCTCTTAAACGACTGAAGCGATATCGATCAAATTTGGCATATAGATCTCGCAATAAGGAAAAGGGTTCCCTTCAAAACTTAAAATTACCAATTCGTTATTATTTTCCCTGCAGAAAGTCGCCTTGGTTGTTGTTGTTGTTGTAGCGAGGTGTAGCCCTGCCTAACTGTCAGACAGGGTCACCCCGAGTGTATTGCTCTTGGCCGGGTCGATATAAGAAACTGGTACCGTTCTCGTAGAACCGGCAATACAAGAAACTAGCCGTGTAGGCCATGTAGGTCATTTAGCGTTACCCAGGGTGCACCAACTGGGAGGCGACCTACTTTTACACCGCCTTGGTCTTGAAACCCGCTATATATGTATAATTCAAAACATAAATAAATCTCTATATTCAAATATTGTTATTATTAATATATTTGCCGTTAAATTAACCATTTAAATAATTAGTTTCTTTTGAATTTCTAATTTTTTAGTCTATAGGGTGAATTAGAATAGCCTTGTATAATTATATGCGCTTTAGTTAGTAGTACAATTTTGACTCACGACTTTTACAAGGTGAGAGATTCAATAATGCCTATGCAAATGTCAGTGACAATTTCTTTATCTCAATATAGTTTATAAACAGTTTTCTATAGGCTTCTTCTTGTAGTTGTGGTTGGTTAAGTGAAACATGGTAACGTTTGGGTGTTTGTGGCAATAAATTGTTGTTGGTGACATATTGGCTTGTTATGCTTATTATTTAAAATTAGCTACTATGTATGTTGTGTAGTGGTTTTTGCATGTTCACGGCTTATTTTTTATAGGATTGATTAAACAATTAAGATTATTTGTTGTTGTTGTTGAAGATGAATGTTTTTGTTGACATTGTTGTTATGCGCTTAACTTGACGAACATTGTTCTATTCTGGGTCCTTGTTCATAACCACGATCATCTTCTTCATACGCCATGCGTTGTTGCTGCTGGCGACGCTGTTTAGGATCAAATTCCTCCTGCAAATTGAAGAGAAATTTGTTGTGGTTTAATAACTTGTTCAAAACTATTTTTAAATTAGGTGATCTTTCACGCAGACGTAAAGTCCACGCACACTACTTACCAATTCGACTGTCTCTGCATCAACTGGTATGGTTACCTCGGGTCTTGGTGGTAAACATTGTTCTAAAGTTGGAATAACTGTGAGTGGAATATTGGTGGGGAAGATAACTTCGAATTGTATAATCAAGCGTCCTTTCTCCAATGGATTCTTATACAACGGCATACCTTCCTCCATGACACACTTGGTCATCTCATGTTTAACGACCTCACCAGGCTTGGAACGTATTACAAGATCACGATCATCCAATGTCTTAATGACACGTTCGAAACCGCATAGAGCTTCTACCAATTGTATTGGCATTTTCATCATTAGATCAGTGCCAGCATGAACATATGTTGAATGCTCTTTCTCATCCAGCAATATAATGATATCACCTGGCTGGGAATCGGGCTCATGATCACCCTCACCATTAAATACGATTTTCTGTCCATCACGCATACCCTTCTCAATATGTACTTCCAATACTTTACGTTCCCTTACGGTTTTGCGTCCATTACAATGCTTACAACGATCCTTCTCCGATATCATCTCACCCGTACCCATACATTTGCGACACACTTGTTCGGTATGTTGTACTAGACCGGGTCCAATTTGTTGTACACGTGTCTCTACACCACTACCGCGACATTGCATACATTTCTCGATAGCACCCTTCTTGCCACCACGTCCCTCGCATTTATCGCAAATCACATTTTTCTGCAGTGCCAACTTACGTGTGGCACCGTTGTACAATTCTTCCAATTGTACAGACATCTGATGTACAACATCTTTGCCACGACGTTCACGTCGACGACCGCCACCACCAAAACCGGCGCCAAAGAATTTCTCAAAGAAGTCCATGGGGCTACGGAAGTCACCTGTGTCAGCACCGCCTTTCTTGATCGCCGCTTCGCCGCCTTCATCGTAAATTTGTCGCTTTTCACGATCTGACAGCACCTCGTACGCCTGTGAAATAGCCTTGAAACGCTCACCCTCGTTGGGATTTTTGTCGGGATGATATTTCAATGCCAACTTTCTGTAAGCTTTCTTTAGCTCCTCAGCGGTGGCGTCGGGTTTAACACCCAACAGGTCATAATAACCAGTTTCTTTAACCATATTCTTCTCTTGTTTTTTTTTTTTTTTTGTTTCCTTTTGTTGTATGTACGGCCTATGAATTCAAATATAAATCAATTCGCCAGCTGCCCAAAATGCTCAAGACGAAAATGTACGACCTGAAATGCGAAAACAACACGAATTGAGCAAAATATAAATGTAGGTAGATAGTATTTGTATTAACGAGTCGTGACACCAAATGTTTTTCTAAAAATTTAATTCATTTCGATTTGTAAATGAAGTGTTTTTGTAAACTCAAGAATTGTGAAAAAAAAATTGATTTGATGCAAAAATCGAAAGCGTCCATATTTTCTCTGCAACAAATATTTTTATAAGCATAGCAACAAATCGCTAAGTCTACAGTTGTCATTTTGCTTATGCATTTTTAGATATTCGTTGACCTAGGCACGTGCATTAGAGCGTATCACGGTGAAAGG
Organism: Campiglossa producta; assembly: GCA_964058755.1. Lineage (NCBI taxonomy): Eukaryota > Metazoa > Arthropoda > Insecta > Diptera > Tephritidae > Campiglossa > Campiglossa producta. Next base: position 28,344,968 of record CAXKVI010000001.1, on the reverse strand, counting down.
AGGAAAAAAAGTTGTAAAAGGTAGACAAATCTTTTTTAATTTTTAAATTTTAAATATTATATGATATGTTTTTACCGCTTGCAAAACAAATTTTTAAATAAAAATTTTGAAAAAAAAATAGCAGTTTTTATTCCCAGCCTTTCAAAAAAAAAAAAAAAAATTTAATGGCCCAGCCTGATGTATACATACACACTACTACTACTATCCACAATATCCTCACTCTTTTTCCAAAAAACCATTTTTATCTTCCTTTGAATATATGTATCAATGTACCAACAACACACCTTGTGCGCGAGTAGGAATTTACTTTGGCTGACAGCTGGAACTTTCTTTTCATTCTACCCACCCTGCAAAATAGCAATGCTAGACACTATACCAACACCTATCTTATTCATTAGCAGGTAGGTACGAAACGTACATTTTTTTCTTTTTTGTTTATACCCTATTCTCCCACACCTACGCACGGTACGCTGTGACGATCTTTGCAAATTTTACCCAGTAAATAAATTTGCAATGATATATTAATGGTTACGATATATCCAGAAAATTAAATACATATATAACACATACTGACATACTACCCAATAAACAAAATTGAAAGATATTAAAATTTAAGAAAATGGTAATGATTTGCATTGTTTCTTATTTGTTTTCAAAAAATTGAAAATCTGGAAGAAAAGGAAATAAAAAAATAATAAACTTTACAAATTATTACCATTTTCTCAAATTTTTAATATATTCCTACTTTGCTTTATAAACGATATTTCTCCCTTTTAATGAAAATAACGACATGTCTACCTGTTACTGTATAATTATTTTTAACCCGTGTTATTAAACATTTCATAAGTCGTTTAGTTTCCTGAAAAATACGTTTCCTTTTTACTCCCAGACTTTTAATTATATTCAACCTGCTTAAAAGTCAAGAAGGCATTAGGAATTTAAATTCAGAATTCTATTCTATTCTAAGAAGACTGGTCTTTAATAATGACGATTTCCATTCCATTTCTTTGATTTTTTTTCTCGTGAGCATTGAATGTATTGAAAAAGAGCCGATACTGGTCGGAAAAGTCCGCGATAGGGATCAAAAGGCGCGTCTCAGTCACAATAATAAGAATCCGGCTCCGGAGAACAAAAGTTTTTTTTTATTATTTTGGAAAAAAAAAACGAAAAATTACTCGGGTACGACACCAAAATTGGTGCGCAATCTCCAGTATTTAATTATAGCAAAAATAAACCTTAGCCGGTCCAACACCGCCTAAGCCACCTCTCGTATCTTAGCAATCGATGGATATCGTAAAATTTCATAAGTTTTCCAACTTTTTCCCATACTGTAAGGTGTTTCTTTATAAGATGCTTTTAAGGTTTCATTAAGCCCTTCCTGGCTTGAATCTGGTGGTCAGGTGGAAAGCACATTGAAAGGCATTCTATACAGGACGGGGTTACCGAACATTTATTTATCCTAAAAAAACTAGGCTCCCGAAAATAAGGAAAACTAAACTAAAGTTTAGTATTATTTAATAGCTAACTACAAAAGAAACCTGATGCCTGTCCTTGAACTTTGCAAAAAAATAAATGGCACGTCAATTCAGAGATCCATTTTCTCAAGTAAAATTTAAATTTCTATCTGACCGGGCTGTTATTCAACTTAGGGTTAGGTAAGGTGTAAGTGGCTGCCGCAGAGGCACACTTAGGCCAGTTTTGAAAGACCTGTTGTGATACCACCAACACTAGGAAAGTCAGTCAGTACTCAAGTTAAAACGGTACAGTTATGTTCAAAAAATAGTTTTTACTATTTTAAGTGAATTCTCAGAAATTCGCACGGTACTCAAAGCAATAATTTGCGTCTACCTACTTTATGACAAGTTGTCAGGGTCAAATTTGAATTTAATTTAATCCTAGTAGAGGATAGCCTATTTCTTTTCTTCTGTGTACTCAATAGAACACCTGCAAAAGTAATTTCTAAAATCTCTCAAAAATACTTCATTAAGTAGGTAGACGCAAATTGTTGTTTTGAGGGCCATACGAATTTCTGAGAATTCACTTAGAATTGTAAAACTATTTTTTGAACATAATTGTACCGTTTTAAGTTGTCAGTGACAATACAGCAGTAGACTATGTTCGAGATAGGTATGCCTGTCGTGTCACGCGACCAAAATCCATAAAAAGTAATCAAGTACAACTTGAAGGTTGATCGACGGATATGTCTCTGGCGTCTCATTTCCAACCTCTCTACCAAATCGCTCCTGCTACAATCGGGCTAGTATAGCAAGGCTGCTAGTCCCGGAGCGTAGCGGGTTCATAACCGGCTAAGGACTATTACAAACTACAACACTCCCCAAAATCTACAGGTGTTTTTGTATCAATAACAGCATGATTAAGTGATCTGCTGATTTTCATTTGTTCCTGATTTATTATTTATTTTTGGTGATATCATTTACTGCGCTCGTTCGCAACAGACCAGCCACCAGCCATTTTGGGGACTGTTGCCAGTGTAAAATGTTTTTTTTTCATAAATCTGCTTTTTAAAGTTTGTTCCGAGCAACGTATTTGATTTCGCACTTGCATGTGTTAGCGCTATAAAACATGTACAAGTAAGATAAATGTTTGTTGGGTAGCATATGATACATATGACGCGAGTTCAGGGGGAAAAGTGCATCGCAAAGTAACGAGTAGGAATTTTTAACATGGCTACACGAACATACCAAACCGACGAACTACGAATACAAACTTCGATTGTTGTGCACTCTACTGTAGCAATATCGATTTTTTCTACCTCGTTGTTTCGCTACCAGCAGAGGATTTTTGCCGAATTTTATGGACGCCAACTCGCTACATTATAATTTGTTAATTAAATGCTTAAAAAATTTTCAATTCCATAATACAAAGTTCAAGAAAACTACCTTCAAATGCGTTCTATTGTTTTACATCTGCATTTCTACCTTTGCATACATACATTTAAGTCATTTCGTTATATAAATATCCCACCTATCTCCATTGTCTCTAATGTACATACACCGTATACATACAAATTTCATGATGAAAATTACCTTCTAGAAACAAATTATGGAAATATGAAATTGACCCCTCGTAACTCCCTTTCACACTTCTCCCCGCGTTCGACTATATAGTATTAGCAAATTATTTTAAGTACGCAATAGCCTTTTTCACCTTTTAACTACTTCCGCTCTTCTTGTGTACCGAGTGCAAAATATAAAAGTTTTGCAAATATATAGCCTCTTACTACTTTTTCTCAGCTGATATTATTTATATATGCAGTAAACACTTAAAATTATCACAATATATTGGTAGAGAAAAAAAAAACTCACAATAGAAACGTGGTCACACTGCGATCAAGATAAACCTCCGACTTGCAGAAACTTCAAATGAATGGCTCTTTCGATTTTCAACAAATGAAATGACAAAAAATCCGACGAATGAAATTTCTAGAATAGAAACGTGTATGTTGATAATGCAGTGCCTCATCGATTACTGATATTTATCGTTTTCGTTAAAGCGGGCTACTCACCTGCCAAGAAATGTCAAACTCCATATAAAAAAACGCTCAAGAAATGGTCAAGAACTGTTTTCACACGTCAAATTTTCTTGAGCCAATACTCAGCTCATAAGAAAAAATACTACAATTTTCGATGGTTGGCAACGCCGGTTTACCTCAAGAAATAAATATGCTCGTATATATTTCTTGAGGTAAACGTGCAGATCCACAGCAAAGGTGAGTACATATTGCGCTACACATGTTTTATACATTTTTATAAGAGTAATTTGCAAAAAAATGGAAATTTTGGTAAACGTCAAAATTTCTTGATCAGGCACAAGAAATATATGCTTGTTTTTTTCTTGAGGCATTTCTTGGCAGGTGAGTAGCCCGCTTAAGGGACAACTAAAGGGTCAAATACATAAAGCTTTGTTAACCTCGCCTGACATTTGCTACCTCAAAACTTTGCGTCCAACTTCAGAGGTATGCTACAATGAACGCCTTGACGCTTCTCTCTTATACATTTGTTTTCGTTATTTATATCTTTGCATTCAGAGTATTTTGGTCAATTTCTTAATTTAATAGAGAATAAATGAATTATTTGTTATTTCCACAAACTTTTTATTCTTTAATTAAAGCAGAGTCATCAACATCTGATTGTCAAAGCGAGCAAAGCAAGCAAAATTTGAGAGTTTGCCAAATTTTAACCTTGCTTCAACTTTGAGGTCTCCAATTTGCCATGCTTCGTTCAAATACGTATACTGAACTTTTCTGTCAAAGTCAAAGTTCGAGGTAAAGTCAAAATAAAGCTTTATGTAACTGGCCCTTAAAGGTCATGGCCCAATGCACGCTTGTTTTGATGGATTTGCCTCGAGAAATGTCATAATTCGTTTGAACTCTACTAAAGTATATGAAAGCTGGCCCAGTGGCAGCCTTACTTTGCTTGCTTGAAGCGCTTCAAAGCGTCGAATAGCCCAAATCTCTATTTGACAGCGCTTTACACGCTTCGCTGTTTGTCTTGTAGTTGTCTTGTTTGTCGCATCCTGTATTTTTGACAACTTTTGTAGCTTCTATTGGGCCATAGAAGCTTTAAAAGGAAAGCAAGGTAAGCCTTGGTTAAGCGGGCTACTCACCTGCCAAGAAATGTCAAACTCCATATAAAAAAACGCTCAAGAAATGGGTAAGAACTGTATTCACACGTCAAATTTTCTTGAGCCAATACTCAGCTCATAAGAAAAAATACTACAATTTTCGATGGTTGGCAACGCCGGGTTACCTCAAGAAATAAATATGCTCGTATATATTTCTTGAGGTAAACGTGCAGATTCACGGCAAAGATGAGTATATACTTCGCTGCACAGGTTTTATACATTTTTATAATAGTAATCTGCAATAAAATGGAAAATGCCGTAAACGTCAAACTTTCTTGACCAGGCATAAGAAATATATGCTCGTTTTTTTCTTGAGGCATTTCTTGGCAGGTGAGTAGCCCGCTTAAAACAAAAAATAAAAAAAGCGCTTCCGGATTCGTGATGCTGAGGCCAAAACAGGTCTTGGGTGCGATTTAGTTTAGACTCGCACGAATTTTGGACTGTTTTTGCTATGGAAGGAAAGAGGGAGTTCTCCAGATCACAAATATATAGGTCTTAGAGTCAGGCGGCTTATAGTTCTCCGGTAAAACGTTGTTAAAGTTAGTAAATTTTGCACGCTTTTTTTGTATGTATATATATGTATGTACTGTTTTTGACATTGAAAGAGTGTTGCCACATCCAAAAAATTTTAATAAAAAATAATAAGGCTTACAATACTTTTCATGCGCACCAATTAAGTATTTGAATAGGGTTTGCAAGCCTCACCTATTCTAAAATAAATGGGTGTACTGCGCAGAAGGACTCACCGTGGCGGTAGCCACGGTTAGAGCACACGTCCGGACTCCGCCAAATGGGTTTACTACGCAGAGGTACTCACTGCGGCGGTAGCCGCAGTTGGTCCACACGTCCGGACATGGCGGGATGGCGTAGCCCAGGGGGTGAATTCTGGTTCTATGAAATGATAAAATGAAAAGAATTTTCATACAAAATCTGTGAAAAGAAACTTCAAATTCATACAAATTTTTTTTCACGTTATCATATCATAGAACCAGAATTCACCCTCAGGGTTATTTTAAATAAGCGCGGCCGAAGGCCGCCTATGCGGAAAGGTGTTGAACCGTGAAAATTTTGCATTTTCTTTTTTGGGTGAAGTATTCTTAAAAAAATATGTTTTTTTTTTATTTTTTGTTTAAGTGTGGCAACATCCTCCTTTGACAACAAATTTGTTGTGAAATATCTGTGTATAGCTGTGCGATGGTGAAAATTTATAATTTTGTGAAAATAGATGAATATTTATACATATTAATATTATTTTCTGTTAATCATATGCAATTCATAAGTGTTATGGTACCATTATGCGGAAAAATGCGTGAAATTTAAAAAATTGTGCGTTAGTTACCTATAGTGCCATGCAAAATTTGCAAAACTTCAACAACCATTATCTCAGTAAATATAACGATCCTTACGCTAAGATTATATATTTGTGTTCAGAAAAAGCTCCTCTATCCTCCTGAAAAACCCGTTTTTTTCTAGCTGTGCGAGTCTATACCAAAATTTCCCCCAGGTCTTCCCTGCAAAAATCGAGGGCACTCTATTTCCTATCCAAAGAGTACTCCAAATGTAATCCTTTTTTATATAAAAATTGTGCTCCAATTAACATTGCGATGTCCTAGGACTGAACCACCTACTCCAACCTTCGCTTTGTTTCTGCTACTCGATGGAGTATATACTGTCAGAGCGATAGTGTCGTGATTTTCGCCAATAAGGCAGAGAAATGATCGGCTTTTAAAAAGCTAAGGGTGGACCGATGAGGTATACGATGGACATAGTGTACCAACACAAGTGTAAACTCTTCTGCAAAGACGTCAAAATTCCAAAATGAGTTTAACACCTGTTCATCAGAGTTGTTTTTTTGGAAAAAGAGCATCATTTTGCGCCGAGTTGCATTCGATTTGGTATAAAAAAATTAGTAGTAGGTTGTATAAAAAAGTAGTTCGCTAAAACTTAGAAATTTGATTTTTTTAACATAAATAACAGCGAATTATATAAAATTATTAGTTAGAATAACTCTTTCGAGTCTGCTCACTATTTTCTATTAAACAAATAACAAACAACTGCTAATAATTAGCTTCAAACCCCAAAATTTGGTATTTGTTTCCTTTAGGGGTCAACTCCTAATAAATTAGCTATAATTATGGAAGATGGCTCAAAATACGGGTTTGGCCTGAGGATCACGAATCCTGAAGCACTTTTTAATTTTTTTGTATCTGTGGAAAGTTATGGTCAAAACCCGAAAATTGACCCGGGTCCGGTACCAAAATTGCGGCCGGGTTCTCTTCAGAGAAGCAAAATATTAAAAAAGCGCTTCCGGATTCGTGATCCTGGGGCCAAACCCCGTATTTTGAGCTATCTTCCATAATTCTAGCTAATTTATTAGGAGTTGACCCCTAAAGGAAACAAATACCAAATTTTGGGGTTTGAAGCCTTCTTTGTGCTAAGATATGTATTTGATAGTAAATCTATCTAAAAACATCGTATATACATGTTTCTAAAAAAACGTTTGTTTTAATTTTCTGTCTAATTTCTCATTTCGAAGATGCTTACCTCAAAATTTTTCTGTAAAATAAATAAAATTTACTAGTTTTAAGTTTTTTTATTTTGTGTCTTTTTTTTTCTTTGATATAAAGTATAAACTGAAAGATTCGCTTAAAAGTTGCCCTAGAAACTGGAGTGAAAAAGTTGTGCAACACAGCAACACTTTTGTGCAAACAAGAACCCTGTTTCATTGATATTCGGTGCTGCACACAACCCGATCGCAACGAAAACAACAATAGCAACCCAGATTTTTGACATGGATGTGTGTTTTGACATTTGTGATTTGACGTGGAAGTGTGTTTTGACATTTCTGTCAAAGCTACAGTTCACACTTGTATTGATACACTATGACGATGGATTACTATTGGAGTACTCCAATATCAAAAAATTGGAACACATAATCCAACGATTTTGCAGGGCAGCTAATTGTGACCACAGCATTACCGACGGTCGGTAATAGCAGTATATTCATAAATCAGCTGATTGTATAATCGATTGTTTTCCATCCCAATATTGCATGGTGTTTTCTTCTGCAAGTGTTATAAAATATTAAAATTAAAGTCTACAGTAAATTAAATATAAAATGAAACACGTGAAAATGTTAGCACGCACTGTGATGGTGCAAAACAACAATGTCGAAGAAGCTTGCCGTCTTCTCAATCGTATCATGGGTAAAGAGGAAATATTCGATCAGTACCGGCGGACCCGCTTCTATGAGAAACCATATCAGGTAAGAATCATTCAAATCGCTATAATAAATAAATACGAAACGATCTTAATTGAAATGTGCTTGCAGGTACGACGTCGTGTCAACTTTGAGAAATGCAAAGCAATCTACAATGAAGACATGAATCGGAAGATACAATTTGTGTTGCGTAAAAATCGTGTAGAACCGTTTCCAGGATGCAGTTAATTTCAGTTGGTTGTTGTAACTATCGAGACCCGATGCTCCAATATGAGTTAAGGATGATGATGATGATGTTATAATTATAAATGTTTTAGTTTAAAAGAAACTCGTTTTTCCTTTAAAGTTCCTGACTTTCTCTTTAACTGAAGTTATCCTTAACGTAATTAAGTATTACGTGTTTTATGGCCCAAAAATATGACTGTTGTTGTTGTAACGAGGTGTAACCCTGCCCAAATGTCAGAGAGGGTCGATATAAAAAAAAAAACGGCTCACAAATTATATGAGAGTGAGATAATCAGCAAAGTCAAAAATTGTTTAGAATCGGCCTGATTATTAAAAAAAATCACACAAAACAGAACAATACAGTAAAATAAAATATAATAAAATAAAAGAGTATAAAAAATCAATTAAAAAAAATCAGTATAAAAAAATAAATGAAATGTAAAAAAATTAAACAGAATAAATTAGAACTAAATAAAATTAAATAAAAAAAAAAACAAAAAAAAAAATAGAAAAATTAAGAAAAATGCCTTTTCACGCTAATTACAAAAATCGGTCTTAAAGTCCTCAGATTAAAGAAAATTATTATTATCAAAAAAAAAAAAAAAAAAAAAATACAAAAAATCAAAAAAAAAAAAAAATACAAAACATCAAAATAAAAAATAAAAAATAATAAATTAAAACAAGTAAGGAAGTCTAAGTTCGGGTAAATCGAACATTAAATACCCAGCGGTAGTTTTCATATGATTTTCGAAATATTCCATTTCGGATGTGGGGCGTGGTTGGGAAGCGATTTCGTCCAATTACATCAGTTATACTCCCTTTTATGCTAGTATACCTCGTACCAGTTTCATCGTGCTACCGTAATCAGTTTAAAAATTTTGACCAGTTGAATTTTCAAAAATGTCTCCCTGAAAAGTGGGTGGTGCCACGCCTTCTTTCAAAAATTTATCAAAAAGGTTATAATAGAATGACTAGGGGATTCATCCTACCAAATTATATCAATTTAGGCGATTTTCGAAGTTTTCGATATCGACAGTGAGCGTGGTTGAAAATAAAACAATAAAAAAAATAATAAAATATAACAAACATAAAATAAAACGAGATATAAAAAAAAATAACAAAAAAAAAAAAGAGAGAATGCAAAAAAAAAAACATATCATGTAAGCTAAAGCGAAATAATTAAGATAGAATAAAAAAGGAAAAATATGAAATGAGGTAAAACAAATTTCAAAAATACTCAGATAAAACAAGATAGACTATATTAAAATAAAATAAAATTTAATACACTTAAGGGAAATAAAATAAATAAATAAAATAGTCAACTAAAATACCATAACGAAACAGAGTGTTTCGCCGTTATCCTGTGCATTTTTAATAAACCTACACTGTTATTTGACAGTTCTTAAGTTCTAAGCTTTGAAAGCTTGTGTGGCCCTTTTGCTTTCAAAGCTCCATGGAATGACTGACAGTGCAAATTGTTTTGGCAACCAAAGTGTTTCATACTTTCAGGCAGTACGGACGTTTTAACTCGAAGTGGCAAAGTGAACACAAGAATTAACTAAACCAAAAAGGATTATAAATATAAGTAAATAAAGCAATAGTTCCGTATACGTATGTATTGTAGCACTTTAGCATACACATATAGACATACATACATACATACATACATAAGGAAAATAAAAGTTGGTATGGATTATAAAAATAAAAATGCATAGAATTTATTTGTGGGTATATTGTTAATGCTATGCAAGTGTGAAAATCAAAAAAAAAAAAAAAAAAACATTAAAATACTAAAAATGCAAATATTATTTAAGAAATATTTTTTGTTTAATACTGTTTAAATTTAATTAAAGAAAAAACTTAAACTTCGCAGTTACAGCTTGACATATTGCAACAACAAATCGGCACAAATATACTTACATGCATACGAACATATGTAAATATGTTAATGTTCAACTCCCCATTCATGCTTTTCCCAATTGTTGTTGACCCGACACACTTCCATATGTACATTAGACTGGGCCAATAAATTTTTTTTTTTTTTTAATTTTTATTGTATTACTGTTTTTTATATTACTTTTTAAATGGGGACAAAAAATATTGTAAAAAATGTGGACCCCAATAATTATTTTAATCTATCAATGCTAGTTTATGTTTTTTTAGGACTTATCTCAATTTCCAGAAACACAAATTTAGCTTTAAAAAAAATCTTGAAAAAAAAAAAATTTTAAATTTTAATTCGCTATTATTGACTTTTAAAAGTAAATATTAGGGTTTTAAAGTTTCACACTAATTTTTTTTTTTTAAATTGTTTGGCCAGTCTAATGTACACACACCCCCAGTGCTGGGGAATATGAATTTAACGAATAAATCGCCTTGAACTTTTGAATGTGACCTGCAATGCATTTCAAATTAAAAAAAGTGAAATCGATACTTAATAACTTGCATTTTACATATATGTAAAAAAAAAAAAATAAAAAAAATAATAAAATTACAAAAACAATTTTTTTCGAAATCGTTCTAAACTAAAATCTAAAAATTTTAAATCCTATTAAGTTACTCAAGAAATTGAACAAAAAAAAAAAAAAAACTATCACCACCATTCCTTCAATTGCGCAATGATTCGCTATATTATGAGGATGTTTTGTCTCTTTGCCATCATTTCACCCCGCTAGATTACAGTGCACTATGGTCCAGGCGGCATAATAAGTGAAAAAAATATATATACAAAAAAAAAAATCCAAAAAAAAAAAAACAGAAATAAAATGAACTAAAAAAGAATGAAAAAGATAAAGTGAATATAAAAATATAACAAAACATAAAGAAGTCTAAGTTCAGGTAAACCAAAAATTAAATCCCCAGCGGTATTTTCCAGAACGGTACAATAATGCCATGACTTGTCAATGATATAGGCCCTAGGCGCTATTTATTTACCGAATTATGTCAATTTATGTGATTTTCGAAATTTTCCATATCGAAAGTGGGCGTGGCCGGGAAGCGATTACGTCTAATTTCATCAGGTATACTCCTTATAATGCTAGTATACCTTGTTACGAATTTCATGATTCTACCGTAATCAGTTTAAAAGTTATGACCAGTGGAATTTTCAAAAATGCATCTCTCAAAAGTTGGCGATGCCACGCCTTATAGAGTGTTGTTTTTGTACGTCAAGAGAGGACTTAACTTCTCAATCGCCTACTCAGCCCAAAGTAGCATTTGTTTGCAAGAGTTATCCTTCGATGGATTTTCAGGCTTACATTGTTGTTGGCAGTAATGCTGCTTTCCAGGTGTATTGCTCTTGGCCGGGTCGATATAAGAAAACGGCCCGGGTCGTTTCGGCACGATGGGTACAGCACAAGAACTGGTACCGTTCTCGTAGAACCGGCAATACAAGAAACTAGCCGTGTAGGCTATGTAGGTCATTTAGCGTTACCCAGGGTGCACCAACTGGGAGGCGACCTACTTTTACACCTCAGCTCAGCGTCATTTTGCACAGCCGTATAAGTTTTGCTGGGAAACCAAAATCAGACATAGCGGCATATAGGCAACTCCTTTTCGTGCTGTCGAAGGCGGCTTTAAAATCAACAAAGAGATGGTGTGTGTCGATCCTTTTCTCACGGGTTTTTTTTTCGAAGATTTGGCGTATTGTAAAAATCTGGTCGATGGTAGATTTACCAGGTCTGAAGCCACACTGATAAGGTCCAATCAGTCGGTTTACGTCAGGCTTCAGTCTTTCGCACAATACGCTTGATAGGACCTTATATGCGATACTCACGGGATCACCCTTCTTATGGATTGGGCAGAGAACACTTATATTCCAATCTTCAGTCCTCTTCTCTGGATTGTTGCTCTGTTCCTCCGTTTAGAAGGACAGAGAAGTGATCCCTCCATAACCTTAGTACACTCTGAACATCTGCCACCAGGTCGCCGTTGTCATTTCTACAGGAGTTTGCCCCAGGTTTAAAACCTTCCGTCATTCGTGGAGTTTTTTGATAAAATTTTCGAACGTTGCTTCTGCTGGCTAGCATTTCAAGCTCTTCGATTTCACGCTTTTCCGCTTCCCGGAAAAGCCGGCTCACTTCCCTCTTCATCTCACGGTAGTGTTCACACACGCTCCTCGTTGCATATCTTTAGATATGTCAAAAAAATTTAGTCCAAAATTGATTGGTGGGCTTTAATTTTTATGATTTGGAAAAATTTAAAAATTTTCGAAATTTTTAAAAATAAATGGTCCTCTAGGAAGCCCTTTTGAAAATGCAAGTCTTTCTTTTATAAATACAAGAAGTTTACGAAATATTAAAAAAAATAAATCATCTATAAAAACAATAAAAAAAGACAAATGTAAATTTTAAAAATTTATTTAAACCAATTTCAAAACATATTACGATTTGATATGGAATGGCCCTGGTTTAAATTAAATTATTAGGTAATTTAACTTAATCTATGTTATCTTCATGTGTTACTCATACGACATGGTGTACCGCTGCCCAATAGAACGATAACACAGCCCCACAAAAAAAAGTGTCGGGGTTGGGGGATTAGACCACCCTTTCGCTATGTATTTTGATGCGCTGAACACGAATCCGGTGTCCGTTTTGCTCCAGAACGTCTGGATTTTTTTCTAACCTCAAAGAAGCATGTCAAATGTTTCGTGGTATACGAATTTTTTGAGGTTAGAAAAAAATCCAAAACGGACACCGGATTCGTGTTCAGGGCATCAAAATATTTGGGGAAAGGGTGGTCTGATCCTCCAACCCCGACACTTTTTTTCTGTGGGTCTATGCAATCGATAACACAGCCCAACAAAAAAAATGTCGGGGTTGGGGGATCAGACAAACCAGCACATCCAAACCGGCATCTTTTGGACACAGATCCGCCCCCGAGAGACATAAGAAGACTACTCCGTAAGCATTATGACGAGATCCGGCATCATATTACCTTGCCGTTTGATCTGCGGAATCATAAGCGGGCTCTAAACGACTTCCACACCGAGTCGGTTGATACTCTTTTGTCGGATCTTGACCTGTGAATCTCGTTCTAAACAGTCCCCCAATCGATATTGCTGGAGAAGAACGCACCTTACCAAGGGAGGCAAGAGTCACCATGGCACAGCTTAGGTCTGGATACAGTGTGAGGTTAAACTCCTACTTATCCAGACTGAATGATACAATTTCAAACACATGCCCTGCATGTGGTAGGACCCCCCATGATACCCTACATCTCTTCAATTGTCCAATTGAACCTACTCTTCTAACCCCTCTGTCCCTCTGGACCAACCCTGTTGAAACTGCACGTTTCCTTGGACTCCCGTTAGAAGAGCTTGATGAAGATCTTCGGAATGATCATACACTCTAGGCAGGGCACTGCATTGTTAACAACAACAACAACAACAACGTAAATGTCTAATTCGTTTCTCACTTGGTGCGTCTATGTCGAAAAGAGTGTCACCGTAGGTTTTGTCGGTGATATCGTCAGATCTCGCTCAGTGAAAAACCTGGAAAGGTCGCAGAGGTAACTGTTGATTTTCGCACAGAGTTCATCAGTATAGGGGCCCTTTCCCGTCGCCATTATTGTACAGTCATCATCATATGAAACGATGATGACGCCCTCTGATGGTGGGGGCATTTTCGATAGATAGAAGTTAAAATGTGTCGGGGATAGGACACCACCCTGTGGCACCCCCTGTCTAATACGTCTAGGCTTTGATGTAGCGTTAAAGCAAGTTTAATAGCCCATCGTGTCATCTTTGCCCATAGTGCTGCTAAGTTTGCTTTATTTTAAAATTTTGTGCATAGTTGCTTTTGTTGTAGAAATATCGATTTGTTGTTTATACTCGTATGCTATTTTTAGCTACCAAAGCGCATAATGTGTTTTAGAGTGTGAGTGCACGTGTATTGCAACTAAGATGGGTTAGTGTGTGTAAATATTAGGGTGTTTTAAAAATGGTTGCCACTTGTTTAAAAAATAATTTTTCTTGTTAAATTTGTTTGATTTTTAAGGTTAGGTAGTCAAATTAAAGGTTTCAGCCGGTAGATGTGCAGAAAGGTAAACAATTTTGAAAAGGTTTACCGTCTGTTAAAAAATTGTTTTTATACCCAGCGTACCAGTACTAGTACAAGGGTATTATAATTTTGTCCACATAACGGTACTACGTAACGGCACAAAATAATCGAGATAGAGATATAGAGTTCCATATATGAAAGTTCTTAGATTGGAAAAAAAGTTCATGTACACGATAACTTGAGTAAAAATTGAGATACATATTTGTATGAAATTCGGCACACATGTTACTTTCTGGCCAAGGTAGATTGCTATTGAAAATGGAGGAAATCGGATGATAATCACGCCAGCTTTTTCGGGAGGCATTTTTGACTGGTCGTAACTTTTGAACTGATTACGGTAAAACGATAAAATTCGGCACAAAGCATACTAATATCGTTGGGAGTATATCTGATGAAACTGGATAAAAAATAGCCCTCCAACCACGTCCACTTTCGATATCGAAAATTTCGAAAATGACCTAATTCGGTAAGATAAATAACTAAAATAGTATAAACTTTTAGATAAATCCTCCTGGGGCCTATATCATTGTTATGCCGTTCTGAAAACTACCGCGAACATTAAATCGGTTCGCCCGAACTTAGACTTCCTTACTTGTTTTCTGTATAGTCTGTTTCATTTTTAATGTGCAGAAAGGTTAAATTCTTTTGAAAAGGGTTGCCACCAGGGTTGCCGTTTGGATACAATTGTATCCATTTGGATACATTTTAAGTCAATGGATACAAAGATACAAACAGTTTTAAATGGATACATTTTTAACAGCTCCAACAATCGTTTTGTATTTTGAAAGAAACGAACAAAATCCAAGAAGCTATACATTAGGGTGATTCAAATAAAAAGAATTTGTTTTTTTTCGGTCATAATCATAAATAATAATCATAAATCACTTTGAAAAAAAAACCCTATTTTTCCCATACATTTTCCATAAAAAAGGGCGAAAAAATAGCCACCCCTATGGATTAAGTTACAGCGCTAACTTTTTGCTTGGCTTATTTTCTCATCGATACCTAACTTTTTAGAGCCTAAGAACAAGTCGACATTTTTTGAATCACCCTAGTGTACATGTTTCTTTGCTAGTAAAAAATGTGGATACATTTTTGTCAGGATGGATACACTTTTGGATACAAAAAAAATTGAGCTTGTGGCAACGCTGGTTGCCACCTGCTTAAACTTAATTTTTTTCTATTAGGTAGTTCGATTTTTAAATTTTAGTTATCATGCGAACGGTTTTGGTAATTATTATAATTTTTTGAACAAGAGTTGCCACTTGTTAAAAAAATTAAATTTTAAATATATACATATAATACGAAAAATTGTTTTTTTCATCAAATTTATCCCCTAAAAGTTTTTATTGATGATATTTATTTAAAAGAGACAGTGCTACCTACACTACCGTAAAGTAGTGTTAACCCGACATTTTTCAAAAAAATGTCAACCGAATAATTCGATCCACCCTAATGTCCATACACAAACTATAGTTAACATGGAAAGTATGAGAATTTGGATGTGTGTTTGCTGGGTGTATGTAGTAATAGATTATTGCGTGCTTTTCAATTGCTGACGGTGCTTATATCCTTTTTTTAAACCGTTTATTGAATGCACTTCCACTGTGATAGTTTCACCTCATCGTAGTCGTAAGTAGTTAGCAGAGCTGTTAAAGAATTAAATCTTTTGCTCTTTGAAATCATAGTTTTTCTTCATTCAGTACTTGAAATTCTTTTCATCGTTGAAGAATTTAACTTCAATTTACGCATTCAGCAATTCTTTACAGAAATCATGATTTATAAATCCACCAAGTGTCAATTCAACAAGAATTCAAAATAGAATTACGAAGAAAAGCTCTTTAATTCAGAATGGCCATTCAGTTGATTTGATTCTTTTGGAGAGTTAATTCCGCTAATTCAGTACGAATCAGTTTTTGGAAAAATGCTAATTTACTCCCTTAAATAGTACTAAAAGTTTTTAAGTTCCTTTCACGCTAGAAGAATTTGAAAAAAAAATTACATTACATATTATAATAATCTATAACATAAAATTAGTGGAAAAAGCTTATTCGCGTGTAAGAAATATGTGAATTTAAAAAAATTCAAGTTAAAACATAAAAAAGTATGATTTTGAAAGGTATAACATGCCTGGTCTTCACATAAACTGCCTTATTAGTGTTGCTGATGTGTTAGTTATGAAGCTTTTCGGGCATATTTTATTAACCCTCTGAGCACATTATTGAATTTAATTAAATAAGCTTTAGTCACATAAATAAAAAATAAATATGAATGTGTAATTATTTTATTATCATAACCTCTAACGAGATTTTTAGCCGTGCTTCTCTTTCCAACTTGTGGTGTGTTGCTTTTGAGTTTTCCTACAAGTTGGCAGGACCTACAGTTTTTTGCCGACTCCGAACGGCACTTGCAAAGCAAATGAATTTTTTGCTGGCATATTTAGTTTTGGAAAATTTGGCAGTGTCAAGTTTAAATTTAACAACTTCGAAAGTGCTTCAGTATTTTTAAAGATCTTCAACGCACAGCGAATATTGCCGAATTCGCCCTGCTATTACCATATATGAATTTGCGTTGCTCTCATATCTACAAGTTGTACAGGCAATACACAATATTACGTTCAGCTGAAACTCATGCCTTTTATGAATATAAAAAAATTCGGAGCTCTTTCATGGTTTTATTAGTCATATACATACGTCAGTTTTGAAAAATGAAAAAAAAAAAAATCAAATCTTTTTTTTTGGATTTATACTTTGAAATATGGAAATTCTTTCCAAATATGAGTATTTTATTTCGATTTTTTAGTCAACAATAACTAGTAGTGGAATTAATTTCCATTTAATTGTATAACAGAAACCATTTGAAATGTCTTTTAAAATTTTCACAAAGCTCAGGAGAGTAAAACGGTCATCTAAACTTTCAAGTTCTTCGGCAGATTTTGTATGAAATTTTTGAGGACTCAGTTTGGTAGACCATGCAAGTTAGAACTAGCTGAAATATTTTCCTGATTTTCAAGAACGATTTTCGTCGATGGTGTTGAGTAATTTTTTATGCGAAATTAAATTTTGTTCATGCGTTGCATGAAAGATATTACTTAACACCCTCATCGAAAAAAATTCTTAAAAATCAGGAAAATATTTAAATTAGTTCTAACTTTCACATCATACCACTGAAATTGATTGTCCTACAAAACTAAGAAAAATCTGCCAAAAACGTTGAAAATTTGGATGGCCATTTTGCTAAGCTCCCCTGAACTTTGTCCAAATTCTTAAAGACATCTTTAATTTTGTGTCTAACTGTACATATTACTGAAGTGCCTGAAAAAAGCTCATAAAAGCAATAAATCCGCGATTTTACAATCGACGTGGCTGTTTGGTAGTATCCCGCCTTTTTACAAGTCTTCAATGGGTGACCGCAGTTCTGGTCGGTGATAGTGTCGAATTCAGGACATTTTTTATCACGGATAAGAAACGGGTTAATAAAAATTACAGCACCTTAAAGGCATAGTAGGGATGGCAGCCATTTTAGTTTTGTGAGCCCAAAAGTTTCGAGATCCCGAATATGTATTATTTAGATATTTTATACATTTTAACAAACAAACTGAAGACAGTACATCAATATTATTTTCATTACAAACAAGATGCTTAAATATATATAAAAAATACGTAAGTAGAGTTTAAATATATCCTATAATTTTTTCTTTACATATTTTTATATTAGTACAAGACCAGGAATAACCAAACATCTTCTTACGGTTTCTCCTAGCTGCTTTGGAAGTTAATGCAAATCAACAAGCGAAAAAGTTAGGGATTTTATAAAATTTCTCTCCATTCATAAGTGGGCTGTAATATTAGGTGTTAATTTTTATACCCTGCTTTTATGATTATATATAAAACCAAAAGCTCAAAAAACTGCCTTAATCCAACTTAATGTCATATTATTCGTAAAAAACTAGCTATTTTAAACATTCGGGATTTTTTAACTGCTTTTCGAGATTTCGGGACTAATAAAAAACAATCCCGGGATTGACTTCAAATGTCAAAGAAAAAATATATAATGACAACATTTCATGATACAATAAGCGCACCAGTAGGAAATTGTAACAGTGAGGTACGTTTCTGACATCTTACATAAGTATTAGGACTTATCACAATATATCTACGTTGCGGTGTTGCATCTACAGCTTAAGTGTTTATTATTAAGGAAATTCACAAGGTCTTTTATAGTTTTATGTACAATTTCAACAACACAACACTTGAGAGCACTACATGAGTTGAATGTTGTGTCTGAATACATTAAATTAAATTTTCATACAAATTTGTCAGAAAATATTGAATTTTTGTGTTCGTGGCTCTTTTACTTTTGAAACTAGAGAAAACGAAAAAACAAGGAAAATCAAAATAGCACACCTGCGCATTGGGTTGCTTAATTTTATTGTGCTATTCAAATTTTATATAAGAAATGACAACAAAGAAAATATGGCAGTCTTAAATTTTGAATTGCCTAATTTTGATTTTTTCTAATTTTAATTAGTACATACACAGAAAAGTTTTAATGGCTTTTGACATGTGATTAGTGTTGTAAACCAAATGCTGGAAAAGAACTAAACAATCATACAGTGCTTGTCAGCTGAAGCATCATCGCGAATAACGTTCTAAGTGTAATATTTTTCAAAACCAGTTTCATTGCATAAAACATTTTGTATTGCTCTCCAGTTAACCAATTTTCTAAAATTTGACACCAAAACTGTAAAAATGCATTTAAAAATAGTAGGGTAATTTAAAGTGACATACATTATTTTGCATTGAAGCGTCGAAAGTGATTCGTAACGGCACTGGAAGATCATGAAAAAGGTGTAAAACTCATAATATGAAAGATATAAAAGAAAAAGTTAAGGGAGACAGATGAGAAAAATAGATTTAAAATATATGACTTTAGCGTTTTTTTGCTCTCCTGACAAATTCTGATTTTGTAACTTAGAACGTTATTCGCTTCGATGCTTCAAAACCCTCTTCCTATCCTGCTCTGTCACCTAAATGTTTAGCAACATCGGAATATGTTACAATTTTTCCAAACGATGGACTTTTCCTTGATATGCCATTTTTGCTTTTACGAACGTGTTTTTCGCTTTGTTTATATTTTTGTATGATAATTACTATGTATATACATGAAATATTCATGACTTAGGATGAGCTTTTAGGTAAAGAATAATACATTTTTATTTTTTTTTAAGATCAGAGGCAAATATGCAACGACATGTTAATTATAATATATTTCCCGCTAGGCATGGTTCTGCATTGAGGTCTTGTCAATTATAAAAAATTTTTACTTTTCATATTTCAAATTTTTGTTTTGTTTATAAACCGAAAAAAACATGGCCGCTCTTCACAGTGTAGCAATTTCGACAAATCCAAATTTTTTATTTTCTCATTTATCTCAGAATCGGTGGGATTTTTTGAAAGATTTAGCAGCTAAGTAAAATGTATGACATACATATATGGTCCTCGCTTTCGAATTTGCCTTACCGTCATTTCGAGTTTTAATTGTCCTGAAAAAAAAAGAAGTTACCTCACGTCCATAGTTTGACTTGAAACATCTATGTGTTGAATTTTGCGCATTTACTTCAGTCAGATGGGATTACTGACATATCTGTGGTTTCGTTATATTATAATATTTGCGGACTGATAAAACCTCCCCAAATATGTAATTTAATCACATCAAAAAATAATGTA
This sequence comes from Campiglossa producta, assembly GCA_964058755.1. Classification (NCBI taxonomy): domain Eukaryota; kingdom Metazoa; phylum Arthropoda; class Insecta; order Diptera; family Tephritidae; genus Campiglossa; species Campiglossa producta. Next base: position 28,325,088 of record CAXKVI010000001.1, on the reverse strand, counting down.
CATATTTCACCTTCGAGTTGAATTGTATGAGTCTATAGTTAGCCTATGTAAATCTTAATAGCTGCTTTCTGTAGATCATTCGTAGCACCATCAAATTCCAAACATCGTGGAATACTCATAATAATAATAATAATAATACAAATACCTTCTAAGAGGATAAGGTCCAGCCTGTCTTCCAATTTGTGGTTTAAGTTTTAGTACACATTGGCGACACCTACAATTTCTTTGGCCCAACTTTACACAGTATCTGGCAAGGCATTTTCATTTTGGCTGAAAAACCCCCGGAGCGTTGCCGAACACTGCCGAAGGTGGCCTCGTTTTGAAAAACTTATTCAAAGAATTTTTGGTGTGACCTGTTTCGGTACTTGCACCAGGTACTTTCAATATGGCAAGTCAGCGCACAGTCATCATACCGCGGCGGTAGACAGTAATTTTAATTTCTATGTCTTAAAATATTCTAGAGGGAAATAATATTAAAAGTGAAAATTAAATTAAATCAAATGTTTCAATAAATTTATTCCTACGTTTATATAATGACAAGATAAAATAAATACATTAAACAAGAACCTCGCAGCCTTAAGCTATATTCTTTACGAGTCCATCAACTCCGGGTCTGTAGATAAAACACGGAATTTTGTTTGCATTTTTATCTAAATTTTAACACTGTGCGCTGCATTTTGACGTCTACCGCTTCGAATTTTCAAACGCGTTTTTCTCCACTTTCCCTGTAATAAAACGATGGAACTGCACTTCATGTTGTTCCTTTTTTATGTGACGATTATTTTCTACTTACCTTCTTGAAAAATTTGCCGTAATCTTCGAGAAATCAGCTAAAAACAGCAAGATTTTATGTATGTATGTAAATATATGAAAACATTGAGTAATGGCGTTTTCTTTTCTAGAAAAAGTGTTGCCCTGTAGATTTTTCTCAGCTCTCTCTAAGACTTATAGGTTCATTTCACAAAATAATACCTCATAAGTAGGCAGAAGGCCACTACTATCTACAAATTAAGCCATTTTGATAGGCTCTAAATTGCCGAGGACAAAAGTTAGAGTTTAAGAGGGCAACATTAGAGCAACATTTTGTCGAGAAAAGAAAACGCCATAAGAGTTGCCGTAGCTAAAGAAAACGGAACCAAATTTTCGGGCTTATAGTTTCAAAACAATTTTCCGAAGACAATATCATAGCCGAAATAAGTTTTGAACAAATATATAAATATAACTTTCAGTTTCTGAATGGTTCCAATAAAATTTTGGCCTATTTACATTAAAATGAACAGACTTGAAACATAATCCATCACATATAAAATTTTAGAGTTAGGGCCAAATTTTACAATGATACATGGCAGTCTCGTGTTTTATTACTATTTTGACAGCTTCAAATCAATTCCAGGCATGTTAAAGACTGAAAGTACGCAAATATCACCTCTGAAAGTTAAATTTCGAGAGTACTGAATTGAAAAATTGAATTGATTCACCAAAGTTGGAATTCAATTGAGAGAGTTATTGAATGAGAGTTATTTCGATGCAATTCAGTTCAAACTGAATTACTTTCTCGCATTCTTTAATTCTTTGAATGGAAAATATGAATTCAACATTTCAAATCGTATCTACATGGAATTTCAAATTAAATTCAACGAAAAACATTTGAAAAAATGAATAAATCCTGAATTGTAACTGTTTTGATTCATTCAATTAACAGCTCTGGTAGTTAGTACCCCTTAAGTGGTCTTTGTAGCTTTTGTTTGTCTTGCAAATTTGCATGAGTAAGGTATTCGATTCGATTGGGGCTAATTTGCACATACATAAATTACTGCAACGAAAGGAAGAAGTAGGAAGTAGGTATCTACATATGTACGTGTGGTGCAATTGATTTGGGTGAAAACGAACGTAGGGCCATTTTTAGGAAAACAAAATTCTAACAAAGTTTCTTAACTAAGCTACATATACGACTTTACTTTTAATTTTATTTTAGGTATAATCAAAAGGAGGATAAAATGCTTTTCAATCGTGCACACGCTGTGATTTGGCTATTTTGTTTTATTATTGGACTTGATGGATATCCAACAATGCCATACTTTTTCGGTAAGTCATATAGCCTTTGTTTACAATATTTGTGATTCATATTTAATTATTATAAATTTAAATTTTTTATTCTTTTAGGTCCTTCCGTATATGGCGATGGTGCTTATAGAGCTAAAAAGGGCGGTATAGAGATTCAGGTGAGCTTTTTATTGATATGTATTAAGTGAAATCAAATAAAACAAAATAAAAAAAAATGTATTAAAATAAAATTCAATAAAATAAAACAAGATAACATAACATAAAATAAAATAAGATAAAATGCATGAAATAAATAAAATAAAAAACTAAAGTAAAAAAATAAAAAAAAAAAAAAATAAAAAAATAAACTAAAGTAAAAAAAAAATTATTAAAATAACATAAAAAACTAAAAAAAAAAAATTTAAAAAAATTAAAAAAAAAAAACAAAATATAAAATTAAAAAAAAAAACAAAATAAAAAATAAAAAAAAAAAACAAAAAAATAAAATAAAAAAAAAAAAAAATTAAAAAAAAAATAAAATAAAAAAAAAAATAAAAAAAATAAAATTATAAAAATAAAATAAAAATAAAATAAAAAAAAAATTAAAAAAAAAAATTAAAAAAATAAAATTATAAAAATAAAATAAAAAAAAATTAAAAAAAAAAAATAAACTAAAGTAAAAAAAAATTATTAAAATAACATAAAAAACTAGAAAAAAAATAATAAAAAAAACAATTAAAAAAAAAATAAAAAAAAAAACAAAAAATAAAATAAAAAAATAAAATAAAAAAAAAAAAAATTATAAAAAAAAAATAAAATAAAAAAAAAAAAAAATTTAAAAATAAAAATTAAAGAAAATAAATAAAAATAAAATAATATAAACAAGTAAGGAAGTCTAAGTTCGGGTGAAACCGAACATTACATACCCAGCTGTGCGCATAAAGTGGGCGTGATCGTTCACCGATTTTTCTTATTTTCTGTGGTAGTACTCTACATAAACATAGCATGCCTGGTACCTAGTTTCGTAAATCTATCTCACACCGTTCTGAAGTTGTTAGCAGTCGAATTTAAAAATTTCTTGACTCATAAGTGGGCGGTGCCACGCCCACTTTCCAAAATTTTTAAAAAATTATGTAAAGAATATGAAAGTTGATGTATGTACCAAATTATATTATTATAGCGAAATCAGTTAATTAGATATGGACTTTTCAATATTTCCACCTCCTTTCAATATAACTTTTATGAAAAAGTAGGCGTGGTCGCGAAGCGATTTCGTTTATTTTCTATAGCTGAATTTACCACAACAATAGTATGTCCTCTACGAAATTTCGTTATACTAGCATAAACTGTTCTGAAGTTATTAAGAGTCAAAATTTTAAAATTTCTTCAAATATACGTGGGCGGTACCACGCCCCCTTTTCAAAAATTTTTATAAAATCGGCCTTAGAACATATAAATCAATACATATTGCAAATTTTATCATTGTAGCTGCTTCTAATATTGAATTAACCCATTTTATACGTTTTTCGAAATTTTCGATATCGAAAAAGGGGCGTGGTTATGGTCCGATTTTGCCCATTTTCAATAGCAATCTATTCTGAACCCAAATAAGTACGCATGCCAAATTTGGTGAAGATATCTCATTATTTGCTCAAGTTATCGTGTTAACGGACAGACGGACGGACGGACGGACGGACAGACGGACGGACAGACGGACGGACATGGCTCAATCAAATTTTTTTTCGATCCTGATCATATTGATATATGGAAGTCTATATCTATCTCGATTCCTTTATACCTGTACAACCAACCGTTATCCTAACAAAGTTATAATACCCTGTGTACAAGTACAGCTGGGTATAAAAATATTCGGTTTATTAACAGATTAAATAAATGAATAAGTTAATATATGACGAGCACTGCTGCCAGGACTATTAGCTCTAGGAAATAAGTTATTAACTTATATGTATTTTAGTAGGATATATAAGATGGTTAGAAACTAGTGTCTGACTGAAGCTGGAATTTATGGCCGAGGCCGTAGCCGAATATTCGGCACTATCATATATTCGAACGAATACCGAAACCGAATATGAAAAAAACCCAAGTTTGAGATTTTGTTACATCATAACAATTCATTGTTATTTTGTTCTGTCACTTCTGGATCTCCGGGAGTTTCAGGGAAATTTTTCTAATTCTGGTGTTTTGATAGGGCAAGAGTTTATTCATAATAAAAATTAGAATTTCTAATAAATAACGACCTCTATGGGTTAAGTTACAGCGGTTATTTTATGAAAGGTTAGACCCAAAACCAAACAACATTTTTTTATTTGAATCACCCTAATTATATACTATATTAGGGTTTTTCAAGACAAATATCGTCTTGGACTTACCCCCTAAAAAGTTAGGTATTGATGTGAAAAATTAGCCTCGCAAAAAATTAGCGCTGTAACTTAACCCTTAGGGGTGGCTATTTTTTTTCGTCCTTTCCCATACATTTTGTACGAGGAAAAATTGAATTTTTTCCAAAGTGATGTTTTTCATAATTTTCAAATTTATTTTTCAAAAAACCTTTAGATATTCTTAAATTAGAGGCTTCGAAATTTCCAAAACTGTAAGTCGTGTGCGTTTATCTTAACTATTAAAATAACTACAGCCATTTTACTGGGGTGTGCTGAATCCGAATCTGAAGTCAGATTTTTCGGCTCACCCTTGGTTTTATCTCCAGAGGGGGTTTTGTTCAAAGACCGGTAGTACATAGTAAACATTTTTTTTTTTTTACCTTTTTAAAAAAATTTTCTTAATAAATTCCTATACCCCAATTTTTCGCACTATGGAACATCTCTATGCCGCCAAATATAAAAACCAAAATTAAATTATAGGCCCTTGACCCCAGAAAAAATTGTTAAGTTATTAAAAACAAAAAATTTTTGCAACACCGATCTCTGGAGAGTAAACTTAGGGTGACCCGAAAAATTCGACTTCAAATTCGGATTCAGTACACCCGAAAGCTTCAGAAAGCATTGAGAAACCCAGTGGGATTTTCAAAAACTAAAATTTTATTGTACAGTGGTATAGATTCAAATCGATCGTCGCTCAAATCTAAATGTGGGCCGGCCTTAATATTTATAAAATAAATTAACAAAAAAAAAATAAGATTTTCGAAATCACCTTTGTGATTCACTTTTATTCGCTTTATGCATTGGCCAAGTCATCCAAAATAACACTATGAACAACCTGGTCAGCCCCTATTCCAAGTAGACTATCAAAATGATTCCATTTCGGCAATGGGATTCTATAAGCGCGTTTCAGGGAATTCGTTGGTTGCAGATCTGCAATTAGCCGATTTGTATCCGTCAAATTGACTACAAAGTCATTGTCACTATAATATATATACACTGGTGCAGTTATCTTTGCAAGATCATATTCTGGTGGTTCGGCGGTTCCATATCTTCTCAAGTTTTCTTGTGCGCCATAGTCGAACTGAGCAAACTTTTTCGAGAAGCGTAATTGAAGGAAGTGTAGGTAGTGATTGATTGAACTGCCAGCAGGATACACAGCAAAAACTTCTGGCATCTTCGTCTGCAAATAAAAAAAAATGTATGAAATATTAAACCTAAATAAAAAACAAGTAAGGTAAGTCTAAGGTTGGGTAAACCGAACATTAAATACCCGGCGGTAGTTTTGATATGATTTTCGAAATTTTCCATATCGGAAGTGGGCGTGGTTGGGAAGCGATTTCGTCTAATTACATCAGGTATACTCCCTATTATGCTAGTATACTTTGTACCAAATTTCATCGTTCTACCGTAATCAGTTTAAAAGTTATGACCCCAGAAATTCCCAAATATACCTCCCTGTAAAGAGGGCGATGCCACGCCTACTTTCAAAAATTTATCAAAAAACCATAATAGAATGACTAGGGGGCTCATCCTACCAAACTATATAATTTTAGGCATTTCCGTTACCGAACTATGTCAATATAGGTGATTTTCGAAATTTTCGTTATCGAAAGTGGGCGTGGTTGGAGGGCGATTTTCCTAAGGTATACACCCAACGATACTAGTATGCTTCGTGCCAAATTTCATCGTTCTATCGTAATCAGTTTAAAAGTTACGACCAGTCGAATTTTCAAAAATGCCTAAAGTGAATAATTTATGGAAAAATCATAAGAGAATGACCAGGGGGATTCATCGATAAAATTATATCATTTAAGCCATTTCAGCTACCGAGATATGTCAATTTATGTGATTTTCGAAATTTTCGATATCGAAAAAGGGGGCTTCTATTGATCCAAAATCATGTCAAAAGGAGTAATCTGTTATTCAACGCTTGGGGAGATCTCTCTTTATGTTTCACAAAGAGTAATACTGCTCTTAGATCATGCTATGTGGAGTACCCTTTTATTCCTCGCTCGGGGAGATCTCCCTTCAAGTTCTACTGGATAATTACAAGAGTTATAGCTCAAAATCTAATTATAATTATCGGAACAATCGATTGTATGGGAGCTATATCTTATCTTGGTCTGATCTAGCTAGTGGCGAAAAACGATGAATCTCGCATAAAATTATGTCTGCACATCAAATTCCAGCCAGATAAAGAAACTATTTAGTTTCCGTTCAAACAGATGGATAGACAGACAGACATGGGTCAAAAAAACTCAGCTCAACGTCCAGATCATATCAGTATACTTATTGGTGGGTCTAACTCTTCCTCTTCTCATACTTACAAACATCGGACCAAAGTTATAATACCATTTCATGTTCATGAAAGTCATAACAAAATTATTCTATCAAATTTTAAATATACTTACATTATTATGGTAAGGCGTACCAGTACCAAAAGCAGTCAAAAATGCATCGGTGCATACAGATTGTGTTACAGACCCGTCTTTACACATTTCACCACTAATCAACTCGAACGCTCTGGAGTTGGGAAATTGTTCACTGTTGGGATATAAATCGCCGAATGCGCCTGGTTGAATCATCAAATTATCGCCAAGAAACGCAAAAGAACTTGTCGAATGATCCCAATAAACAACCGGTGATATAAGATGTGCTGAACGAATACGAGTTAAGTAGCTAGGATTTATCGCACCCAACACAAAGAAAGTTGTGCTACCTCCGGAATGTGCAATAAAGTGAACTTGTGCCTCACCAGTTAAATTGAGCACATAATCAATAACAGCGGGTACATCAACAGCGCCAATTTCATGCCAACTAAATTTCCAAAAGTCTTCAGAAGTAGGACTTAATGTGGTGTGATTTCTGGAATATCTATTACCTCTGGCATTGGGTAGCCAAACATCATAACCGGCATCGGCGAGCAAATAGGGAAGGCTCTTCTCGTGGTCAAGTAGCCAAATATCGGAAGCACAAAACATGCCATGCATGACGACAGCAACTGGACGTTGTGCGGCTTCATTATTCAATTTCGGTGAATACGGAATGCGGTGCACTGTCAAAATGTAGCCATCAGGTGTTTGAACCGTGTACGTCTCCAGAGGATAGCCTTGTTGTGCTACCAATGACTCCTGCAAACGAGAGAATAGCGTAGATATTAGGCTTGCTTATTTTTTGAACTAAAGAACTAGTGAACTAGATCCTTTAACTGAACTAGTTGCTTCGGTTATGTGCACTAAACTTTTCTGTGGAAACTTTTCAGATGAGAACTTATGTAAGTTAGCTTAAAAACTCATTACGTTATCATATACCGACCCCGCGATAACAGTAAGCTATTTTATTTTATGAAAATAAATTTTTCTTTGACTGTTATAACAAAACAAGATAAAATTCTTAATTCAAGTTGCTTTTCTTAACCAATATAATATTAGATTGCTATTACGAGCTATTTAACTAGTTCAATTGGAAGAACTATATGTCACCGCACTAAGATCCTTAGGAACTAGTTCACTAGTTCACTAGCCGCGCACTAATCCTTTCGTTGAACTAAAAAATTCAACTCTACTACTTACAGTGCTAACGGAGCTTTGTTGGGCACAACAAATTGTAGCCAAGAAACACAAAACCGTTATTCTTACTATATTCGCAGACATGTTGAATAGCCAAAAATTCGAGCACAATATTTAAACAATACTAACAGCACCTACTTATATACATATGCGACACCTGTACACTCTAATTAATCTATTGAAACTATAAAAAACATACAGTGAAGAGAATAGTAATGAATTACACCGTTAAAAATTTGAGACTCAATTTGAAAATTTTTCAACTAAATTTTTGATGAAACCAAATTTGTTTTAAAATTAGGACTAGTAAGTTGTCGAAATGATGAAAACAATTTCCATTTTAAAACGAAAATGTATTAACTTTTACCAGGACGAACAGGGAATATTTTTAACTATCCCATTACCGACTTTCAAAAGTTTTATTATTCTTAAGTAACGCTTCTAACCGATTTTTTAAATACATTTTTATTATTACATAAGTCACCTTCTTGTTTGCGCCATCCATGCGAAATTTTGGAATCTTGCAAACTCCTTTAAGGTAACTTCCCGTCAGGGTTGCCACTAACTCTCGAGTTTTTTTTACCAATTTAAAAAAAACTTCCAAAATTAGCAAAACGTAACCAAATTGAGAAAACTGATGCCTTAATCGGTTTGGTTATTCTGGTAAATAGAAAAGTGAAAAAATTGAAAACAAAGTGAAACGGAAAAATAGAAAACAGACACTTTCGGATAGATATATTTCGGAAGCAGCTAAACTTCACTCACCAACTTAGTAATTTATAATACATTTACACCGCATCAAATTTGTCGAAAACTTGCCGCTTTTCCCCATACAAATCTCATTTTCCATATGACGAATCTCATCAAATTCACTCTGCGGTTGAACCGTCTCAAAAAAAGTGAAACTTCTCTAACTCGAACTTCCTATACTCGAACTATTAACTAATTCGAATTTTCTTAATAGCCAATACGTTTTCATAACATATCTATGTAAATTTGTCTTTCTATCCTTAAGTAAATTAAGCCTGTTTGGCGGCTAGGGCTCGATATATAAGACATAACTTTCTGTTTTGAATTTATTCAGATAAAGCTATCCATATTTTGGATTGTGAAAAAATCAGATAGGTGGCAACCATAAGGTCAATAGGTTCCCGAGATAGTGGTCGATATACGAAGTAATAAATAAAATAGGTGGCAACGCTGGCCAATAGATTCCCAAGTTAGTGGTCGATATACTAATGGCGGCGATATACCAACAGGTTATCATAACCTCTAACGAGATTTTTAGCCGAGCTTCTCTTTCCAACTTGCGGTGTGTTGCTTTTGAGTTTTTTCCTACAAGTTGGCGGGACCTACAGTTTTTTGCCGACTCCGAACGGGCGGTTACAAGAAATCAATTGTGGAGTTTCCAATGTCTCACCCCCCTAAAATATGGTAGTAAAGTAGAAAATGATAAACACAAAGTTTCAGGCCAAACCGATTACGTTAACACGTGCCTAAGCCTTTTAGGTAGCACGTTTTCTTCAGACACAAATAATTCTGTTGTTAGTTTTCGTATGGCACGTCGATTTCCTGTGTTGCTTTTTACAGGTTTGCGCCTATGAAATTCATTTAACACTTTCTTTCGTTGTAACTACCATGATTATTTTAAAATTTTTTTACTTTTATCTGGGCAAACTGTTCAGAATCTGGACTCTGAACATGAAACGAAACCCGTCGCAAGCTACTTTAAAAAAACCCATAGGAATATTAACACAGCGGGTCGTTCACATATCATATCATAAACTTTAATTTGGGAATGCCTACCTGTCATAAATTTCAATAAAGATTAAACGCTAATGGGACCGACAAGAATTCGGTGATCAATAGATCTATAAAGTAGAAGGTACGTAAAAGAGTGTAGGTCTATAAAGAGGCTGCAATATATGAATCAATTTTTTTAAAGAAAGAGACTTTTGCAATTTTTTTTCAGCTAGGCCGAGGGGCCTATGGTCACCGTCTAGCAAACGAGCATCGCAATCTCCTGGAAGTATTTTTCCGATACAATATTTAACTTCTTATCAAGGCAATCAAAATAACGCCAATATCACTGGAGTATACGTGCGACCTAATATAGAGATATGCAGAATGGGTGGCGATACACAGTGTTTCACTCAAATCTGCATGCACCTGTTAATCTAATCCGTTCAGTAGTTTTTTTCCAAATTTTTTTTTAGTTTATTCTTGGATAGGGCCTCTCGACATAGGGTATGTTTTTACCACTACATAGAATGGGCTATATTTTCAAATTTCTTATTTTTGATACACGGTTAAAAATTGTAGATTAAAGAAAAATTAATTTGTTTTTGTCGTTTGGCAGGGATTCGAACCAAGATTCCCCGCATCATGCCCGAGCTACATCGCATACATAAATGTTGTGGGAAAATTTCAATCTTAAATAATCTTTCAAAAATAAATGAAAACAAAATAAAAATTTTAGACCGAAAAGGTTTTAGTTTTAATCCGAAAAGTTTTAATTTTAAACCAAAAGGTTTTATTTTATATGTGCAATATCGATGTTGAGATGGGATAAATATTTCACATAGCCCCCATACAATCGATTGTTCCGATAAACGGATTTTGGTAGATAACTCCTGTAATTTTATAGGTAGGAACGTGAAATTTCATAACTATTGCTCTTTTAGAATGTGGAATGTCGATGTTAAAATTCAATGAGATTGGACCAATATAACACACCGCCTCCTGTTAATCGATAGTTCCAATAATTTCGGTATGAGCTAAAGTTAAATTAACACAGGCTGTGCTGGGGATCGAACAGTGAAAATCGTGACGATTATTCATGAAAGGCACAGCCGAAGACAACTTTCCTTACTTGTTTGAATTGGGTTTACGCCACTTGGGATTATTTCATGGCAAAGTTTTTTGTGTTTACAGACGGACAACATATCTTAATTAATTTCTATTATTAACTTTTTTCTTTGATAACTAGTCGTCTGATGCCGACGTAGTCGAATTGGAGCATTTGAAAGACCACTATGCCAATGAAAATGCGGATGTTACCGATCAAATACCGACATATCCAGATCAACCGTTTGAAGTGAATACCGGTACCGGTGGTAAGTCCGTTAGCGCTGAACCGTTAAACGAATCACAAGAATTAGAGCGCCAATTGGAACAAATGCCTGTGTTAACGACAAAACTAGAGAAAACTACAACAACAGAGCTACCATCAGTAGCAGTAGTGCCACCGGAGAATAAGGGCGAGCAGCAGCAAACACCAGTTGAGGGTATCGGCATGCATCGGCCACCAACTCTACAACATGATAATGGTGGTAAAATGCCAGCCGAGAGTGGTGGAACAGCAACAACAGCTGGACAAGAAAATGGCGCCGCCATAACATCTGGTGGCAGTCCACCGGCACCCTCAGCGATCAAGGTAAATGGGGCATGAATTAGGGTTTTGTCAATTCAATGTAAAAAATTGGTCTTCAAGTCAAATTGTCAAATAGTTGGAACCCATTTGAATGAAATTTATTTATCCAAAAAAAATAAAAAATTTTTTTAAATATTTAAAAAGTTCCGAATACCGGAAAATAGATATACGAAAGAATAATAAAAACGGTCGAAAAAACTTTCACTTGATACCCATATTGGCATATTCTGCCCAATATTAGGAAAGAAATTAGAGAGGTGGCAACCCTGTATACCGCCCGAAGTGGCAATACCCAAGGAGAAAGTGTTAGACTGAAGCTAACTATCTATATATGCCAAATTTGTTACAAATCGTTAAATCCGTTCCCGAGGTATAAGTATTGGGGTGGGTCGATTTAATAACACATAGCGTGCCATCGATTTTTTCGATAGGTTTTGGGCTCAGGAAAAAAAGTTCCACTACGCATACCCAAAAAAATTTCATTTGATTCTAAGATTTTCTTTTATACCCTATCCGACTCAAAATTGTCCGCTAAAAACGTTAACGATAGCAGTTTTTTAGGGAGTGTTTTGGTCAAAAAATTTAATCTTTCGTCCTTTTTTTTCAAGTCCTTTTTTTCATATGTATATCCCGACAAATTTAAAATTATGCGTTCAAAACAATGGCAATAACAGTTTTTTGGAAAAAAAATTTATTTTCGGGTTTTGGGACTTGTTTTGGTCTTGGAACTTTTTTCCTGAGTCCAAAACCTATCGAAAAATCGATGGCACGCTATGGGGTAACTTGCGTCCATACAAATCGACCCACCCTAATAAGTATATATACAAAAGATTTTTTTCCAAATGACCAGTGCGACATCTGCTGGTAGGTAGGCACGCCTAAAGTTTTCTATTTCCGTCCCTTATTTAATTTCCTTTTCAAATTTCAATCTTCAAAAAAATTTTGTATCGCGACTAAGAAAAAGAATTATTTTTTTAAAATTCCAACTATTTGCCGATTTGACATGAAATGCCCAATATATATTTAACCTTAAAAAATATATCTGTGTATCATTGTATTTGCATATATCTACATATCGATTTAGCCTTTTTATGGTGCGGCACGTTTGGCATTCGGTCAAAATCCGGAAGTGCTTCCAACAACAACAACAACGCCTACAAAAACCACATCATCCGCCTTGCCTACAACCACGAGCACTACAACAACAGCAACAACAACAACGACAACAAGCTCTCCATTAGCAAATGACGGTAAAGATGCAATTGTGAGTGAAACAGCAACACTTCCGCTTGAAGCCGAAACTAACAGTTCCGCCGCTTCCAATAATGGCCAAGAAATTACGAGAGAAAGTCCGTTAGATAAAATCACTGAACAAATCAAATCAGCAACACAAAGGCGTTCGGTGCCCTCAATACCACAACAACAGGTTCTTATGATTTGCATACTTAAGCACTTTTACAATTGAGCCTCCCACATTAATACTTATGTACATTAGACTGAGCCAAACTATTTTTTTGTTTTGAAAATTATATCTTCAAAGCCTGATTACTCAGGAAAAAACACTTAAAATTTTTTTGTGGGTAATTTAATTTCCTCCAAAACTGTATGCACCTAAGTTTGTTTACTTCAGTGGCTTAGCCATTTTAAAACAAATATGGAAAAAATGGTGCTAAAAATTTAACAAAGATAGACCTCTACAGTCATTGTGAAAAATATAAATAAAGTTAAAAAAAATAATATTTTTTTTGGCACGGCCTAATGTACATAAATATATATATGTATGTGTAGCCAATTGACGTCTCTTCATACATATCTATCTTATTTCTTCATATTTTTAATACATAATACTACATTCACGTATACATATATTTGCATCTTTACGCTATAAAAAAACTAAAATATCCTACAAAACAAATTATCCTTGAAATAGTTGGCAGCCTTATAAGTGCGATAGCCATAAATCGCCGACATATTGCTTAAAGAATGAATGTGCGATTCCGAATAAATACAATGCCTTAAAGTAAACTAAAATTTAAACAAGTAAGGAAGTCTAGGTTCGGGTAAACCGAACATTAAATACCCAGCGGTAGTTATATGATTTTCGAAATATTCCCTTTCGGAAGTAGGCGTGGTTGATAAGCGATTTCGTCCAATTACATCAGGTATACTTATCAGTTTAAACGATACGACCAGTCGAATTTTCAAAAATGCCTCCCTTAAAAGTGGGCAGTGCCACCCCCACTTTAAAAAATTTATGGAAAAATCATAAGACATTGACCAGGGGATTCACCTATAAAATTATATCATTGTAGCCGTTTCAGCTACGGAGATATTTAAATTTATGTGATTTTCGATATCGAAAAACGGGGCGTGGTTATCATCCGATTTCGCCCATTTTCAATAGCAACCTACCTTGGCCAGAAAGTAACCTGTATACAAAATTTCCTGCAAATATCTAAATTTTTACTCATGTTATCGTGTACAAGGACAGACGGACCGACGGCCGGACATGCCTTAATGAACTCCTCTTTTCAATCTAAGAACTTTCATATATGCAACTCTATATCTATCTCGATTATTTTGAACCGTTACGTAGCACCGTTATGTGGACAAAATTATAATACCTTTGTACTAGTACTAGTACGAGGGGTATAAAAAGATGGCAACCCTTTTCAAAAAAAAGAATTTGCCTTCCTCCACATCTAAAGACTGAACCCTTTAACTCATCAGTCTCTTCGCGTATTACATATAAACTAATTGTTTGACCGACCTTGCTCGGTGCTATCAATTTAGCGCTAACTTTACTTACCCAAAGTGATCCCAAAATGACCCTAAAATAATCCCAAAATAATCCTAAAATGATCCCAAAACGACCCCAAAAAGACACTTAAATGCTCCCAAAATGATCCGAAATTGAACCCAAAATGACCCAAAAATGATCCCAAAATGACCCTAAAATGATCCCAAAAGGATTCCCAAATGACCCCAAAAACACCCTTAAATGTACCCAAAATAATCCGAAAGTATCCTTAAATTATCCAAAAATGACCCTAAAATAATCTCAAAATAATCCCAAAACGACCCCAAAAATACCCTCAAATATTCAGAAAATGATCTCGAAATGACTCCAAAATGATCGTAAAATGACCCCAAAATTGTCCCAAATTAATCCAAAATAGCCCCCAAACTATCCCAAAGTGACCCCTAAATGATCACAAAAATGATCCTAAAATAATCCAAATATGACCCCAAAAATATACAATACAAATATAATACGGTAAAATGGTAACCCTGGGCGGAAACCCTACTTGAAAATATTTTAGTTGGTATGTCGCCGAAAAAAATCTTACATTTGATATCCATATCGGCATATCTTGCTCCATAATTAAAAAAAATTAAATAGGCGGCAACCCTGTAAACTGCCCCAAGCTGCAACCACCAAGTGGATAGTTTTATAATCAATCATACCATCTATATGCCAATTTTCATCCTAATCGGTCAAGCTGATTCCTATATAGTACCGTATAGACAAATATACCTCGGAAGGTGGCAACCCTAGGCGACAACCCTACTTGAAAATATTTTGGTTCGTATGTCGCCGAAAATACCTCTTATTTAATAACCACATTAGCATATCTTGCTCCATAATTTAAAAAAATTTAAGGTAGGTGGTAACCTTGTAAACCCCCCAAGTGGATAATCTTAAGCTACATTTTCACTGCACCAAATGCGTCACTTTTGGCCAAGTTTTTTCGAGACCGTTCATTCGCAGATTGAATTAGATCACCAAATTAGGTCAAATTCAATTAAATTCATCTAATTTGGCAAACAAATTCATTCTGCGAACAAACATTCTGGAAATAACTTCGCCAAATGCGACGCATTTGGTGCAGTGTAAATGTATCATTAGTATGAATAATACTATCTACATATATGCCAAATTTCATCGCAATCGGTCAAGCTGTTCTCAAGATAGTACCGGATATACAAATATACTGCAGTAAAGTGGCAACCCTACTACCCCAAATTGGCATATCTTGCAACAAAATTAAAAAAAAAGAAATATGTGGCAACCCTGTAAACCGCCCCAGGTGGCAACCCTCTAGATAGTCTTAGAATCAATCATACTATCTATATGCCAAATTTCATCCAAATCGGTCAAGCGGTTCCCGAGATAGTTTGGATATACAAATATACAAAAATACAAATATACAAGTTTAGCTCGTTTAAGATATGGGATCGAATGACAACCCTATCTGGAAATATTTTTGTTGTAAAGGACGAAAAAAAACTTTGCGAATTTTCAAAATTTCAAAACTGGCAACCCTATTCATATATTAGGGTGACCATTAAAAATACTTGATATGAAGCATTTTTTTTTACTGCTCACTTACTTTTTACAATATTTATATCTTACACAGACAGTCGATACACTGCTCAAGCGGCATAATGGTCAAATATCACCATTCGACATGGCTCAATATGTCTTTTGGACAGGTGATGAAGCGGGTGTTGCAAGAGCTGTTGAAGAGCTCATCGATCGTGGAATGGTAAATATACAAATTTGAGTCCTTAATAATTCTTAATACATAACCTAATAATTTGTCTGTCAATAGATGTCGCGTGAAAATGCATTAGAATTTCTGCGTGAAGTTCGTCTTGGCATTGAATATTTGCAGCAATCATATACGAATCGCATCTTCCCTGAAGCTGGTCTGACTAATAATATTGATAAGGTAAAAAAAAAAAACAATATAGTTTTAGTAACAAGGGAAGTCATAGGGTTAATAGGTCACTTAAAAAAATAATTTTTTCCAATACAAAATATTAAGTCATACTAAATAATCCTAAATCATTTTCACTTGAATTAATTATTCATCATATCGTCGGTTAAGTGAAATATTTTTCAAAAACAATTTTTTTCTTGTGCATCGAGTAGCATTTCTCGTTTTAAGCGGGCTACTCACCTGCCAAGAAATACCTCAAGAAAAAAACGAGCATATATTTCTTATGCCTGGTCAAGAAATTTTGACGTTTACGGCATTTTCCATTTTAAGGCAGATTACTATTATAAAAATGTATAAAACATGTGTAGCGAAGAATATACTCATCTTTGCCGTGAATCTGCACGTTTACCTCAAGAAATATATACGAGCATATTTATTTCTTGAGGTAAACCGGCGTTGCCAACCATCGAAAATTGTAGTATTTTTTCTTATGAGCTGAGTATTGGCTCAAGAAAATTTGACGTGTGAAAACATTTCTTGACCAATTCTTGAGCGTTTTTTTATATGGAGTTTAACATTTCTTGGCAGGTGAGTAGCCCGCTTTAAATAAATATATCTCTAAACAAAATAATCGATTATTGATTAATCTATTTTACCGACTCGAGGTTCCCATACATTTTTAATTACATATATTCCCGCTCGAAATTTATATGTACCTACTTGCATACCTAAATTTCATTTCAGAAAAATTTCGACTTCCAACAGAAGAAAACGGTAACACCTCAAACTCTTCCAACAAGTAATGAAAATCACTTACATCCTTATACCCGATTGGAACGATTAATGCATACGAGCAATCAAAATCCGACCAAAACTGCAGAAAATAAATCAGTTTGGCATAAGTTACAAGTTTTAAGCAATGACAACAATCAAGGTAAAAGGACCAATTAACAATTCCGTCGGAACTCGAAACTCGATAGAAATACCAAAATTTACCGGATTTCAGTAGATAATTTCGATAAATTTGTTAATTTCTATCGAGTATCCCGTTTCGACGGAATTGCTAAGGCTAGGCTCACACTGCAACCGACTTCGGGCGTCCGGCAGCAATCACACAACCACACACATGTGTTCTAAATGAGCTCCGCGATTTCATCCGATTTCACCCGAATGTAAACAAACTTTGGCCGCCCGATAAAATAGAACGCTTTAGAACTTCTCTGATGAGGTCGGATGAAAAAGTCGGTTGCAATGTGAGCGTAGCCTAATAGGACCCAAAGTGATTATGCTAGATATGACATAAGTTCGATTTTTGTCGAAAGAGCTGATCGAAAAAATGGTAATACTTATACCGTTATTCATTTAAATTTTATTTTCAGATTTAAACGATTATGACGAGACTGGAGAAAGGGCTAAAATATCGCAATTTTTATACAATGAATACACTTTGGAAGATATTTTGTATAAATTGGCGAAGGTGTGAATAATAACTGAAAGAATAAAAAACGAAATACATTTGGCTTTTTTAATTCACCCTTTATTCTTTCAGATAATGTTCACACAATCGTTGTCGCATGGATCTGATGAAGCGCAACATGAGCTGAAAAAATTAACAGATTTCTTAGAGCGTGAAGGCAATCTTGGTGTTATACCGATTGATTTGCAGAAAAAAGTGTTGCGTATGTAATCGATATATGTATTTTAAAAGTTCATGGAAAATGAATCTATACGCTATACTCGATAGAAATCACCAAATTTATCGAGATTGTGTACCGAATTCCGTTAAAATATCGGAATAAAATCAATTTCGTGATTTCTATCGACTCTTCCACTCCGGCGGAAAAGCTGATAGACTCCCAAGCTCTTGATATTAACTAACTAATTTCCTTTCTCTGTTTTATAGATATTCTTTATCGTGCGCTTTCCGACACATTAGCTGAACGACCCGAATTATTATCGGTTGCTAATATAAATCTTGCTAACCCCTACAATCGTCTTCCTTTACGCACCCTAGAGCCATAAAATGGTTAAGAAGGAAGTATTTATCGACGAAACATAATACTTCTTAATATACAATAACACAAGCTAACATGCATACATACATACATACATACATACATGCTTATATGGAAACAATATTAATTTCTTTGAAAAGAAAAAATACTAATAATTGGATATAATAATGAAGGCCTTTAGCTTTGGCAGCATGCAAACAGCCCTAATGTAGAATATGCCAGCATACATACATTTTGAGTACCGTTTTCACAATCTCCGGCGATTAATTGACGTAAATCGCACCGTTAGCTGTCAATTTAACCTTTGAGTAGTATTAACGGGTTTGTGTAAAAGAGGTCCTAAGGGCGGATTTCTCGACTGCCTGTTAACGTCAAAGCTCACTGTCAATTCACTGTCAGTTCATTTGCCTTTATTTAAGAGGAGGATGAACTGCCGATAAAATTTAAAGTGAGCGTTAAGTTGACGACTAGTTGAGAAATCCGCCCTAAATCGAACACTGATTGCGAAGTAGTAGAGTGTGTATAAGCCTTTAGTTCTTCAATTAAGTTGTTTTGTAACAACATGGCAACATTGGTGTAACGAAAAAAACTAGGGGTGGAAATTTTGAAAAGAAACATCGATGCTCTGCAAAATTAACATCGATGGGTTTCGATTTTTTTATAGTTCAAAACACACCAAACATTTTTTGTAAATATTCAAAAAATGGCAACTGCAAAATCCGGTTTAAGCTCTTAAAATATAAAAAAAAAACGGTTAAAAACGGGTTTTCTTAGAATTTGCGCAAAGTGGCCCATTCCATAGGCAGCTAAAAATGAAAGGCAAATATAACTACAATTGTTATATTTATTTTAAAAAAATTTCAAAACATTCTACAAAATTAAAAAAATTTTCAAAAAAAACCCGACTTTTTAAAATTCGAGTCCAAAACCACAAAATTGTCTCTTGGAAAGGACGCTTTGAAACTCATTCTTAGATGGGGCGTTCTGGAACCAAATTTTGAAAATCATTTAGACAAATTCTGACACACATAACATATTTTAAAACATTTTTACCATTAAATAAAAAAAATGAAATGATTGCAAAATTATTTAGCATGAACCAATATTTGGAATAAAGGCCTTTACACACTGCGCATCTTATTTCAGCAATAAGTTCGTCTACGCATAAAAATATCTAAAGTGTTAGCGAAAAATATTAATTTATTTAATAATTTTATTTTGAAAAATAGTTTTTTGAGCATAGCAAATTGCAGATGACTTAAATAAATGTATGTAATTTTGAAAACTGCAAAGCAGTATAACCGAATTTATCTATTTATAAATAACATAAAAAAACATTGGAACAATAATAACATTAAAAATTAATTTTTAGTTAAAGAAAATGTGCTAATTTGCCAATTTTTGTTACAATAAAATGTATTAACAGTTACTAGTAGCTTTACCAAAAAGATAATTGGTACATATACAAAACGAAAAATACGTATTTTTTAATTTTACAATTGAAACGTATTATTATACAAATGAGACTTACATTGAAATAAATTTGATTGAAAATCAGATTTTGTTAAGGTACGAAAAAAATTCTGTAAAAGTTTGTTTAAAGCTAGATTGATTATTTTTATAATTTGTTGTGGTTGCTGTTTATTAAGGTTGATTTAAACGGGTCGATTTTTCTAACCTTTTTTACAATCGACCGACAACAATTCGATCGATCGTCACCTTGTATTTAAGGGTTGAACACAAGTGGTTCGATAAAAATCGACTAGAAAATCGACCCCTTTTAGGTTGATTTACACGGTCGATTTTCTAGTCGATTTTTCATTCAACATTGAAATACAAGGTGTGAATCGGTCGAATTGCTATTTACATGGTTGAACGACAAAAAATCGACTAGAAAATCGACTCGTGTTAATCAGCCTTTAGAGCTATTAAAATTTGATAAATCAAATATTCATAAGATCGTTATGCGAAAGTTCGTATATTTGATTAATTAAAAAATTTGTATACTTTTAAGAGCTCTATTGTTTATAATAAAGAAAAGTAAAAAATGACATAATTGTTTAACATTTTATGGTAGATTTACATGTATAAGTATGGTGTGGCTGCGCATAATTGCACTCGTATTTTAATTATAAAATATATACGCTACTTACATATATCCGACACAGAAAAAAATTTAAGTAGTGTACGAAGATAAAAAAAATAAATAAAAATTGATACTTTTTAAGTATTGTAGTTAAGCTGAGCTGATTTATGTTTTAGGCGTATGCGTTATGTACAATAGTTTGTCCATGAAATTTTTGTTTAAAAATATATTAACTAAATAAATACCAAACGATTTATCAGTGTATTTTTTTTGTTTGTTATAATGTGGTGATTGCTGTTTGGAGCAGCAAAATCGAATACTGCGAAAAAGGAAACAAGAATATTACATCCATAGGAGGAAAAAAATTGGGTGGCAACTATGAAAGCGACTGAAAGTGGCAACACCCAAGTAGAAAGTTCTACACCTTGTATTTGAAGGTAGAAAGCAGTGGAACGACAAAAATCGACCCGTGTAAAGGATCCTTTAGAATGAACCATATCTACTGTCTATGTACATTAGAAAATCCAAAACCATTCCAAAAAGAGCTAAAAGTATATCTACATTAGGCTGGGCAAAAAAATTATTTTTTTTTTTCGAAATTTATATTCATTTTCTGTTTAAAGCGGGCTACTCACCTGCCAAGAAATGTCAAACTCCATATAAAAAAACGCTCAAGAACTGTTTTCACACGTCAGATTTTCTTGAGCCAATACTCAGCTCATAAGAAAAAATTCTACAATTTTCGATGGTTGGCAATGCCGGTTTACCTCAAGAAATAAATATGCTCGTATATATTTCTTGAGGTAAACGTGCAGATCCACGGCAAAGGTGAGTACATATTTCGCTAAACATATTTTGTACATTTTTATAGGAGTAATTTGCAAAAAAATGGAAAATTTGGTAAAAGTCAAAATTTCTTGACCAGGCACAAGAAATATATGCTCGTTTTTTTCTTGAGGCATTTCTTGGCAGGTGAGTAGCCCGCTTAAGAAAGGTGAAAAAATTACTGTAAATTTTTAATGAAAAATAATATATTGAGTTCACAGTCAACTTTTTGTTTTTTTGTGCCTGCGCCATTTAAAGACCGTATCTATCTTTTTTTACATGAATATTTGCATTTTTGACAATTTTCGAAAGAAAAAATGGGAAATCGAAAAAAACATGCTAATTTTTTAGGCTAGAATACTAGAAAACGGCTAGTCTGAGAAAATTTTGATCAACGCAAATTTTTTAGGGAATTCGATTTCCTTCAAAAATATGTTCAGGTAAATGGTGTTTTGCGACAATGGTTTGTCGGTTTTATACCAAATATGAGCTAAAGTCTGTAAAATCTAAACTAGCGATGATAAACCTCTAGACTTTAATTTAAAAATCCGAAAAATACAGTTTTTTTTGCCCCTTTCTTAAAAAAAATCAGGATAATAAAAAAACGAATTTTTTTGGCCCAGTCTAATATACATATTTCATTTCTGAAGAGGAGCATCATCTTCCTCGAGAGACAAGGGTCACTCTGGCTCAATTACGCTCCGGATATTGTAGCAGATTAAACTCCTACATATCCAGACTGAACCCTGATGTGCCGAATGTATGTCCGGCATGCGGCTCGTTTCCCCATAATACCAACCACTTATTCACTTGCTCTACGGAGCCTACTCTTCTAACACCCATCTCCCTTTGGCCCAACCCCATTGAAACTGCTAGTTTCCTTGGACTCCCGTTAGAAGATATTGATGACAATTTAGGCTAAGGAAAAATACGCGTTGGGCCGGACTACACCTCATTACAACAACAACTACATTTACCCCAGAATTCCGTAAGCTGTCTCTAGTCACTAATAGAGACATTTTGTGTTCCAATTCCATTTCGTCCATATCAAACCTCAAACGACAAATTTCAATTTTTAACCCCCGAATTCTGTAAGCTGTCTCTAGTCACTAATAGAGACAATAGTCACTAATAGAGACAATTCGTGTTCCAATTCCATGTTGTCCAATTACAAACCTCAAAAGACAGACCTCAATCTTGTGACTTGAGATGAGACAAAATTACAGAATTCCGGGGTAAAACTTACTTTAACCCCCGAATTCTGTAATTTTGTCTCATCTCAAGTCACAAGATTGAGGTCTGTCTTTTGAGGTTTGTAATTGGACAACATGGAATTGAAACACGAATTGTCTCTATTAGTGACTATTGTCTTTATTAGTGACTAGAGACAGCTTACAGAATTCGGGGGTTAACATTTATTTCAAATCAACAAAAATGGCAACACTGGTGGGAACCACTGCTGGCAACCCGGTCTAAAACGGTTTTCGCTGGTATACGACCGAAAATCCCTTTCATTTGATACCCATATTGGCATATCTTGTTCAGAAAGTCCCAGAATGAAGCATATAGATAGTAGATCTATATGTCAAATTTGATCCAAACCGCGTTTGTGCCGTTGGTGTTGTTGTAACGAGGAGTAGCCCTGCCCAAATGTCAGACAGGGTCACCCCGCGTGTATTGATCTTGGCCGGGTCGATATAAAAAAACGGACCGGGTCGTTTCGGTACGATGGGTATAGCACAAGTACTGGTACCGTTCTCGTAGAACCGGCAGTACGTAGAAACTAGCCGTGTAGGCCATGTAGGTCATTTAGCGTTACCCAGGGTGCACCAAGGGAAGGCGACCTACTCTTACACCCATTCGCGCCGTTCCCTAGGTGTAGTTTTAGTCATTGTGTATCAATACCAAGTGTGAACTCTTCTTTTGACAACACACATTAAAATGTCGGTTTGTTTACATCCTGCACATATTAAAATGTCGCCAGCACCGAATAACAGAAAAGCAAATGGCGTTGTTTAACATCCTGCACACATCAACATGGCGGTCTCCTATCTTTTACCTAATGGTAGAAAGAGATGGGAAGATGGAAAGAAGTGAGACAAAAAAGGAAATTAAAAACAGGTGACTAAACTCACTTTGAAGTTTTCACGACTATGTCTATGATATCACACTTGTTATTAACCACAATCTCAAACAGGTGTTAAACTCATTTTGGAATTTTGACGTCTATGCAGAAGAGTTTGCACTTGGTATTGATACACAATGGTTTTAGTAGTAAGTTTTCATTTCCGTTGCTTTCTTTCATTTCCGTTTCGTATTTCCGTCCACTTTCTTTTATTGGTAATTGTATTTTTTACCTTCTAATGTTGCGAAAGGACCAAAAGACGCGTCTCGGTGCCAAGAATGTGAATCCGAAAGCCGAATACTATTATCTTCAGTGTTTTGCGAGATATTTGCAATGAAAGTTGTAAATTTTCATGTGGTTGTTCTAATCACATTAGGCCGTCCCTAAACAAGTACAAAAAAGTGTACTGGGCATGGCGTAGCCGGTGTTGGACCGGCTAAGGAAAGGTGTTCTGCGCATGAATACTATGGAGCAAGTCCTTTAATTGGGATCAGACCCGGGTCATTTTTCGGTGTAATGACTATAACTTTCCACAAAAACAAAAAAATTAATTTTCCCTTTTGGATTTACATTCCTGGCACCCAGGAACGTCTTTTGGTAGCTTTCCCAACATTTTCCGACATGTTTTTCAAGTTGACATGTAAAGTCATACAATTTAACAATTCTTTTTTCTTTCCAGACTGGCTCTAGGTCAATTAATTAAACACGTTGTTGTTGTTGCTTTCCAATATATTTGGATTTCCAACGGAGATCGTCTTCTGGGAATGAGTTAAGATGTCAGTTGGAAAGAAAAAAGAATTGTCAAATTTAAAGGTCGCCAAAAATCAAAAATTTGTCATACAATTTATTTACGCCCCTTTTTTTGTTTCCTATTCATAGCTTTGTTTCTTGAAATCTCCAGCAAAGAACTGTCAGCAGAACAGAGTCTTGTAAAAAGCTGTCAAAATCCCATTTCTGCTAATTTTTCGCCGAACAGGGTTCAACAGAAACTTGCAGATAAATCAGCGGTTACAGTTCTGATTGGCTAACAATTTGAATTTACATTTTTTGTTGTTGTTTTGCTATGCCACCGATCAGCTGTTATTGCTTGCTGGTTTCTGCTGGACGAAAAATCTCCAGCAATAACTTGCAGCGAATTGGCGCTCTCTCTCTCAATTAAATGTCAAAAAGCTGCTGAATTCGCTGCAAATTTTTTCAAAGAACACTTTTTTAGGAATAATTATTCATAATTATTCATAATTAGCAGGAAAGAAACAAAGCTCATATTTCACTCCATAAAAACATTGCATCGACCCCTAAAGGCTCATTTACACTGGACGATTTTCTGGTCGATTTTTATTAAACCACTTGTGTTCAACCCTTAAATACAAGGAGAAGATCGATCGAATTGCTGCTTACACGGTCGATTGATAAAAAATGACGTGTGGCACTCCTCGGACTGTCGCGGAAAGCTATTGCGTATAATCAACTTATGCCAGGCCCGTACGCAGCGATGGGGGTTTTGAATTTCAAAATCAATGTCAAAGTCAAAGTCAACGTGAAAGTCAAAGTCAAAGTTAAAGTCAAAGTCAATGTCAAATTCCAGTCGAAGTCAAAGTCAAAGTCGAAGTCAAAACCAAAGTCAGAGTCGAAGTTAAAGTCAAAGTCAAAGTTAAAGTTAAGGTTAACTTTTACTTTAACATTCACTTTATGATAGAGATCCAATTTTATGTATTCAACCTGTTGCTAACACCGAACCTTTTCGAACCTTTTTTGACAAATATCCTTTCCGTTTTTTTGATTTTCCGAACCTTATCGAACCTTTCCGAACCTTTTTTGACAAATATCCGTTCCGTTTTTTTTGATTTAGGTGCCGAGCCCGCGGCGAAATTTATGCAATAGCTTAAAAAAAGGTTAGAAAAATCGACCCGTGTAAATCATCCTCAAGAAGTTAACCTCAAAACGTAAACGATCTCCGCTGGTTGGTTGGGTATACGATGAGCTTGAACATTGTGTATCAATGATACACAATGAGTTTGAATACAACCAACAACCAAGGTGGCATCCATGAGCCAATTCAACTGTCAAATATGTGCTGTTTTTGTATACAAACATTCCTTCAAACAGCTGATTTTGTTTTGGTTGTGAAGAATATTTCGCAATAGATAAAAATATATTTCTGCATTAAAATTTACACATTCGCACCAATTAAAAATCAACAATGAATATTGATGAATCCGCGCTGGAAATGGATCCAGACCTCGCCAAAGAGCTATTCGCAACAGGCGCAGTATTAATCATAACAGGAGCACCCGTTGGCACAGAATTCGGCATCGATTTGTGCAACTATAAAGTGGGTGAGAAATTTCGTGGAGTTAAAATGATACCACCTGGAATGCATTACATTTGGTGTGCATCGTGTGGTCCCTATGGCGACGTAGCACCACGTGTTGGATTTGTGCACTACTTCAAAAGCAAAGAGGTAGTCGTGCGTGAATGGAATCAATGCGACGAAGAGTTGCATGAAAGTCAAGTCGCGGATCGTGAATTGGAAAAGAAACGTATACGTGAAAATCTAAAAGAATTTGATACATTTCTAGCTCCCTACGATTATCGCTACTACAACAAATGGAAGTTACTAACAGACAAAATCAGCGATGCAACCATTGAACGTTGCCGTCCGTCACTTGGTCCAATACGCACAAATGGTGAATTGGAATCATGTAAAGATGCAGATCGTCCACGCGGACCATTACAACACAACAACGTATTGCAACAACATTGCGGCAAAGGTATTGTGCAAGAGAGTGAATTGTTGCCAAATCTGAAACCCGTTGAAGGCACTACACCTCGCTTCACAGCACTACCCGAACGTGTGCCACACAACGCGACACCAGCTGAGCTAACACGTCACAGCTTGGATTGTGTAGCGGCGATTGAGCAGCTATTGGGCATGTTTCATAGTACGGAAGCGTTTATTGAAGAGGAGAAATTGGCATTTGTTTTCTATTTAGTCGGTTGCTCGGTGGAATCGTTGGCGCATTGGCGTAAAATCTTACATTTGTTGGCACACTCCGAACAAGCTGTGACTAGCTTTAAGTTGCTTTATATGAAGTATAGTGAAGCATTGATGACACAGCTACCTCACTTGCCAGAGGAGCTAATGGAGCCGGGGGAATATAATACAGTTTACAAGGATGTGCGTTTGCTGCTAGCCAATTTGAAATTGGGTGGCTTGGATGTGTGTGCCGATAAACTAATTAAGAAATTACAAAAAACCTTACAATGGGACTTTGAAGGCTTGCTTGACGAAGATCCAGAGGATATGCCGGTTATTGTAGATATTGGTTAGAGTTTCCTTTTGACGACAGCAGCCGGGCGGGTATGAGACCAAGCCAACTGTTTTGAAGAGACTAAGACTTAAGTAACAAAATGGCGTTGCCCGTTTTTCGAAGTTAGCCTCCAAAATTTAGTTACGGGCTTTCGAAGTTCATTGTTCGAAAGTGGTTTTCTAACTGTTCTGTTTAAAAAATTTAAAAAAGCAGATTATGGGCGTGGCTTGCTTGAGTCTCTTATTTGATTGGTGTTAATTTTCTATTTAAAAATATATGTAAGTAGTGAGATCTTCGAAAAAATTAAAAGCCGCATATTTTTAAGTACATAATATTTCTTCATAAATACACTTTCAAATAAAAAAATACACCAATCAAGTAAGAGGAGGAAGAAGGCCACGCCCACATTTAACCTTTTTAAATAAAACAATCTGAAAACCAAATCCTCGAAGGGTCCAACTTCGAATTTTGAATTTTGGAGGCTAGTTTCGAAAATGTAGGAACGCCATTTCTTTACTTATGTCTTAATCTCTTCAAAAAAGTTGGTATGGTCCCATACCCAGAAAAAAAGTTGATTTTGTCGTAATATATGCATGTATGTAGTTATCTAATGAAGCATGCTAACAAACATAGGTTTATAAATAAAGATATATATATTGTTTAAGATTAAAATGAATTTTTTAGCACCTGGGTGACCAAGCGTGCTAGTTGTATTTCGAATGTGTCGCATAATCTTACTTACCAACTTAAGCATGCTATCCATATACTAAAATTACATTCAAATCGGTCAAAAGGTTTCCAAGATATTAAATTTCAACCAAGTGGGTCAATGGGTTTCTGGGTTACTGGTCGATATATGAAAGAATAAAGAAAATCCCGTTAGGTGGCAACCCTAGAAAACTATAATAGTCGGTATATGGTCGAAAACTTCTTTCATTTGTTAACCATATTGGCATATCTTGCTCAATATTTAAATCATTTAAATAGGTGGCAACCCTGCAAAGCGGCTGAAGTGACATCGGCCAAGTAGAGAACTTAAAAAAAAAGCATACATCGTTACCTTAATTCACAAAGGCCCTAATTGACACATTTTTCGAAAATGACTTTTTTACATATTTAAGTATAATATAGTTAAATACACACTCACATCAAATTTCAAGGAGTTACTAACAGTAATAACGGAGATATTCCAAATTTACAAAGCTATATTTACATGCGTTCAATGTAAAAAAAATTTTGTTTTTTGCTTCTCCTGTAAAATTTTTTTTATGTCAGTTAGCGCCTTTGTGAATTAAGGTGACGATATGTAGGATTAAAAAAATGCCGTTCGGTGGCGACCCTGCCTGAAAATGTCTTTTTTGGTATACAGTCATATTGGGATAAATTAATAAAAAAAGCTTTCGCTCTTTCGAAACCTTTTCTCAAATTTAGAAAGTTTCTTCATACAAATTGATGTCCAATTTGTGAAAATTTGAGAAAAAGCAATTGAGTTGTTTTTTTATTACTTTATCCCAATGACATATCTTGCTCAATATTAAAAAAAATAATAATTGAGATAGGTGGCAACACCCAATAGAATATTTAATTTAACTTTAATTTTTATTTCTGAGAATTCCGATCCCGAATCCCGGACCTCCCTCGGCGTGTTTTCTACACGAAACCCCTAAATTATATTTATTTCAATCCCAGGCTTTCGCGATTCCCGAAAATCCAGAAATCCCGTTATTATTTTAATAAATATATATTCACGAAACTGCTGGAACAGGTAAAAAAAATGTCGAGAGATGTATCATAAGACGCGTTTCAACTTGGATTTCAATAATCTCGAAGGTATCTGAGATAGTCCCGACAAATCTCAGAACTCCGGAATCAACCTTATAAAATTCATAAATGCCGGGATTGCCGAAGAGCTTCAGAATTCGATGCCTTATTTGGAACCCGAAGAAAAGTGCAACGGCCTTTTGCCGACAGTTTGTACCACACCCTGCACAGGACAGGGACAGACGTAGGATCTTCAGGTGTGCGCATAAACACAAAAACAATGCCCCCGTTTCCATCACCGCTACAGAGGTTCGAGTGGCCATCAGGAAAGCCAAAAACTCTAAAGCTATGGGCCCTGACGACATAGCCATGGTGCATTTAAAACACATCGGCGAAGAGGGAGTAAAATACCTCACTACCGTCTTCAATTTGTCCCTGGCCACTTCTGTCATACCTGAAAAATGGAAACAGACAGTCGTGGTCCCACTACTAAAGCCTGGCAAACCAGCTAACGTAGGGGAGTCTTATCGTCCGATATCGCTCCTCTCGCCAGTAGTGAAGACATTGGAGGCGGTATTACTTCCTCTTTACACATCAAAGTTGAGGTTAGCCGAGCACCAACATGGCTTTAGAAAAATACGGAGCACAACATCTGCTCTAAATGCCATTAACACTCAGATAACTGACGGACTCAACCAGAAAAGCCCTCATCACAGGACGGTTCTAGTTGCTCTTGACCTGTCTCAAGCTTTTGACACAGTAAATCATGGACAACTGGTATCCGATTTGGAAGATTCATCGCTCCCCCCCTGTCTTAAGGGTTGGTCCGCCAATTATCTGAGTGGTCGTCAATCGTCTGTAGTTTTCAGAAACAAAAAATCAAAACCGAGAAAGATTAAACAAGGGGTACCGCAGGGTGGTGTCCTTTCCCCGCTTCTGTTTAATCTTTATATTTCGAGGCTTCCTTCCCCACCAGATGGAGTCTCGATTGTCTCTTACGCAGACGATTGTACGATCCTGGCTTCTGGCACTTCCGTTGATGAGCTATGCTCCAGGATCAATGGTTATCTCCCCTCTCTTGTTGAGTTTTTCACTGCCCGGAGCCTGACATTGTCGCCAACGAAGTCCTCGGCGACACTATTCACGACCTGGACGGCGCAAGTTGGCATGGAGTTAGAAATCTACGTAGGCGATCAAAAATTACCTACTGTCTCTCACCCCAAAATCTTAGGGGTAACTTTCGACCCCATGCACAAATTCGCTGCTCATTCAACCGCAATTGTCTCTAAGCTACAAAGCCGCAACAAAATTCTCAAGTCGCTAGCCGGCAGCACTTGGGGTAAAGACAAAGAAACGTTGCTGGCAACCTATAAAGCAATTGGTCGGCCGATCCTGAATTATGCGTCGCCGATATGGTCGCCGGGGCTTGCTGAGGTTCATTGGAAAAGACTGCAGGCCTGCCAAAATACCGCACTCAGAACCGCCACGGGATGCGTCCTTATGTCTCCAAAACATCATTTACATCATGAGGTGGAAATGCTCCCAGTTTTGGAGCACAATGAAATGCTAAACAAGCAGTACCTGTTGAACTGTTGCAAACCACAACATCCCAACAGACTACTGCTTGAGTATGAGCCACCTCCTAGGACCGTAAGGGCGCATCTACGTGAGCATTTTGATGAGATCCGGCACCTCACACTTTCGCCGTTTGATCCAAAGGTACATACGCAGGCCCTGAAGCACATCCATGACACGTCCGTTGCGTCTTATGTCTCGCTCTGTCCACTGAACGCCGTTTTGCACGCCAAACCACCTCGCGTCGCGGCTGAGGAGCGTCATCTTCCTCGAGAGACAAGGGTCACTCTGGCTCAATTACGCTCTGGATACTGTAGCAGGTTAAACTCCTACTTATCCAGACTAGACCTTGACGTGCCGAATGAATGTCCGGCATGCGGCTCGTCACCCCATAATACCAACCATTTATTTATCTGCTCTTCGGAGCCCACTCTTCTAACACCCATCTCCCTCTGGTCCAACCCTGTTGAAACTGCAAGTTTCCTAGGACTCCCGTTAGAAGAAATTGATGACAATTTAGGTTAAGGAAAAGTACACGCTGGGCAGGGCTACACTTCGTTACAACAACAACAACAACAACCTCATGCACTTCACAAGAAATTCCGTATTATCTATGAAGACTAGCAGATGTCCGCGACTTTGTTTGCGAAACTTACAATATATCGACTTCAGCGCCACCTATCGGGTTAGTTTTTTGAAAAATAGTTGTTGATAAATACGGATAGTGTAAACATAACGACTCCAACCCCATTTATTGGGGAAAAATATTTCAAAATTTGCAAAAATTCGTTCTAGTAGTTTTTGAGCCCATTCGTTACAAAAAAATCCCTACAATTTTATTATTTTTTTAATCACATAATTTAATTTAATAAAATATAATAATCATATCAAATATGAAAAAAATGGACATTAAAATTAGTACTGTACAACAAAATTGAAGTTTTTGAAAATCCCACCGGGTCTCTCGACGGTTTCTGAAGCTTTTGATGAAGATAAGGTGACCGAACTAAGATCCTAAAGGACTAGTTCAATGGTTTGAATGAACTAAAAGCAAACTATCATCATGATCATTACACTGTACAACACCAAAAAATCTCAAGAGGGGTTTTGATCGGTTTCTAAAGACTTTGTATGTGCTGAATCCGAATCTGAAGTCAATATTTTCGGGCCACCCTAGATTTTTTCACCGGAGGGTGGTTTGTACAGATGTTCCATAGTGCACAAAATTGTTTAAAAACTAAATTTTTTTTTTACTACTACCGAAATCTGAACAAACTAACCTCTGGGTGGAAAACCTACGGTGGCCCGAAAATATTGACTTCAGATTCGGATTCAGCACATCTAAAATCTTTAGAAATCGAGGAGAGCCATTGAACCAGTTTTGTTTTTTAGGATCTTATTTCGGTCACTTTATTGAACTATAGGTCGACTATTGAACTAGTTCAATATTTTGTAATAGCAACCTAACATACTAAAGGCTCATTTACACTGGTCGATTTTTCTAACCTTTTTTTTTCAATCGACCGTGTAAACAGCAATTCGATGAATCTTCACCTTGTATTGAAGTGTTGAACACAAGTGATTCGATAAAAATCGACCAGAAAATCGACCCGTGTAAATGAGCCATAAGGTGGCGAGTTTCTAAAAGAACTTACATAAATTCTTATCTGAAGAATAGGCACACAAAAGTTGAGTTCACTTCACTGGATGCAATGAACGAACTAGTTCAATAAAACGATTTAGTTCACTAGGCCTTTAGTTGAAAAAATAGCCAAGCCTAGTATTTATATATATCGAAAACCCACATTTATTTATGTTTCTTTGGTTCTTGAATATCGCTTAAAACTTCATCTCTCTTAGGGACAACATCCTCACCGCCACTTGGCTGTTCTATTAGAGGTTGTCGTTCTTCAGCGTTCGCTGTTGCTTCATTATGAGAGTTCTTATCAATGTCATCATCAATTCCAGCTGCATTCAGCTCCAAAGAATAATGCGCAGCTAGCTCTTCCAGATGTTTTTGATTTTTCTGCAAATATCCTGGTAGCCAAAAGATTGTTTGTACCATTCTAAAGTTAGATTAGGGTATGAGTAGATAAAGATGTTTGAGATTTTTGTACTTTTACCACTTACTTAATCAGAATATAGCCAGAAAAAGCCAACAACAAACATGTAAACGATGCCTTCATCATATTCCAATAATCCACAACAACTTGTTGATGTTTCATGTTTTTTCACTGCTGAGATTTTTTTTTTAAATTTATGTATTTTTAATTTTTTTTTTTGGAAAAGTAGTTTTTAATTTTAAAAGGATTTTTAAAGAGAATTGCTTTACCACCTGTTCGACGCTCGTATATTTATTTTCACGTCGTACATGAAAGGTAATTGCGGTTGAATGAGCTATTTGTTTTTTTTTTTTTGTTCGGTAACCATGGGCTACTAAATATTATACATACGTGTCCTTTGAATATGACTCCAATTAGACTGCTAGGGATTCATATGAGTGAATTTATCGCAAATCAATAGTTAGCGTCTGTTAGTTCTGTGATTACACTGTGCAACAATGTCAGGGTTATTATCAGGGGGTGGTGAATAAGCAACTACAGATTAGTGACCTATAGATACACATATTGAAACTATTAGGGTAAAAAAGTAGCTTGATGTGCATTAGACTGGTACATAATTCTTTTTTATTCTTTATTTATTTTATTTTATTTTGTATTAATTTATTTATTTATTTATTTTTTTTTTTTTTCATTTCATTTCATCTTCACTCATCAACTTGGTTCCAATTGGAAACACCGACCATGAAGCTATCCGTTTTCAGTATTATAGTACAGTATCTGGGTGACCGAGTTTGCTCGGTGCTATCAGTTTAGCGCTAACTTTACCTACCCAAAATCATCCCAAAATAACGCTAAAATAATCTCAAAATGATCCTAAAATGATCTCAAAACGGCCCCAAAAAGACTCTTAATGTTCCCAAAATGATCCGTAATTGAACCCAAATTGACCCCAAAATGATCCAAAAATGATCCCAAAATGATCCAAAAATGATCCCAAAATGATCCCAAAATTACCACAAAATTGAATACAAAATATTTTCAAAATAGCACCAAAATTATCCCAAAGTGACCCCTAAATGATCCGAAAATGCCCCCAAATTATCCCAAAATGACCATAAAATAATCCTAAAATAATCCCAAAACGACCCCAAAAAGGCCCTTAAATGTTCCTAAAATGATCCAAAATTGAACCAAAAATGACCCAAAAATTATCCCTAAATGGCCCTAAAATGATCCCAAAATGATCTCAAAATGATCCGAAAATTACCCCAAAATTGAACCCAAAATGATCTCAAAATAGCCCCAAAATTATCCCAAAGTGACCCCAAATTACCACAAAATTGAACACAAAATATTTTCAAAATAGCCGCAAAATTATCCCAAAGTGACCCCTAAATGATCCCAAAATGATCCAAAACTGACCCCCAAGTCATCCCAAAATGATCATAAAATAATCCCAAAACAACCCCAAAAAGACCCTTAAATGTTCCTAAAATGATCCAAAATTTAACCAAAAAACCCAAAAATTATTACAAAATGATCCCAAAATGGCGCTAAAATGATCTCAAAATAGCCCCAAAATTATCCCAAAGTGACCCCTAAATGATCCCAAAATGATGCTAAAACAATTCAAATATGATCCCAAAATGACCGCAAAGTATACAAATACAAACCGGTAAAATGGTAACCCTGGGCGACAACCCTACTTGAAAATATTTTAGTTGGTATTTCGGCGAAAATATCTTTCATTTGATACCCATATTGGCATATCTTGCTCCGTAATTTAAAAAAAATTTAGATAGATGGCAACCCTCTAAACCGCCTCAAGTGGCAACCCCGAAGTGGATAATCTTATAGTACATTTACACCGCACCAAATTTGGTGAATTCAAATGAGCCAGTTCGACACCGTATATACTGGCAAATTCGCATTTGGCTTCACCTTCCCTGCAAGAATCTTTTTCCAGTACAAAGAGCCATCGAATCCATAGTTAACTGTGGAACTTAAGTTAACCTGGCACTGTGAATTCAAGCCTTAATCGTTTCCAATCGCGACGAAAATGTGTGTGATTTCTTCGACTATATTACTATCGATTTAAGGGTTGAGTCTTTGAAAATCTGATAATAAAGTTGTCTCCCTACAAATAAGGACCACCTACTGTCCATATATAAAGGACTGTGGAACAAATCTCTACCCTTTGAAAATCTGATGATAAAGTCGTCTTCCTACCAAAAAGGACCACCCTAGTGTCCATATATAAAGGACTGTGCAACCAATCTCTACACTTTGAAAATCTGATGATAAAATTGTCTTCCTATCTAAAAGGAGCACCCTAGTGCTCATATATATAGGACTGTGCAACAAATCTCTAACTTTGAATTTTTATAAGGACAACAGGATCCTTTAGCAGGATATTGAAAAAAGTATTCACGAGAAAATGACATTGGACATTTCTAGGAAAAATAACGGTGTATATCGCCGCGATGATTATGCATAATAACGTAGGTAATTGGACATCTGAGACACAGCGTAAGTGACATTTGTGACAAACACTTTCATAGACCCAACCCTTAAGACTTATTTATTTATTCTGAAGAAAATTACGGAATTGTCTTAAAATAAATAATTTGTAGCTGCACAACGGCGAAACATACGCCGTTTTCAAAATGTTCATTGTAGACATTTTGCAACTATAGAGCACTTTTTAAGGTCCTACACGGCGTATGAGTAACATTTAGTTATTTATGTTTTGGTCGATATCTCGGAAACGGATTGAGATTCCGAAATAAAACACTACGTTCAGGCTCAGGTTTTTTTCAAAAAACCTTTACATATTCCCAAAGTAGAAGCTTGCAGCTTTCCAAACTTTTATAACATATCATATAAAACACTATTAAAAAAAAATTTGAAAATTACCAAAATTTGAAAAAAAAAAAACTTAGGTTAAAGCAAAGAGTTGAACCTTCATGAGTAGTTTTAATCGCAAACTTTTCACTTACGAATTAGCAATATCATTCATCACCCTCTTATAAAGCACATTTTCAACTTCTAATCCAAACAAAAAATCCAAATGACTCCATTCGGCATATGGTACCTTGTAAGTCCCCTTCAACGAATTGTTCGATGATGCATTGAGAGCATCGATTAACAGATTTATATCCGGATCGGTTACATAACCATCGCCATCACTATGATAGAGATAAATTGGTACATCAAGTTTATGCAAGTCATATAACGGTGGCTGAAGACTATGATATTCTATAATATTTCTCAGCATACCATAGTCGTATTGACGAAATTTGCCGGATTGATATATCTGTAAGAAATGTAGCATCTGTTTGAATGAACCACCAGCAGGAATGATGTTTAATATTTCAGGTAGTTGAGTCTAGAAGAAAGCAGACGAGTTTTATGATATAGTATATACAAGTTCAGTGGCGGATCGAGTATTTTGGGAAGGGGGGGCTAATTTTTTTTTTCTTTCGAGGACATTTTCACGGTTTCTTTAAAGCTGGCCTTTTATGCTGTTTTTTTTTTAAAAAAAATTTATATCTACATTTGTTAGTATGGGCAATATTTTTTTTGTAGTTTTTACTATATTTTTTGGGTAACTTTTTACTATATTTTTTGCGTAATTTTTACTATATTTTTTCACCCTATTTTTGCGTAACTCTTACTATATTTTTTGTGCAATTTTTATTTTATTTTTTGCCTAACTTCTACTGTGTTTTTGTGTAATTTTTACCAGAATTTTTGCTAATTTTTACTATATTTTTAGGGTAATTTTTTGCTATATTTAACACAATTTAAATCGATATAATTTTCATTCCGATGACACAATTTTTTTTGAATTCCCTCCCCATGGATGATCCCGAAGGGGGGCCTTTTGGCTCTTGAACCTTAAAAGTTAGTAAAGGACGTGAAACTTTTAAAATTTTTCCAAAATTTAATACCTTATTAAGATGCTCCGAAATACCGCCAAAAAGAATGTCCACAATGCTGCCGCATACACCCTGAGTTATTGTAGCATCTTTACACGCTGCCGATGACAGTAAATCGACAGTTTTGGAGTTGGGTAAAAATTCTGTATTCGCAAACCATTCTAGTATAGGACCGGCAACTTGATATATGATGCCCTTTGAATTACTTTGAAATATAGTCGGCGCCATTAGATGTGCCGAACGTATACGCTTTTGCTTGGTCGGATTCATTATACCAAAAACCACAAAAGTTGTACCACCCTGTGAATGACCAATATAACGTAGGTGATCCTCGCCAGTTACATTGAGAGCATAATCAATCATGGCGGGCGTATCATATGCACCAATTTCATGAAAATCGAAATTCCAAAACTCTGACGAACTGGGACTCAATGAGATATGTTTCCTCGAGTATAAATTTCCACGTGCATTACCGAACCACACATCATAACCAGCATTTGAGAGGATATAGGCAAGACTACGCTCGGGACCATTGAGTACCCAAACACTGGAAGCGCAAACCATGCCATGCATCAAGAAAACGACTGGACGTTGACTGGAGCTATTATTCAATTTCGGTGAGTAGGGAATGCGATGCATAGTCAGTATGTAGCCATCAGATGATTGTACTGTGTGCTCCTCAAAGGGATAGCCATGCTTTTGTATTAATGACGGCTAAAAAAAGAAGATATATATTAAACAGTGCAAAAAAAAATATTATATTCCCTTACCGTGGTTAGTAGTTCATCAGAATTTTGTGCATAGCAAAATGTAGCCAAAATTAAAAAACTTGAAATTTTTATCATCTGCCTCGCCATGTTTAATAGACATGAGACTTAAATAAAATGATCGTATTTTCATTTATCGTAATTTTTTATATGGTGCGAGATAGAGAACTGTGACGCAAATCGGTATTTGCTGTTTAGCATATGCTGCAAGAATAGCAGACACGAAACGAACAAAAATTCTAAAGCACGTGTCGTCATTCCATGGCACCTCATATCAAACAAATCGCTACGCTCTCTCGTCTACTGGCTGTCTAAAGGCTGTACCGCATGACTAGCCTCTTAGGCATTTGAGGCGTTCCAGACTACACCTAACTAAGCATCAGTATTCGTTGAGCAAGCGAGATAGCCGACGCCGCACGGTAATTCAGCCGCGGAGAAAAATCATTTTTTTGAAAATCTAATTTTCAGATTTTAGTAATGTAGTCTTATAAAGTAATGTTCAAATATGAACTATTCAGTACTAGGTACTTGAAATGTAGTTGATTTTTTTTTACAAAATAGTATCACACAGAAGTCAGGAAAATTGTATTCAAATAAAATTGCTTAGAGTTTTTGCTAACTTTAGCTAAATCGACCGCATATTAAAACAAATATAAGAAAGCAAAAAAAGGCTACCTTTTCTACTTTGGATAGACAAACAGTTTGTTCGCTACAGCGTGTTACACATTCTTACTAGAATAAAATGAAAGTTTGGAATATTATCAATCGATTCCTGTAACAATTTTTTGCCCATATTTGCTCCCTTTGATTTAATGACCAAAATTCACTTTAAATTTTCATGAAAGTGACACAACGTATACGTAATATTTTTGTTAACGAATGTGTAGAAACAAATAATTGATGTTGCAATACTACCTACTAATTATTACAGAAAATAGAGGAAAAGTGACTTTAATACTGCTGTTTTTAAAACTAATACTATATTGACTGCCTAAACATTTTCTATTTTTTATTTGATTTCAATACAAACATTAGGAAAATTAAATATTTTCAATGTCTGCTTTTACTGAATTATGTATGTATGTATACTTTAATTGTGTTAAAAAATGGTGTATTAGAAGTGGGCGAGGTTGGTTTTGGCAACTACGCCCATTTTTTGTATATTTGGTATTTCATGAGAGTAACTTATTTGACAAGTTTCGTGATGATTTGTTAATTATTTGATTTGAAATTAAATTTTTTAGTAAAATTGTGTGTATAGGTCCAAAGGAGGTACCCCTAGGTAATGAACGATTTCAACAATTTTTAGTGCAATTCAAATTTGTATTTCAGTTCTTTTAGAGGTCCAAGGGAGGTACCCAAGATTTAATACAGTCAACACCTTTCATAAAAGTAACTTATTTTCCAAGTTTCATGAAAGTACATAATATCTTGCGGTTTTGAGCTCAAATTAAAATTTTGTATTTAATTTTTTTTTAAATAACTTTAAACGAGCTAAACTTGCATAAGTATTTGTATATTTGTAAATTTGTATATCCAGACTATCGCGGGAACCCCTTGACCGATTTGGATGAAATTTGGAATATAGATAGTATGGTTGATTCTAAGACTATCCACTTGGGGGTTGCCACTTGGGGCAGGTTACAGGGTTGCCACCTATCTAATTTTCTTTAAATTATGGAGCACCATGTGCCAATATCGGTATCAAATGAAAGGTATTTTCAACCGTATTCCAAATATGGCAATTTCAAGCAGGATAATCCCTAGAGTTGCCACCTGACCACGCTTTATTTATTTTACCTTATATCTCAGGAACCGCCTTTCTGATTTGCATGAAAGTTAGAATATAGATGATATTATTCGTTCTAATATTAAATAAATGGGTGTTGCCACTTGGGGGGGTTTACAGAATTACCAACTATCTCAAATTTTTCAAATTTTGAAGCAAGATATTTCGATATGGGTATCAAACTTCAACCATGCTAAAAGCGAATTTGATAGACTTCATAAATATCTTTTAAATCAATATATAACCAAAATTGAAGACGGCCTGAAACTCAATCCGTCTTCGTTCTGGAAATACGTAAATTCTAGGCGTAAATCATCCGGCATACCTGATAGAATGGAATACAAAGGCTGTATTTCCAACTCTACGCAGGAGACTTGTAATTTATTCGCCTCATTATTTCAAGAAGTTTATGAAAGCTACCAGCCCTCAGACACTCCTTCTACAAGTTCAAGACCAACTAATTTTAATTTTATTGACGCTTTTATTATCACTGAGGATGATGTTGCAAATGCAATCTTAGACCTTAAACCAAGCTTCAACTGCACAAATGGGTTTCCCCCAATATTTTTCAATCGGTGCGTGGATTCTCTTGTGAAACCAATCACCAAACTCTTCAATACATGTTTACGCCGAGGAATATTTTTAGAATGTTGGAAGTCATGTTCAATTGAGCCCATCTTCAAATCTGGAGACAAAAGTCTCATATCCAACTATCGAGCTATAGTTAAGCAAGGGGTCTTTCCAAAAATTTTTGATCACGTACTTCACAAAAAGCTACTCGAACATGTTCATCACGCCCTAACTAGCTGCCAACATGGGGTTTTGCCAGGGAAATCAATAGTCACTAATCTGTCTCTTATTTCAAACAACATTATCACTGCAATGGAACAACATTCGCAACTCGATGTCATATATACCGACTTCTCAAAAGCTTTTGATAAAGTGACCATAATATTCTTTTACTGAAGCTCAATAAATTTGGTGTCTCCGGCACTTTATTGAACTTTTTCAGAAGTTTTCTTCTCGGTAGAAAATTATCGGTGATAATAAACTCAATAAGCTCGAACATTGCAGTCTATGCCACATCGGGTATTCCTCAAGGAACTCACATCGGGCCTCTGTTATTTTTACTCTTTATAAACGACTTACCGCCCCATATCATATCGTCAAAGTGCTTAATGTTTGCAGATGATGTCAAAATATTTCTTAGTATAAACAACCTTCTCGATTGCCAAAAACTTCAACAAGATCTAAATTTATTCTTAAATTGGTGTACCATCAATAACCTGAGCCTAAACATTAGCAAGTGTTGCGTTGTCTCTTATAGCCGCCGCGTAGATGTCTACACTTTCAACTATTCTCTGGACGGCGTTGATTTGTTGCGTAAATCCGAAATTAAGGATTTAGGAATTATCTTTGACACTAAGTTAACTTTCTCCAAACATATTGATCTAGTCTCATCTAAAGCGTATTCGATGGTGGGTTTCATAATTAGGAACACCAAAGATTTTAAGGACCCTATGACTCTGAAAACACTCTATACTGCCCTGGTACGGAGTGTTTTAGAATATGGGGTGATCATATGGAACCCATACTACACAAAGTACTTTGATAAATAGAGATGATCCAAAGAAAATTTACCAGATTTGCTATGAAAAGAGTGTTTGTTGTAGATGATATTCCAAGTTACGCCTCGAGAAGGAAACTCCTTGGCCTAAAATCTCTAGCGGATGGAAGGACATATCTGTCGTTGTTATTTGCTTACAATATTTTATCTGGCAATATTGACTGCCCAGAAATATTTATACTTTTTCGAGTACAGGAATCTAATGTAAATCTCAGAAATCCCAGAAAGTTTATTGAGGGCTCACATAAGTCGCTTTACTCTTATAATGAGCCGTTAGCCAGAATCATTCGCCTTTGTAACACATTCGCTCGGCAAATTAATTTTAACGATAGCCTTTATTGCTTTAAGTTAAGCCTATTTGCATTGTTTAATTAGATGTGTAAATATGATCATAGTCTGTAAGAAACTTTGTTTCGATGACTTCGATGACTGAAATAAATAAATAAATAAATAAATTAAAGGTATTTTCGCCGACAAACCAACTACAATTTTTTTAAGTAGGGTTGCCGCCCAGTGTTACCATTTTACCGTATTGTATTTGTATTGTATATTTTTGGGGTCATTTTGGCATCATTTTTGGAAAATTTTTTGGTAATTTTGGGATCGTTTTTGAGTCGTTTTTGGTTCAACTCGGATCATCTTGGGAGCATTTAAGGGTCTTTTTGGGGTCGTTTTGGGATTATTTTACGGTCATTTTGGGATCATTTACAAATTTACAGCTGAATGTTACTCATACGCCGTGTGTGACCTATAAAAAGTACGTTATAACTGTAACTGTGTATAACAGTTTCTTAAAACTTTCTTAAAAACTAAACCCCATAAAACTATTGTTACTTATTTCATTGAAATACTTTATACCTGGAAAATGTTTTGTTTATCTATTTCAATATTTTTAAACAATGGCTCTTTGGTATTGTGTTTATTTCTATAATTTTTATTGTGTCAGCACTTCTAGTATCACAATCACTTTTTAAGAATAAATCGCAAACAGCTGTTTTGAAACTTTTGAAGTTTATCAGTTTTACTATCTGATATTATGAATAAATATAAATGTACACGTTGCTAGATAGTGTTATGACATTCAGTCAGCTTTGGAATGTTGTCTTTGAGAAGGTGATGGGAAATCGTGATGTAAATATAAAACAGCTGATATTTACATCAGGATTTTCTATCACGTTTTCAAAGGCAACATTACAAAGCTGACTGAATGTCATAGTACTGTCTAGCACGGCAGTCTCACATTATTGATTCTTAACATGTACTCTTAAAATTTTAGCATCACTTGGTAGGGTCTGAAATCTTCTTATATATGAGTTACGAACTGGCCATATCATTTATTAGATTTTTATAAAGAACATTTTCAGCATCCAGTCCATACACAAAATCAATATGAGTCCATTCAGGATGCGGTACCTTATAAACACCTTTCAATGTGTTCGCATTGAGAGCATCGATGAATATCATAACATCGTCAGGGGCTACTACCACATCATTTTCACTGTAGTAGATATAAATTGGTACAACAAGTTTTTTCAAGTCATATTCTGGGGGCTGGCTGCCACCATATTCCATAATATTTCTTAGCGTACCATAGTCGTACTGGCGAAATTTTCCAGATCTGTTTAACTGTAAGAAATGCAATAACTGTTTGAACGAAGCACCAGCAGGAACGGTACCTAATATGTCAGGTAGTTGAGTCTATAAGAATAAAGAATATTGGAATTAAAAAAAAAAAACTCCCATTTTTTATAGTACTCACCTTATTAAGATATTGTGAGTTTTTGCCGAAAAGAAGCTCCAGAAAGCTTCCACATATTCCCTGACTTATTGTCTCATCTTTACACGCTATAGATGTGAGTAATTGGAAAGCTTTGGAGTGGGGAAAAATTTCTGTATTAGCAAATAATTCGAGAATAGGATTAGGTCTACCCAAAAGAGGGCCTCCAACTTTAAATACAGCGCTCTTTGCGTTACTTTGAAAAATACTCGGCGCCATTAGATGTGCTGAACGTATACGCTTTTGCATAGTCGGATTCGTAATACCAAAAATCGCAAGA
Organism: Campiglossa producta; assembly: GCA_964058755.1. NCBI lineage: Eukaryota > Metazoa > Arthropoda > Insecta > Diptera > Tephritidae > Campiglossa > Campiglossa producta. Next base: position 28,282,975 of record CAXKVI010000001.1, on the reverse strand, counting down.
GTTGTACCACCTTGAGAGTGACCAATATAATGTAGTTGTTCTTCACCAGTTACACTAATAATATAATCAATCATGGCGGGGATATCATATGCACCAATTTCATGAAAATCGAAATTCCAAAACTTTGACGATTTGGGACTTAATGAGGCGTGTTTCTTCGAGTATTCATTTCCACGTGCATTACCCAACCACACATCATAACCAGCATTTGAGAGTATATAGGCAAGACTACGTTGGGGACCATTGAGAACCCAAGTGCTGGAAGTGAAAGTCATGCCATGCATAAAGAGCGCGACTGGACGTTTGCTAGCGTCATTATTCAATTTCGGTGAGTAAGGTATGCGATGCATAGTTAGAATGTAGTCATCAACTGTCTGTATTGTGTGCTCCTCAAAGGGATAGCCATCTCTTTTGATCAATGAGGACTGAAAAAATAAAAATTTCATAACAATTTAAGATCAAGAAAAAATAGTAGGGATGTTAATTAAATAGTGATGCCGTTACCGTGCTCAGATGATCATCGGAATTTCGTGCACAGCAAACTGTAGCCAAAAGTAAATAGCTAAATATTTTTATTAACTGCCCAACCATGGCTAATGAGCTTAAGACTTGAAAGAAATGATCTTATTTTAATTTATCAGCTCGTTTTTCAGGCGTGATGAAGAACTGAAAGCGATTTGGCATAATCGTTTGCCAAATTTGCATATGAAACTACAAGAACAACAATCAAGAAACTGACTGATAGCTACCATTTGTATCAATAATAGAAAAATGAATTTTTTTATATTAAACACTTTTTACTCTCTCCCTAACACTTGCACATTAAATCACATATCGGCAGTGGCGTATCCAGGATTTTGCCAAGAGGGATCAGAACTTTAAATTTTGAAATTAAAACTTATTTTGTTTAATTCAATTTTTATTTAATTTAATTTAATTTAATTTTTTATATATTTTTTTTTCTATTATCTAATTTCGTGTAATCTAATTTTATTTTATTTTGATTGATATTATTTATATTATTTTATTAAATTTAATTTAATTTATTTTATTGTGTTTTGTTTGATTTTATTTTATTATTTTTTATATTATTTTACCAAATTTAATTTGATTTGTTTTACTTTATTTTATTTATTTTTTTTTTTTTGATGAGAGGCTGATAGAGCATGATCTTTAGCTGAGGTTGAGTCTAAGCTCTCGGCGTCACCGACCCTGGTCCACTTTTTTTGGCCTACCAAATCGATTGCAGTGGGAGCGGAGAAAGGCACTCTTTTCCGGAAATTTATCTAGCACGAGGTGCTATGTGGTAGTAGTGGGGCTAGATTTAGCGATGTTAACTCCGTAACCAGTATAAGGGTGGATTTTAGTCACCTACTATGATAAGCATACACGGCTAAAAAAAATTAACCTACATTTTAAACCCGTATAAAGTTTAAGCAATTTTTCAAACTTTTTTGTACAATATTTCAAACCGTCCAAATACCTACAAAGATTTTCAATTTCTTTTGGTTTCGATTTAAAATTAAATCTAAATCAGTCTAAATTTTTTATTTTTGGTTTGTTTGAATGTAATTGAATTTTGCCCACAAACACTTAATATGCGGCATAGCTCAGCGGTAGAGCAGTCGGCTGTGCTTCCTGAGCTTTTTCGTTCGAATCCTGCCAGCTGCCAAATTTTTTTAGTTTTATTTTGTTCTTAAAACTTTTCGGTTTCAAAATTAAAACTTTTCGGTCTAAAATTTAAACTTTTGTGTTTGAAAATTCAAATTTATTTTTGAAAGCTTATTCAAGATTGAATTTTGCCAACAACATTTATGTGTGCGATGTAGCTCAGTGGTAGAGCAGACGGGCATAATGCGGGGAGTCTTGGTTCGAATTCCTGCCAACGGACAAAAAATTTATTTTATCTTTAAAAAATTGTTAAAACATTTCTTGATTATAATTGAAACCCGATTCATTTAGCCAATTTTCTTAAAAAATTGCTCTAGATTAAATTTGAATCCAAATTTGGTTTGGTCATATACATATGTAGTCCCGTGTACCTATCTCGGGCATATTCTAAACCTCTACCCTGCAGCGAACGAATGTGTACCTTCTTTAAAACTCGAAAAGTCTTATTATTACCCTGCGGTACAAAAACGAACTTTTTTTCTGTCTTATGAACCAAATAGACTTTTTTGGAAAGTGGACAAATATAAAAATACACGTGTATCGGCGATTTTCATGTACACGTCAGATTATTTTTTCTTTAAGTACGTACATAAAAAAAATTTTGAACTTTTTTCGCAGAATTTTCAGAACATTTTTGAGTATGCAGTTTTGTAGCCCATACAACACAAGAAATATATGCTCAATTTTTTCTTGAGGTATTTCTTGGCAGGTGGGTAGCCCGCTTAAGTATCAAAAGATGTTTTAATAGAATTCCCCAATTCGGCGTACATGCTTGCAGAGCTTAAAAACGCACAAGTTTTATGACACAGCTAAAATACTGGAATAATACAACTTTTTTGGACGTAAACTTATAAAATTAAGCTCATTCAACATTTCGTAAATTTTGACGAATCATTTTGACACTATTTTACCTACCTCCTACTATAAAGATAGAAGCATTTCTAATCAAGATTATTCCCACAAAATGTATCTTTTCTGAAATTTATGATACATATTCCAGAATAAAGGCTTATCAAACTTACGTAGTCCAAAATTTGATACACATACCGATAGTAAAAGTGGGAAACAGAAACATATCAAATAAGTCTTGAACCAGTTCGTATGCTCGTTGAATTAAGTGAAAAAAAAAAAAATTATTTGAAAGGATTTTCAAAAAATTTAGTTACAAAAACGAAATTGCCGCGTATAAGGCGTACATAAAGGCTCACCTAAAAAGTTGCGAAGTTCACTTTACTGAACGAAATCGTTCAATTAAAAGCTTTAGTTCACTAGTTCATACAAACAATGTATCGTCTTGTCCACAAAATGGACTAAAATATATATAAAAAAAGCAAAATCGTTTGAAACTAGTTCCGGCCTCTAAATGGTTTCGTTCTGTTTTAGATCGAAATAAGGGTTACGGTTTCGAATTCAAATCTGTATGAATCGGTTACAGTTTCGGTCCCTTTTTTATACCTTTCATGAGCATGAAATGGTATTATAACATTGGTCCGCGTTTGTAAGTATAAGAAGAAGAAGAGATAGACCCACCAATAAGTGTACCGATAGTGTTATACATTCCTTTTTTCCACTGGGTTAATATCCACATATAAATGTATGCATGTATGTCGCAGCTTCAAAAGATGAGACTTTTTCTGGTTAAAAGTATTTGAGATAATTTGACTATTCTATTCGAATTTTTGACTTTTCATCATGTCTGCGAATATAGTAAGAATAACGGTTTTGTGCTTCTTGGCTACAATTTGTTGTACCCAAGAAAGTTCCGTAAGCACTGTAAGTAGTAGAGATGAGTTTTTCAGTTTAATGAAACCATTGAAATTGTTATTTATGATAAGGTTGGGTCTGTTTTGTAATAACAACCAAAGTAAAATTTAGTTTCAAAAAATAAAATAGTAGATAAAGTTATGAGATTCTAGCCTAACTTACATAAGTTTTCCTCTGGTTCACATTACTGAACGAACTAGATCACTTTACTGAAGGAACTATTTCAGTTAAAAAATTATTCCTTCAGTTCAAAAAATAGCCAAGCCCAATATCTATACTATCCTCTCGTTTGCAGGATATATTAGTCGCACAACAAGGCTATCCCCTGGAGACACATACAGTTCAAACATCTGATGGTTACATTTTGACGGCGCACCGCATTCCATATTCTCCGAAATTGAATAATGAAGGCACCCAACGTCCAGTTGTTTTCATCATGCATGGACTGTTTTGTGCTTGCGACATTTGGCTACTTTACCACAATAAGAGTCTACCCTATTTGCTTGCCGATGCTGGTTATGATGTTTGGCTGCTCAATGCAAGAGGTAATAGATATTCCAGAAACCACATCTCATTGAGTCCAGCATCTGAAGACTTTTGGAAATTTAGTTGGCATGAAATTGGCATTCTTGATATACATTGATTATGCAAGGTCACTATATTGGACATTCACAAGGTACCACAGCCTTCTTTGTGATGAGCACGATGGTGCCGAGCTACTCAAATCGTATGCGTTCGGCACACCTATAGAACCATTGAAACGTATGCCAACTAAGGAATCGAATCCCGAAGCTTTTTTACAACTCCGGAATTTCGGGACTTTAAAATGGCAATCCCCGGGTCACGGAATTTTTCGGGATTATCTCAGAAACCGTCGCAAAATGTCAGAAGAGGTATCAAAAGTCGATAACCTACGTCGGTATGCATAATCGGAAAGCGAAGACTCGATATTTTATTTCTTTCAAGAGGTACATATTTCAACTCGGAAAGTTGTTCTGCACTTAAATACTATTGGTCACGCCCCGATAACTCTTCTAATTTTGACCTGCGTCATTTATTGATGCTTAACCGCCTAGGCGATTTTGGCCGTTTCGTATCAAAGCACGTCAGTCACTCTTTTTTTCAGCGGTAACTGACGCCAATTAGAAATATCAAGGGAGTTCAAGTCATCCTCCGCTTGTCGTTTCCATCTCAGTCGAGGCCTCCTCCTTCCTCTGCTGCCGAATTCGGGTTTCGATAGGAAAACCTTCTGCGCTGGAGCTTCTTTGTCCATTCGCATAACATGGCCGAGCCAGCGGAGCCTTTGGGCTTTAATTTGCAGAACAATGGGCAGGTCTGCGTGAAGCTAGTACAGCCCATCGGAAGGAACATAAATCTTCCGGAGAACTTTTCTCTCAAATACTCCAAGGACCATCTCATATGCTCTTGACACTGTCCATGATTCCGAGCCGTACATCGGGACTGGTATCATGAGAGACTTATAGGCCGCGATCTTTGTTTGTCGAGAGAGGACTTTACTTCTCAATTGCCTACTTAGTCCAAAGTAACACTTGTTGGCAAGAGTGATTCTCCGTTGGAGTTCTAGACTGATATTATTTTCGGTGTTAATGCCGGTTCCCAAATAGACGAAGTCCCTCGCCGTTTCAAATTTGTTGTTGTTGACTAGGCTGCCAAGGTGCAAGTGCGCCGATTCTTTCTTTGATGACAGCAAATACTTCGTCTTGTCCTCGTCGCAGGGAAGTCAAATTCAGACATGGCGGCATACAGGCAACTCCTTTTTGCGTTTTCAACAGCGGCTTTAAAATCGACAAAGAGATGGTGTGTGTCGATTCTTTTATCATGGGTCTTCTCCAGGATTTGGCGCATCGTGAAAATCTGGTCTATGGTAGACTTACCAGGTCTAGAGCCACACTGATAAGGTCCAATCAGTATGTCTACTATGGGCCTCAGTATTTCACTATCTTTCACCGATAACTCTTCACTGAAACAAAAAATTAAATTTCCGCTTTCGGATTATTAAAATCGAAGTCGAAACGCGTCTTTAATACCTCTCCGGACATTTTTGGACGAGTTCCAGCAGTTTCGTTTCTTTGAATATCTCGACTTTAGCGCCACCTAACGGGCACTCTGCAAAAATCGTTGGATTATGTGTTCCAATTTTTTGATATTGGAGCACTCCAATAGTATGCCTTTGTATACCTTATCGGACCACGTTCAGCTTTTTGAAAGTCGATCATTGCTCGTCCCTTAACGACGAAAATTACGACACTATCGCTCTGGCATTACAATTATACGGATAAGTATTTATGATGAAGTTATGTAATACGTACCGTGGTTAGGGAACTACTAAGAATTTGAGCTCGACAAACTGTTACCAAAAGACATATTACCGTAATGTTTAACTTCACACTTGCCATGATAATCTGTCAAAAACTCGAATATTATTGTCAAATATTGCAAAAGTTAACGCGTTATAAATGCGATACCTTTGGGATGAGACCATTATGAGGGTAGTAAAAACTCTTTAAATTTGTATGAGACCATTTAACGCATGCCATAGCATTTGAGATAGCAATCAGAAATCAATCAAACTTGTCAAATAACCGTATTTACAATTCATTGTTGCGTCAAAAAACCAGACATCTGTTTTCTAGAGTTGTTCATAACAGAAAAAAAAAATTTAATTTCTGGGCCATATGACAACTCAATGACTAGTCAGGTTTGACCTACACACTCACACATTGAAATATTTGCATAGAATTTTTCACCAACGCCTTTGAAATCTTATCACATTTCTGATGCCGCTCTACCCCTCGTCGTAGTATATGCTGCGGATTCACAGCTTTCCCGTCGGCTATGATCCGAGCCTTTTCCGTATTAAATCCCTGTCATCTGGACTATAAATCAAACATGAGATCAGTCTCATGGAGTTTGGAGTTTTTACAGTTTTTTTTTGACATTTCGAAAAATAATAGTGTATGACAGTCAGTCAGCTTTGTAATGATCTTAAAAGCAACATATAATTTTCCAAAATTTTTTTTTTTTACTATATCTTGCTCAGTCTAATATAAAATATATACATCTGAAACTTTTTTATCGCGTCTTCTTTCCTCGGGTTAGTGATGCATTTAAGGTACACAGTTTAAGTTCAAGGTTGTACAAATGTTTGGTTGTACGCTTTACTGTTGGTATCTCATATTTTATCAAGGTGAAACGTCAGCTACACGCCATATATCAAGCTCATCGAGTCATAAATAAGATTGTTTAGAATAGATCAGTCCCTGGTCAACTTCCCGGAATAAAAATCATACAATACTTAACCTAAGCAAAACGCTACCTACATACCAAACTAATGGCGGCGATATACCTACAGGTTATCATCATAACCTCTAACGAGATTTTTAGCCGTGCTTCTCTTTCCAACTTGTGGTGTGTTGCTTTTTGAGTTTTTCCTACAAGTTGGCGGGACCTACAGTTTTTTGCCGACTCCGAACGGCACTTGCAAAGCAAATGAATTTTTTGCTGAGAAGCTTCTCATGGCAGAAATACACCCGGAGAGTTTGCCAAACTACTGCCGAGGGGCGACCCCGTTTTAGAAAAATTCTTTTCTAAATAATTTTTGATGTTACTTTTGCCGGGCATCGAACCGCCACGACTTGGTGTAGAAGGCCGAACACTTAACCGCTACACCACGGCGGCCAACATCAAGTAAATCCAGCCATTTATACGATATTTTCGAATAGGGTGGTCCCGGGTCCACTTCCCCCCCCCCCCCCCCCAAAAAAAAACTTTACAGAAGCACTCTCCAGGCTCCAACTAATCTATACCGAAAATTTGAAGAAAATCAGCCTAGTAGTTATGGAGTCCATGAGCTACATACATACATATATACATCAAATTTTGTATATATAGATTTACACTGCACCAAGTTTGACGATTTTCCCCCATACAAATTTCATTTTCCAAATTTAGAATTTCATCACATTTGGCCAAATTTTCATCCTGAATTCATCCAAAGAACAACCATGGGCAGGTGCGGATACAAGGGATCAACTGATTAGCCGTCTTTTTGTTTTGATAATGATTATGTGAACTGTTGTCAAGAGAAGACAAATATTGATTGAACACGAATAAAAACTGTTTTTTTTTAATTTTTTTTTTAATTTTTTTTTCTTTTTTTCCATTATAGTTTTTTTATTTTAATTTTTTTTATCATTTTTGATTTGATTATTTTCGATTCGTTAATTTTTTTTTTTCGTTTTAATTATGTTTATTTTTTTTTCAATAACTTTGATTTTTTTAAGTAATTTTTTTTAATAATTTGACTTTTTTTGATAATCTAATTTTCGATTATTTTGATGATTTTTTCAATAATTTTTTTTTTTGTTAACTATAATTTATTTCTTTATGATTTTTTTTTGAATATTCTTTTATTATTTGTGATTTATATATTTTTTTACTATTTTTAATTTTTTTCGATTCTTACCTATTTTTGTTTATTAATTTTTTCTTATCATTTTGATGTTTTTGATTTTTTTAATTTTTTGTCATTGTTCTTGATTATTTTTTCAATTTTTTTATACTTTATATTTTTTGATAATTTTTGTTATTGTGATACATTTTTAATTATGTTTTGGTGTTTTTTTTGATAATCTTTGATTTTATAAATAATTTTTAATTTTTCGTTTATTCTTAATTTAACTTCTTAGGCGGCGATATGAATTTTTGATTGAGAGTAAAATTTGGGAAAATGGCTAATGATGCAACGGAAATAGAAATTGTAGCCGACTTTCAGGCGTATGTTGCAGACTTTCAGGCGTAGGTGATTTTCACCACGATGTTTGGCTGTGCAAATCAAATTGTAATAGTTAGGCCGAGCAGAATTCCACTTATGGCGGTTTACAGGATTGCCACCTATACCATTTTTTTTCAAATGAAAGGTATTTTCGACCGTATTCCAAATAAAATAATTTCAAGCAGGGTTGCCACTTATGGTTGCCACCTAACCGCAATTTATTTAGTTTTTCGTATATCTCGGGAACTGCTTGACCGCTTTGGATAAAATTTCACATAGAGACAGTCTGATTCATTCAAGATTATATACATGGGTGCTGCCACTTGGGGCGGTTTACAAGGTTGCCACCTATCCCATTTTTTTTTTAATATAGAGCTAGATATGCCAATATGGGTATCAAATGAAAGGTATTTTCGGCCGTATACCATTCGGCCACTTAGGGTTGCCACCTAACCGTAATTTACAACCCCTTTTATAACTCTGCTCCCTATCTTTCTTCGCCTTTACACAATCTCCCTCCCTTTTTCTCTTCATTGCCCTCTTTACTTCCACCACACCCCTCTTCCTCTATATCACATTCGTATTGGCCCCTGTTAATCTACCAACGTACCGAATTTGAAGGAAAACGCACCATGTATAAAATATTTTCCACTTCCCGGTAGTAAGAAATTATGAATCTAAACCATTCTCGAATATACCTTATTCATATTTCGTTATTTCTGAATCTAAGAAATTAACTTCCTTCACGTGTACTTTCTACACGCGGTTTTTTTCTAATTTTTTGATTATTTTTTTGTTTGATTATTTTTGATAATTTTGAATTTTTTCATATCTTATAATCTTCGAAAAATGAAAAGTAATAGATTTTCAAGAAAATAATCAATCAAATCGGTAAACACGATTAGTACGCATTATTTAACAGGTCTGTAAAAGAGTAAAGTTTTAAACATTTTTTAATGCCTTTTATTGCTTCAATAACTTTACAGTTATTTAAGTATAAATATATAAGGGAGTACTTTTCAAATCGACCTAAAAATATAGCGACGTTTCGAGTTCGGTAAGGCCGTTAGTGAATATTAAATTCCCGACCCATTTCTCTCTCTATTCCTCCTCAACTACATGACCTTCCACACTATATTTGATCTTTTCCTCTTCCTCGTGATATAAGCTCGCTTCAATACGATAGTAACCGGGTTGTAGTAATTTTTGAAATTTCTCCGATACCAAAGGATAATCACGTAGTATATAAGTATCCTTTACCACAGGACAATCGTTTGGTGGTGGCGCATTTGCATATTTAACCAATGTTTTATAAATATAAACTTTATAATAAAATTTCATAAAATCGCAAACTCCAAGCAGCGGCAAGGCCAAAATTTCAACATAGTCTTCTTCGGCTGCATCGGCACCTTTTAGTATAATTTTTACCTGCAACAAAATAATATTTTATAATTTTTTTTTTTTAATTAAAATTATGTAGTTATATTAGACCTTCCAAGTATTATCGAAATCGACAAGTTGTTCAGCTTCACCATTGATTTTAACATAATCACCATTTCGATCTAATTCGACTTTAATTTTTCCAACATCCTCAGCTTCCTTTTCCGCAGTGACGCTATCTAATATAAATTTATACCCTTCTGCAAAGTTGGTTATTGCAAAAAAGCCAAAAATTATCAAAGTGAGTGCCACAAAATTGAATTCCATTTTAATTATTCAATTGTTAATTTCGTTTTGAAGCGCTGAATACTGAAGCAATGCAGTTTTCATATAAAAACCTGGTAAAATGTTGACACGCGATTTGTAAAATGAGAGATTTTATTTAACATGGAACGGAAATGTTTTATTGATTTGGTTTTTTTTTTGTTATAGTTAAAATTAAATTAGTCTAAAGCTCTTAACCCATTATCGCCCAAAACTAAAATACACAATTTGATTTTTGATGTGTCGCTCAACGCTAACTACTTGCTTCAAGTCAGATACCCGCTTGCAGCCGCAACTCTTGGGACCATAAGCCAAGTATAATATTGCCTTGCATCATTTATTGACGCTTAACCGCCTAGGTGATTTTGGCCGTTTCGTATCAAAGCACGCCAGTCATTTCTTTTTAGCGATAGCTGACGCCAATTGGAAACCCCAAGGGATTTCAAGTCATCCTCCACTTGTTGTTTCCATCTCAGTGGAGGCCCCCCGCTTCCTCTGCTGCCGAATTCGAGTGGCCACAGGAAAACCTTCTGTGCTGGAGGTTCTTTGTCCATTCGCATAACATGACCCTCTCGTTTTGGTGCCACTTTTTGTATCACACGATTTGATTACTGCATATTGTACCTAGATAAGTGGAGTAGGAGCTTTTTTTGGGTTTTGTCAGAGCATTATTAAGCACCCGCTTTCGATTAGGTACTTATTTTTTTTTATATTTTAGATACAACATAGCATACATACATAAAGCAGATACGCTTTTATTGAGATTTATGATGCTTCAAAAAAGCTTTGTCAAATGTTTGGTGTAAATACTAGACAGGGTGAAATACAGAATGATACAAATACTAGAGGGCCCTATCCCTATTAGACCAAGATCCCAGAGCCTAAAAGCGTCACTTATTTTATAATGGATGAAACCAATACCGATCGATAGTCCTCCCCGAATCTAGAAAGAATGTGAAAATTTTAAAGCTGTACCTATGACAAGGGCCTAGGAATCGGGGGTCAAAGTCGCCAAAAAATTACCCTAACTTCACTTATTTTATAATGGATGATTTTCACATATTTGACGTAGATTATCACCCCGCGTCAGTATCAAGTGTTGTTAGACCCGTACCAGTGACAAGGCTCCAGCCAGACACCCCCAGTTCGCGGATTTTCCTATGGAAATTTATTCTGTTTTACTAATTTCACGCATTTGGGCCACTTTGGCTGCTTTTAACTACCCAATATTTTCCCATTTTTTGTAGAACACTACCCTCAAGTAGTATCAGGAATTCTTAGACTTCGTCCCATGGAAAAAACTTCAGCCAGACACCTCAAAACTCGGGAAATTTCACTAATTTTTACTGCGCTTTCACATGTTTAAGCGGATTTGACCAACTTTGGCCTCTTTTAAATAACAGATCTTTACACATGTGTCGTAAAATGCTACCCTTAAGTAGAATCAAGCATTTCTAGACATCATCCCATGGAAAAAACTTCAGCCAGACACCTGAAAGTTCGAGAACTTTTATTTTCCTATTAATTTGCTTTCTCTTGTTTGTCCCACTTTTACTAATTTTAAATGATAGATCTTTTCACATGTGTCGTAGGACAATACCCTTAAGTAGTTTCAGTAATTTTTAGACCTCGTCCCATGGCAAAAACTTCAGCCAGACACCTCAAAACTCGGGAAATTTCACTAATTTTTACTGCGCTTTCACATGTTTAAGTGGATTTGACAAACTTTGACTACTTTTAAATAGCAGATCTTCACACATGTGTCGTAAAATGCTATCCTTAAGTAGAATCAAGCATTTCCAGACATCATCCCATGGCAAAAACTTCAGCCAGACACCTAAAAGTTCGGGAACTTTTATTTTCCTATTAATTTGCTTTCTCTTGTTTGTCCCACTTTTACAACATCTAAACGACGGATCTTTTCAGATGTTTCGTAGGACACTACCCTTAAGAAGTTTCAGTCATTTCTATACTTTGCCCCATGGCAAAATCTTCAGCCAGACACCTCAAAGCTCGGGATTTTCACTAATTTTTACAGAGATTTCACTTGTTTCAGCAGGTTTCTCCAACTTTGTCCACGTTTAAACGGCGGATCTTTACACACGTGTCGTATAACACTACCCTTAAACAGTATCAGGCATTTCCGGACTTCATTCCATGAAAAAAACTTAAGCCAAACAACCCAAAGCACGGGGACTTTTCATCATTTTTAGTGTGCTTTCACATGGTCAAATGGGTTTACTCAACTTTGGCTGCTTTTAAATGGCGGATCGTTACAAATGTGTCGTATAACACTACTATTAACTAATATTAGGCATTTTTAGACTTCGCTCCATGACAAAAACTTCAGCCAGACACCTCAAAGCTGAGGAAATTTCATAATTCTTGCTGCGAATTCACATGTTTAACTGCGTTGCTCTAACTTTGTCTGCTTTTAAAGGGCAGATAATTTCACATGTGTCATAGAAGACCACCCCTAAGTGGTATCACGTACTTTTTGACTTCGCCCCATGTCAAAAACTTCAGCCAGACACCTCAAAACTGAGGAATTTTTATAATTCTTACTGCACTTTCACATGTTTAAGCGAGTTTGCCCAACTTTGGCTGTTTTTGAAAGGCAGATCTTTGCACATGTGTCGTGGAACACTATCTCCAAGTAGTATCAGGCATTTTTATACTTCATCCCATGGAAAAAACTTCAGCCAGACACCTCAAGCCTGAGGAATTTTCATAGTTCTTACTGCTTTTTCACATGTTTAATCGGTTTGGTCCAACTTCGGCTGCTCTTAGAGAGCGGATCTTTTCACATGTGTCATAGAAGACCACCCTTAAGTGGTATCAGTTACTTTTAGATTTCGCCTCATGTCAAACACTTCAGCCAGACACCTCAAAACTGAGGAATTTTTATAATTTTTACTGCACTTTCACATGTTTAACCGAGTTTGTCCAACTTTGGCTATTTTTGAAAGGCAGATCTTTACACATGTGTCGTGGAACACTATCTCCAAGTAGTATCAGGTATTTTTAGACTTCATCCCATGGAAAAAACTGCAGCCAGACACCTCAAGGCTGAGGAATTTTCATAGTTCTTACTGCTTGTTCACATGTTTAATCGGGTTGGTCCAACTTCGGCTGCTTTTAAAGAGCAGATCTTTTCACATGTGTCATAGAAGACCCCCTTAAAGAAGTATCGGGTATTTTTATACTTCGCCCCATGTCAAAAACTACAGTCAGACACCTCAAAACTGAGGAATTTTCATAATTCTTACTGCGATTTCACAGGTTTAAGCGAGTTGGTCCAACTTTTGCTGTTCGTAAAGGGCATATCTACACACATGTGTCATAAAAGACCACCTTAAAGAAGCATCGGGTATTTGTATACTTCGCCCCATGTCAAAAACTACAGCCAGCCTCAAAACTGAGGAATTTTCATAATTCTTACTGCGATTTCACAGGTTTAAGCGAGTTCCCTGCAGCGAAACCTCAAACTAATCAGAAAAATACTAGTATATAACTATAATTTTCTGGCAGAACTCATACTAGTCAGGAAATATCCATTTTATACCAGTATACAAATAGAATTTTCCGGCTGAACCTATACTAGTCAGGAAATATCCATTCCATACTAGTATACAACTAGATTTTTCTGGATGAAATTATACCAGCTGAAAAAAAAAACAAAATTCATTCGTTTCGTTTTCTCTTATAATTCATAGATACTTTTTCGTGATAGGGTAAATACAAATAGCCGCTGCTTTCTTAAGAATAAACATGAAAATAAAGTCAAATGATAAAATAAAGGGTAAGCCAGGAAAATTCTGGTTGAAATCATACTAGTCCAGGTTAAAAGCCTTTTTGACTAGTATATTCCATACTGGTCCTTTTTGGACTAGTTAATTTTTTGGAAATTATACTAGTCCAGGATGAACTAGTATGGAACTGGTATCTTACAACTAGCATGAAACTGGTATTTCCTGACTAGTAAATAACTGGTATATTCTGGTCGAATCTGACAATTGACATCTTGTAGGACATCAACACGTAAAAAATACCAGTTGCTTATATGGAAAAAAGACAGAACACCGGGCCCAACTAGTCAGTGTTCTGTCTTTGTTCCATATAAGCCCGGTGCACCAACTAGTTGTAAAGTAGTTTTCAACTAGTTGCTTTCGCTGCAGGGTAGCGACATAAGAGTGACATTGTCTGAAATGCAACAAATTCCTCATCTGTACACTTTGTATGGGCTGAACTGTTCTAATTTGCTTGATCATGTCCTATGGAGAGATCAATTGCGAAAAAAACTCGAGCTTTGAGGTGTTTGGATGTAGTTTTTGTCATGGGAAGATCTCCAAAAATGCCTGATACCACTTAAGAGTTGCGTTCTACGACACATGTGTAAATATTCGCCTTTTAAAAATAGTCAAAGTTGGACAAACCTGCTTAAACAATCGAAAGCACAGTAAGAATTATGAAAACTACCCAGATTTAAGGTGTCTGGTTAAAGTATTTGTCATAAGGCGAAGTCTAAAAGTACCTGGTTGGACCAACTCGCGTAAACCTGTGAAATCGCAATAAGAATTATGAAAATTCCTCAGTTTTGAGGTGTCTGACTGTAGTTTTTGACATGGGGCGAAGTATAAAAATAGCCGATCCTTCTTTAAGGGGGTCTTCTATGACACACGTGAAAAGATCTGCTCTTTAAAAGCAGCCGAAGTTGGACGAACTCGCTTAAACCTTTGAAATCGCAGTAAGAATTATGAAAATTCCTCAGTTTTGAGGTGTCTGGCTGAAATTTTTGACATGGGGAAAAGTATAAAAAATACCCGATACTTCTTTAAGGTGGTCTTCTATGACACATGTGTGAAGATATGCCCTTTACGAACAGCAAAAGTTGGACCAACTCGCTTAAACCTGTGAAATCGCAGTAATAATTATGAAAATTCCTCAGTTTTGAGGTGTCTGACTGTAGTTTTTGACATGAGGCGAAGTATAATAATAGCCGATCCTTCTTTAAGGGGGTCTTCTATGACACATGTGAAACGATCTGCTCTTTAAAAGCAGCCGAAGTTGGACCAACCCGATTAAAACATGTGAAAAAGCAGTAAGAACTATGAAAATTCCTCAGGCTTGAGGTGTCTGGCTGAAGTTTTTTCCATGGGATGAAGTATAAAAATGCATGATACTACTTGGAGATAGTGTTCCACGACACATGTGCAAAGATCTGTCTTTCAAAAACAGCCAAAGTTGGACAAATTCGCTTAAACATGTGAAAGTGCAGTAAGAATTATAAAAATTCCTCAGTTTTGAGGTGTCTGGCTGAAGTTTTTGACATGGGGCGAAGTCAAAAAGTACCTGATACCACTTAAGGGTGGTCTTCTATGACACATGTGAAATTATCTGCCCTTTAAAAGCAGCCAAAGTTAGACCAACGCAGTTAAACATGTGAATTCGCAGCAAGAATTATGAAATTTCCTCAGCTTTGAGGTGTATGGCTGAAGTTTTTGTCATGGGGCGAAGTCTCAAAATGCCTAATATTAGTTAATAGTAGTGTTATACGATACATTTGTAGCGATCCGCCATTTAAAAGCAGCCAAAGTTGGGTAAACCCATTTGAACATGTGAAAGCACACTAAAAATGATGAAAAGTTCCCGTGCTTTGGGTTGTTTGGTTTAAGTTTTTTTCATGGAATGAAGTCCGGAAATGCCTGATTCTGTTTAAGGGTAGTGTTATACGACACATGTGTAAAGATCCGCCGTTTAAACGTGGACAAAGTTGGAGAAACCTGCTGAAACAAGTGAAATCTCTGTAAAAATTAGTGAAAATCCCGAGCTTTGAGGTGTCTGGCTGAAGTTTTTGCCATGGGGCGAAGTCTAGAAATGACTGAAACTACTTAAGGGTAGTGTCCTACGAAACATCTGAAAAGATCCGTCGTTTAGATGTTGTAAAAGTGGGACAAACAAGAGAAAGCAAATTAATAGGAAAATAAAAGTTCCCGAACTTTGAGGTGTCTGGCTGAAGTTTTTGCCATGGGATGATGTCTGGAAATGCTTGATTCTACTTAAGGGTAGCATTTTACGACACATGTGTAAAGATCTGCTATTTAAAAGTAGTCAAAGTTTGTCAAATCCACTTAAACATGTGGAAGCGCAGTAAAAATTAGTGAAATTTCCCGAGTTTTGAAGTGTCTGGCTGAAGTTTTTGCCATGGGACAAGGTCTAAAAATTACTGAAACTACTTAAGGGTAGTGTCCTACGACACATGTGAAAAGATCTATCATTTGAAATTAGTAAAAGTGGGACAAACAAGAGAAAGCAAATTAATAGGAAAATAAAAGTTCTCGAACTTTCAGGTGTCTGGCTGAAGTTTTTTCCATGGGATCATGTCTGGAAATGCTTCATTCTACTTAAGGGTAGCATTTTACGACACATGTGTAAAGATCTGTTATTTAAAAGAGGCCAAAGTGGTCAAATCCGCCTAAACATGTGAAAGCGCAGTAAAAATTAGTGAAATTTCCCGAGTTTTGAGGTGTCTGGCTGAAGTTTTTGCCATGGGACGAAGTCTAAAAATTCCTGATGCTACTTTAGGGTAGTGTTATACAAAAAATGGGAAAATATTGGGTAGTTAAAAGCAGCCAAAGTGGCCCAAATGCGTGAAATTGATAAAACAGAAAAAATTTCTATAGGAAAATCCGCGAACTGGGGGTGTCTGGCTGGAGCCTTGTCACTGGTACGGGTCTAACAACACTTGATACTGACGCGGGGTGATAATCTACGTCAAATATGTGAAAATTATCCATTATAAAATAAGTGAAGTTAGGGTCATTTTTTGGCGACTTTGACCCCGGATTCCTAGGCCCTTGTCATAGGTACAGCTTTAAAATTTTCACATTCTTTCTAGATTCGGGGAGGACTATCGATCGGTATTGGTTTCATCCATTATAAAATAAGTGACGCTTTTAGGCTCTGGGATCTCGCTCTATATCCCTAACTGAGAAACCAAACTTTAAATTGAACTAGTTCGTTGTATGATGTGAACTTCAATTGGTTGAACTGTATAGTTCAAAAAAGTGATCATATTACCTAAATGAAAAATCTGCAGTTGGGACCGTTTTCTCAAGTGAACTTAAAATATATCTGCCCGATAACCACACATTTTCTTAACAAAAAATACTTTTATAAGGCAAATAAATTTTTAAGTTCACTTAAGTACTTGAAAAAATGCATGGACCATAATCTTCAAATATTTTAAAATTAATGCAATAAAAGCTTTTTGTGAGTTTTATTCTTTCACCCTTGGGTCGGTGACACCCTAACAGATTGTACAAATTGTTTTTAATATCTTCATAATGGTCTAATCCCAATAGAATATCATTTGTATATAAAAAGAGATAACGATTACAATACAAGACATTTTTATTCGAGTTTTTGACTGCATATCATGGCTAGTATGTGCTTAAACATTGTGATAATCTGTGTGTTGGTAACAGTTTGCCGCGGTCAAAATCTTAGTAGTTCCAGAACTACGGTCCGTATTACTTTAATTGCTATACCGACAGCTGAGTGGAAGATCACCCTATTGCAAAATGTTTTTCGAAACACCGTATCTTAGAACTTTTTTAGAATAGTTAACGGTATATTTCAGAACTTTTTTCCATAACACCTCATTTAAATACCTATATGGTTTAAGAACGTTCTATATCAGAATGAGTTTCAAAAAAGTCCTATCAAATCAAATTTTTTAATAGGGCGTTATTGAAAAAATTGAGAGGTAGGGTGCTGTTGAAAAATATTTTGGAATAGGATGATCTTCCCATCAGTCTTCGATATACTACTCATCTACATTATAAATTATTTCAATATTAACTTTCACATATATTGCAATGCTTTCTTCCTTCAGCCTTTATTGGTCCAACAAGATGGTTATCCCATTGAGGTACACACAGCTCAAACATCCGATGGCTATATACTGACTATGCATCGCATTCCTTATTCACCAAAATTGAATAATAGCGCCACCCAACGTTCAGTCGCCTTTCTCTTCCATGGCCTCAGCTTTGCTTCGACTTGTTTTGTAGCTAATGGTCCTGAACGAAGTCTTGCCTTTATACTTTCCGACGCAGGTTATGATGTTTGGTTGGGTAATGCACGTGGAAATGTCTATTCGAAGAAGCATGTTTCATTGAGTCCGCTTACAAGCGCGTTTTGGGACTTTTCCTGGCATGAGATTGGTATATACGATATACCTGCCATGGTAGATTACGCCCTGAATGTGACTGGTGAAGATCAAGTTCGTTATTTCGGTTACTCACAAGGTACAACTACCTTCATGCTATTAAATACTATGATACCGAGCTTCAAGTCTCGTATTCGTTCGGCTCATTTATTGGCGCCGGTCGTTTTTATGGAAAATAGTCAAAGTCTTGTGTTTACGGCTCCTGCTCCGGAATTGGCCCTACCAACCACTGCCAATGAATTACTCGGTCATCAAGAATATTTACCTAGCTCTAGAGCTTTGGAACTACTAGCAGCTCAAGCATGTAAAGACGGAGCAGTAACTCAAGAAATATGCGTTACGATTTCAAATACTATTTTTGGTCAGGACTCGCCGTTTCTTAACAAGGTAAGAGTTGGCATTTTATTTTCCAGAAATCGTCGAATTTGCAACTTAAAAAACTTTTTTTAAATTTATAGACCCAGCTACCGGAAATTTTTGCTATATTCCCCGCCGGGTCTTCATTGAAACAGTATATACATTTCTTCCAATTGGTAAATTCCGGACAATTCCGACAGTATGACTATGGTCCCATACAAAACGTCATAAAGTATGGTAGACTCTTGCCGCCTGATTATAACTTTGCAAATATTGATGTACCAATTTACCTGTACTACAGTGATAATGATTCTATAGCAACCGTGGCAGATGTAGAGCGACTGATCGCTACTCTCGAGAGAGCAGGAACCTTGAGTGGTGTATTTAGAGTACCGAAGTCTGGATTTAATCATGGTGATTTTCTTTTTGGAATTGATGTCAAGAATAATCTTTATAGCGCTGTGATGAATGATGTCGCAAACTCATGAATAATAAAGTTAAGAGTTTTTGATGTGTGAACATCTTTGCGCTGGGCGTCATCCAGAAAAAGCTACGCGTAAGATATAAGATTTAAGAGGTGGGGGTGGGGTGTAAGATGTGTGAACATCTTTGCGCTGGGGGTCAGCCAGAAAAAGCTACGCGTAGGATGTAAGAGGTGGGGTGTAAGATGTAAGATGCAAGAAAAAGGGTGTGTGTGTGTGTGTATCCAAGTGCTTTCCTGGCGCTTTGTTAATCGTGTTTAAGTACTAAATAAGCAAGAGTAGTTCGTCTCCCCGTTGGTGCACCCTGGGTAACGCTAAATGACCTAGATGGCATACACGGCTAGTTTCTTGTATTGCCGGTTCTACGAGAACGGTACCAGTACTTGTGCTGTACCCATCGTGCCGAAACGACCCGGCCGTTTTCTTATATCGACCCGGCCAAGAGCAATACACGCGGGGTGACCCTGGCTGACATTTAGGCAGGGTTACACCTCGTTACAACAACAACAACACCAACTAAATAAGCAAAAAACGCGCAACAACAAAAATGCGATCACTTGCTCAAACATTATTGAAGGCTTGTTTTGTTTTTATAAAAAAAAATACCTATCTTGTATGGATGAGACACAAAACACATGACTATGGATGTTGTTTTTGTTGGTGGTTAAGGAAATTAAATTAAAGTAAAGGAAGGGACGAAAGGGAAAGAAAAGGAAAGAAAAGAAAAGGAAAAGAAAGAAAAGAAAAGGAAGGTAGAGGAAAGGAATGGAAAGGCAAGTAAAGGGATGGAAAAGAAGGGAAAGTAAAGGGAAGCAAAGGAAAAGTAAGAAAAGGAATGGAAGGGAATGAAAATTAAGGAAAGTAATGAAAATTAAAGGAAAAGGTATGGAAAGGAAAAAAGCAACTTAAAGGAAAGGAACCCCCGAAGTGATTTTAAATTGACCCCAATATGATTTCTTTTCTTTCTTTCTACTCTCCTTTCCCTTTTCTACTTTTCTTATCCTTCCTTTTCCATTCCTTTCCTTTTCTCTCCTTTCCTTTCATTTCCATTCCTTCCATGCAAAGGAATAAAAATTAAAGGAAAGGTATGGAAAGGAAAAAAAAGCAAATTAATGGAAAGGAATGGAAAACGAAGGATAAGAAAAGTAGAAAAGGGAAAGGAGAGTAAAAAGGAAGAAAAAGGATCATATTGGGGTCAATTTAAAATCATTTTGGGGGTTTAGGATCATCTAACGGGCGATTTTGGGGTCATTTTGTAATCTTTTCAAGGTCGTGTTGAGGTTATTTTGGGTTCATATTGGAATTATTTTGGGGTAATTTTAGGATTATATTGGGGGTGTTTTTGGGGTCGATTTGGTATTTTTTAGGATCATTTCGGAATCATTTTGATGACTTTACAAATATAGAAAAAAATAACAAAATTATTGTTTTTAAAAATAATAATAAATTAATTAAATTTATTATGGATACACTTGTTTACATATCAAAGGTCACGAGTACTTTGTACTCAACTCTATTTTTTTTTTCTGTTTAAAGTGATCGTAAGACCTAATTTCAAAACCTATAAATTTTAAATAGCCATAAAGCTTTGTAATTTTCATAAATATTTTTAATTGAAATTACTTTACTTACCTTAAACAGGTTGTCCGCCAAGCCGTTCTTGACCGTCCAATATAGCTCGCCAGTCGTTTCTTTGTTGGGCCAATTGCAGACACCCCGGGAGGGTAAATCGGTGTCCACTTGGTCCTTCCATCGGAGTGGCGGTCCTCCTCTCACGCTGCATCCACCGGCACGTGTCGATAAGAATACCCAGCTCATCGTTAAATCTTCTTCATAGCTCGCATTTTTGGCAGAGATTTATCTATGTACCCACCTACATAAGTGCGTGCACCAGTCGAAATTTAAAACATTACTTACTTACTTACTTAAAATAGTCTTTAACCGCCTAGGCGATTTTGGCCGTCCAAAACATCAGCCTCATTTAATAATATTTTCACCTTCCCTGCAAGAATCTTCTACCAGAACACAAAGCCATCGAAAGAAATTGCACCACCGTGATTAAACACCTGTAGAGTAATAATAAATGAAGAGTCAAGAATTCTGTCTTTTCTAGGTAAAATTGGTTAATTTTCTAAAAAAAAAACTAGTTGAAATGGTTACTACAGCTCCTCATAATGCAAAAGTTATCACACGTTAATTACCCATTAAGGTTCTTGCTGAGCAATTCTAAATTGTGTTCCAGGCCGGGTTGCTATTTTGAGGAACTGTGGATTGTATTGTTCGGCGAATGAGGCCAAATGTGATGGAATTCCAAATTTGGAAAATGAGATTTGTATGGAAAAAATCGCCAAATTTGCAATTTTTAGCCAAATTTGCCAAATTTGGTGCGGTGTAAATTTACTATAACGTTATAACAGTTTTTGCCACAAAACAAATCTGGCAGCACGCAGGTGTTTTTTTTTATGATGTGTTGGTATGTCAATTCTTTAGCACAGTTGAATAAAATTATACACAGGTAGGAAATGACGTGAAAAAATTAAAAATTTGCCAATAATGTTTAAACAAAAAGGGATACAAATCTATTAAACTCTTATTTAAACCGTAAAGTACGCGTAGAAGTGAAATTGTCCTAAAAAGCATTGCGCGCTGAGCATTAAAACAACAATTTGGTAGAGTTGAAAATTTTGCTTGCTCGCCCTTCCGTATTGTTATACAGGTACACAAAAAAGTTGGCACAGCTGGTGCAAATTGTGATTGAGAAAATGCAAAAAAATAAGTAAAATTAACTATAAAGTAAAAACAATTCGTGTTATGAGATGTTGGTTTGCATGTATTTGTTTAACTAGTTAATTGCTGACGTTTATTTGCTAAAAACTTTATTTAAATCGGCCTTCAAAGCAGATGAAAGATAGTAGAACCACTTTACAATCCAATTTCTAGCACTTCAGGCGCACCTATGGGTGGTGCAGTGGCTCTTAATTCACTTCATTTTTCCTTTGGATGATCGGAAAACATTGAACTTACTGTATGCTGCAGAAACTTGCAGTCGCACTCGAGTTTGCTAGTTATTTCTATTAACGCATATTCACCCGCCTCTGCACCACCCCTTTCATTGTGTGGCCCAAAACTCGATAAAGGTGAGCGTGATATTGAAGTGATTTGGCGATGATGACGCATTCACTAACATAAAATCGAGAGCCATACTCTAGGCTTTGTTCATTATAATTACAAAAGATACTAGTTTGAAATTAAACACTACAATAACAACTTCTCTTTCTATGCATTTTTCAGGCTAAAGCACATAATATCACAAAAAAGTGCGAAAATAATTGATACAAGAAAGAAATGGCAGGTGTTCCCACAATACCACCGCTCCTATGCAATACACCGCCACCAATTGATTTCGGCGATGAGGATGATGATTCCGGTTTACCGCCCACATTAGCTCTAGAAGATGATGATGACTTTGGTGATTTCGCATTGGCAACAGATATGATAAATGACGATGGCACAAATGCAGATTGTAAGAGATAAATATATATTTTCAATTCTGAATGCATATTTTTATCATTATTATTATTATTATTAATATAAGGACTTATTACGGCGCAACCATTTACACGATCTTTTGTCGGACCTAAAAACAGTATTTGATTTATTTAAGACTAGTTGGATGCGCCCACACTTCCTAACTGACTTATGTTTCTTGAATGGATTTGCTCCCACAGTGGTCGGGGTACCAGAATCTAGATCTGTTGTTATTCTTTTAGCAGTACCTCCACCTGCTTAGTCGGAAGATTCACTTATAAAAAGTTACATGACGGCCTAGACAGGGCTATACTGATGATGACAGTCCTACATATAAAATTACTATGTTTCTTGAATGAATTTTCTCCCACAGTAGTCGGGGTAACAGAATCTGGATCTGTTGTTGTTATTATTGTAGCAGGCAGGCGCCCGTGATTAGACGGAAGATTCACTTATAAACAGTTACATGACGGACCAGAAAGGGTTATACTAATGTTGACACTCCGGATATGAATCCGGTACGGTTCAGTGCAAAAAACTAAACCTATCAGCCTGATGTCTTTTCTCTTGAAGACTTTTGAAATTCACATTTGTTTGATGTTCACATTCGTAATTTGCAAAGATACGAAGTTGACTTCCCTTAAGTACAGTACCTTTCCTACCCTGCACACTCGCGAAAGCTTTAGAGCTCATATATACCTACAAGCTTAAGTTATTGTTATTGTAACCGTACTGCGCCCTGCCTAGTCAGAATAACCATTTATAAAAAGTCACGTGACGGACCATACAGGATTGTACGGATGTTGACAGTCACGTTCTGGTGTATAGCACCTTGTGGTACTAGCCCGACTGTCCTGGAAACGATTTCGTTGACCCCGTAGTCGGGGTCGAAGTGGATTTTAGTCGCCTCTTACAACCGGCGTACCTGCCTCGGGCATATTCTAAAACCCTAACTCGCTGGGGCATCCAGCAATCCACTAAATTCGGGCACTAGTATTTTGGAGATCTGACCCGGTCATTTAAGTCAAAAGAGGCACGAATAGAGGAATTTTCACACTTTAGACATGCAGTCCGCAACCAACCGCGAAGGCTCCAAATTAAATGGCAACTTGGGCAGCGGTATTTACTTGGAAGACCATTTGCTCTCCTAATGCGTTAAGTTGCTGATCGACTGTAGCATCTTCCAGTTTGAAGTAATAGCAATACAATTCCGTACTATGTTTAGCTTCTAAAAACCTAACATCTTTTTCAATTTGTATCGACTGCCAAACAGCGAACAGCGATCAAATCACTGCAGGGCAAGACCACCCAACTACAATCAATTGCTACTCCACTTCTATTATCTTTTCTATGTTTATGAAATGTTTTCGAGAGGAAATATCAAAGAATATTTCCTCTATTCTATTTCAGGCGAGATCGCACGAAGTGTGCTACTTTTTTTTAGAATCTCGCAAAAAATTCGTATTAATAATCTCCATTTTTCTATCTAATCCAGTGTCATCATTACCCCGCACACCATTGCAATTCGAATTGAGCTCATCAACCACCACAAGTGGCTTTACGGATATTCCCAACACATTTGAAGATTGTGGTAATGCGTCGATTACACCACCACCACTACTGAAAACTACATACAATAGTAGCTCAGCAAAAGAGGAAGATAAATATAAAACTCAACTGAACGAAGCATACAACTATAATATTGCAAAAGCAGTTAATGCAGAAAGTGATCATGTCCAAGGCCATGACAGTGATGAGGAAATTAATAATATTTTAGAAGACAATAAACAGACCACAATTCATTCTAATGATGATGCCAAAATTACAAACTCAACTAGCACTATTAAAGCTCTAACGCCAACCATAGTGGAGCAGGAGGAGGAAACTAATAATACTTGTATTTCAGAAAGTGAACACGGAATTTCACAAAGGTCTCCTACGCTTTTACCTGCTAATGTAGTACTAGAAGACTTAGCAGACGATAGCAGCGATGACGAGTGCCATCGTTCATCACCAAAGAAATCCTTGCCATCATCACAATGCGCGCCTAAAGATGACTTTGATGCTGAAGATTTTTTTGCAATTCATCTTGTTGATTCCTTGACGCCTCCTTCGACACCAAACAATGACAAACCAGTTTCATTTTCAGAGGATATAAATATGAATACATTCCCCAATAATAATAATAA
Organism: Campiglossa producta; assembly: GCA_964058755.1. Classification (NCBI taxonomy): domain Eukaryota; kingdom Metazoa; phylum Arthropoda; class Insecta; order Diptera; family Tephritidae; genus Campiglossa; species Campiglossa producta. Next base: position 28,258,252 of record CAXKVI010000001.1, on the reverse strand, counting down.
TATTATAAATGATTTGAAAAGTCAGCCAGTGCCAAATACCAAAGGTGCGGAGGCGCATGATGATGATGATGATGATTTTGGCGATTTTGCCGATTTCGCGTCAGCTACGGGGCATATAAATTCTGATAATACGACATATGCTACTGTCAGTGCAAATGAAACAGTGTCTGATGCAGTTGCCAGTGAGGGAAGTGAGGGAAAATTGGAGGAGGCGAAAGAGGTACTTTTTGGATATGGAACTCATTCCGTTTCCATACCATTACCATACTATTATCATGACTTCCTTACTTGTTTTATAAAAACAGCTTTTCTAAACAAACTTTTTCCTTTACTTATCCACAGCCTCATGATGACAATGGTACGCCGGCTGCTAATGATGATGAAGATGAAGCTGATTTTGATGATTTCCAAGACTTTTGTGCAGCTCCAGCAGTAGAGCCGACCGCTGCTATAGACATATCAAGAGATAACGCATCAGTCGCAACAACAACAGATAATATAGACACGGAGAAATGTAGAAATGTAGTTGAAGGCAGTGTTGCAAGCATTCAAACGAACGACGAAGTTGATGATGATGACTTTGGTGACTTCGAAGCAGCTACATTTGACACACCTTCACCAGACATAGTTCTACCCTCAACCACAACATATTCACAAGCACCGCCAACTATTACCAGTGCCAATATCAGTGAACGTTTCGGCTTGGTGCTTAAACAATTGTTTCCAACTACAAATGAGCTCGTTGCTGGCAACGATAAAGAAACAAAATTGGTGAAAACTTTACCATGTCTGCAAAGTGCCGAAACAACACTACCTTTTGAGTCAATAGAAACTGCAAAAGCTTTAGAATTCCAGTGGCCACAATCGGAAATGCGTCATGCGCTTATACGTTCAATTGGTATTGATTCGAGGAATATTGTAAGTGCAATCAAAAGAATGCTTATATTAGCAATTAATTAATTTTATTTTATTTCTAGCTCTTTGGCGAAAATTGGAATCCATCAATGCCACGTTTTGCTGCCAATCTCAGCTTTAATCCCCTCAAGCCAATGAAACCACAAACGGCTGCCAACACTAACAATTCCATATCAACAACTAGCATTAGTGCTGGCGCAACATATGCAGACACTAACGCAGATACAATGCAATATAGCACAAATAGCTCTACAATTGCGGCTAATATGGATATTACTAGTTATGCTATGAAAACGGATGTACCTGATGTTGATTTCGATTGGCAAGGCACCGGTTTAGTGAATCCACTTGATGGTAAGTTTGATTATATTAAAAAAGAAAATATTCACTTCTACTTCTAATGCTTATACAAACAAATATCGAAATGAAATGCTTTCGCTGCAAATCAAGCAACAATGGTCGTTTTACTTTTCTTTCTGAATTTAGTTAATTGGCAATGCACATAAATTTAGGCAATTTTTGAAAATTTCGTAATTCCCAAAGTCACATACAACTTTCTATTTATGTTTTAAATGCTTATTTAATTGTTCTAATCTTCATTTGTATATACTTGCAAACTGCATGGAAATTGCTTCGTTTTTTAAATGTTCAACTGTGCTAAAAAGCAAAAACTGCGAAAATATAAATGTATTCAAGTACAAAATGTGTGTAAGTTTAAATAGCGCAATGTTGATTTTTAAAACGTGTATGCCAGATATAGTAGCTTTTATTAAATTTGTGCTTTTTTAGACTTTTGCTTGCGTTTTAAACGTACTTATTAAAATTTCGAATTCCAGTTTGCTTTTTAATGAAAATAGTATTGGTGGCTCTTTATTTAACAGAACATGGCATACATTAAAAAAATGTCATATACTCTTTAATTTTGAATTTCGAATTGTTTTCGAACATTATTTCAATTTGACAATTAGGAAGATCAATATCAAAAAAGAGAAAAAAAAAACAGATAAACAGACAGTATTCACTTTTTAAACCGATAATTTTTTTTTGTCAATAGTGATCTTTTCGAATCAATGACTTTTCGAAACCGGCGACTTTATTGGAACCAAATGACTTTTCGAAGCCGGTAACTTTTTTGGAATGACTTCCAATTTATTTTTTTGTGGATCTGATCACTTTTTCTCGTCACTAGTGACTGTTTTGAATCAATGCGATTTTTCGAGGCCAGCGACTTTGTCAATTTTAAAAATTTGTATTATTATTTAAAGAATTTGCTTAGTTTTGTTATCATTACTGTAACATCACACAAACATACAGCTATTAAATTGTACAACAGCCGGCTAGGTATGGGACCAAAGGTACATGGCCTACACGGCTAGTTTCTTGTATTGCCGGTTCTACGAGAACGGTACCAGTACTTGTGCTGTACCCATCTTGCCGAAACGACCCGGGCCGTTTTCTTATATCGACCCGGCCAAGAGCAATACACACGGGGTGACCCTGTCTGACATTTAGGCAGGGCTACACCTCGCTACAACAACAACAACCAAACCAATTTTTTTATAGAGATTAAGACATAAGTAAAAAAGCTTTCGAAGTTCGAAATTGGTATTCTAAATGTTTTGTTTAAAAAGTTGAGAAAGACAAAACTTGGGCATGGCCCGCTTGCCTCTCTTGTTTGATTGGTGCCCGTTTTCTATTTAAAAGTGTTTGTAGAAGTGCTATACAGGACCAAAGTGAGATATTCGAAAAATTAAAAGCCGCAAATTTTTAAATACATACATATATAATATTTCTTCATGCATACACTTTCAAAGCAAAAAAGTACACCAATCAACTAAGAGGAGCAAGAAGGCCCCGTCCACATTAAACCTTTTCTAATTTTTCAAACAAAACAATTACAAAATCAAATCTTCGAAGGGTTCGATCTTCAAAAAAGTTGGTTCGGTCGAAAACCCAGAAAAATAGTTGATTTTGTCGTATAGTGTGATTATTGGTAGTTTGAAAAAAAAAAAAAAAAAAAAATTATGCAGTTTTACCACTACAACTTTATGTTATATATTTGACTTTTAACTAATTTTGCTTGTTCAATTACTCACAGCTTTTGGCTAACTTTTCCCTTTTCTGTAATTTTGTTAATGCTTCTGTTACTTACATACCCTATCTAATTATCACTAACAAGATATTAACAATAATTTAATTTAATTATTCTTTAATCTTCGGTTTGATAACCAACAAACAAAAAAAACACACATATGTATGTAACTGTCTAACATAATACAACAACAACACCAAAAAACTACTCGATACTAATTGAAAATCGAATCTAATGATGAACTAAAAAAAAAAATCAAACTAAAATATTCAAAAAATGTAAAAATGATTAGCATCACATGTTCACACTTTACTATTGGATCTAGACCAAGTTATGCTGTTGGCTACTACTAAGTTTGATAACTTAAATGTTGATTCCTCCTCCTCCTCCTTCTTCTCTACATGTGCAACAATGGAACAATTAACAACGACAACTATTGCAAATACAACTTCAACAACAACAATTACAAATGCAAATAAACAATCAACATTATTACCAACACATTCATCATCATCATTATTATTAATTTCTAATCATTCATCTATGCCCTATAACTCTACGCTTTTGTGCAAATCAAATCTAACCTCAACCCAAAAACTCGAAAATATTTGCACTTATGAAAATTTTATTGGCGGCTATCATGCTTCTAACACTCTTCCCAACACTGCTACTAACATTTCTTCACTTAACGCTCAACGTCGTACTTTTGGCAAACGCAACACCAATAATATTGAAACGTTCATGTATTTGAATAATCTTACTAATCAAATTGCTGATTATAACCAAAATCAAACATATCCTGTCAACACTGAAATTTCGTATGATGTGGACATTTCAAATGCAAATGATCATTTAACAATATTAAAATACGACGCTTTAAATAATCAAAATAAAACCGTCTTAAACAATCAATCAATGGGCTCAAATGTCAACTTTCATTTGCGGGAATGTAGTTGTAAGTTAAAACCATTGTTGTTGTGGCATGTTTTTTGAGATATTTTCAATGATGTAGGCTAAAGTAGGACAAGGTGCCGCACCTTTTATGCCTCTCTAGGGTAAAAGGTTAGATAACGATTCGAGAAACTGGAAAGAAAATGGAGGCTTAGTTCTCGATATCGAGAAAAAGGTTTGATTTCTAATTGAATTCTAATGTATTTCTTTAATGTGATTCAAATGTGCTCGAATTTACGTTAGTTCGCTAATCGTTTTCGAGTCGATTTCTAGTGTAGTTTTCTAACATTTTTCTCGATTCGAGAACTACACTAGTTTCGAATGTGCAAAACAAAAATTTCGCTAACGTTAGATTCTGTGTTAGCTGGAGGTTTTGACTAAATTAAAAAAATTAATGAAATTAAACAAAAAATTAATTTCAAAATAAATTAAAATTAAATTTAAAATTAAATTAAAATTAAATTAAAGTTAAATTAAAATTAAATTAAAAGTAAATTAAAATTAAATTAAAATTAAATTAAAATTAAATTAAAATAAAATTAAAATTAAATTAAAATTAAATTAAAATTAAATTAAAATTAAATTAAAATTAAAATTAAAATTAAATTCAAATTAAATTAAAATTAAAATTAAAATTAAATTAAAATTAAATTAAAATTAAATTAAAATTAAATTAAAATTAAATTAAAATTAAATTAAAATTAAATTAAAATTAAATTAAAATTAAATTAAAATTAAATTAAAATTAAAATTAAAATTAAATTAAAATTAAATTAAAATTAAATTATAATTAAAATTAAAATTAAAATTAAAATTAAAATTAAATTAAAATTAAAATTAAAATTAAAATTAAAATTAAAATTAAAATTAAAATTAAAATTAAAATTAAAATTAAATTAAAATTAAAATTAAATTAAAATTAAATTAAAATTAAATTAAAATTAAATTAAAATTAAATTAAAATTAAATTAAAATTAAATTAAAATTAAATTAAAATTAAAATTAAATTAAAATTAAATTAAAATTAAAATTAAATCAAAATTAAATTAAAATTAAACTAAACTAAAATTAAATTAAAATTAAATTAAAATTAAATTAAAATTAAAATTAAATTAAAACTAAATTAGAATTGAAATTGAAATAAAATTAAAATTAAAATTAAATTAAAAAAATAATTAAAATTGAAATTGAATTTAATTTTAATTTTAATTTTTTTTAAATTTAATTTCAATTTCAATTACAATTTCAAATTCAATTTCAATTTAATTTTTAATTTAATTTTAATTTTAATTTTAATTTTAATTTTAATTTTAATTTTAATTTTAATTTTAATTTTAATTTTAATTTTAATTTTAATTTTAATTTTAATTTTAATTTTAATTTTAATTTTAATTTTAATTTTAATTTTAATTTTAATTTTAATTTTAATTTTAGTTTTATTTTTAATTTCAATTTTATTTTAATTTCAATTTTAATTTAATTTTAATTTTAATTTAATTTTAATTTAATTTTAATTTAATTTTAATTTAATTTTAATTTAATTTTAATTTTAATTTAATTTTAATTTAATTTTAATTTAATTTTAATTTAATTTTAATTTAATTTTAATTTTAATTTAATTTTATTTTAATTTAAATTTAATTTTAATTTAATTCTAATTTAAATTTAATTTTAATTTGAATTTTAACTTCAATTTCAATTTCAAATTCAATTTCAATTTTAATTTTATTTTTAATTTTAATTTTAATTTAATTTTAATTTAATTTTAATTTAATTTTAATTTTATTTTAATTTTATTTTAATTTAATTTTAAGTTAATTTTAATTCAATTTTAATTTTATTTTAATTTAATTTTAATTTAATTTTAATTTAATTGTAATTTAATTTTAATTTAATTTTAATTTAATTTTAATTTAATTTTAATTTTAATTTTAATTTTAATTTTAATTTTAATTTTAATTTTAATTTTAATTTTAATTTTAATTTTAATTTTAATTTTAATTTTAATTTTAATTTTAATTTTAATTTTAATTTTAATTTTAATTTTAATTTTAATTTTAATTTTAATTTTAATTTTAATTTTAATTTTAATTTTAATTTTAATTTTAATTTTAATTTTAATTTTAATTTTAATTTTAATTTTAATTTTAATTTTAATTTTAATTTTAATTTTAATTTTAATTTTAATTTTAATTTTAATTTTAATTTTAATTTTAATTTTAATTTTAATTTTAATTTTAATTTTAATTTTAATTTTAATTTTAATTTTAATTTTAATTTTAATTTTAATTTTAATTTTAATTTTAATTTTAATTTTAATTTTAATTTTAATTTTAATTTTAATTTTAATTTTAATTTAATTTTAATTTAATTTTAATTTTATTTTAATTTAATTTTAAGTTAATTTTAATTCAATTTTAATTTTATTTTAATTTAATTTTAATTTAATTTTAATTTAATTGTAATTTAATTTTAATTTAATTTAATTTTAATTTAATTTTACTTTAATTTTAATTTAATTTTAATTTAATTCTAATTTAATATTAATTTTAATTTTATTTTTAATTTCAATTTCAATTACAATTTCAAATTCAATTTCAATTTTATTTTTAATTATTTTTAATTTTAATTTTAATTTTAATTTTATTTTTAATTTAATTTTAATTTAATTTTAATTTAATTTTAATTTAATTTTAATTTTAATTTTAATTTTAATTTAATTTAATTTTAATTTAATTTTAATTTAATTTTAATTTAATTTTAATTTAATTTTAATTTAATTTTAATTTAATTTTAATTTAATTTTAATTTAATTTTAATTTAATTTTAATTTAATTTTAATTTAATTTTAATTTAATTTTAATTTAATTTTAATTTAATTTTAATTTAATTTTAATTTAATTTTAATTTAATTTTAATTTAATTTTAATTTAATTTTAATTTAATTTTAATTTAATTTAATTTTAATTTAATTTTAATTTAATTTTAATTTAATTTTAATTTAATTTAATTTTAATTTAATTTTAATTTTATTTAATTTTAATTTAATTTTAATTTAATTTTAATTTAATTTTAATTTAATTTTAATTTAATTTTAATTTAATTTTAATTTAATTTTAATTTAATTTTAATTTAATTTTAATTTAATTTTAATTTAATTTTAATTTAATTTTAATTTAATTTTAATTTAATTTTAATTTTAATTTAATTTTAATTTAATTTTAACTTAATTTTAATTGAATTTTAATTTTTTTTTAATTTAATTTTAATTTAATTTTAATTTAATTTTAATTTAATTTTAATTAAATTTTAATTTAATTTTAATTTAATTTTAATTTAATTTTAATTTAATTTTAATTTAATTTTAATTTAATTTTAATTTAATTTTAATTTAATTTTAATTTAATTTTAATTTAATTTTAATTTAATTTTAATTTAATTTTAATTTAATTTTAATTTAATTTTAATTTAATTTTAATTTAATTTTAATTTAATTTTAATTTAATTTTAATTTAATTTTAATTTAATTTTAATTTAATTTTAATTTAATTTTAATTTTATTTTAATTTTAATTTAAATTATATAAAAATAAATTAAACAACGAATTAAAAATTAAATTAAAATTAAATTATGATTGAATTAAAATTAAACTAAATTAATTAAAATTAAATTAAATTATCACTTAAACTGCTAGTCATAAAGTGTGAATTGTTTAGTTTTACAAATATTTTAATATTAAAAAAAAAAAAACACAACAAATTGTATAGATACTTAATTTCCAAGTGTCACACTATTAGTATCTTTTTAAACAAAAATGTGTCCACCTAGACGCTTAGGCCACAAATAAGCCCTAAAACTGCATGAACACTCTTTTTTTCAATGCTTTTAAGACTCTTAAATGCGTCATTTGCTGCCCTACTTTACCCTACACAAAGTTTGATGCAAATATTTATCTTCATAATGGATGTATGTATGGCTTTCAAAACGTTTTTTTTTTATCTTTAAGTTGCTCATAAAAAAAAAATTACTGTCTTATTTAATACTAATAAAATTACAATGAGGACTAATGAAATTCCTTTATTTTTTTCTTAACTACGAAATAAATTAAAATTAAATATAACTACTTAAACCAAAATGAATTAAAATCATTAAAATAAAAAAAAATCAAATTAAATTAAATAAAATTTAACTAAATTAAATTAAATTAGAAAATATTAAATTCGTAACTAATTTAAAATTGAGTTGATTTTTGGTCGGTAATAAATATATATCTGTTACTAGTGTTTTATTTACAAAAGGCCGTTAGCTCAAAAATAAAGTAAAAGATATGTAATAAATTTAAAATAAAATAAGAAACCGGGGGAAAAAATTAAGAAACAAAAAAATAAAAAAAAAATGAAATAAAATAAAGAAAAAAAAAAGTAAAATAAAATAAATTAAACTAATTTTAATTAGTTTTTCCTTTTACTACGTAGCTTTTTTCTCATCCGTTTCTTATATTGCTACTTACTTCCTGTTGTCATGTATTTTTTAAAGTTTCTTTAAATCCAATTAATTTAATATAACTAAAATGTCGCACTTTATTTACAGGGGTCAAGGGCGAGACAAACGCGCGAGAGACTGAAACGCTTCACACGACGCCGCCTGTTGCACGGTTTGATACACCCGATGACCAGCACCAATCGCATACAACCTTTACAACCAACGACGACGATGATATTCCAGAAACCTTAGACAACATAAAAAATATTGAAGTGATGGCAGCAGTAACAGCAGCACCACTAGCAGAAGTAGCGCATACAACAATACTACCATTGGATATTACAACAGCACAACATTTTGACACCACACAAGATGCTAATATTACTGGCAACAACAACAACACCAACAACAACAACAATAGTCATAACAGTAAAATATATGATAATAGCGCTATTTTATCAACATTGCGTTTGGGTGCTAATATGCCTGAAATTATTATGGACGATGATGATGATGATGAAACAGTTGTAACATCTACTTATGCAGGCCCTTTAAAGGAGACACACATTTATACGCCATCAAAAACGGAGCTAGCAGCAGCGAAATCTGCTAAAGCAGCAACAATTAATAGTGAACCAATTGATTTTGATTATGAAATTGCAGCAGCGGGTATAATTATTGATGAGAAAGTGGTGAAGAAGGAATATCGCGATGTAGAGTATAATCCTGGTTTTAGTTTGGAAATAGTAAATGAGTATGCTGAGGAATTGCCTGTGGGCACACCAACAACAGTGCTACCCATTCAAGCACATACTCCACCAACGGCAGCTGAATTTGATAATGATGATTTTACGGAATTCACGGAATTTCAATCTGTTGCACCGACAACACAAGCGCCAGCTACGGCAAGTACAAAAACTTCTGCATTCCCAGTAGCAGCAACTACAACAAGTAAAACAATAAATCCAAACATACAACCCGTCCTCCCAGCAGCTGTGACCAAAACAAAAGAATCTAGTAATACGCCAAGTCGTACGAATTCACCCTCAATTATAGATAATATGATACTCAGTCCAGCAATATTGTTGCCACAATCTATACCGATAGGTGGTAAAAATACAAAGAAATCCACCACGCCAGCTATTGAATGGGGCGATTCAAGCGCAAATATCGATCCAGATGAGTTGGCGCGCATTGAAGAACTCTTTCCTCAACCCAAAATGACAGCAGCAGCAGCAACAGCAAACTTGACACCGACGCACGCAAATGCTGAGCAGAAAAAAATAGTTGCGACCACAACTATAAGCGCTACAGTAGCTATGAAAGAGCAGGACTCTACGCTAAACGATGACTATTGGTCAGAATTTGTATCAGTGCCGGCGCAACCACAACTGCCAAGTCACACAAGCCGACTCAACAATAATAGTGGCGCTAATGCAATCAGAAACAATAATAATAACAATAACAATCAATTGTGCATAACAGCAAATAATGCGCTACGTTCACCACGCTTACAACAACACCCACAACAACAGCAGCTGAAAGTGCAACGTACACTTACGCCAACATTGCAGCAACAAAAGTCCAACGCATCTTCAAACGCAGTGTTATCCAGCTCCAGAGTTAGCGCTAATGCAACTAATATATACAACAACAGTAGCACTAGTAATAGCAATAGTAATAATAGTAACAGTAATGATGATGATTGGTCTGATTTTGTGTCAAATACAGCAACAGCGCCACCTCCAACAGCAACAGCTTCGTCAACCCCCTCTTTCGCGCCTGCGCCACAATTTAATAGCGCCGCTTGGCAAAATGCCAACTTTTATAACAATCCTCTAGGTTTATATCATCAACATGCACGCAATGCCACGTCTTTGTTGACACCACAACAGCAGCAATTACAATTACAACAACAAATACATGTTATGCAAGATTTCTCTACAGTACCAACAACAACAGCAGTCAACCGTCCTCATACAAACTTGCAGCATAGCAATATGGCGTATATGAATAATATGCAGCAACAACATTCCTCTAATACATATTCCCACTTGCAAGTGGGTAATGCTAGAGTAGCGCCTAGCATATCACTTATACCTGATTTGGGTTTTGTAGCACCAGCGTTGCCAGTTCATACAGCATTTGTCAATGTATTGCCCAAGACAAGCTTTAATAGCGGCAGCAATAAAAAATGACGTTTGTTAAATTGCGAACAAACGCATCAACGACGTGCTAATCGTACAACGACGACGCTCCTTACACATTCCTATCGCAAACACGTCTTACCGAATGCTAGTCCTGTGACAGCTGCTGCCACCACCAATAATACCATGCATGATATCCTAACATAGAAGAAGAACAGCTGACGGCTTAGAAGTAGGTACATTAGAAGGCAATAAATTTATGAAAAGTCGTAGTTTTGATGTTGATTAGCGTCCCAAATTTTGTATAGTTTAAGTTGCTTAAACTCTCATTATCGATTTTGATTAACTGCTGGTGTTGTAAATCCACGCGTTTCTAAAAAAACATCCTAGAAAAAAGGAGCATATCTACTCCTTATAGAAAATTTTATTGTTTTATATTTTTTAACCTGTTTTGAAATTGTTAAATTTCTGACATATATACGTTTAAGTGGAACCATCTTTTTATTGTTTGAATAACGGTAAATCATATATATTTCCAAAACGTTACAACAGTGCTTCAGCCGCAGGAAAAATTCATTTTTTTGAATATCTAATTTTCAGATTAAACAATTTATTACTACTTTGCATGAAATTGAAAGTTTTTTACAAAATCATGGTATCAGAAGTCAGGAAAATTGCATTCAAATAAAAATGCCAAGAACTTTTGCAAACCTTAACTATATATTTTGCATATAACTTTTAAAGGTGTGTTATTAGTAGTGATTTTATACGAAATTGGCTAAATAAAGAAAAAATCAGTGCAGTCGACCAAATAATAAAACAAATATAAACCATAAAAAATTATACTTCATAAATGTTCTCTTTGCTACTTTGAATAGACAAAAAGTTTGTGTGCCACAGCGTGCTACACCTTCTAATCACAATAAAATGAAAATTTGGAATATTTTCTATCGATTTCAGAAAATAGTTATTGCCCAAATTTGCCCCCCTTGATTTAAGGACGAAAAATCACTTCAAATTTTCATAAAAGACATAGAGAGAGAAATAATTGGTTATACTACCTATTGGAATGATTTAAAAGGAAACTGAAGAAGCGCGAAATAATGATTACAGAAAGTAAAGATTTATGTTTTTTAGGAAATTCTTTTAGGATTTTTACCAATACAGATGTTAATAATAACACTGCTGGCAACTTCTGACCAACAAAAAAAAAAAAAAATTTAGTGTGGAGCTATTGCTGTAAATAAAAGCATATTATTTGTTTGACATGGGAATAGGCAAAAGATGCTATGCATATGACCAAAATCGATTACCTACTTAGCGATCTTATGTCTACTTGTGTATGTCTGTATGTATTTAATTTGTTAAGTTTATTTTGAATATAAAAGCAGCTGTTTTTTTTAACTCGTTATTAATTTATTAAGTAGTAGTGTATGTATGTTTTAGACATGTTTTGTGTAAAGAAAAAAAGAATCATAACTCAAAATGTAATATGTATTGAAAAGTTGAAAAGCTCTACTACAAATATAGTACCTAAATATTGTAGCCTATGCAAAAAAGCGAGTATTTAGAAAAAAAAAAAAAATATTAAAATACCTATAGAGCCAAAATTTTAGTTACGATGAGAAGTGCGATGTATATCAACAAAATTATCAATAACCAACTTCGAAATAAAAATGTAATATAACCACATAAAAACGTATTATTATAGTAGATCCAAAATCCCATACAAAAGTGTTATTAATATGTATGTATGTGTGCAGTTGTACTTAGCAAACTAGTATGGAATATTAAGTATTCACAATTAATAGTTAAATAAAAATATTTTAAGCAAAAAAAAAAAGAAAAACAATAATTTTTTGTTTCAATTTATTGTACGACATATTAAATGTATTGTTTTTGTTTTTAGTACTTAAACAACAATTGAGTAAATAAATAAGCCTAAAGTTTTTGAAAAATAGATCAAGTGTTTTATTTATTCATACATCACGACAGCTCAGTGGAAGGCATCCAAACTTAAGAAACTGTCAAATACAGCACAAATTGTTTGAAAAACTTCCAGCTCAAAATTTTCTTTTGAGATAGGGTGTTTTTATGCTACAACTAGCAGATTTCTGCGAGTTTGTCTGCGAAGCTGGTATATATCGACTACAGCGCCATCTAACGCGTCTATTTCTGCTTTGATTACATATCAAAAATATGCCAAAAAACAACAAAATCGGATCTTAAATAAGGATTTTATAAATATAGCGACTTCAGCGCCATCTACCGGGGAAAATATACCATATGCTGAGAGAACTTATCCAAAGAATAAACTGTCGTGGGAAAACTAGGCCCGCTCCTTTCCTGGAACTACAATTTTTTTTATAAACCCTAAAAAATTGTTTTCAGCTTACCTTTATATCCGAAGTGGTAGCAGCATCAGATCCGAAGGGTTAATGACCACTGCCGATAGGCTACACTGATGTTTTAGTTTTTTTATTCACTAGTACCAACGTCATAGTAGTGTAGGTCACTGTACACAGTAAAAAACCATAGCCTTAATTTTTAATTCATTTATTTTATTTTGTATTTTTATTGTAATTTTCGTTTTGTTAAGAATTTAGCTTAAATCTAATTTACAATTTATTAGTTATTTATATTTTTACACATACGCTTAATAGCTGCTTCACATTAAACTAATTTTGTGTGTGTGTTAATTTGGTTTAACTACATATTTATCGTTATCATTAGTATGTTCAGTAATTTTTACTTTATTTATAATTATAATTATACATATTTTAAAAGTTTCACAGACACGAAATGATTAGGACATATTTGTTGTTGTTGAGATATTTTCAATATATGTATGTATAGTACATACATAAATATATACCCAGATGTAGGCATAGACATTAGGGTGTTTCCAGGTGAATTTTTTTTGTACAAACTTAAAATTTATTTTCTTATTTGCTTTTCAGTTTGAACAAAAAAATCCACTTAAAAAAGAAACACCCTAATGTACTTTTTCGTATATTTAAGTACATATTTCACTCATACGTAAATATTTACAAATTATTTGCAATCATTTACATACAATAATAATAACATTGAAAGCATTAAGTACGCTGTTCTTCTTCTTATTTGTCTATTTTTGTTGCGGGGCTTGAAAAAATGTTTTTGTTTTTTTTTTTCTAAAACATTGTTATTACATTTTAATTTTCTCTTTAATAACACATAGAAAGTACACAACACAATGAAAAGCTTTTCTTGAATTTTTTTTGTCTTTAATCAGAACTCACAAGTACACACAATTTCAGTTACTTAAATTTACAGTATTTTATTTAATTTCATTTTCACAGAGTTGATTTTAATTGACACAAATATTTATAAGTCGGCAAATAACTACAGTGCATTTTTTTTTAGAAAATTTGTAGTAAAAAAAAAAATTATAAAATTTGAAAATCTATATGAGAACTTTTTTCTAATTCGTTTAAAAATACTTAGGAAGGTGCCGTTGGTGAAGATTTGCAGTGGGTTAATGCTGGAGATAGTACAAAAAAAAAAAAAATAAATAAAAAAAAAATAAAAAAAAATTAAAAAGCCAAAAAAAAAAAAATTAAAAAATAATAATTGGAAATAAAAAACAAAATAAAATAAAAGCAAAATGAAAAAATGTAAAAGAAAATAAAAAAAGAATATGTGGAATGAAAAAATTAAAATGTTATAAACTTTTTCACCTTATTTTGCTTTAATTTTATTTTG
>CAXKVI010000001.1:28231421-28238921 GCA_964058755.1 Campiglossa producta | reverse complement strand
GTTAGTGCTCGTGCTGCGCCGCAGGTGTTGGCGCTCAGCGGCTACAGGCGCGCTCGCAATCGTAGTTGCGCCGCCATTCGTATTGCTGCTGCTGGTGGAATTTGTGGAAGTGTTTGTGTTTTTGTTCTGGGTTGTTGCACTCAAATTTTGTGCATCATGCGGGAAGGTACTTTGCGGCTGATATGTGGTGGTGGTGGTGTTGTTGCTATTGGTGGTGGACGCGCTCCGCAGATTCATATTTGAATTGCTGCGTCGCGCCGCCGCTATAGGCGGATCTTTACTATTCTTTGAAGCGCTATTCAACTTCAAATTTAAACTGCTACGTTTCTTTGATTTGGCTAAGACTTGATTTTGATTTTGTGTTGCTGCGCGCAGATTTTGTGTGCTGCCAAAACTGCGTCCTAAATTGCTGGCAGTAGGGGCTTGCTGCTGCTGTGCCACCGAGCTACTTTCACTCAATTTGCGCGCCGCGGCATGCGTGGGCGCGAATGGATTGTTGGTGGAGAATGAATTGGAGCGATTGTAGTTGTGCACGCGTTGTTTTTGTAGCGCGCCATTTACAGCTGTTGTGCCGTGCCCTTCGGGTGCCACTTTATTCATACTCGTGGAGCTCGTTCTGCTTGCTGCGTTTGTTTTACTCGATGCTGCGCTCGATTTACTTACAGCGTTTGGTTTACTCGCTGCATTCGCGCTCGTTGTTGCCGACGCCGCGCTAAAGTTCGCTATTGCTTCGTTTTCGTTCGTGGGCTTAACGCTCGCTGCTTCGGCGCTGCTGCCGCTAAATTGCATATTTTCATAGAAAGGATTCTCCATTTTGGAAGGAATTGTTTTTGGATTGAGTGTTTCATAGTTTGGTTCGTTTAAGGTTAATATTTGATTGTCTTCGTTATTGTTCGTGCGCAGTAGTAGCGCAAAGCGCTTGCTTTTGACCTCGCCTTCGCCGCCGCCACTGCCAGAGTTTTTACTCCCCTCACTATTTTGATTGCTGCCCTTTCGTTTGCCGTCGACAGCATTCGCAGTTGAGCGCGTCGTCACCCGTTTTTGTTTATTCGCTGCACCGCCTATTACGTGCGTTTTCACCTTCGGATTTTTGGAGAGCCGTAGCGCAAACTTGAATGGTGGCTTATAGACGACTTGCAGTTTCACCTTGTCGTTGACCAGATTTGTCACTGACTTTGACTTTTGCGGTGACTTTTGCACTAAGCGCTCGGGTGTGGATTGCGATTTGCTCATCACCTTGCGCATCTTTGACGAGTGCTCGATATGCGAGAGCGGTTGCACTACAATCGGCGATTCGAGCAACCATTTTTGCACTTTGCCGAATGTGTTCGTGTGCCCCGCATTACCGCTAACACTCGCCGTATCTTGTGCAGTGCGCGACGAGTAATCAATGATTTCTTTGTTGTGCTTTTTGAAGCGTTTCGTCTTCGTCGGCGGCTTTACATCGTTGTCCATTTTGAGCGCCGCCGCGCTGGGTGTGTTTAATGCCGCCGCAAGTGTTGTATTTGTTTTCAACGCTGCACCTCCTCCACTACCAATGCGATTTTTCTTGTTACGCATGGGTTTGACAATTTGCGCGACGTTTGCGCTACTCACCACACCCGCACCACCACCAACTCCTGGTACTACCACTGTTGCTGTTGACGCCGCCGCCGCGGCTGCGGTTGTTGCAGCGGCGCTTAGTTTTCGCGTATGTACTGATTTTGCCGCCTTCGCTTTTCCACCTCCGTTGCTTATTATTTTTCCACCCGCGCCTATATTGCCATTACTGCCACTCCTGTGCGCATTCTTGTTGCTTTTGTTGCTGCGCTCGCCGCGTACTTTTTTCTTGAATGGAACTTTTGTACGGACGGCCGTGTGTACGATTACGCCGTTGTTGTCGTCGGGTAGACGCACGGTTTCGGTTGTGGCGCTGTGTATAATCGTCACCGATTTTAGTTTCAGATTCGAGCGTTTCGTCAATAGCTTCGTGCTGAGAGTCTGCGGAAGAGAGAGGAGAGTGGTAGAAGGAAGTTTAATGGTTGAAAATAGCTGGTTTGTTAGTTTTAACTAGCTTAGACGACGTTATTAGCGTTATTCTTAATGCCTAGCGATATGATGAACTATAGGCTAATATTACTAGACTGAAGGCTATAATAGGTGGTAAGACAGAGAAAAGTAAATTTTTCCTCTCATAAATATTTGTTAATCCGGTAGGGAGAATGTCATCCCATGAATACGTTGGAGAAATCAATTCGGCCCGCTTACGTCCCTTAATATCTAAATAAACAGTTATACTCGGAGAGCCTGTGAGATAGATGTTCACCCATGAGGAAATATTTAGGGTAAATCGTTAGGCTGTTGCCTCGTTGCTTGCAAGTGAGCGCCTGAGCATAACAAACGACATCCATCGATTGGTCTGTGCGTTCATAACTCTCCCACTAGTTTAAAGTCTCACTGAAAACATGGACCTACCGAAAACAATTTTAATGCATTTGATGATATGGAATTTAGCATTATGATGATGAAAGAGGATTTTCAATCACTCTAGCTTGTTAAAGATTTGCGAATGTGTTGTAATAAAAGTTATGAGAACCATGTCAATCTAGCACTTTTACATGAAATCTTAAGCGCCAGTTATACGGGTTATACGCCGCAACAGCACGTATATAGATAAAACTCAGCCACTTACTGGTTACGCGCATTTGCATAGCCATCTTCGCTTCATATTCATCATTTAACATTTGTGTTGCAACCTTCAATATCTTTGAAAATAAACACATAAAGTCTTAACTGTACAAACTTATGCATAAATACATACATATATGATTAAACAAAATCTTAATACTTAACGTTTTTTATAATAAGATAAATTTTTCGAGCTAAAGGCCAGTTTTTTTAATTTTTACATTTATTTATTTTTACTTTTTATTTTATTTTTTATTCAAAGTGAAGACCACCTGTCTATCAGGTCCAACCGCATCCTCTAACAGATTTACAATCCAGTCCTGCGTCGGGGTAAACAGATTTATGATCCGCAGCATCCTGAGGACTCTCTCGCGCTCTGCAGGGATGGCAGGGGTAGACTTTACCCAATCTTGCAGCTGCTGCATTGTACAGTGCAACAGTTCTTGAATCCTCGCAAGCAAATGCATACTTCGATCTGAACCAGGTGCTATCCCGCATCAGGACCTCGCGCCGTACGTTACCGATTGCGTTCAGCACGTACTTCCATCGGTATATAGGGATAGTCCTGGGTCACTTAAGCAAAGCTGAGTTTTCCCATTACGGAGGTATTCTGATTCCGCTTCCTATGGGGTTTTAACTCCACGTCCGATCTCTGACGTTTGAAGGGATTTCCGTTTACCCCCTTTGACGCATAAACACTTTAGTAATTTGGTGTCAGTGTTTGCGCTATTTCTTCCACAGATCCTTGCGGCCTTTCTTTTATCCCATTTCGAATGGGGAAATGTCTCTTGGGGAGAGTTCCAACCCGTAGTTGCCACCCTCCCTTTGTGGAAAGCTTAGTTACGGCTTCGGATATCTCAGGCCAAGTCATGAGACCCCTGCCACAGACGTTAAGAGATTGTTTTTCGTACCGGCGCGTAATAGAGATTTAGCATCCGCCGCTGTCAGCTTAACTGCATTTGCAGTCGCACTGGTGCTTGCTTGATAGAAATGTAGGGGTTGTCCCCTTACGTTGTGCTCTCTCTCTCTTGCTCCAGCATTTCTTTCCTTTGCTGCGCAGTAAACGTGATTCTTGCGGGTTTTGTTTTAGTGTTTTTATTCATGATGTTTCTACGACCACTAGTCGCACGAGGCCAGCTAAGGGTCAAGGGTAGAGTATGGGGAAAGTGTGTCGTCCGCTTCGGCAGAGCCCCATACCGCGGTAAGACCATAGTTACCTCTGAGGCGGCCCGATATGTGAGAGGCTCCGTTCGACTAAAGCCAAGATGGGCAGTGCCGCATGGGCACGGTGCCGCATAACACCCTGGATTGGGAGGGGGTAGATCTTTGTCATCGCGCCAGAGAAATGCGCGGCTACTGTAGTGATGCAGTGCGATGCGGAGCTATGATCACATGGGTAGCGTAGCTCTGTGGCAATTCACTAAGCCTTCGTACCGCGTAAAGGTGTCCACCCTTCATTTTATTTTATTTATACTATTTGATTTTGTTTAATATTATTTTATTTTATTTTTGTCGACTTGAACATCCATTTCTTTTAAACAGTTCTAAGAAGAAGAATTAAGAACTTACCAATAAAACGAAAACTCCCAAAGCCGCGAAAACAAAGGTATACCAGTTATGTTGAACCCATCTCTTAAATGTTGCTATACTCTCTTCAGATAGCAAAAGCTTGCGCAACGTTGCCAATGGACCAGACGGATCGACTTCGCGACATTTTTGGAATACATCACAATAACTGAAAAGACGAGTAGAGACAAAATATATTTTTTAAAAATGAACCAAATTTAGGTCTAACTACAACACTCACCCATTATAATCGTTGCATGGCGTACCCGGTTTCGCAAACATATCCGGCACATCAAATGGCGGCTCATTCCATTCAAACGAACTGCGACATGCATTACCCTCACCAGGCAATTTACAACACAATTCACACGATTTGATTTTATCATCATTTGGCCCCGGTATGCATTGGCACGATTCAAGGCCATAGGCCAAACAAATACTACCCGTACAATCGCCCATATAACAAACAAATTCCTTATTACAAATAGTCTTATTCGGTTTATTAACCGATGGTGGACATTGTGGCATACGACCATCACAAAAGCTCGGATCGCGACAACCATTATCATCGCGACACTTATCACCAAATTTCACTTTACAATCGCTTGTACAGCATGGCCCTTGTGATGGACTGCAGCGGGCGCGTGGTGTTAATGTGCATGGCTTCTCGTCTATGCGCGGATGGCGTGACATTGGGAAACAGCATGTGTCCTTGCAATCTTCTTCCCAACCACAATCGCACTGCTCACCCGTTTCAACAACACCGTTACCACAAATGGCTGCCTGCGGCTCGGTGAAACAACCTTTGGCGCTACGTGCTTTTGCATTTAGTACAGGTTCTATGGATTTCAATGAGCATGGCGAAAATTTGTTGTTGTTCTTTTTATCACCCGATGTAGCGCGCGCAAACATAATGAAATTACCATCCTCGCCGCCGGGTGTACATTGTTCGGGATCGTGCTGTTCGGTCGTGTCAATGTGGATGAATGATGGCAATTGCAGGAAAATTGTTTGTTTTTGTTTTTGTTGGTGGCGGCATAATAATTATTATATGGTGAATAAAGTGAAAAGAAACGTTGTTATTAATGGTAAATATCAATGGATTTTGATTGAATTCTGAGCGGGCTAATATAATAAGCGATAATCACGGTTATGATTTTTTTTCAGTGAGAGGCAAAAAATAAATATCGAGTTAAATATTTTACGCTGGCGACACACTATGCCTCTGTTTCGTTCTTAAAAAGTCATTCCGTTATCGGTTTGGTTCCTAGTTTCTTCCGTTTCGATAACAGACTCTTTTTTAAAAATTAGTTTTGGGTTCTGTTTCATTCTCAAAGAATTATTTTTTTCTTCTCAGTTTTTGTTACATTTCGTTCCATAAATTTGGTTTCCTTTTTTGTTTTGACCCAAAAATTTTAACTTGGTCTCAGTTTAGTTCTTAAATCTAGTTTCAGGATCGGTTTTGTCAAAACCTTAATCGGGCTCAGTTTTCCTCCATAAAAATTTGTTTCGTTAATTCTCAATTCAGTTCTTAAAATTTAATTTCAGTTCCAGCTTTGTTTCTGAAAATTTGTCTCATTCATTCTCAGCTTAGTTCCCAAAATCTAATTTTCGAGCCGGGTTTTCTCCTAATAATTTGTTTCGGTCTAAGTTTCGTTCCTTAATATTTCTTTCGTTCTGGGTTCAGTTCGTAAAAAAAGTGTTCCAGTTTCGGTTACGTTCCTAAAAATCGGTTTCAGCCTAAGTTTCGTTCCTAAAAAATTTGTTTCGTTCTCAGTTTGTTCCAGGCTTACTTTAAACCTCAAAAACTAGTTTCAATCTCGGTTTGTTTCTAAAAATTTGTTTGTATCTCAGTTTTGTTCTTCAAAATTGTTTCGTTAACGGCTATTGTTCCCAAAAATTTGTTTCGGTCTTAGTTTCGTTCTTATACATTTTTTTTCTCGACTTCGTTCCTAAAAATTTGTTTCGTTCTCTACATAAACATTTGTTTCGGTCTCAGGTGCGTTCTCGTTTTGCTCTCAAAAATTTGTTTCCGTCCCAGTTTCGTTCTAAACAATTTATTTCGGTCTTAGATTCGTTCCTAAAATATGTTTCAGTCCACTTTTGCTCTTAAGAATTGTTTAGTTCTTAAAAACTAGTTCCAGCCTCGGTTTTGCTCCTAAAAATTTGTTTCGGTCTCGATTTTGTTCCTAAAAACTTCTTTCAGTCTCACTTTAATTCCTAGAAACTAGCTTCAATCTCGGTCTCAGTTTTGCTTTTAAAGATTTGTTTCGTTCTTAGTTTTGTTCCCAAAAGATTACGTTCTTGCTAAATTCTTTCGTTTTCGGTTTTGTTCCTGAAAATTTCGTCCTGCCTCAGCTTAGTTCCTAAAAATTGGTTTCAGTTTTTGTTTCGTTTTTTTTTTTTTTAAATTAAAACTGTTCCTAAAAAATTATATCGTTCTAAATTTCCTCAGGCCTTTGTCGACGTTTCGTTCGGTAGTCTGTAAAGTTCTGTCGGTCATAAGCTGAATAGTTTAAATAGTGGTTCTAACTAAGCTATTTTTTGTCCAACTCTAGGAATTTACATATAACCGTTAAAGTTACTGATTCACACATTTACATAACTAGCTTTCCACTTACCGGCGAACCAAAATTGTGCCCAATCTCATGGGCTAATGTCACATGCGAAACTGCTGGAGGAACGTGTTTACCATAATTGAGTAGTGTCACAATACCAGTGTTTAAAGACTTTAAGGAACCACGATAATGCTGAAGTGACCAGATTAAATTGAGTTTAAAATAGACACTTCATTACTTATGGCCGTATTTTGTAAGGATTCACATATCGTGACTGAATTTTTGAAGACGTATAAAAGGTCAATGAAAGAAGATAGGTCGCTTTATGATAATGGAGATTGTTGACAAAAGTAAGGACAAACTACTACATATTTAAAATAAGGTTGCTAAATTGTGTCACTCTTCATTTATGCGTATTCAAAAATCCATTCACGATGAGCGAATCCTCACAAAATACGGCCATTAGAAAACTTACCCCATTTTTTTCGCAAACACCGCCGGCATTTTTCAGATCACCAGTCCACGCCAAACCCAAAGTGCCCATTTCAAAGTCACGATATGTGAACATATAGGCTAAACAAAATGCATCATAGTCCTCCTCTGTAGGTGAAAAAATTTACAAAGTGCTTTAGATTTAGATTTCAAAAACGCTCCACTTTCTATTTGCTCACCTGAAAATAATTCCAGAAATTTCTCTACACCATAATTG
>CAXKVI010000001.1:28206421-28226421 GCA_964058755.1 Campiglossa producta | reverse complement strand
TAACCGTGTATACAAAGCTCGTTGATGTTTTTTTGGAAGTTACACCACAACAAGTTGGGATTGTTGGTAAACACAATATGTGCGTATTTCCTGATTATGCTCAGCATTTTTTTTGTATACATATATACATATACAAACATAAACTTACTTATATATAACAGGCTCACACTTATGTAACAAGAAAAAGTAAAAAAAAAAAAATTACTTTGAGATTCTTTCAAAAGTTTTTGAATACAATAATGAAATTTATGAAAAATATGAGCGAATATGCAACAGGAACATCACTTTCAATATCTAATATACAAAAATACTTACATAAACTTTATTCGATATATTATACAAGCCACAAAGTATCAACACAATGAACGTGACTAAAAAAGTATGGGAAAGTGTAGAGTAGGACCCGGCAAAATTGGAAGTTAGCGAAAGAGCGGTCATCGCATCTGTTTGCTCCGACGCTCACTAGCAAGTACCGAAACCGTGTATAACCAACGACATCAATTGATTGGTCAATGCGATCATAACAACAATGTCATTGTTCGAGAGGCCAAGCAAAAAGCGTAATAATCTATGTGAATTTGGTTCTCAGATTTTCGGACAATTGTCCCACTAAGTGCCTGATGTAGAGCAAGACAAGTACGTACTTAAAAAAGGACTCCTGGCCAAAAGTTAATCAAACATTTCAATTTTTTTCATACTAACTATCTTCAGGAGTTTGAACTTTTTTGCCTTGTTAAGGGAGAAGAATTTTTTTACCCAACTACCAAAGCCAAAAAAAAAATTACTCTGGGGTCTGTCAGCTATTCCGACAGAGCTTCCCGTTGGCAATGATTGGGGAGGAGTCGATACATAATTCATCGACTTTATCGAAATTTTGTAAAGGATTTCGATTAAGTCGATGAAATACCTATCGACTTTCACGAATTAATCGCAACGGGAAGCTCCGTCGGAATAGCTGATAGACCCCTCTATATTTCTAACCGATTTTGAGTCGGCCACACACACATGAACAAACAAAATGAATCATGTTAAAGTAACAAAAAAGAATGGGTTAAATGTACATGACATACAATTAGATTATAATTGAGACATATTAATTTAACAAAAAAAAAATATAAAATTTAAGAGAAGGGCATGTTAATGCAACAATGAGCCATGTTAATTTAACAACAAGTCATATTATTTAAAAGTAATTCATATTATTTTACCAATAAATTATGATTTAACAATAGGTCATGCTAATTTAACAATAAGTCATTTAGAGTTAACAAAGGCCGTGTTAATTTAAGAATAAGTAATTTTGATTTAACAATGCGCCATGTTAATTAAACAATAAATAATGTTAAAGAAGTGTTGATTTTATATAAAAATTCCTCTGCGTGCAGTCGCTTTAGAACCCGGTACCTCCAGTGATAACACTACACCACAGCCAACAGCATAAACTTATTCTCTTAAATTTTACTTTATATTTTCATAATTTGTTTTCCTCACTTTTTAAGTTAAATTACAAAAGAATTCACACACACACACACACACACACACCATTGTAATGACAGCTATGTGAGTAAGCTCTATAACCAAATATGTGAGGTAAACTGCAAGTGGTTGAGGAATTCAACAGAGGGCAGGCAACAAAAAAGTGAAAGAGAATAAACAAAATTTGTGAATGCCTATGTAAAGAAGCTTAACAGTAAAGAAAAAAAACTTTGCCTACTAACTAAATTATTCAAAGGACGCCCTATGGTTGGCGTTAGACTTGCTGACTCGTCGTTGTTAACTTGTTGGTGCTGGGCGAGCTGCAGCAGGCTTGTAGATATTTTGCATACATCAGACAAAAGAGGCACAAAAACTAAAATTTAACAAACAACAAATGTGAATAATAACGATAGTGTCTTGGGAAGAATGTTAAGTCGAAATTTCTTTTCAAACTTGCCTGGTTAGAATGGAAATATACATAAAATGCGATCTTGGTTAGGAGATTGGGTGTGCGTGTGGTTCATTCTTGTCTGTTATATTACCACTTTTTTAGACAAAAATCGAGTTATTGGGAATTTATAATGGATACATACAGAACCGATATGGGCAAAAAATTTCTTGTTAATTTAACAATAAATTATAGTAATTTGTTCATTACGCCATCTTAGTTTAACAATAAATCATGTTAATTTAACAATAAGTAATCTAAATTTAACAATAAATAATGTAAATTCAAAAATAGGTCAAGTTAATTTAACAATGAGCCATGCTAATTTAATAATAAGTCATGCTATTTTAACAATAAGTCAAATTAATTTAACAATAAGTGACTTGTACAATTTTTTGAAAAGAAAAACGTGACTGCCCTAATACATGCATTGTCTACTTAGATGGCAACCTGGAATGCATACACAAGTTGGGAAAACAAGTGGGAGTATGGCATAACGCGAAATTTCACAGAAATAAAGTTGAAAATTTGTGTACATGGCAAAATGTGAGCTGTGAGCTGCGAGATGGAAAATAGGATTTGCTAACTGATGAACTGGGGAACTGACTTTATGCTTATGGTAGTGGTCTGCAAAAAAAAGTTGATGAAACTCTTGCTGTTGTCTGTTAAAGCTTTGTGTCCATGTTCGGCGTGTGTGTGCATGTACTAGAATTGATTGCTTGCCACATGCGTGACGCGTGAGCATGTGTGTGAGTTCTTGTTTGGCGTACAAATTGAACTTGACGCACACAAAATGCGTCAGTCAATTAGAAGTCACAGATGTAATACATATTTGCATACATACATATATCTACCTAAACACCCATGAAAAAATTTGGAAATTATATAAAGACTTGCAACTTTTTTTTTTTGATTTTCGAGAGCGTGGAAAGTGGACATAAACTGGTGTCGGCTTGAAATAAAGTAAAATATAATAAAAAAATAAAATAAAAAACACAAAAAAAAAAACTAACAAAAAATAGGTTAGGTTCAAGTGGCTGCACAAGAGGCACACCTAGGCCAGTAAAATATAAAAGCAAAAAAAAAAACAATAAAAAATTAAATTATACTAAATAAAATGAAAAAAAAAAATATAACAAAATAAAATAAAATAAATAAAAATAAAATAAAATAAAAATAAAATGAAATAAAATAAAATAAAATAAAATAAAATAAAAAAAAATAAAATAAAATAAATTAAATAAAATAAAATTTAATTGCATAAAATAAAATAAAATAAAATAAAATGAAATAAAATAAAATAAAATAAAATAAAATAAAATAAAATAAAATAAACTAAAATTTAATTGAATGAAATAAAATTAAACAAAATAGAGTAAAAAAAAAATAATAAAGTAAAATAAATAAAAAATTAAAAAAAAAAAAATAAAACAGAAAAAACTAAGAAAAAACAGAATAAATTAAAAAAAATTAATAATAATAATAAACCAAATAAAAAGAAATAAAATATAGTCATCTGTGACATCTTGCGAGCTTTAATAAAAAGACTATCTCTTCTACGTCATGCTACTTTAATAATTTGTTGCTGGGTACTTCTTTATACGTACATATGTACATACATATGTATAGGTATGCTTATATTAAGACAACGCACATGACAGGATGTAGGAGCTCTGCAAGTGTGTTTTGAGCACGTCTCAGCTGTGCACGTCTATAAAATACTACCGTTATGTTCGTAAACGCATATTTGTTGTACGTGCCATAAACGTACATAAAAGTTTTATTTCGTTAGTATCAAATACCCTTTGAAGCAAGACTTATAACATTGCCATACACATACACACAAATACACACACATACATTCAGCCAAATATTCACTACCGCTTTTGCTACTGAGTTAACTCGCATTTATTCAGCAGATGAGCGCTTTATTAAATCTAAGCAAAGAATTTCAGATTTATTTTGTGCGCGTTGCTAGGATTTATACGATGTTAACGACGGCGTCACGTCAAAACGCTGCTGGGCTATGCTACGCTACATCTGATGCCAAACGTTGCACTTTTGCTATGTGGATTGTTATCCTACTAATTTGCCTGTTGCCTATTGAAGCACACTAACGCATATGTATATACATGGAGTTGGAAGGTGATGCAAAACGGCTTTGATAAGGGAAGCAGATGATGTTTTCATAACCCTGATAAAGTAAAAAAAAAAAATTAACAAGAAATTTTTTATATTAATTTATTTAAATTTTTTTTATAAAATTTTTTGAAATTTTATTATATTTTACCTTTTTTGATGAATTTTAATAGCCTTATATTTATGTAAATATTGAAGTATTTTTATGAGCTCAAGGCCGGTCAATAAATAAAACACAATGTTTTTTAAATTTGTATTTTAACAATACTGGTCGATATTTCGATTTTAATCTAAAATCATCATCAGGACTGTTTTTTCTGTTTTGTACTTCCCTAGTCCTGATGATGATTTTAGATTAAAATCGAAATATCGACCAGTATTGTTAAAATACAAATTTAAAAAACATTGTGTTTTATTTATTGACCGGCCTTGAGCTCATAAAAATACTTCAATATTATATTTTACCTAAATTTATTTTATTTTATTTTTTTGATTTAATTTTATATTATTTTATTTTACTGTGTTTTGTTTTATCGTATTTTCGTTTATTTCATTTATTTTTTTTTTTTAATTTTTTAATTATTTTTTTTTTTTTAATAATAAGTCATATTAATTTAACAGTAATCCATTTTAATTTAATAAAGAGGCAGGTTAATTTGCAATAAGTTACTTTGATTTAACAACAAGCCATGCTAACTTAACATAGAGTAATATTAATTTAATACCTAACTTACTTAATAGTAAGCCGTGTTAATTTAACAAAAAGTCCTGTTAATTTGACAATAAGCTATGTTAGTTTAACAAAAATTCATGTTACTTTAGCAACAATTTATTTTGATTTAACAGTAAGCCATCTTAATGTAATAGAAAGTCCTGTTAATTTAACAATTAGTCATGTTAATTTAAAAACGTTTTACTTTATTTTGTTTTGATTTATTTAAATTTTTAAGCTATTGCATAGATTTTATCGCGGGCTTGGCACCTACATAAAAAAACGGATCGGATATTTGTGAAAAAAGGTTCGGAAAGGTTCGGTGTTAGCAACAGGCCAAATACATAAAATTGGATCTCTATCATAACGTTAACTTTAACTTTGACTTTGACTTTGACTTTGACTTCGACTTTGACTCTGACTTTGACTGGACTTTGTCTTTGACTTTGACTGGACTTTGACTTCGACTTTGACATCGACTTTGAGTTAACTTTAACTTTAACTTTGACTTTGACTTCGACTTTTACTTTGACTTTGACTTTTACTTTTACTTTGATTTTGACTTTGACTTTGACTCTAGGCGGCCGCCGTGGTGTAGCGGTTAAGTGTTCTGCCTTCTACACCATGTCGTGGCGGTTCGATGCCCGGCAAAAGTAACATCAAAAATTATTTAGAAAAATAATTTTTCTAAACGGGGTCGCCCCTCGGCAGTAGTTTGGCAAACTCTTCGGGTGTATTTCTGCCATGAGAAGCTTCTCAGCAAAAAATTCATTTGCTTTGCAAGTGCCGTTCGGAGTCGGCAAAAAACTGTAGGTCCCACCAACTTGTAGGAAAATCTCAAAAGCAACACACCACAAGTTGGAAAGAGAGGCAAAAATCTCGTTAGAGGTTATGATAACCTGTTGGTATATCGCCGCCATTATTTTTTTTTTTTTTTTTGACTTTAAGTTAGACTTTAACTTTGACTTTCACTTCGTCCTTGACTTTGACGTTGACGTTGACTTTGACTTTAACTTTGACTTTGACTTTGACTTTGACTTTGACTTTGACTTTAACTAAAAATGGATATGCTTTACCGCAGCAGTCCACGAGTGCCACACGTTCTTTTTTTTATATTAAATGATATTATTTTGGTGCTAGTGAGGCAACCTTCTGCATCACCCATTACTCAATTACCTCAACTATTTTAAGCCAGCTTTTGCAACTTTGCTTCTTTGGCAGGAATTTTAGTTAGCCATTGCTGTGGCTGTTATGTGTGTTATGCGAGCAGTGCGCTAGCAAAGGCACTAAACCTCGAATAAACAAAAACAACAACAAACATGCAAAAAAATAGCACACCGAAAAATGACACTAACATACTCCGTTACTCACTCGCTTAATACACAAAAGGATAACGCAAAGAATATTCCTCAAATTGCTTGTAAACGACATATGTACATGTGAGTAAGTGCAAGTGTGTGCGTAGATGAACGAGCTGAGGAATAACTAAATTTTTGTAGCAGCAGCAAAAGTGCTTTGTAGGAGAAGCGGAAATGTGTAATTGAAGCAATAAAGTTTGACTGACAACAATTTTAAGTAGTCACAGAAATTATATATGCACACATTGCATAAGTGTATGTATCTATGTATGTGTGTATGTGCGGTAAGTACAACACTTATGTACATTTAAGCACAATGTAAAGAACAGGTGAGAAATGAGATTACTGCTACAATATACGTGCACACATTTAAGTCAGTGGGCCATGCGAAGTACAGACATACAGACATTATATAAATATGAAGACATGCCTTAAGCTAAATGTACACAAACATTATATGTGTGTGTTTTTTGTTTATATGAGGTATATACTTAAATATGCTCAGTAAGTTCACTTGCTTTATAATGTCTGTATAAGGAACTTATATGTATATCCCATCTGGAATATTTGGTAGAGATAAATTTTTTGTATATTATTTTATTTTATTTTATTTTATTTTATATTATTTTATTTTATTTTATTTTATTTTATTTTATTTTATTTTATTTTATTTTATTTTATTTTATTTTATTTTATTTTATTTTATTTTATTTTATTTTATTTTATTTTATTTTATTTTATTTTATTTTATTTTATTTTATTTTATTTTATTTTATTTTATTTTATTTTATTTTATTTTATTTTATTTTATTTTATTTTATTTTATTTTATTTTATTTTATTTTATTTTATTTTATTTTATTTTATTTTATTTTATTTTATTTTATTTTATTTTATTTTATTTTATTTTATTTTATTTTATTTTATTTTCTTTTCTTTTATTTTATTTTATTTTATTTTATTTTATTTTATTTTATTTTATTTTATTTTATTTTATTTTATTTTATTTTATTTTATTTTATTTTATTTTATTTTATTTTATTTTATTTTATTTTATTTTTATTTTATTCAAATACATTTTTAAAATTTATTTTATTTATTTTTTATTTTATTTTATTTTATTTTATTTTATTTTATTTTATTTTATTTTATTTTATTTTATTTTATTTTATTTTATTTTATTTTATTTTATTTTATTTTATTTTATTTTATTTTATTTTATTTTATTTTATTTTATTTTATTTTATTTTATTGTATTTTATTTTATTGTATTTTATTTTATTTTATTTTATTTTATTTTATTTTATTTTATTTTATTTTATTTTATTTTATTTTATTTTATTTTATTTTATTTTATTTTATTTTATTTTATTTTATTTTATTTTATTTTATTTTATTTTATTATTTTATTTTATTTTATTTTATTTTATTTTATTTTATTTTTATTTTATTCAAATACATTTTTAAAATTTATTTTATTTATTTTTTATTTTATTTTATTTTATTTTATTTTATTTTATTTTATTTTATTTTATTTTATTTTATTTTATTTTATTTTATTTTATTTTATTTTATTTTATTTTATTTTTATTCAAATACATTTTTAAAATTTATTTTATATATTTTTTATTTTATTTTATATTACATTTTTTAACTTTATTGTATTTTATTTTTTATTTTATTATTTTTTTTTTTTAAATCTATTTTTTTTTATTAATTTTATTTTATTTTATGTTATTTTTATTACTTAATTTTTATTTTTATATTATTTAAAATAATTAAATTTTTTTTTATATTACTTTATTTAATTTAATTTAATTTAATTTTTGTTCATTTTTTTTATTTTTTTAAATTTTTTTTTCTTGTTTTAGTGTTCACTTGTGCGTATTATATTTTCCTCTTCTTTCACACCTGTGCAATCAGTTAAAGTAGCGAAAAAACCTTCACACACACGTACATGCATAAGCAAAAAGTTAAGTAAATAAAAATAAAGCAACAACAAACAACAAGCGAGTGCCCTAAAGCACTAAAATTGAAAAGAACAAACGATGCGAAAGGACATTAAAAATGTATGATCCTCCAGTCGTGCTTGACCTATACAAATAGCAAAACAATTGACGAACGAAAATGAAAATGCAAACCCAAAAGAATAAGATGAACTTGTAAGCTTTACACGCACACACACACATACACTCTGACATGCAAACACGCATACACTTAAAAAGTGCTTAAAACATATATGTATGTATATAAGTACTTTCCTTTTGTTTGAGCAACTCACAACATGAAACAATGTGTGACAAAATGTTTTAAAAAAGAGAAAAATGTCCTTCAGTACGTGTGTGCTCTGTGGGTTTTTGTATATCTTTGTGTAACTTTTATGAGGTTACTAGAAGCTTAAGATATTTCGTTTTAAGCTTTTTATTTTAGATTTTAAACATATATTAAGTACTTTTGTGTATTTTGTTGAGCTCGCAAGAGATTTTGTTTCGTGTTTTTTTTTTCAATTTTTTCCTTTTTATGGGTTCATAAACGCCTGTGGGACTTAGTTCGATTGAAAATTGGGAAACGAGAAATAACGGTATGAGCGTTGTATATAGTTAATGTACCAATGTATTGATAATTTATTCAGTTTACTGATTTCTTTGTTAAAAGTGAAAAGATGCGGAAATCAATTTCCATTTTAGTGTTCAGAAGGATGTGTAAACTAAATATTTATAGCGAGCAAAAAATTTTGGTGTTGTTGTTGTTGCTTCATGAGATGTTGCTGAAGTTGTAGTAGATACTTTGTGGGATATGTAACCGGTTTGCTCGGTTACTAGCGCCAATTTCTTTTAGAAGGCCATGGCGTATGAGTAACTTTTTTATATGTAAATCCTGAAATACTTGTTCAGCTTCGACTGCTGCGTCTAACAAGAGGTGTCTGTGGGATACTGAGCTCTAGTAAGACCCCGAAGGTAAGAGAAGTTTTTTTTTCCTGACCAATCCAAATACGTGATCGTTCCCATCAGCCCTCCAACTACCAAACTGTATGTTTGTAAGCGCATCACTCTATAACCTGAATGCAATTTTCAACGAGGTACTGCTAGATAGCCAACGTAAAGCTTAGAATTATAAACCACCATTTAATTCACGCCAAGATAAACAAACACATAACTTCTATTTTCCCTTTAAAAAAATTTCACTTTCACAATATCACATTAGCTAAATTTTTACTTCAAAGTGACCACTCCTCAACAATGCCCGTTGCTAGATTAGAGATAAACTAAAGCTTGCAAGGCGTTAGTAGATAATCGAAAAACACTATTTTACCTTTTCCCAGAAAACAAGCTTACTGTGCTTAGTAACTACATATGTGAGCGTGCTTTTGTGTTGGCATTTGAAAATATCATATTTCAGCATATGTGAACATATGTGAATATTTACATTCCCACACACATACATACATATGTGCTGTGTACATCCATAGTTACAAGATAATGGTCATGTTTGTGGTCTCGTTAATTATTTTAAAATTTTCGGTCCATTTTCTCTATTACATGGCCTTTTGTTTTTCTACGCTTACTAAGTAATTTGCTTACTTTCTTTTCATTGCATGGCATGCATTCATAGATATTTTTAACTATGTGCTGCATAATGGTAAGAGTGGAATAGTGTAATAGTGTATATGAGTGCTAGTGAAAGCAATACCGAAACCTTTTGATGTGTAGACTTCTTTGCGCTGGGGGTCATTCAAGAAAGTTACGCGTAATATGTAGGCTGTAGTGTGTAGACTGTAGGCTGTAGTGTGTAGGGTGTGGGCTGTAGGGTGTAGGCTGTACTGTGTAGGCTGTGGTGTTTAGGCGGTAGGGTATATGCTGTAGTATGTAGGCTGTAGGGTGTAGGATGTAGTGTTCAGGCTGTAGTGTGTAGGCTGTAGGGTGTACGGTGTAGTGTTCAGGCTGTAGTGTGTAGGCTATAGTGTGTAGGCTGTAGGGTGTAGGCTGTGGTGTGTAGGCGGTAGGGTATATGCTGTAGTATGTAGGCTCTAGGGTGTAGTGTGTTGGCTGTAGGGTGTAGGGTGTAGGTTGTAACCTGCGGCTTATAGGGTGTAAGGTGTAAGTTAGTTGTAAGATTTAAGATGTACCTTGTGAGGTTTAAGGTGTAAGATGTAAGGTGTGTAGGTGTGAGGGGGGATGTGTTTGTGTGTGTGTGTTTATCCAAGTGCTTTGCTGGCGTTTTATTAATCGCGTTTAAATACTAAATACAAACAAACGCGCCAACAACAGAAAGGCGATCACTTGCTGAGATATGATTTAAGGTAAGTGACTTGTTTTGTTTTCATTATAAAAACATAATACCTACAAATATTTACCTATCCATCTGATAATGGAAGTTAATTTTGTTGAAAGTTAGGGAAATTTAATCAAAGAAAAGGAAAGGGATGGAAGGGAAAGAAAAAGAAAGAAACGGAAAGGAAGGGTATGAAAGGGAAAGAAAAAGAAAGAAACGGAAATCTATGACTCATCCATGAGTCATTTATGACTCGCCTCTGAGTCATCTATGCCTTATCCATGAGTCATTTATTCAATACCCTACAGCCTACATACTACAGCCTATCCATTAGTCAAATTCATTTATGACTTCTCCATGGGTCATTTATGACTTATCCATGAGTAATTTATGACTCAACCATGAGTCATTTATGACTCAACCATGAGTCATTTATGACTCAACCATGTGTCATTTATGACTCGTATTTGAATCATATACTTAGGTTCTATGAGGTATATTTGGCTTATAGGAGTCTTTTATAAAGGAGATATACACCAAAAATACATGTAATAAAATTAAGTTTTGTACGGAATATATATGTTTACACACCAAAATTGACGAGTACTCACGCCTTTTTTTAAGACGCGAGATTTCGGGATTACACAGGGTTAACAGACGCGGTCTAGGGACTTTTGGATTTATAGGAGGAATAATTCGAAAGAGTATTTTTTCAAATTCTTTCAAATTTTATTTTGTTTTATTTTAATTTAATTTAGCTTTACTTTATTTTACTTAATTTATTTTATATATTTAATTTTTTTTATTTCTTATTTTCGTTTATTGTTTGGTTATTTAATTTAATTTATTTCGTATTTCATTTTATTATTTTTTTTTAATTTTTTTTTTTATTTAATTTCTTTTATATTATTTAATTTACATAATTTAATTTAATTTTATTTCTATTATTTTTTTATTTCAAGTATTTTTTAATTTTTCATTTTATTTTATTTTATTTCATCTCATTTTTTATTTATTTTTTGGTTTTGTGCTAGATAAAATCTCATTTTTTTTATTTCAACTCATTTTACTTTTTTATTTAATTTTTACAATTTTTTTTTAAATATTATTATTTTATTTTTTTTTGTTTTTAATATTTTTTTCTCTATTTTCGTTTATTCTTTTATTATTTTTTATTATTTCATATCATTTTATTTTATTTATATTTATATTTATATTTTTTTTTTAAATTTAAATTTTTTCTTTTTATTTTTTTAAAGTTATTTATTTTTTTTTTCATTTTGTTTTATCACTTATATATAATCCTAAAATTGCATGACGTCGAAATGTGGCCGGGATCCCGCTAATCAACATTCGAGATCTGGCATTAGCTGCCCTAAAGTGTGCGTATTAGCTTGCGTGCTATGCGCTACTGCCTTAGGTGCGGCTTCACATCACTACATTTATTTTTGCTGCTTTTTTTTCTACATTCATCTATCATTCTTTCTTTATTTTTCACGTGATATTCCAGCGCTACTAGCTGACCCAGCTTTACGCTGAACGTTTTTTTCACGTTGTCAGTTTTTTAGAAAAAAAAAAATATTTTTTTATTCAATCTTTTTATTTCCCCCTTTTTCAGCGCTGTTGCATTGCACGCTACATGTGTCCATAAGGCGTCATTGTCCCATTTGTTAAACGCCCCGGAGTCAAGTTGAAAGCTTATACGAATACGTACGTAGCATATATTGAGCGGGTGGAGGGAGTTGCTAGCACTTTTGCGAAAGTACGCTTGCACCGAACGGTGTTTTTATGGGTATGCCCTGCATGTCTTGTTTGTTGGTGTGTGTGTGTGTGTGTGCTGTATATTCGAACGTATATTTATAGCTTGCTGCCACGCCTACCTACAAATGGTTATGCATACAGTTATATTTGTCTACGCTCGCTAACAGCTAGCTCTCTTTTTGTTGACCATTGTCATTAGGGCTCTGCATGTTAAGTGGCTATGTTTTTGTGTTGCCTTCGGACCCGCTGTTACACTACAACACTAACTGGACCATTTGGTTTGGTGGTGCAAGCCTTCCCTTTTAACAAACTCTCTATGATACTAAATAAATGTTTTGCTGCATATTCGTTTTATGTGCAAATACAGGGTGTTGAATAGAAATAATAAGCGATGGGTACTACTGCAACAGACCTTTAGTAAGGCAGTGGGTTAATAAAAAGGTAGCATACAGACTAATTCTCAAAAATATCAAGTTTTTATTTTATGATATTTTTGACACACCCTGTAGATACACGTTTTGATATTTACTGTAAATGTGGGCACGTGTGTTTGTGTCAAATATCCTCATTTAGTAGGTGTGGCATTTAACATGCTCCAGATAGACGTGCAAGCAAACCCACTAATATGTAGGTGTATATAAATCACTAATGAACAAACAAGCAGTGGATGAATGGGTAAACAAATGTCACCACAGTCAAACCAAGCAGTTGCAAACGACCACAGAACTAGTCTACTTCAGTAGCCCAACTAGTCCTGCAGAGGAACAAAATAAAATAAAATAAATTGAATAAAATAAATAAAAAATGAAATTAAAAAATGAAATAAAAAATAGAATAAAAAAATAAATTAAAATAAAACAAGATTAGATAAGACGAAAAAAATAAAACAAAAATAAATACAAAAAATAAATTAAAATAAAATAAAATTGATTTAATAAAATAAAATAAAATAAAATAAAATAAATTTAATTTAATAAAATAAAATAAAATAAAATAAAATAAATTAAAATAGAATAAAATAAAATAAAATAAAATAAAATAAAATAAAATAAAATAAAATAAAGTAAAATAAAATAAAATAAAATAAAATAAAATAAAATAAAATAAAATAAAATAAAATAAAATAAAATAAAATAAAATAAAGTAAAATAAAATAAAATAAAATAAAATAAAATAAAATAAAATAAAATAAAATAAAATAAAATAAAATAAAGTAAAATAAAATAAAATAAAATAAAAAAATTAAATAAAGTAAAATAAAAAAAAATAATATAAAATAAAATAAAATTAAATAAATTTAATTTAATAAAATAAAATAAAATAAAATAAAATAAAATAAAATAAAATAAAATAAAATAAAATAAAATAAAATAAAATAAAGTAAAATAAAATAAAATAAAATAAAATAAAATAAAATAAAATAAAATAAAATAAAATAAAATAAAGTAAAATAAAATAAAATAAAATAAAAAAATTAAATAAAGTAAAATAAAAAAAAATAATATAAAATAAAATAAAATAAAATAAAATGAAATAAAATAAAATAAAATAAAATAAAATAAAATAAAATAAAACAAACTAAAAAATTATAAAAAATATAAAAAATCAATAAAAAAAATAGAATAAATTAAAATAAAACAAATTATTTTAAAAGAAAAAAAATAAAAAAATAAAAATACTATAAATAAATAAAAATAAAATAAAATAAAACTAAAAGAAAATAAGATAAATAAATAATAAAAAATAAAAAATAAATATAAAAAATCAAATAAAATAAAATAAAAATTAATATATGATAAAATAAAAAAATAAAAAACAAAATAAAATGAAATAAAAAAATAAAATAAAATAATAAAAACCAAAAAAGATCAAAAAGAAAATTTAATAAAATAAAATTAAATGAAATAAATTGAAATAAAATAAAATTATTAAAGTATATTATTCATATCGCCTTTTCCTTCCTCCTCGGACAGGTTCAATTTTGCTCAGAAAAATCTAGTATAAACTACTCTTTTCATTTAAATCATTTTTGTGTATCCTCCCAAGTACATTCGATATAAAGACGCACAGAAACTCTTATATGTACTTGCATAAAGGATGAAATTATTCTATTAATACTGTAATCAGAGTAATTGAGAGGTTATGTACATACATATTCATACATACATTCATAATAACCAAACATTGAAAATTATCCATTATACGCAAGCACAACTATACACACATACACATGTTTACATTACATACTCCTTTTAAGGGAAAATCCACACAAAGCAAATTCGGCTGTTCAAAGAGTTCTGTGTTACTTCGTGTGTGCGTGTGTTTGTTTGTTTTTATAAAACCCTTAAGCCAAATGCGCCATTTATTAAGCAAACATTAAAAGTTTTTGTATTTGGAGGCGTAACTGGGGAATACCCATACGAAAAATTTCCATGAGTCACCATTTCATAGTGCAACCCTCTTTTTCAACAACTAGACAACTGAGCTGCCTACTTTGGCATACACAAAACCACAAACATATATTCATATACTTTTATGTGCAAATATTTACTAAGCTAACTATCATTTAATAGTCAGCAAATTGGAGGCCAAACTTCACTTTGCGTGATTAATTGGAATATTATAATACATAATTAAATTCGCTTGATTATGGTGGGCGTAAATATTTACTTGCATTTTAATGAAAAAGTGCGTGGCACTATATTAAAAGGGTTCGTTTTTTTTTTACAAATAATATGACATGAATACCAATTTATATATTGGACCAAATGAGACCGAAAATCTTATATATAAATGCGCAATGTTCAAAATTTTTATCCCTTTTTCGCAATAACCACATTTCTAAGGTAGACAAAATTTCATATGTATCGAAAGATCTCCCCGAGCTAGGTGTGCGTCAACAATTAAAAAATTAAAAAAAATTAATTATAATATGAAAAAACTGGTTTGAAAGTCACACCACTATAAATGCTAAACACGCATTCACTTTATAAAGCCGCTGTCATGTGTGTATGTAGGTATGACCACTTACATTGTTGTGTTTGCATTCATTACAGTTGGGGAGAGCCAGAGTGTAAGAACAAGAGTTGTTGTGTTGGCAGCAATAATAAACATGAGCCCGTCAACTTTATTGAGCGTAGGTAGAAACAATGTTTACAAAAACAAAATCTGTAAGTAGGTATTCAGAGAAGCACAAAATAAGCTACATCAATTGTCAAATAAAATAAAATGGAAAACTGATAAAATTATAAAAAAAGGTAAAATAAAAAATATAAAAGTGATTGAAAGTAAAGGCAGAAATTTGTAGGAAATGAAAGGAAAGGAAATAATATAAAATAAATAAAAATAGAACAAAATGAAATAAAAAAAAGTATAAAATAAAGGAAAGAATGGGAAAGGAAAGGAATGGATAAAAGGAAAATAAAGGTAAGTTAAGGTAGGAAAATGAAAAGAGAGAAAAAGCAAAGGCAAGTGAAGGTAGGGAAAAGAGAGGCAAATAGAGAAAGACAAAGAAAGGGAAGAAAAGAAAAAGAAAGGAAAGAAAAGGTAGGGAGGAGCAAGGTATGGAAAATAAATGAAAATAAAAAGAAAGAAAAATAAAGGAAAGGAAGGTAATGAAAAGCGAAAAAATAAGTAAAAGAAATGAATGGAAAAGAAAGAAAACTAAAGGAGTTACGAAAAGGAAAAGAAATAAAGTAAGGAAACGGGAGGAAAGGTAAGTAAAGGTAAGGAAAGGAAAGGTAAGGTAAGGAAAAGACAGGAAAAGAAATGTGAGGAAATAAGGAATGTAATGGAAAATAAAGGTAAGTAAAAAGAAAAGAAATGAAATGAATATAAAATGACTAAAATGAAAGGAAACCAACGATAACAAAACGAAACTAAAGCAAAGGAATTAAAGGAAACGGAAGGAAAGGAAAATAAAATAAAAGGAAAAAAGGAATGTAATGGAAAGGAAAGGAATGGTCAGGTAAGAAAATAAAAGAACAGAAAAGAAAAGAAAGAAAGAAAGGAAATAAACTGAAATGAATGGAAAGAAAGAGAAAGGAAAGGAAAATAGCGGAGAGAAAAAAAGGGAAGGAGATGAAAGGAGAGGAAAGGAAAGGAAAGAAAGGAAAGAGGAAAGGAAAGGAAAGAAAGGAAAGAAAAGTAAATTAAAACAAAGGAAAGGAAAGGAAAAAAAGACGTATAAAGAGGACCTAGAATAAATAATTATCAACATTGAAACTATATTACTGTATGGTGTAAAGAGGGAGGAAAAGGCAAAAAGAATAGGAAGGTATAGAAACGAAAAATATAAAAAAATAAGGAAAAGAAAGGAAAATTTAAGAAATAGCGAAAAGGTTGGGAAATAAAATAAGCTTTTGTGGTTGAGTTTCAACCGCTGGGCAAACTTTAGTTTACGTTAAAGCTCCAAAATAAAGTAAAATAAAAAAAAAATAAAAAAAAATTAAATAGATAGTAAAAAAAAATTAATAAATAAATAAAGTAAAATAAAAAAGGAAAAAAAATTTATAAAAAAAAAACAAAAAAAAAAAACAAAATAAAAAAAGTAAAAAAAATAAAATTAAAAAAAAAGTAAAAAAAAAATAAAAAAATTAAATAGTAAAAAAAAATAAATAATAAATTAAATAAATAAAAAACAAACAAAAAATAGATTGGAAAAAAAAATGAAATAAAAAAAAAATGTAAATGAAATAAAAAGAAAACGCAAAAAAAAAATAAAAAAAATAAAAAAAAAAATTTTATATAACATAATTAAATAAAATAAATGAGATAACATAAAATAAAATAAAAAAACAACAAACAAACAATAATTTGGAATAAATATTAAAAAAAAAAAAAATTATAATAAAAAATAAAATAATAATAAAATGTAAAAAAAGCAAGATGAAACAAAATAAATTTAAAAAAAATTAAAAAAAAAATTAAATAGAAAATAAAAAAATAGTAAAATAAAATTAAGTATTTATTTATTTTCTTTAACGTAATTAGTATAACTTAATTAATAAAACTTAATTAAAGAAATTAAGTAAAATCAAATAAAAAAAAATATTTTTTCATTAATTTTTTCTTCACTAATGAAGTGTAAACTACCTTAAAAATGTAGCATCGGAAACCTGCTTACTCAGAAATTTAAATAAAATACTTACAAAGTACCTAAAAATAAAAATATTATTGTTATCCCTCACGTCTATCTCTCGTTGTCTGCTCACATATTTTACACATTTTTATATATTTGACCTTACTAACTTACTACTACACACACCACTAAGCTTAAAAGCTTCTCGAGTGCGAATAAAAAGGTTTATTATTGACAGACATAAGCCAGTTTAGTTTTGTGGTACGGACAGCTGAATGTTGGTTGAAGTAAATAAAAAAAAGGTCACTTAATGCAACCCATTTTTACACAATTTCTAGAAAATGTTTTACAGTCGTTATTTTACGCGAGAAAATTCAGTTTAGTTCTTTATCAAATAGATGAGATTAGGGTATGACAAGGATGCGACAATAAAAGTTGTAAGGGAAAAGAATTTATGTGTGTAGGAGAGATGGACTAATTTTGAATTTTAGATTATTTTTTGGTGAAAATTTGCACTATGCCCCCAGGGCTTCTTTATATCGGATACAATAATCGTCTAAGTCGACTCACAATTTTAGACCAATCGAAATTTTTTTTGGCGATTTTAAGTATAGCAAAAAAAAATTGGTCTTAAAAGAAACCGGTTTTACAAATAATTTTTTTGGTCTAAAAAACTTAGATATATATTTCAATTCAAAAAATTCGGGAATAAAAATTTTTGGTCTACATATCTCAGTTCGAAATTTCTTTTGACGATTTTAAATATAGCAAAAAAAAATTGGCCTAAAAAATTGTTGGTCTAAAAAAAACTTTCCATTCAAAAAATTCCGGAATAAAAGTGTTTGATCTAAAAAAAGACCTTTATACAATTCCAAAAACTGTGATGTCAGCATTATTTTTAAATTTAAATAAAGGTTCGGAACAAAGTGGCAAATGGTCTAAAAAATCAATGCCCATGTTTAACTTTTATTGGTCTAAAAATTTAAAAGTCCGAATAGAACTTTTATTTGTGAACTTAAAAATGTACCAAAAATTAAATCTCGAATAAAGTTTTTTATTGGTCGACAAAAACTAATTTGTGAAAAAGTGGGTTTAAAATATCTAAATTTGGTCTTAAAAATATCTTATTTTTAGTTTTTAACTTCAAAAAATTTAAGCTCACCGTTATTTTGAATTGGAGAAAATTAAGTGGGGAAAAAAGTCTAAAATTTGGTCTAAAAAAGTAAAGGTCCGGATTTAACTTTGATATTTGAACTTCTGGAAATTTATCAGTAAAAAATTAAGGTTTGCCCCAAAAAACGGATAAAAAATGAGAAACAATTTTTTTATTGGTATAAAAAATAAAAGTTTGGTCTAAAAAATAAAAGTTTGGTCCAGGAAACGTGAATTGGTCTAAATT
The DNA here is from genome assembly GCA_964058755.1 of Campiglossa producta. Taxonomy (NCBI): domain Eukaryota; kingdom Metazoa; phylum Arthropoda; class Insecta; order Diptera; family Tephritidae; genus Campiglossa; species Campiglossa producta. Next base: position 28,207,777 of record CAXKVI010000001.1, on the reverse strand, counting down.
AAGTAAATAACCGAAAAACCTTTTAGTTGGTCTAAAAAGTTTGAGTTTTTACCTGCAGAAAACTAACAGAACGTTAACAAAAAAATTTGGTTAACAATAACAAAGGCCTGAGGATTAAATATTAGTTCTGGATTTAAGTTTTTTATTGGTATACAATTTTTTTTCTTATAAACTGGTCTAAATTGGGTAAATCCCGAAAAAAAATTTTTATTGGTAGAAAAAATAAATGTTTGGTCTAAAAAATTAGATTGATCCAAGTTAAGAAAATTCGGAAAATTTTTTTAAATTGGTCTAAAACTACCAAAAACGAAAATCTCTGTAAAAATAGTTTGAGCTGAAAACTCAGTATTAGTACTGAAATAAAGTTTTTTTTTATTGGTATAAAAAGTGTGCTGGTCTAAAAAAATTAAATTGGTCTAAATTAAGTAAACTCCGGAAAACGTTTTTTTCTTAGTCTAAAACAAATAAAGCTTTGATCTAAAAAAATACATTTCCGATTTTAGCTTTGGTCTAAAAAAGAAAATTTTCGTATTTTATTTTTAAATTTGATCTTTGAAATTTTTCAGCTATATTTTTGTCTTCTATAAAATTTTTGTTTTCTTGCGCAGTGTCACTCTTAAGCCTCTTTTACCATTTCTCTGCTGTAAAATTTCTATATACTACATTTACTTTTATCAATTGTCAGATTTGTTCACATATTTTTTGCCGACTTAACTTAGCTTATTTTCATTTCAAACAAACTAAATGGAAAATTCTTTAACAAATACCCTTGACAAAGAATATTAAAATTGCAAGGACGAATAGTATGAAAGTAGGTTTTTTATAATATGAAAGCAAAAAAAAAAAAACACACAAAAGACCAAAGCACAAAACTTGCTGCATATTTTATTTAGTTGTTTATTGTGATTCCACTTTTTGTACGTTTTGTTTATCCATTGTTTCTAAAGTTTGTTTGGCTATTGGGGTTTTCCGATTTCTATTTCATTTTGCTGCCTTCTGCTTTCTGCCTGAATGAGTTTGTTGGACATTTTGTTCTAGTTTTTTTTTTTTTTTTTTTTTGCTGCCAACGCATGATTGTGCACTTTTTCTTTTTTTTTTTCAGTTGAGCAGTCGCATGACACCTCCTTTACCGCTGCCATTTCCTGCCATGACGACATTCTTTGTGTAGATGTTTTGTTGTTGTACTTGTTGTTGGTTAAATGAAGTGTGCCTGCCACATTAATGTCCACATGTTTTCGTATAAAAATTGTATACACATGTGCTTTTGTAAACTCTTGCGTTTGTTAGTCCGTACATGCGCTTGTAGTTATAGCCTAATACCGGGCTTATAAGGTACACACATACCATACATATTCA
>CAXKVI010000001.1:28163921-28186421 GCA_964058755.1 Campiglossa producta | reverse complement strand
TTGGAGGTATTGCTATTTTTATATGTGAAATATCGATGTTGAAAATCATCGAGATTGGATAAATATTTCACATAGCCCCCATACAATCGATTGTTCCGATAAACGGATTTTGGTAGATAACTCCTGTAATTATATAGGTAGGAACGTGAAATTTTGGAAGTATCGCTATTTTTATATGCGAAATATCGATGTTGAAAATCATTGAGATGGCATAAATATTTCACATAGCTCCCATACAATCGATTATTCCGATAAGGGGATTTTGGGCTATAAGTCCTGTAATTAAACACATAGGAACGGGAAATTTTGGAAGCATCGCTATTTTTATATGTAAAATATCGATGTTGAAAACCATTGAAATGGGATAAATATTTCACATAGCCCCCATACAATCGATTGTTCCGATAAACGGTTTTTTGTAGATAACTCCTGTAATTATATCGGTAGGAACGTGAAATTTCGTAAATGTTGCTATTTTAGAATGTGGAATGTCGATGTTAAAAATCAATGAGATTGGACCAATATAACACATCGCCCATATAATCGATAGCTCCGATAATTTCGGTATGAGCTAAAGTTAAATTCACACAGGCTGTACTGGGATCAAACAGTGAAAATCGTGACGCTTATTCATGAAAGGTATTTAGCCTTCGGCACAGCCGAAGACAGCTTTCCTTACTTGTTTCTTTTATTATTTATCATGAGGAAAGATGTTAAGTACGAATAGGGATAGCCAAATCAACTATTTAAGACATCCTGTATATTTTACCCTACTAAATACATACGGCAGTGCTTATATGAGAATTAAAAACTATATCACATCAAATAAAATATAACAAATATAACAAAACGAGTTACTGCACGTAGTTTGTTACATAACTTTTTGAAAATTCATGACAACAAAAAAAAAAATTCACTGAAAATTAATACCAACAAAATATATAAAACTTATATTTTAACCGAATTTGTAGCATGCCAAGTTTCATTAAATAAAACAGAATGCTGTGACCCAGTAGATAAAATTCTAAGTGATCGCAAGTTGCATCGATCTCGAAAAGAGCAGTAATTGCATTTTATTTTATGTTGTTTTATTTTAATTAATTTTATTTTATTTGGTTTATTTTATTTTATTTTATGTTATTTTATTTTATTTTATTTTGTTTTATTTTATTTTATTTTATTTTATTTTATTTTATTTTATTTTATTTTATTTTATTTTATTTTATTTTATTTTATTTTATTTTATTTTATTTTATTTTATTTTATTTTATTTTATTTTATTTTATTTTATTTTATTTTATTTTATTTTATTTTATTTTATCTTGTTTTTTAATTTTATTTTCTATTTTATTTTGTATTTAAAATTTTTTTTTTTATTTTTTTTTTTTTTATTTTATTTTATTTTATTTTTTTTTATTTTATTTTATTCTGTTTTTTTTTTTTTTTATTTAATTTAATCTAATTTTATTTTTTGGATCTGCTTACGAAAAAATTAGGTATATCTGCTGAATACTTTCCACGAACTGCTGGGTTATGTCGCTATACACATTTTGAAAACATGAAACATTTTGTTGTTGCATAACGGTTTATATGCTTTCCTGTATTTTGAACAACAGAAAATATTGCATTACCAAACCACCGGATTCAATTTAGAATGCAACCAATGCGTTGACAGCGAAATCGGTACTGTTGCAAGCCTTGTTAGATAATACAAAGTGGCAGTTAAAATAAAAGACTAACACAGATGTCACTGCTAATAGCAGGTATGTGCTTGACGTAGTTGACCCTCTAAAAATGTATGTAAGTTAGAAATGAATTGGTGTGACAAATGATGTAAAAGTTAGTCTGCAGAACATGAGACTAAAGTAGTGATGGTCAAAACTAGTACTGATACAAAAACCCGCCGTCTTCGGGAAGTGTTTTAGCGTCAGCAAGAACAACAACACCAACCACCACACCTTATTAGACTCCTGTTTGAAAACAAGTCATACACCAGCAATTTGTGATGTTTGAGTGAGTAATGAAGATAAATTGTTGAAATCTCGCGGTTAAGAAGTAAGGAAGTATTCACATTCTTAAATTTGCTGTAGCTTAAGCCAAATTTTACTAGCAATTTTCAACGCTCTTTTTTCCACATTCCAAACACGCAAAAAACTATTTAGTTACTTGTGCTAATTGAAAATATTTGTTGCTACAGGGTTTCATCAGTCATACAACAGCAAAATGGCAAGCGGGCAACAAACCAACAGGTCAGCCAGCAATGACTCATTGAATTATCCTCACGTTAATTAATTTCATTTACACTTTTTTCCAGAGAATTCGTTTGATGTTGGTGGCCGATGCTGTTGCGGTTTTGGTTGTTTAATTGATGTACTCAATTATTATACTACACGTTTTAACCCTTATGGGATGCACTAGGGTATGGGAGAGCAGTACTAAGATAAGAAAAAATAAATAAAACAAAATAAAATAATTTAAAAAAAAATAAAACAAAATAAAATAATCAAAACAAAATAAAATAATTTAAAAAAAATAAAACAAAATAAAAAAATAAGAAATAAAAATAATAAAATAAAATAAACATTAAATAAAAATAAAATAAAATAAAATGAAATGAAATAAAATAAAATAAAATAAAATAAAATAAAATAAAATAAAATAAAATAAAATAAAATAAAATAAAATAAAATAAAATAAAATAAAATAAAATAAAATAAAATAAAATAAAATAAAATAAAATAAAATAAAATAAAATAAAATAAAATAAAATAAAATAAAATAAAATAAAATAAAATAAAATAAAATAAAATAAAATAAAATAAAATAAAATAAAATAAAATAAAATAAAATAAAATAAAATAAAATAAAATAAAATAAAATAAAATAAAATAAAATAAAATAAAATAAAATAAAATAAAATGAAATGAAATAAAATAAAATAAAATAAAATAAAATAAAATAAAATAAAATGAAATAAAATAAAATAAAATAAAATAAAATAAAATAAAATAAAATAAAATAAAATAAAATAAAATAAAATAAAATAAAATAAAATAAAATAAAATAAAATAAAATGAAATGAAATGAAATAAAATAAAATAAAATAAAATAAAATAAAATAAAATAAAATGAAATAAAATAAAATAAAATAAAATAAGATAAAATAAAATAAAATAAAATAAAACAAAATAAAATAATTTAAAAAAAAATAAAACAAAATAAAATAATCAAAACAAAATAAAATAATTTAAAAAAAATAAAACAAAATAAAAAAATAAGAAATAAAAATAATAAAATAAAATAAACATTAAATAAAAATAAAATAAAATAAAATGAAATGAAATAAAATAAAATAAAATAAAATAAAATAAAATAAAATAAAATAAAATAAAATAAAATAAAATAAAATAAAATAAAATAAAATAAAATAAAATAAAATAAAATAAAATAAAATAAAATAAAATAAAATAAAATAAAATAAAATAAAATAAAATAAAATAAAATAAAATAAAATAAAATAAAATAAAATAAAATAAAATAAAATAAAATAAAATAAAATAAAATAAAATAAAATAAAATAAAATAAAATAAAATAAAATAAAATAAAATAAAATAAAATAAAATAAAATAAAATAAAATAAAATAAAATAAAATAAAATAAAATAAAATAAAATAAAATAAAATAAAATAAAATAAAATAAAATAAAATAAAATAAAATAAAATAAAATAAAATAAAATAAAATAAAATAAAATAAAATAAAATAAAATAAAATAAAATAAAATAAAATAAAATAAAATAAAATAAAATAAAATAAAATAAAATAAAATAAAATAAAATAAAATAAAATAAAATAAAATAAAATAAAATAAAATGAAATGAAATGAAATAAAATAAAATAAAATAAAATAAAATAAAATAAAATAAAATGAAATAAAATAAAATAAAATAAAATAAGATAAAATAAAATAAAATAAAATAAAATAAAATAAAATAAAATAAAATAAAATAAAATAAAATAAAATAAAATAAAATAAAATAAAATAAAATAAAATAAAATAAAATAAAATAAAATAAAATAAAATAAAATAAAATAAAATAAAATAAAATAAAATAAAATAAAATAAAATAAAATAAAATAAAATAAAATAAAATAAAATAAAATAAAATGAAATGAAATGAAATAAAATAAAATAAAATAAAATAAAATAAAATAAAATAAAATAAAATAAAATAAAATAAAATAAAATAAAATAAAATAAAATAAAATAAAATAAAATAAAATAAAATAAAATAAAATAAAATAAAATAAAATAAAATAAAATAAAATAAAATAAAATAAAATAAAATAAGATAAAATAAAATAAAATAAAATAAAATAAAATAAAATAAAATAAAATAAAATAAAATAAAATAAGATAATAAAAATAAAATAAAATGAATGAAATCAAATAAAACAAAAAAAAAACTGAATAAAAAAATTTATAAAAAATAAAAAAATGATAGCAAAATAAAATAAAATATATATATTAAAAAAAGATCGAAAAAAAATAACAATTAAAATAAAATAAATTTGCTTACAACAACGTAATTATTTCTTTACGGCCTTTGCGTTTGAAGCGTGCAGAAAAAAATTTTGAAAACCATCGAAATTGCACTTGAGCTTTTTTGAAGTCAATTGAGCTTTTCTTTTTACAAAAATTCTTTTCATCCTTATTGGAATACCTGAGCACTTTTGATGTTTCCCAAGTGCTTTTGAACTTTGAATTGAGCTTTGCTCGAAACACATTTGAGCTTTTCAAAAATTCATATATATCTATTTTCTTAAGTAAACTTTAAATTTTTTTTGCCCTATAAGAAAATGTTTCATAAAAAATCTCAAACAGTTTGTATGCAATTTTTTTTTCGTGCAGATAAATTTTAAAATTTCTGAATAAAATTAAAAATTCCGAAACATATCTGAGCTTTATTGGAATATCTTTGAGCTTTTCCAAAACATATTTCGAGAATTTGAGCACATTTGAGCTTTTCGCAAACTTTTTTGTACATTGAATTTGGGTGTTCTGACATACATTTGAGTTTTTTGAATTTGAATTTTTTTTTAAATAAAATTTAAAATTTCGAAAAGCATTCGAAAAGTAAGTTTGGGCTTTTTAAAAATATAATGGGAACTATTTGGCACATCTGAGCTTTTTGGAAACTCGTTTTTGAGCTTTAATGAGCTACATACATATGAGCTTTTCTAAAATATGCGTTAGAGCTTTTTTTGAGATTCTTTAAAGCTTTGAATTTAGGTTTTCTCGAATATATTTGAACTTTCCGAAAATTCTTTTGAGCTTTTTTTTTTTGAATTTGGAAGGAGGCTTGTCCGGTCAAGTGGAGTCATCCCGGCCCTCTCGTTCACCGCACGTGAACGACCTTGGACTCCACTTTAACTCACCGACACAAGTCCGTCCGTTATAGTCCTATCCTGTCCAGTCGGTCCTCATCTCCCCACATTCACGTCCCCTCTTCAAGGCACCAATGCAACACCCACACCAAACGATTATTATCCTAGCCGGATATGGTGTATATATTTCACCCCATATAAAAAAGAAAAGAAAAAGTAGCTAAATGCGCTATAATGAAACAGCTTTAAGCTTTTCAAAAATATTTCGGAAATAGCTGTGAGCTTTTTGAAGCTTTTTTCAGGTTTTGTTCACCCTTTTTTAAAGAAAAAGCTTTACGGAAATACTTTTGAGTTTTCCAAAAATATATTTAAAATACCTGAGAGCTTTTATGGAGCTTTTTTGAGCTTTTCTTTCATACAGTAGAAATACCTAAATCGAGTTTGAGCATTTCTGAAATACATTAGAACATTGTTTGAAAATATATTTGGAAAATCTGGCGCACATTGCAGCTTTTCGCCAAAATCTATTGTTCACATTATAGTTAAAAGTGCATACACGCGTACTCTTGTGCACTTGTGTGGACAAACAAGTATGTTTATACAGAGTATAAACAACGTATTTACTTTATTAAAGCCTTTGCATGAAACATTTCAGTTTTCTTCCACGTACGAATTATAATTATTATAAAAATTAATTTTTCATGCATAAATTTTGCCATTTTTTATTGAAAGCTTTATAGCAAGAAAAAAGTTAATTATACACCAAAAAAATATATATCCAAATAAGTATGCACGCGTTAATATTCATAATAAAACACTCTAATTAATAAGAGGATTTTGTTAATTTGGCATTATAAGCTAATCTGTTGTACATAAAAATAATAGCCACAAAATGATTAAAACAAATAATTTCCAGAGAAATAAGTCTGATAATTTTTGGAATTATAAAAAGTTCACGCTATCAAGTATCAAGATATTTCAACAAAAAATTTAGCTTAGTTTCAGTATAATTAAAATATTTAAATTTTTCTCTTTCTTTTCATATCACGAAAAACTTCGCTTTTAAATGTTAAACTAAATTCAACAAAAAATATGAGAAAAGAATGCTCCACAATATACGTTTACTTTGATTGCATAATATGTATAAAACTTAACCATGATTATCTTTGTGTTACAAAGAATTTTTTAATTTTAGTAAATGAGCTGCGCGTCAGCATGATATAATACTTAATTTAAAACCGTTGAGAAAATTTTTTGATATTTGATAGAAAACTAAAATATCTCAAGCTCGCAGTAGTATTAGGATATTTAAGGAGTAAATACTAGTACCTGGGTGAGCGAGCATGCTCGGTGCTATCAATTTAGCGCTAACTTTACTTACTCACAGTGATCCAAAAATGACCTTAAAATAATAATAATGTATACATAACATACATACATTTTTGGTTTCTATACATTCCTGTTCATTTTGCCTTTTCCTCCCTCTTTACACCATTCAGTAATTTAGTTTCAATGTTGATAAATATTTAATCTTCTTAGGTAGTCTTCATACGTATTTCTTTCCTTTCCTTTCCTCTGCTTTTATTTCCTTTCCTTTCCTCTCCTTTCATCTCATTTATTTCTTTTGCTTTTCTTTCCTTCCCTACCCTTTTCTTTCCTTTCCTTTTCTTCTCTCCCTTTTCTTTTCCTTTTCTTTCCTTTTCACTTCTTTCATTTCATTTTATTTCCCTTCTTTCTTTCTCTCTTTTCTGTTCTTTTCTTTTATTTTCCTTTCTTCTCGATTCTTTTATTCTCTTATCTGACCTTTCTTTCCATTTGCATTACATTCCCTTTTTCCTTTTATTTTGTTTTTCTTTAATTTCCTTTGTTGTTGTTGTTGTTGTTGTTGTTGTTGTTGTTGTTGTTGTTAACAATGCATTGCCCTGTCTAGAGTGTATGATCATTCCGAAGATCTTCATCAAGCTCTTCTAAGGGGAGTCCAAGGAAACGTGCAGTTTCAACAGGGTTTGTCCAGAGGGACAGAGGGGTTAGAAGAGTAGGTTCAGATGAACAATTGAAGAGATGTAGAGTATCATGGGGGGTCCTACCACATGCAGGGCATGTATTTAAGATTGTATCATTAAGTCTGGATAAGTAGGAGTTTAACCTTACACTATATCCAGACCTAAGCTGTGCCAAGGTCACTCTTGTCTCCCTTGGTAAGGTGCGTTCTTCTTCATTTAATTTCCTTTCGTTTCACTTGGTTTCCTCTCATTTTATTCATTTTTTTTTAATTTCATTTCTTTTCTTTTATTTTTTTTCTTACCTTTATTTTCTTTAAATTTTTTTCCTTACCTTTTCTTCCCTTACCTTTCTTTTTCTACCTTTCCTTTCCTACCTTTTCCTTACTTTTTTTTCCTTTCCGTAACTCCTTTAGTTTTCTTTCTTTTCCATTCATTTCCTTTACTTATTTTTTTAGCTTTTCATTACCTTTCTTTCCTTTATTTTTCATTCTTTTTATTTTCATTTATTTTCCGTACCTTCCTCCTCGCTACCTTTTCTTTCCTTTCTTTTTCTCTTCTTTCCTTTCTTTGTCTTTCTCTATTTGCCTCTCTTTTCCACTCCTTTACCTACATTACATTTCCTTTCTTCCCTTCCTTTTTTCTTTCCCATTCCTTTCCTTTCCCTACCTTTATTTGCCTTTGATTTTTCTCTGATATTTTCCGTTCCTTACCTTATCTCACCTTTGTTTTCCTTTTATCCATTACTTTCCTTTCCCATTCTTTTCTTTACTCTATACTTTTATTTATTTCATTTTGTTTTATTTTTATTTATTTTATATTCTTTCCTTTCCTTTCATTTCCAACAAATTTCTTTTTTTACTTTCAATCACTTTTCTATTTCTTATTTTGCTTTTTTTAGTTTTATCAATTTTCCTTTTTATTTTATTTCACTAAGTCCAGCCACGAAGGGCTTTGTGCTTTTTTTTTAAAACATCATGTCTGAGCAAGCATTTGCTTCTCTGAATACCCACGCACAGATTTTGTTTTTTTAAACACTGTTCGCTCGCACGCTCAATAAAGTTGACGGGCAGGCTCATGTTTATTATTGCTGCCAACAAAACAACTCACACTCGTACTCTCCCCAACTGCAATGAATTGGTCAAGCACAACAATGCAAGTGTACCTACATACACCCATAACAGCAGCTCTATAAAGTGAATGCGTGTTTAGCACATGTAGTGGTGTGACTTTCAAATCATATTATAATTAATTTTTTTTAATTTTTGGTTTGTTGTCGCACACCCTGCTCGGCGAGACCTATCGATACATATCAAATTTTATATACCTTAGAATTGTGGTTATAGGAAAAAAGGGAGAAAACTATTAAGCATTGCGCATTTATATATGATAGATAAGACGTTTAACAGAAAGAAATCATGTAGGGTATACATGGACGAGTAGATATAGAGAGCTAGAAAAAAACTCAGAGAGTAAAACCAAACGATACAAGCACAACGGAATAGCAGACTTAGAAGAATGAGAAAGTAAGGTTGCTTGCTTTAACAAAATGAAGAAACAATTGAACATACACTTATGCCGTAGGTGGGGACATTAATTTAAACAATATTTTGCCTAAAACTCAAGTTTATAACCAAATATGTTTAAACGCGCTTAGAAATTTCTCTCTTTTAGCTCATACTATTATCGTCTTTAATTTACAGCATGCCTAGGCAGCTAGTGGGACAATTGTCCGAAAATCTGAGAACTAAATTCACACAGATTATTGTGCTCATTGCTTGGCTTTTTAAACAATGAAATTTTGCTGCACTTGTGTGAGCGCTGTGGTCGCTCTGACTAATCAATGTGAGTCGTTTTTTATGCTCGGTCGCACACTTTCAAGCAACTAGGCAACAATATAAGCTATTGTCTTGGTGGATCCTATAGTGAACTACAGAGCAAAAAATGAAAACATAATTTGATATGTGCGATGACCACTCTTGCACTAATACACCCTCACTTCCAACTCTGAAGAGGCTCTGATTAAAAGTAAAAAAAAAAATAGAGTGTACCAGTCACATCCAATCAGATTGCTTCAGCCTACCTTTCAGATACAATGCTAACAATTTGGTTTAAAATTAAAAGTAAATTTACCTAAAAGCTCATCAGACAATACAAGCAACACCTACGCAAATGTTTTTTTTTTTTAGGAATCTTTACCAACCGGTTACGTGTCTCAGATATTACGCAGACTGTCTGCGAAAGAATTATTTTTGGTACATTTTTAAAAAAAAAAACGCCATTTATAAAAGTATAAAATAAAAAGAAAAAATAAAAACGCTGAGAAAAAATGTTAAAAAGTGAATGCGAAAACAAAAGGCGTGAAGTCTTAGTGTGAGTCATATTGGGAGTATAAAAACGCTTGAAGCAACTCCAAACAATGCATAAATACATAGTACTTTTATTGAATTAAATTATGTGCCTAGGTATAAATTATTCAGAATGTAAATATTTTGCAAAGCTACATAATTTAACTGCTTAGACTGAGCAAAAAAAAGATTTTTTTTTAATTTCGTAAGAATAATCCTTTTCAAACTTCAAATCATACTAACTGTAATCAATTCATGACCCTAAATAAAAGTTAGTTATTGCTTTTTGGTTTGAAGCTCCTCATTTGAGCTTTACTGAAATACATATACGTATGTAAGCTTTTTCAAAATATTTTTGGGAAATGGGAGGCAGATTCGAGCTTTTAGGAAATTCTTTAGAATATATCTATCTTTTAAGAGATTCCTCAGAGCTTTGAATCAAGTTTTACAGTTTCAAGTTTCAATATATGTGAGCTTTTCCGAAATTTATTTGAAAAATCTGAGGCAGATTTGAGCTTTTGAGAAATTTTGTAAAGCCTGAATTAAGGGTTTCTGATATACATTTCTGCTTTTCTAAAATTCATTTGAAATTGGAAACTTACCGAAATAGACCTGAGCTTTTCTGCGATGTACATATGTGAGCTTTTCTAAAATATAGTTATTTGGAAAATCTGAAGCGCATTGTCATAAAATTTTAAGTTTTGAGACTTTTCTCGATCCAGGGTCCCACTAGCGAAATTTTCTGGGTCAGATATTACATAGAAGGGTTGGGCTACTTCGAATACAAAATTATTTAAATAAAAAATAAAAAAATTACTCATCATTCAGAAAAATGTTGAGTGATGAGTGACAGGTTATGTTTTATTCAAAAATATCATATTAGCAAAATGATCCCAACAAAATTTTCCGGAAACAGTCCCGAAACTATGCCGAAATAGTACCGAAATAGTCTCGAGAAAGTTTCGAAATAATCCCCATAAAAAGTAATTTTTTTTTTTTTGGTCACTCGTCACTCAAATATAAATCAATGTTATAGTCACTGGTATCTGAACTATGACTAAAGTTTCAAACCCCGCTGGAAAGTTCTTCAGTAATTTACAGGTATCTTGATGGTGTCCCGTACAGAGCTTCAAGCTCCTAATTCGACGGGAAACTCGTTAATATTCGAACGAAAGATTCCCTCTTTCAAAAGAAATTTCCTAAAAAGCTACATTTGTGCACCACCTAGCGGATTTTTTTTAATATAGTATTGCATTGTCACGAGTTCCTAAATAATGTGACGACCTTCGAATCTCGAGCTTGCCGAAAAGTTACGCAAAAATCGATCGCAAGATTGCTTCTATTTTTGAGAAATAGCAGGAATTTTCAACTATCTAAATCAGCGCGCCACCTATCGGAATTTAGATTTTTACAAATTATATTGTCTGTGTACAAAGCTTCAAATTCTTAGGTCGTCGAGAAGCTAGTTAGTATTCGATCGCAAGAATACGCATTTTAAAGGAATTTTTTAAATAACTCGATCCGTGCGCCACCTACCGGAATATTTTTTAGTCAGTATTGCACTGTCACGTTTTTCTGAATTATTAAACAGTTTTCGAGTCTCTAGCTTACCGGAAATTATCAAAAAGATCCCCAGTAATTCAGTCATTTTCAGTTATCTCGATCAGTGCACCATCTAGCGGAATTTCTTATTGCCTTTTTCCAGTTTTGATATATTTACCAGTTTCTATACTCAAGCTTTTCGGTAAATTACTGAAAAATAAATCTTGAGTTTCAAAGTATTAAATGAACTTATAGAACGATCCGTGCGCCACCTAGCGGATTTTTTTTAATATTCAAAACACCTTGATGCCAGTTTTTTAATGTTTTCTCATTAAAGTGTATTTCCGGCACTGTCTAATAAACATAAAAATATCTATACAATACATTATGTCAAGTCTGCCATTGATGGGGAAACCACAGGCTTTAGAAAACAAGAAACGTAATTATGTTGAGCCAATTTAGGCGGTTTAATACTTTCCATTAAAATTTACTTTTTTTCATTTTTTGCTTAACCGCATTGTTGCTATACAAAATAAATTATTGAATGTGGGTGTAAGGTCAGGTAATTTTTTCATAAATAATATTTTAAAATGTGGTTTTGACAAAAGGGACTCAAAATATGTGGAGTGGGCACAGAGGCGGATATATATGTATATATATATATAATTTTCAGGTTCAAACCCCTCCCCTCTTCGGGATCCAAGAAGCCAATTTTTTTCATTGGAATTCACAGCAAAAACTGTTACACAAAAAAATTAGCCTATAGTAAAAATTACACAAAAAATCTTGTAAAAGTTACACAAAAAATATAGTAAAAGTTACACAAAAAATATAGTAAAAGTTACACAAAAAATCTTGTAAAAGTTACACAAAAAATATAGTAAAAGTTACACAAAAAATATTGTAAAAGTTACACAAAAAATATAGTAAAAAACTATCCAAAAAATATAGTAAAAATTACGCAAAATATAAAGTAAAAATTACAGAAAAAAATATGGAAAACGTTACACAAAAAATATAGTAAAAGTTACACAAAAAATATAGTAAAAGTTACACAAAAATATAGTAAAAGTTACACAAAAAATCTTGTAAAAGTTACACAAAAAATATAGTAAAAGTTACACAAAAAATATTGTAAAAGTTACACAAAAAATATAGTAAAAGTTACACAAAAAATATAGTAAAAGTTACACAAAAAATATTGTAAAAGTTACACAAAAAATATAGTAAAAATTACACAAAAAATATAGTAAAAGTTACACAAAAAATATAGTAAAAGTTACACAAAAAATCTTGTAAAAGTTACACAAAAAATATATTAAAAGTTACACAAAAAATATAGTAAAAGTTACACAAAAAATATAGTAAAAGTTACACAAAAAATATAGTAAACGTTACACAAAAAATATAGTAAATTTACACAAAAATATAGTAAAAGTTACACAAAAAATATAGTAAAAGTTACAGAAAAAATATAGTAAAAGTTACACAAAAAATATAGTAAAAGTTACACAAAAAATATAGTAAAAGTTACACAAAAAATATAGTAAAAGTTACACAAAAAATATAGTAAACGTTACACAAAAAATATAGTAAATTTACACAAAAATATAGTAAAAGTTACACAAAAAATATAGTAAAAGTTACAGAAAAAATATAGTAAAAGTTACACAAAAAATATAGTAAAAAACTATCCAAAAAATATAGTAAAAATTACGCAAAATATAAAGTAAAAATTACAGAAAAAAATATAGTAAAAGTTACACAAAAATTATAGTAAAAGTTACACAAAAAATATAGTAAAAGTTACACAAAAAATATTGTAAAAGTTGCACAAAAATTATAGTAAAAGTTACACAAAAAATATTGTAAAAGTTACACAAAAATTATAGTAAAAGTTACACAAAAAATATAGTAAAAGTTACACAAAAAATATAGTAAAAGTTACACAAAAATTATAGTGAAAGTTACACAAAAAATATTGTAAAAGTTACACAAAAAATATAGTAAAGGTTACACAAAAAATAAAGTAAAAGTTACACAAAAAATATAGTAAAAGTTACACAAAAAATATAGTAAAAGTTACACAAAAATATAGTAAAACTTACACAAAAAATATAGTAAAAGTTACACAAAAAATATAGTAAAAGTTACACAAAAAATATTGTAAAAGTTACACAAAAATATAGTAAAAGTTACACAAAAAATATAGTAAAAAACTATCCAAAAAATATAGTAAAAATTACGCAAAATATAAAGTAAAAATTACAGAAAAAAATATGGAAAACGTTACACAAAAAATATAGTAAAAGTTACACAAAAAATATAGTAAAAGTTACACAAAAATATAGTAAAAGTTACACAAAAAATCTTGTAAAAGTTACACAAAAAATATAGTAAAAGTTACACAAAAAATATTGTAAAAGTTACACAAAAAATATAGTAAAAGTTACACAAAAAATATAGTAAAAGTTACACAAAAAATATTGTAAAAGTTACACAAAAAATATAGTAAAAATTACACAAAAAATATAGTAAAAGTTACACAAAAAATATAGTAAAAGTTACACAAAAAATCTTGTAAAAGTTACACAAAAAATATATTAAAAGTTACACAAAAAATATAGTAAAAGTTACACAAAAAATATAGTAAAAGTTACACAAAAAATATAGTAAACGTTACACAAAAAATATAGTAAAAGTTACACAAAAAATCTTGTAAAAGTTACACAAAAAATATAGTAAAAGTTACACAAAAAATATAGTAAAAGTTACACAAAAAATATAGTAAAAGTTACACAAAAAATATAGTAAAAGTTACACAAAAAATATAGTAAAAGTTACACAAAAAATATAGTAAACGTTACACAAAAAATATAGTAAAAGTTACACAAAAAATCTTGTAAAAGTTACACAAAAAATATATTAAAAGTTACACAAAAAATATAGTAAAAGTTACACAAAAAATATAGTAAAAGTTACACAAAAAATATAGTAAACGTTACACAAAAAATATAGTAAAAGTTACACAAAAAATATAGTAAAAGTTACACAAAAAATATAGTAAAAGTTACACAAAAAATATAGTAAAAGTTACACAAAAAATATAGTAAAAGTTACACAAAAAATCTTGTAAAAGTTACACAAAAAATATATTAAAAGTTACACAAAAAATATAGTAAAAGTTACACAAAAAATATAGTAAAAGTTACACAAAAAATATAGTAAACGTTACACAAAAAATATAGTAAAAGTTACACAAAAAATCTTGTAAAAGTTACACAAAAAATATAGTAAAAGTTACACAAAAAATATAGTAAAAGTTACACAAAAAATCTTGTAAAAGTTACACAAAAAATATATTAAAAGTTACACAAAAAATATAGTAAAAGTTACACAAAAAATATAGTAAAAGTTACACAAAAAATATAGTAAACGTTACACAAAAAATATAGTAAAAGTTACACAAAAAATCTTGTAAAAGTTACACAAAAAATATAGTAAAAGTTACACAAAAAATATAGTAAAAGTTACACAAAAAATATAGTAAAAGTTACACAAAAAATATAGTAAAAGTTACACAAAAAATATAGTAAACGTTACACAAAAAATATAGTAAAAGTTACACAAAAAATCTTGTAAAAGTTACACAAAAAATATATTAAAAGTTACACAAAAATATAGTAAAAGTTACACAAAAAATATAGTAAAAGTTACAGAAAAAATATAGTAAAAGTTACACAAAAAATATAGTAAAAGTTACACAAAAAATATAGTAAAAGTTACTCAAAAAATATAGTAAACGTTACACAAAAAATACAGTAAAAGTTACACAAAAAATATAGTAAAAGTTACACAAAAAATACAGTAAAAGTTACACAAAAAATATATTAAAAGTTACGCAAAATATAAAGTAAAAATTACAGAAAAAATATGGTAAACGTTACACAAAAAATATAGTAAAAAACTATCAAAAAAAACATAGTAAAAAACTATCCAAAACATAGTAAAAATTACGCAAAATCAAAGTAAAAATTACACAGAAAATATAGTAAAAGCAATACAAAAAATATAGTAAAACACCTATCCAAAAAAACATAGTAAAAATTACCCAAAAAAACATAGTAAAAGTTATACAAAAAAGACAGTAAAATTTAAATAAAATTTTTTTTTTTTTGGAAAACAATCATAAAAGGCCAAATTTGAGAAACAGTGAATGAAAAATGTCCTTGAAATTAAACAAAAAAAAATTAAAACACCCTCTTCACAAAATTCTGAATCCGCTACTGAGTGTACATATACTTTATATGTATATATCAAACTGTTCAGGAGCTTTGAATTCACTTTGCGCCATTATTGTCCAAATCTGCTTTAAAAGTGCTACAAAATATGAAGCTGTAATTAATTGTGCTCTATATATAAAAAGTAGTTGCGCTATAACGGCACTTGAATTTTGAGTTGAAACAGTTAAATTTGCAAACAATAATTAAAAACAGATTGAAATAATTCCATGAATCCACAAAGTATCTATTTGCAGGCATGAGTGGGTGACACATAACAGACGGGGCAGTAAGTGACATATACATACATGTATGAATGTATGGTTGTGTGATTTAACTAAAAATGATAAATATTACACAATTTTAACCTACATAACACTAAATGTGTTACATATATATTCATGGTTTTTATCTATGCTAAAAAGCATACGCGAACACCCGCAACACTCATCACATATTCACCCTGCAGGGAAAATATCTAGCTTAGACATAGTGTATATCTACGTAGTAATTTCAGAACTTCTACTGGTTTTTCATTCGTTGAAGACATACATAGTTCCGATAGAAAAAGTTAATATTTTATGATCTAAACAAATCAGTCGACTTTTCTGGTTGTACGTAGTATAGCAGTTAGTAGTGGGGAGCTGTACAACTACATATTTGCTTTGCCTGCTGGGTATATGCTTCAATTCATGTAGGCATCACAAATGGTTTAAGTGTACTTTTCGGTCACTTGGCCTGAATTTGATATTGAAAATGTTCGAAAACCATTTTGCTGCTGGCTTATGTAACTTCTTTGTTTAAAAACAAAACCACGGAAATACTATAGAAATGTAAAAGCTGACAATATAAATAAATGAAGTGGTTATAGATAGATGGTTTTATCTTTGCCAAATGTTGAAAGCTGAATGTGCTTTATGAGTATACAAACGAGGGTGTGTTATGCAGCAATATCGTGTT
The DNA here is from genome assembly GCA_964058755.1 of Campiglossa producta. NCBI lineage: Eukaryota > Metazoa > Arthropoda > Insecta > Diptera > Tephritidae > Campiglossa > Campiglossa producta. The sequence continues at coordinate 28,169,903 of CAXKVI010000001.1, read as the reverse complement.
GTCGCGCACAGTCTTAGCGGGTTAACTGGGCATTTTTAAGGGTTAGGGTTGCCACCTTGTGCTATGAAATACCTGTTTGAACGCACATCCGCTTTTATTTCGAAAACGATTTGACAATTTATTTATAAATTGTTGTACATTTATAGATTATCTGTTACAATGTAAGCTTTCAAGTTTAATTGTTGTCACAAATGATTTTGTTTCTGAGGGGTTTTGCCTATTTGAAAATTTAAAAAACAAATTGACATATGCCAATATGGATATCGAAGGAAAAGTATTTGATTTCAGAAAAAATATTTCTCGAATAAGAAAATATGTCATCAACATACAGAAAGAAAGATACCATTTTAGGTTGTTCTTCAAAAAACGAATATATTTTGCTATAACTTTCAAATTTTTGCGTTGTTGTTATTTTTAACGGAAAGTGGAAATAACTCGTTATTCAAATATCAACGCCAAAGCCACGCGCCTCTTACAATACAATATATATTGCTCTAATTCCACCATTCCTCGTTGTTAATTAGGGTGGGTTGAAAAAACATCTTATTTTATTTTGTTTCACTTTATTTTATTTTATCTCATCTTATTTTATTTTGTCTTTTTTATTTAATTTAATTTAATTTTATTTTATTTTTTGTTTATTATTTTATTTGATTTTATTTTTATTTGGTTTTATTTTATTTATTTTTTAGTTTTTTTTAATTCTTTTTTATTTTGTGTTATTTTTTAATTTATTTTTACTTTCTTTTATAACATTATATTATATATAATTTAATTTTTTAATTTTTTTTTGTTTTGATTTTTTTTTTTTTTTTCATATTATTTTATATTATTTTTTTTTTATTTTTTAATTTTTTATTTTATTTTTTTAGTTTATTTTATTTTATTTTAATTTATTTTACTTTATTTTATTTTATTTTATTTTATTTCATTTAATTTTACTATTTTTCTTTTATTTTTTATTATATTTTTTTAAATTTATTTTTCATTTCAGTTACACAGTAGAAAATTTCTTGGACTAATTGCCCGATCGAATAATTTATTATGTTTGGAGCGGCTGATTTGCCGTCCTGATAATGATGTCGGATGGAGAGGCTTAGATGCCAATCCACGTTTTGAGATAAATGGTTGGTAGTTTTTCGACTAGGCGGTATCACCAAGACGAGAGGGTTGACAATAAAAGGCACTTGAACCTAATTGTCGTGGCGAGAGATAAATGAAAGGTGGGCTGTGGATTGTAGCTCATTCATTTCTCGATTCTTTATTTTAATTTCTTTGCTTATATACAATTTTGGTCTTAACATTATGCTGACTAGTGCATTGCTCTTGACTTCCGCAATACTAGGTCACTAGTCAGCAGTCTACCGTTCTAGGTCGTCAGTAAGTGACATTGCTGACCACCGTACTAGATCGCCAGCTGTCGCAACTGCTGACACTAGCGGTTGCAAATGCTGACGCCAGCGACGGCACACTTACTGACGGCCGCGAGCAAAATATGACGCAATCGTTACTCCGCACTTTTGCTTGTTCTTGAATTTCATGCAAACAAATATGCCTGTGTCTGCATATTTGGACAGAAATGAACATGCTCCCGCCCGTGACTTTATTCAACGAGTTTCGATATGCGTCTGAGTTTACCCAAGCCAACACTATCTCGGAATCGGTCCAGAAATATATGGCACCCTTAAATTGAATGTCTGCTGCTATTCTTTCTGCCAACTGGGCCCCTAATGCAGCAGCACATAACTCCAAGCGGGGTATTGTTTGTTTTTTCAATGGAGCTACCCTTGACTTTGCACATAATAACCTTGTCATGACGGTGCCTTCTTTCAGCGTGGCGCGAATATAGGCCGCGGCTCCATAGGCCTTCTCTGATGCATCCGAGAAAATGTGTAGTTGCATGGTTTCCGGGAGTCTTCCCTTAAAAATGTGCCTTGAGATCTGAAGTGTTTTTAACTCTTCAAGATCTGACCTGAACGTGAGCCATCTTGTATGTAGCTCTGCTGGAAGTGCCTGATCCCAATCTAATTTTAGCTCCCATAGCTCTTGTATGAGTATTTTGGCCGTTACTACAATAGGAGACAGTATTCCTAATGGGTCGAAGAGCCTTGCTAGGTCTGACGTGACCGAGCGTTTTGTTATCCTCTTTACTTCTTCTATGTTGACCTTGACAGATAACAGGTCCGGTTTTGGGAGCCATGTGAGCCCCAATGTTTTGACGGCTGCAGCCCTTGTGTTTTCCAAGTCCAGATTAACCTCTTGATCTCCTTCTGCTATATTTTGGAGCAGTTGAGGGTGGTTGGCGCTCCATTTTCGTAGATTGAAGCCGTTTTCCTTCATGATCTTTATTAGTTGTTCTTGTATGAGCATTGCTGTGGATAGGTTGTCTGCTCCGCCTAAGCCGTCGTCAACATAAAAGCTTTCGTTTAGGAATTGAGAGGCTAGCGCATATCGAGAAACATTTTCGGTGGCAATTTGTTGCAGACATTTCGTGGCTAGATATGGTGCTGACCTAGTTCCATATGTGACCGTGTTTAGCTGATAATACGTTATTGGCATGTTGGCATCCTTTCGCCAAATTATTAGTTGAAATGGCCGATCTTCTGGTGCTATTAAGATTTGACGGTACATTTTTTCGACATCAGTGGTGAACACGAACCTTGGCATTCTAAAACGCAGCAATATTGAAAACAGATCGCTTTGTACCTTTGGTCCTGTGTACATAATATCATTTAGGGAATGACCGGTCGATGTTTTCGCAGATGCGTCAAATACCACGCGAAGTTTTGTGGTTGTGCTCTCTGGTCTCAGTATACAGTGATGAGGTATGAAATAGTTCGGTGTAGTAATCGTATCTGTTGATATTTTCGTCATGTGCCCCAGGGCTTCATATTCGTCCATGAACTTGACGTACTCTGTCCTCACTTGGGGATTTTTCTGAAGTCGACGTTCCAATGATAGGAACCTGTTGAGCGCTATTGAGTGCGAGTCCCCCAGAACCATGGGGTCCTGATGGAATGGTATTTTTACTGTGAACCGATTTTCCTTATTCTTTGAGGTGTGTCTGGCAAAGTGCTCCTCACACTTTTCCTCGTCCATAGATAATGACTTCTTGTTGTCTTTTACCTCTTCTAGTTCCCAGAGTTTCGAGATCGAGGTTTCTAGGGATTCGTCCGCCAAGCACATTCCACAGGATGCATCTTTTGGGCTTACTTCGTTGAGTCTGCCAGACACAATCCACCCGAGTGCAGTATTTTGCATTATTGGTAGATGCGGGGCTAGCTTGATCTGCCCAATGGTGAGAAGCTGGTGATAGTGCTCAGCTCCCAACAGTAGATCTATTTTGTCAGGGCGATTGAAGTTTGGATCCGCTAACTGGAGATTCCTTGGTAGTGACCATTTTTCAGTATTAATGAATTGCGATGGTTGAGGCGAGATGATGCGAGGAAGGACGAGTGCTTCAATGCGTGCTGTGAAGCTTGTGTTTCGAGAATGTAAGGCAACGTTCACTCTATGTTGTGTTTTTGTGTTAGTTGTCCCGATCCCGGTGATATTGACATGTGAGGTTTTCAGTGGTAACCTGAGCCGTTTTACCAGACGTTCTGTTATGAAGTTTACCTGTGACCCTGAGTCTAATAACGCGCGGCATTCAACTTCTGTGGCGTCTGTTTTGATTATAACTACTGCTGTGCTCAATAGGACGTATGGCCTTTGTCCACCTTTGTCCGTCGCGGTGAGTGAATCTGCTTCAGAACTTCGTGATGAGGTGGATGCCGCTGAGGCAGCTTCTGGCGTCCTTTTTCTGGTTACTTCCGCTGATGCTGCTGATGTCCTCCCGATTTTGGGCTCACCTTCGTGACTCAGGCTTGGCCTTGATGAGTTTCTGCTCGTTTCCAGGTGCAAAAGTGAATTATGTTTCTTGTTGCATTTCATGCATCCTCTTGACTTGCAAGTCTTAGAGGAGTGCCCGGGTCTCATGCAGTTTACGCATAGTTTTTGTCTTTGGACGTAATTGAGCCGTTCATTTGGTGTCATTGTTTGAAATTCTTGGCACCGAAACAAAAGGTGGCTTCCATTGTGGCAGAGCGAGCAGGAGGTTTCCTTTGGTTCGGAGGCGGCCGCACATGTTTTTGACACGAACTTTTCCTTCTGTCCCATTGCTTCCATTGATTGAAAGCGGGCTTCAAGAAAGTCCAGGAAATTGTTCAGTCCTTGAACTTCCTTCGGGTTTACTATTGAACGTTCGTATAATATGTGCGTTCCCCGATCCAATTTTTTTGTGAGCAAGTGTATTAAGATGGGGTCCCAAGTGGCTGTAGGGATGCCCATGTTTACTAATGCATGCAAGCATTCTTTTGTTACATCATGCAACCTTTTTATTGATGTGGACGTTGCTGTGATTGTTGGTTGCTCCAGTAATTGGTTCATAATGGATGCAACAAGAACCCGTTTATTGTTATATCTATTTTGTAGCAGCTTCCAGGCTGTTTCGTAATTTTCGGCAGTGGCTGATAGATGGCTTATTAGTTGTTCGGCTTCCCCACTTAGGTTGGACTTTAAATACCACATTTTTTGAATTGTGGGGATGTCTTGTTTGTCTACCAGTTGGGAGAAGAGGTCAAAGAATGCTATCCATTTTAAGTATTCCCCATTAAATTTGGGGATTGTTATTTTTGGAAGCTGAATCGTTTTATTTTTGACCGTTTCCTCAATTTTATTTGCCGTGTTTTCTTTGAGCTTGAAATTGCTATAAACCGATGCTTCGACAGTCGTGTATGACTCCATGTCATACCCATCTCTTACAGGATCTATGCTGTCTTCCCCGATCGAGAAGTGGAGCTCTTGTATTTGCTCCCAAAGTTTCTCTTTTAGCTTCATGTTTGCCGCTGTAGGGTCCATTTCGAGGAGCCGTTTTAGTGATGCTATCATCACGTTTTGTCTTCTAATGGCTGAAGACAATTCTGGTTTCCGAGAGGGAGCGTAGGTACTTCCGGGAAGTCCTTTCGTTTGCTCGTCCGGTGTTTGGGCTTTGAGAGGTTCCGTCATGCCGGACTCCATTATTTCCTTGTACTTTGACGTCAACTCGGATATTTTTTTGTAGTATCCGGTGGTGAAATATTGGTGGCTGGGATCCATGTCTGCGAGGCAACGGATTTTATTGTCCGTTACCTCAAATTCGGCCCACGCTATGTCTAAGCGTTCGAGGCGCTCTTTATAATATACAGGCGTTTTTCTCGCTGCTGAATCCTTTTTGAAGTTACGGATTATGGTCTCTATCAACTCTCCAGTTGTACTTTGGGAGGCTGTCAATGTTTCCATTGTTTCTTCATTGGTTGGAGCCATATCGAAATTGATTCTGATGCTGGCTAACTGAATTGGCAAGATTGAGGGTGGGTCAGAAGTTGCTGACGTTGTCGCTCAAGTCGTTGCGTGTTCGGGATTACAGACTGGCGGAGTTGCCGAGTTATTCAGGTCCTGTAACTTGCGGGGTCACAGGGGGTCAGAGGGTTGCGTGTTCAGATCACGTCGGGGTCACCAAAATGTTTGGAGCGGCTGATTTGCCGTCCTGATAATGATGTCGGATGGAGAGGCTTAGATGCCAATCCACGTTTTGAGATAAATGGTTGGTAGTTTTTCGACTAGGCGGTATCACCAAGACGAGAGGGTTGACAATAAAAGGCACTTGAACCTAATTGTCGTGGCGAGAGATAAATGAAAGGTGGGCTGTGGATTGTAGCTCATTCATTTCTCGATTCTTTATTTTAATTTCTTTGCTTATATACAATTTTGGTCTTAACATTATGCTGACTAGTGCATTGCTCTTGACTTCCGCAATACTAGGTCACTAGTCAGCAGTCTACCGTTCTAGGTCGTCAGTAAGTGACATTGCTGACCACCGTACTAGATCGCCAGCTGTCGCAACTGCTGACACTAGCGGTTGCAAATGCTGACGCCAGCGACGGCACACTTACTGACGGCCGC
>CAXKVI010000001.1:28152503-28156221 GCA_964058755.1 Campiglossa producta | reverse complement strand
AAAACTAACACTAAAATTTTGTGTCTGAAGAAAACTAACACTTTTATTTTGTGTCTGACGTAAACTGACACTTTTAATTTGTGTCTGACAAAAACTAACACTTTCAGTTTTTCTCTGAATAAAATGTACTAGCCAAAAGTGTCAGTTTTCGTCAGACAAAAATTGAAAGTGTTATTTTTCGTCGGGCATAAAATAAAAGTGTTAGTCTTCTTACAGAATTTGAAAAGTGTTAGTGTCGTAAAAAATTTGAAAAGTGTTAGTTTTCGTATGGCACGTCGATATATGGAACTCTACATCTATCTCGCGTATTTTGAGCCGTTGCGTAGTACCGTTATGTGAACAAAATTATTATACCCTCTTACGAGAATTCGCGAATCATTTGCGTATACGTTCTCCATATCATTCTGAATTCATTCACCAATTATTCACAGATGCATTCAGGAATCATTCTCGAATTCGTTCACGAATCATTCTTCCCCTCTTTTCTTTCATTTTATCCTTTCTCCCCCCCCCCCCCCCCCCCCCCCCACCTTTACTTTACTTAATTTTTCTTTCCTTCCCTATCCTTTTCTTTGCTATCTATTTTCTTTCATTTTCTTCGATTCACACACCAAGCAACCAGTCAAGCAAGAATTGCTCACTCAATTACTCTCTACCTTACTACCCACAGAACAACATACAAGGGCTGTAACTCCAAAAACAACCTACACAGTAGAATGGCCCAAAAAACTACCTTCAAATATTCACCCTAGACATTCCTAAATTTTTTAGTGGATGGAAAACGGTGCTCAAAGAATCCCAAGTTTCACAATTGATAAGAAAAAGTTGGAAGAATTAAAAATTATATTAATTGTATTTCTTAATACACAGCCTATAACTTTTTCTGTATAGACCCCCAACGCGAAGATGTTTCAACCACAAAAAGTCCAAACTATCGAAACTGTTTTAGATGTTCACAGATATATGTATGTACATATTTTTCTATTCAAAAAAATTCATTATTTAAAAAAAATTCTATATTAGCTAACATGAAGACACTTTTGACCGCTAATAGCTTTGCAAATAAAAACGAACGTTCGTTGAATGACTCATAAAGCACTGAGAATAAAGCTTCTCTGTTATGCCCAACTCATACCCCACGTACAAGCCCTATTTGGTTAAAGAGTATCAACGACCTGTAATAATCAGGCGATAAATGTACGCGAATTTTATTTATTTTGCGTGCTTAGTAAACGAGAAAGTTCATTGCACTCAATTAGACAGCATAGTTACAGCAACACCAACAACTACAAGCAACCAAACTAACAGAAGCGCTCAGTTAAACGTTCACTCACTTTTCGTTGGTAAAAACTTTTGACTTTGTACATAGAAATTAGTTTAGTTTTATTATTCAATATTCAGAGTACAAATATGTGTTTGGATGTATTTGCGTTATAAATAAATGAATATTTCCATTTTGCTTAACGTTTTGTGGTTAAAAACTATGCAGACAAAAAAAATAGAAATAAATATTGATATGGTTAGAACAAAAGTGAACTAAAACAAATTGCTACTAAACATATGTACATACGTACATATTAGACTGAGCCAAAAACATATATTCAATACTTCTATATTGCTAGTAAACAAAGGGTACACGCACCAACATCACAGTACAGATTGACTGAGTCTATGTACCCAAAAAATATAAAATTTTTCATCATAGTCCCACAGAAAAAAATGTTAAAATCTAATTTTTGAGTAGTCAAAAAACAGGAGCCGATTGAAAAGTATTTATTGCAAATATTAGAATAGAAGAAAACAGAACTTAAAATTTGTGGAAAATAAAAAATGGTAAGGCGTTGCTGCATTTGAAAAAATGAAGTCATATACTAGCTCCATGGGTAAGCCAAAACAAAGAAATTTTCCATATCTAGCTTTACACTTACTTAAACTTAAACTTAAACGAGCCATCCACCGCCTTGGCGATTTTAGCTGTCCTACATATGTATTTTGCAAGTTATTTCTTTGTACAGCCAACTGGCGTAACACACCGCATATTCGCAAAGGGTGGGGCAATGTGTAGAAGTCCACGCAAGTGGCGAAAGTTTCTGAACTCCATTCAACTGGGAACCGCTAGAGCAAGCATCGGCGCCCCATAGATCTTAAGACCAGTCAAACAAGTTGGATTCATCACACAGACACGTTGTGCTCTTTGTTTACCAAATGATTTAGTCGTTGCTGGGCAAGGGGCGAAACCACATCGCGTGGGGGTACACGCACCAACATCACAGTACAGATTGACTGAGTCTATGTACCCAAAATATAAAATTTTTCATCATAGTCCCACAGAAAAAAATGTTAAAATCTAATTTTTTAGTAGTCAAAAAACAGGAGCCGATTGAAAAGTATTTATTGCAAATATTAGAATAGAAGAAAACAGAACTTAAAATTTGTGGAAAATAAAAAATGGTAAGGCGTTGCTGCATTTGAAAAAATGAAGTCATATACTAGCTCCATGGGTAAGTCAAAACAAAGAAATTTTCCATATTTAGCTTTACACTTACTTAAACTTAAACTTAAACGAGACATCAACCGCCTTGGCGATTTTGGCTGTCCAACAAGTTATTTCTTTGTACAGCCAACTGGCGTAACACACCGCATATTCGCAAAGGGTGGGGCCATGTGTAGAAGTCCACGCAAGTGGCGAAAGTTTCTGAACTCCATTCAACTGGGAACCGCTAGAGCAAGCATCGGCGCCCCATAGATCTTAAGATCAGTCAAACAAGTTGGATTCATCACACAGACACGTTGTGCTCTTTGTTTACCAAATGATTTAGTCGTCGCTGGGCAAGGGGCGAAACCACATCGCGTGGGGGTGTCGCTTGTTTGGTCAGCGAATGTTAAAAATATAGTTCGGACGATCACAGCGCGTGTATAAGCGTTCTCACTTATACACCTGCAATTACAAATCTGCCGACCCATGCACTTGAGCTATTTTTCAATGGCAACCTGTGACATGGACGGGGGGAGGGGTACAAAAGTCCTTAAATTCGTGTGACGTAATTTACAGATACAACAAATTTTGAAAAAGTGTTTAACGGACGTCAGAATGAGATTTAACAAGGCGAAAAATATGTACGCCATAGCTGGGGAACTTCGATTAGAATTAAAAATCATTACGATTAGAAAAATTAAGTAATCTAATCATTAAATTTTTTTGACTCTTTATATTTTGATTACTAATTGACTAGATTAGAGCTAATCCAAAGTCCGATTAGCGATATCTAATCAGAACTAATCAAAACTAATAAAAAAATCAATTAGATTTCTCGATTAGTTTTGATTAAATTTGATTAGATCAACTGTTTTGAAATTTTTTTTTTTTGTCATAAATTAACAAACTTACTTTTACGAAATAACTTTTATTCAAAATTTCATCGGAAACATAAACACTAAATACTAGTTAAAGTATGATTTATATTACATATACATATATGTATCACAAAAAGTTTATATTCGACTTCAAAAAAAACGTCAGGCAATGCATTCCGTCTTGGGTTATTGACTATGCCAGCCAATGAAAACAGCCTTTCGACGGGTGCTGATGACGTAAGCGGGGTATTGAACGCTAGACACGCTTCCATCAGTGCACCATATTTATTCCAAATTTCAGGACCTGGCATCGGGTCATTGAAATATGCGTATCGCTGATTGCTAACCACTTGTTTGAAACCAT
>CAXKVI010000001.1:28137503-28142503 GCA_964058755.1 Campiglossa producta | reverse complement strand
TTAAGTTCTTTTGTTATGCTGATTCATGATGCAAATGTTGACAAGGAAAGCACTTTAAATTCATTTTGACAATAATTAATATAGAACTTGATTTTGTTAAGTTTCGAGGTTAAGCTGAAAATTCTTTTTATGCGTTACTACCTAAGCATTTTGGTTTATTTTGTTTTGTATCATTTTATTTGATTTTATAATATTAATTTTTTATTTTATTTTTTTTAATTCAATTTTATTTTATTTCATTTTTTTTTTTATTTTTTTATTATATTTAAATTTATTTTATTTTATTTTATTTTATTTTATTTTATTTTATTTTATTTTATTTTATTTTATTTTATTTTATTTTATTTTATTTTATTTTATTTTATTTTATTTTATTTTATTTTATTTTATTTTATTTTATTTTATTTTATTTTATTTTATTTTATTTTATTTTATTTTATTTTATTTTATTTTATTTTATTTTATTTTATTTTATTTTATTTTATTTTATTTTATTTTATTTTATTTTATTTTATTTTATTTTATTTTATTTTATTTTATTTTATTTTATTTTATTTTATTTTATTTTATTTTATTTTATTTTATTTTATTTTATTTTATTTTATTTTATTTTATTTTATTTTATTTTATTTTATTTTATTTTATTTTATTTTATTTTATTTTATTTTATTTTATTTTATTTTATTTTATTTTATTTTATTTTATTTTATTTTATTTTATTTTATTTTATTTTATTTTATTTTATTTTATTTTATTTTATTTTATTTTATTTTATTTTATTTTATTTTATTTTATTTTATTTTATTTTATTTTATTTTATTTTATTTTATTTTATTTTATTTTATTTTATTTTATTTTATTTTATTTTATTTTATTTTATTTTATTTTATTTTTATTATTTTTATTTTATTTCATCTTATGATACCGGGTCGCCTCAGAGAGTAAGCATGGCCTTACCGCGGTACGGGGCTCTGCCGCGGCGGACGACACACTTTCCACTACTCTTCCTTTGACCCTAAGCTGGCCTTGTCCTGCGATGGGTCGTACGAACAAGATGAACTCCAATAAAAACGAGAAACCTAAAAAACAAACAACGCCAAATTTCACTCCTCAGCAGAGGAGAGCTATGGATGAGCAGGCGAGAAAGCAACAACAACGCCGGAGGACAACCTCCGCTCCACAATCAAGGGGGGGATCGACAGCGATCGCAACTACGAGTCGGTCAACCACACCTCAATCGAGTAAGATTTACTTGATGGGAGCTAGCATCAGTGCGGTTGCCAACGCAGCTAAGCGGACAACGGCGGATGCTAAACTCCCATCAACCGCTGATATGAAAACCAGTATCTTTACGTCTGTGGCAGCGGTCTCACGACCTGACCTCGGAGTTTCGAAGGAAAAGGAAGCTGCAACGGAGATTTCGGCAAAGGGAGCGACCGCGATGGCAACTACGGGTCCACACTCCCGGGTGACATCTCCCCGCTGCTTCACATAGCACGAGAAAAGATTGGCTGCAAAGATCCTGAAGAGGTATGAAGGGGTACCGCAGGAATCGCTGTCGCCGAATTCCAAAGAGGTTAAAAGTTAACCCTTTCAAGCGCCAGAGATCGGACCTGGAGTTATATACCCCTCCCAAGCGGCATCAGAATACCCCTGGAGCGGGCAAACTAAGCTTTGCTGAGGTAACCAAGGACAGGATCCTTATAGGCGTCCTTGACAGAGGCAATGACCGTCTGGCCATCCCCAAGGAACGGTGGCGTTACGTGCGAAATGAACTCGGCAACATTCTTCTCAACGGTGCTCCGGAGTTTGCGGGTAGTTCGGCGCGAGTAACGGATGCGGGTTTGCACCAGGGTCAGATTAAATTACTCGCATGCGAGGATGCAAAAACTGTAGCACTGTACAAGGCAGCAGCTTCTAAACTGGGTGAAGTCTACAAGGGCGCAAAGATCGAGGTCGACTGGAAGGACATTCCAGCTGGTCCAAGGGCAAGGGCATGGATTCCGGCCATCCCTGACGAACCCGAGAGAATCCTCGGGATGCAACGGCTAATGAATCCGTCCCTCCCAACGCATGACTGGAGTGTCAATCTGGTCGGGGATGCGGTAGGGCCCGACAGACAGGTGGTGTTCACCATGAATAAAAGTCAATCGAAGTTGCAATGGCCTAGTACACTACAGCGTAGGCCAGATCGTTATCCACGTATATCGTATATCGTGGTGATGGTCAACGCGCTGCCTTCTCGGCTGCTCCGGGGGAACCGGAAGACGAAATACCAGAAGAGGAAGCGGAGGATTCCGATGCGGAAAGCATGTTATCCGCCACGTCCCTTGGCGATAGTGGCGGGAAGATAGTGGCATACGCAGACGATTTAGCTATTGCATTCAGAGGCAAGTTCCCACAAACTCTGTGTGACCTGATGCAAGTAGCACTGCGAGAAGTTTCGACGTGGTCCTCTCGCTGCGGACTTAGTATCAAGCCGGGGAAAGTGGAACTTGTCCTCTTCACCAACCGGTACAAAATACCGCCACTAAGCCTACCAGAACTAGATGGCACGCGCCTGGGCTTTTCGGATAAGGCCAAGTTTCTAGGCATAGTTCTGGACTGGAAATTGAATTGGAAGGAGAATGTTTTTCAGCGCCAGAAGAAAGCTTGCATCGCTCTTTACACATGCAAAATAGCCATTGGCAAAAAATGGGGGCTCAGTCCTAGAGTATGCAGTTGGATCTACACGGCCATCATTCGCGCAATCATGATGTATGGAGTCGTCGTATGGTGGCCTGCGCTGAGCAAGGCAACATACCTGAATCTGTTGCGGAAAGTCCATAGATCCAATATGATCTGTATAAGCGGTGCGCTAAGGACAACGCCCGACGAAGCCCTCCAGGTCATTCTGGGCATTTTGCCACTTGATCTGGAAGGGTTTCGGTCAGCGGCGGCATCAGCTCTGCGCCTAAGGGAAACCTCCAGTTGGGGTGCGGGTACTATTTGACACTCTAGTATTCTGGAATCTTACAGCTTTCTCCTTCTAAGCACAGATTGTTGTGCGACCACTACAGTCGGGGATAGCTGTTTCAAAATAAACATTCCCAGCAGAGAAGACTGGGAGAGGACGGATTGATGTCCCGAAAGAAATGGTGGCACTTCCATATACACCGACGGCTCGAGTTAGAGGACGGGTTTATTCAAGGGATTTGGACCTTGAGCTCTCCTTCAGACTACCTGATCATTGTAGCGTCTTCCAGGCGGAAGTCTCGGCAATCCTGGACGCCGCGGCCTGGTTAAGCAAATGTGTTATCGGAGAAGATATCGCTATTTTTAGCGATAGCCAAGCGGCCATCAAATCCCTTGGCTCATACACGTTCAACTCTGAACTGACGCTCAGCTGTCGTCGATCTCTTCAGGAGATGGCCCGACAGAACCGCGTGAACCTCATATGGGTCCCGGGACATAGGGACATTGAAGGAAACTGTAAGGCAGACCAGCTTGCCAGGCAGGCACGACCAAGCAGGTTCTTCAGGATAAAGAGCGCTTAGGTATGCCGTTTGCCACATGCAAACTAATGCTGAAGGAGCACACACTCCGTCAAGCCAACGAAAGATGGCTGCAATCCCCAGGGTGTCGGATATCGAAACAAGCCTGGCCGAAATGAGATCTTAAAAGGTCTAGACGCATTTATGCCCTAACTTGGAGGGAAATCTCCATATTGATAGGGGTCAACTCCGGTCACTGCCTCATTGGTAGGCATGCAGAAAAGCTAGGTGTGCCCTACCGACGATGTTGCAGGAGTTGCAAAGATGATGAGGAGGAGGAAACAGTGGAGCACCTTATCTGCAACTGTCCGGCTTTAAGCGGCGCGAGAACGCGCTTTTTGGGAGTTCCGTTCCTGGATAGCCTAAGCCAGATCGCGGAACTGGACATAAAGGACTTGATGGCCTTCATAAAGTCATCTAAGTGGTTCCAGGAGGAGTAACGTTGTCGGTTTAGGAGTGTCAGTCCCGGGATTCTGCTATGTGGAAAATCCCAACAACTCAGGGATTTTCCATATGGCTGAGTCCCGGGACTGACTTTCCTTGTGTTGGTGGTATCACAACGGGCCTTTCAAAAGTGGCCTAAGTGTGCCTCTGCGGCAGCCACTTGAACCTAACCTATATTATTATTACTATTACTTTATTTTATTTTAATAATATTATTTTTTAATTTTTTTTTTTTTTTTTGTTATATTATTTTTTTTTATCTTATATTACTTTATTTTATTTTACTAATATTTTTTTTAATTTTTTTTATTTTTTGTAATATTTTATATTATTTTTTTATATTATTTGCTTTTTTATTTTATTTTTTGAACTATATATTTTTTATTTTTTTTTTCACATCTTCTTTAACCGGCCGTAAGTGCTCAACCCAGCAAACATTCTTTTAATTTTTTTTTTTTTTTTTTTTTTTCTATATTTTTAATTTTATTTTATTTTTTTTATTTTTTTATATTCAACTGAATTCAGGTTTGGATGGGAAAGCTCGACATTTTAAAGTTTCAAGCAGGTATCTGATGTGCCCTCTTCCGAACAAACATGTTTATTAAAGTGTATACAAACTCAAATACATATGTATACGAACATTGTTCTACACGTTTTATGGTTGTATATGTTCGCTCACGCATATAAATTGGTTTTTGTATGCCACAAACGGTTTGTATTTCGTTGTGTGTGCACTAGGGTGATTCAAAAAAAATGTCGACTAGGTCTTATCCCCTAAAAAGTTAGGTATTGATGAGAAAATAAGCCTTGCAAAAAATTAGCGCTCTAACTTAACCCTTAGGGGTGGCTATTTGTTTTCGCCCTTTCCCATACATGGGAAAAAATATTTTTACATACTCTTAAAGCTGAAGCTTTGAAGCTTCCAAAACGGTAACCCATGTGCGATTATTTTAACTATTAAGATAATTACAGCCATTTGAAAATGGCCGAGTTTTGTACTATAGCACACACATACACAGTAAC
>CAXKVI010000001.1:28120003-28130003 GCA_964058755.1 Campiglossa producta | reverse complement strand
ACGAAATCGGAATTTAAACTGATTTTAAAAAACTGAGTAGGAACAAACCGAAACCCGGAACAGAACGGAAACAAAGAAAAATGTAAGCCGAAGCGAAGTTGGAATTCAAATTGATTTTGAAGAGTGTAGTAGGAACAAAACGGAATTTGGAACAAAACGGAAACCCAAAAAACACAAACCGAAGAATGCCTTAGGATCAAACGAAAATCGGACCAAACAGGAAACCAAAAAACACAAACCGGAACGAGATTGAAATTTAGATAGATATTAAAAAACTGAGCTCGAACAAAACTAAAACCGGCACGAATCGGAAGCAAAGAAACCCAAAAATCGGAACGAAGTATTTATTTAAATTAATTTTGAAGATAAGGAATGAAACGGAAACCAAATGAACACAAAACGAAGAATGAAGTAGGAACAAACGAAAACCGGAAACCAAAAAACACAAACCGGAACAAAATCGCAGTTTAAATTAATTTTGAAAAATGAAGTAGGAACAAAACGAAAACCGAAACAAACGTGAAACGAATCGAAGTCGGAGTTTAAATCGGAATAAAATGAAAGCGGAAACTGATATTGAAGAATGACACCGGTACCCGAAAGGAAATAGAAAATTAAGGAAGCCGGAAAGAAACCGATGCAAAATTATTGTTTAAAAATAAGCTCGGAATAAACCTGAAACTGGAATTGGTAATAATTCTACGGAATTTAGCTGGAACGAAACGGAAACCGGAACAAGTCCGAAACTATAAATGTAAATAATTGTAACGAATGAAACCGGAACAAGTCCGAAAGTTGAATTAGCTTTGAGGAATGAAATCAGAACAAGGCCAAAATTAAAGTTAATTTTGAAGAATGAAATCGGAACAAGTCCGAAACTATAATTTTGAATAATTGTAAGGAGTAAAACCGAAGAAATCCAAAACTGGAATTAGTTTTGAGGTATGAAAGCGAAATGAAACCAAAACCGGAGCATAATAAAAACCGAAAAACCGAAGTTGAAAGAAATTAATTTCGAAAAATCGAAAGAAAACCTAAACCGGAAAAAAACGGAAAGTGAAATAAATTCGAGAAATGAAACCGGAACTGGAACGAAGGAAACCGAAACAGAATGTAAACCTTAAGCCGGAACAAAACAGAAACTGAACAAAATTTGATAAATGAAACCGAAATAGGAACAAACGAAAACGAAACAGAATGGAAACCGGCTCAAAACGGAAACTGAAATAAATTTGTGAAAGGAAAACGAAATGGGAACGAAACGGAAAGTGAAATAAATTTGTGAAATGAAACCAAAACCCGAACAAAACGGAAACTGAAATAAATTTTTGAAATGAAAAAAGAAACCGGAACAAAAGGAAATCGAAACAGAACGGAAACAGCAACAAAACGGAAACTGAAATAAACCGGAACAAAACGGAAACCGAAATAGAATGGAAACCGGAACAAAACGAAAACCGAAACAGAATGGAAACTGGAACAGAACAAAAACTGAAATAAATTTGAGAAAAGAAACCTAAACCGGAACAGAACGGAAACTGAAATAAATTTGTGAAATGAAACCGAAATCGGAACGAAACGGAAACTGAAATAAATTTGTGAAATGAAACCGAAATCGTAACGAAACGGAAACTGAAATGAATTTGTGAAATGAAACCGAAATCGGAACGAAACGTAAACTGAAATAAATTTGTGAAATGAAACCGAACCCGGAACAAAACGGAGACCGAAACCGAAATAGAATGGAAACCGCATCAAAACGGAAACTGAAATAAAGTTGTGAAATGAAACCGAAACCAGAACAAAACGGAAACCGAGACATAATGGAAACCGAAACAAAACGGAAACTGAAATAAATTTGTGAAATGAAACGGAAACCGCATCAAAACGGAAACTGAAACAAATTTTAGAAATGAAACCGAAACCGGAACAAAACGGAAACCGAAACAGAATAGAAACCGGAGCTAACGGAAACTGAAATAAATTTGTGAAATTAAACCGAAACCAGAACAAAACGGAAAACGAAACAGAATGTAATTCGGAGCAAAGCGGAAACTGAATTGATTTGAGAAATTAAACCGAAACCGAAAGAAATGGAAACCGAACTGAAATAGCCAAGACGTGCTAACAAAAAATGCGTCTATAATTATGCAACTGAGTATATATATCAAAAACATTGTGGTATATGTTCAAACACAGATAGAAATGTAAATTGTTATTCACAATACCGCTGTATAGACTATAATAGAGCGGAAAAAAAGGTAATATTAACAAAGTACCGACTATAGGGAAATCGATTTTATTTTTGATGGCGTGAAAATAAAGTGAAATGTGTTGATGCATCCCTTGTGTGTATTTGCATGGCAGTGTGGTTGCATACTTACACCAACAAATACACAAAAAATGTACACAAACACATTTTATGAATACGGTTAAGTATTTAATATGCACAGCATTCATTAAGATTTAATTCAATCATAATATTTAAGTAAGTGGTATTACAAGCAATATTTATGCACATACAGTATATAGACAGATATGTATGCATTTGTAGTACACATGTACATATGTACGTAAAGTTGTGAAAAAAAAACAACAACAATTTATGTGAGGATTTTATATTTATCACTTCAGATTTAATGCTGATTTTCCATACAATCGGAGCACTGGCGCTGTAGCCAGGGATGTGGGTATGTATGTAGGAGTATGTGTGTGTGTGTATGCAAATATGTTAATATATGTTTACAAGTGCAGTTTAAATATTACTACGTGTTAATGCATGAGAGCACAGATTTTACAAATTCCGCACACGCACGCACCGGATATTCGAATATTGGTACATACATACATACATATGTATATGTATATGAAAGGGTCAAATCCTTTTTGGCTATACGGGCAACCTCAACAAATTTCAGCTTATGTTGACATTGAAATACGCTCTTTAATGTTGCACTTAAAACGATAAGGTAGACTTAATACTATATAAAAGTTTTTATAGCTACAATATGTGCTTACATGTAAAACATTACATCCGACCATACATGAATAAATGTACATATGAAAGTATCCGCCATAAAAGTTGGTCTATGTAAATTCATGAAAGAACATGCATACATACAAACAAATAATCTATCGATCCAATTGTAGGAAACACATTTTGTTGTTGTACTTGGAGAAAAAAAAAGTTTTTTCTGTTATACCCAAATGCTTGATTATAGATAAAATTTTTGGGACGAAAAAACGCTAAATTTTTATTGAAGAATTCTTAACAAAAACGGAATAAAAGAGAAACCAAGCTCAATATTTAGAGAAAATGGAGGCCGGACCAAAATGGAAACTGGACCAAACTCGATCCCGGAACAAAATGGAAACCGGAACAAACTCGAGCCCGGAACAAAATGAAAACCCGGAACAAAATGGAAACCGCAACAAACTCGAGCCCGGAACAAAATGAAAACTGGAAACAAAATGGAGACCGGAAAAAAATGAAAACCGGGAACAAAATGGAGACCGGAAAAAAATGAAAGCCGGAACAAACTCAAACCTGGCACAAAATGGAAACAGAAACAAACTCCAACCTGGAACAAAATGAAAGCCGGAACAAACTCAAACCTGGCACAAAATGAAAGCCGGAACACACTCAAACCGGGAACAAAGTGGGAACCGGAAAAAAGAAGAAAAGAAAATCAATATTTGGGGAAAATGGAAACCGGAACAAACTCCAACCCGGAACAAAATGGAAACCGGAACAAACTCCAACCGGGAACAAAGTGGGAACCGGAAAAAAGTAGAAAAGAAAATCAATATTTGCTGAAAATGGAAACCGGAACAAACTCCAACCGGGAACAAAGTGGGAACCGGAAAAAAGTAGAAAAGAAAATCAATATTTGCTGAAAATGGAAACCGGAACAAACTCCAAACCGGAACAAAATGCAAACCGGAAAAACGAAGAAACCAAAATCAATATTTAGGGAAAAAGGAAACCGGAACAAACTCCAACCCGGAACAAAATGGAAACCGGAAAAAGTAAGACCCCAAACTCAATATTTAGGGAAAATGAAAACCAGAACAAACTCCAGCCCGAAACAAAATGGGAACCGGAAAAAAAGAAGAAGCCAAACACATTATTTACTGAAAATAGAAACAGAAGAAACCAAAGTCAATTTTTATGGAAAAACGGGAATCGGAATAAATCCGAAACCGGAAAAAAATTGAAACCGGTAAAAAGTCATTAAGTAAGTCCATTCTTAGGGAAAAAATGGAAACCGAAAAGGAATAGAAGTCGATACAAAAATGGAATCTAAGCAAATTGTTATGGAAACCGGTGAAAAACAGAAACCAATGTAAATTTTTAGGGAAAAAATGAAAACCGCAACAGAATAGAAGTCGATACAAAAACAGGATTCGAAGTCAATTTTTTGGAAACCGGTAAAAAGCAGAAACCGAAGTCAATTTTCAGGGGAAAAATGGAAATAAAGTCAATTTTTAGGGGAAAAAATTAAAACCTCAACAGAATGGAATTCGATACAAAGAAGGAACCCAAGTTTTTTTTATGGAACCCAGTGAAATAAATAAATAATCCGAAAGGATGCAAGATACAAGGAAGAAACCGAAGTATATTTTCTTAGAAAACCCGGAAACCGGAACAAAATGGAAGTCGGAACAAAGAAGAAACATAAGTAAATTTTTAAGGAAAAAACGGAAACCGAAACAAAATAGAAATTGGAACAAAATAGAAGTCGGAACAAAGAATAAACCAAAGTAATTTTTTCGAAGGAAAAACGAAAGTCGAAACAAAATGGAAGTCGGCACAAAGAAGAAGCCGAGACAAAAGATGATCTGAACAAAGAATAAATCGAAGTAAACTTTTTGGGGGGAAACGGTAAACCGAGCAAAACGAAACCTGGAAGGGAACGGAACAAAATAGAAATTGGAACAAAATAGAAGTCGTAAAAAGGATTAACCGAATTAAATTTTTCGAAGGGAAAACGAAAGTCGAAACAAACTGGAAGTCGAAACAAAGAAGAAGCCGAGACAAAAGATGATCGGAACGAAGAATAAACGCAGCAAAATTTTTGGGAAAACGGGAAACCGAACAAAACGAAACCTGGAAGAGAACGGTAACCGGAAGAAACGAAAACTGAACGGAAACCCAGAGAGGAACGATAACAAAGCGAAAAACTAAAATCCGAAAAATCCAAAAATGGGTTTGAGGAATCAAATCGAAATTGGAGCAAAAACAAAAACGAAATTAATGTTGATGAATGAAAAGAATGACAAAACCGAAATCAGAACTAAAACCAAAATAATAAATTAAACCGAAATTTGTTTTGAAAAAATAAAATGCAGCCGAAACCGGAAGAGAACTGAAAACGAAACTAATTTTGAAGAATGAAATGAAAACAGCAACAAAACCGAAACATAAATCTGTTTTGAAAAATAAATGGAAATCGCAACAAACTCGAAATCCAAATAAATTTTAAAGAATGACATTGAACCCGAAACCGAAACCGGAACAGATTTGGAAACGAAACTAATTTTGAAGAATGAAATGAAAACAGCAACAAAACCGAAACATAAATCTGTTTTGAAAAATAAATGGAAATCGGAACAAATCCGAAATCCAAATAAGTTTTAAAGAATGAAACTGAAACCGAAAACGGTACAGAACGGAAACCGGAACAAATGTAATCCTTTTTCATATAAAAATTAACTGAAATTTTTAAATTAACTCAAATAGATGGTAATCTTGAAAAAAGGATGGTGGGATAAATAAATTCATAATTAAGGTCAGGTGGCAACTCTGCCGATACTAAAAAAAAATATATAAAATTTTTTTTTAAATTTCTCCTACTATGTACTCTTAGCCACAACTGGTTATATGTGAGAAAAAAAATTGTTCCCCACTAAATATATATAACATAACATATTTTTTTCTTTTTTTTTTGCTCTGGAAATGGAATTGAATTTGGTTTGCATAAATTAGTTGCATATTCAATTAAAGCAAAGTACGGTAAAACTAGCTTTAAAATGCAAATTTTATGCTGCAGAGAAACAAAAAAAAGCACACAACTTTTTCTATAAAGCAGGTGTTTGTGGTAGGTGAAAAGAATGTGGTTTGTTATGCGAAATGTTTCCATTAGATTAGAATTGCCGAAGCATTTGAATGAATGTGCCAATATTAGCGCAAAATTACTTTAATGTAGAGTTTATAAAAAAAATAGGAAAAAAAAGTCGCTGAAATTTTTCGATAACATGTCATAAGTTAATGTGATGACATTAGTTGATGAAAGATTGACAGTAACTTAATTGGATACGGCTTTTTCTAGCGAGGTGAATCCATTATTACAAGCTGAAAGTATGTAATATTTATTTTTTATTTTGTTTAATTTCGTTTATTTTATCTCATTTTATTTTATTTTAGTTCTATTTTAATTTTTTTATTTTTTAATTGGTTTAAATTTGACGTTTTTATTTTATTTATTTTTACTTTGGTTTATTTTATTTTATTTTATTTTATTTTATTTTATTTTATTTTATTTTATTTTATTTTATTTTATTTTATTTTATTTTATTTTATTTTATTTTATTTTATTTTATTTTATTTTATTTTATTTTATTTTATTTTATTTTATTTTATTTTATTTTATTTTATTTTATTTTATTTTATTTATTTTTTTTTTATTTTTTTTTTTCTTTTATTTTATTTTATTTTGTTTTATTTTATTTTATTTTATTTTATTTTATTTTATTTTATTTTATTTTATTTTTTTATTTTAATTTATTTTATTTTATTTTATTTTATTTTATTTTATTTTATTTTATTTTATTTTATTTTATTTTATTTTATTTTATTTTATTTTATTTTGTTTTATTTTATTTTATTTTATTTTATTTTTATATTTTTTTTTTTTTTTTTTCCATCATACATATGTACATATTTCACTTCAGGTTATTTGACTTAATTTTTTTATGTTAATATTTAAAAAAAAAAATTTTTTTTACTATTTTTTGTTTTATTTTATTTTTATATTTTTTAAAACCTTTATCGCTTTCTTGTTTGCACCACTTTTTCCATACGAAATTTCGGAATCTTGCAAAGTCTTTTTAGGTACCTTCCCATTGAGCTAGACACTTGAAACTTGGAACATAGTTCAGAGCTCCGTGACAATGCAATGTGAACGAACGAAAAAAGTATCCGCTAGGTGGCGCACGGATCAAGAAATACGATAAATTCATATAAAAATTTAAAATTTGGGACGCATATTTGAGGAACTTCCCGGTAAGCTAGATTATTGAAAATTTGCATACATACTTATGAACAATTGAAGACAATACAACTTGTTGTACAAGAAATTCCGCTAGATGTCGCACTGGTCGAGATAATTACAAATCTTAAAAAAAAAATTAAAAGACGCCTGGAATTTTGCGATCGATTTTTAGTGACTTCCAGGTTAGTTAGAGACTTGAAACTTGACACATTTGTCAATTTGTTCTCAAAACAATTCCGGTAGGTGGCACACGGATCGAGATATTTCGAAAACTAATTTAAAGTTGAGAATTTTGTGACCGACTTTTGACCAACCTCCAGGTAACCTAGGCATTAAATTGAGGGAACGGCGACACTACAAATATTAAAAATCAAAATTCCGATAGATGGCACGCTGGTCTATATAATTGCAAATCTAAAAAAAAAAAATTAAAAGACACTTGGAATTTTAGGATCAATTTTTAATAACTTCCAGGTTAGATAGAGACTTGAAATTTGACACATTTGTCAGAACCCGAAACGGAAGTTATGGCACGGAAATAGAAATTGTAGCCGACTTTCAGGCGCAGGCATTTTTCTTATATCTCGGGAACAGATCAACCGATTTGGATAAAATTTGGCATTATAGATAGTATGATTCATTCTAAGATTATATGCGTGGGTGTTGCCACTTGGGACGGTTCACAGGGTTGCCACCTATCTCAATTTTTTTTAAATAATGAGCAATATATGCCAATATGGGTATCAAATGAGATGTATTTTCGACCGTATTCCAAATATGTAAATCTCAAGCAGGGTTGCCACCTAGGGTTGCCACCTAACCGCATTTTATTCATTTTTCTCTATATTTCGAGAACCGCTTGGCCGATGTGGATAAAATTTGGCATTATAGATAGTATGATTAATTCTAAGATTATATGCGTGGGTGTTGCCACTTGGGGCAGTTGACAGGATTGCCACCTATCTAATTTTTTTTAAATAACGAGCAATATATGCCAATATGGGTATCAAATGAGATGTATTTTCGACCGTATTCCAAATATGTAAATTTCAAGCAGGGTTGCCACATAGGGTTGCCACCTAACCGCATTTTATTCATTTTTCTCTATATTTCGAGAACCGCTTGGCCGATGTGGATAAAATTTGGCATTATAGATAGTGTGATTAATTCTAAGATTATATGCGTGGGTGTTGCCACTTGGGACGGTTCACAGGGTTGCCACATGTCTCAATTTTTTTAAAATAATGAGCAATATATGCCAATATGGGTATCAAATGAAAGTTATTTTCGGCCGCATTTCAAATATGACAATTTCTAGCAGGGTTGCCAGCTAAGGTTGCCCCCAAACCGTATTTCATTTATTTTTCCTTATATCTTGGGAACCACTTTCCCGTTTTGTATTAAATTTGGCATTATTAGTAGAATGATTCATTCTATTGATACATTTACACTGCACCAAATGCGTCGCATTTAATTAAATTTGACCTAATTTGGTGATCAAATTCAATCTGCGGATGAACGGTCTGCAAAAAACTTGGCCAAAAGAGTCGCGTGTACTGGCTACAAACGGTTTTTATCATCTTTTTTTACTTTGTTTTAATTTAATTAGTTTTATTTAATATTATTTAATTTATTTTAATTTTTTTATTTATTTCATTTCATTTCCGTTTATTTTATTTTATTTTATTATTTGTGTCAAGGTGGGTCTGCACGTCATTTACTTGCTGTCCCTTCATGTAAATGACATTTCCATTACTTAATAGTGCATTTGTCACTTTCGATTTACATTCAATGCCCAACACTTTCATTTAATTTGACGTTGCATTACATTACATCACATCAACGTTTTCATTCATGTCCAATACTTTCACATTTTAAACAACCTTTCACAATTTTCCATAATCAATAAAAAGCACTGAAAATAGATTGAATGACTACGCGCATGGTTTGTAAATAAAATTTGTTCTTTGTAAGTATGTAAGTGTGTGTGTAACATGAAAATGCACCAAGTCTCGCCTTGCACTTGCTGAGCCATCAATTTTCTTGGCATTACATTCACACTTGGTTACTCGCATTGACAGCTCGTGCACTTGTATTTGGCCTTTCTTGCCTTTTCTCTTCAATGCTGCAATCGATTTCTTAACGAAATAGCAAATTTAAATTGGCTTAAATTAGTTGAGGCAGCATAAATAAAATTCTTTTCCATGTACGTATATAAGCAGAGACGGATGAATCGCTGGGCAAGGCCGCAGAAATGCTGAGCGTCCCTCACGGTGTGACAGCGGAGAAATACTTTATGCGAGACATAGCTCAAGTATAAGATCTAGTCAAGCACTGCATGTTCAGAATTTTCGTCACACTATCAAAATCTGTTGTTAGGGGCCAAAATCCCCTTTTCCATAGATGAATATTCAAAAACGACTTTTATTCTGGTTACTTTGTGAAATAGGTTTTGCTAATCTTAAAATAGAGAGACTACCACTTCTGACGCCGGCCAGTTCTTGGCCGCCCCGGCACCACACACATTCTAAGTCCAGCCCTTTTTCATCCACTCAACATATCTAATATTGTTTGTTATTGAAATACTTAGTTAGGAATTCGGCTTAAGTGCAAGATTTATACAAAAAGTCAACATCCAGTCTTACATTTCTTAATAACTCTGGATTTTGTGGAAATGTGGTTTAATCTATTTATCTTTGCGTAGAAAGTAAATATTTCGTTGCATT
>CAXKVI010000001.1:28100003-28117503 GCA_964058755.1 Campiglossa producta | reverse complement strand
AATCAAAACGTCTCAGTGCACATGACATCAGATGATATCAAGAGAAAGAGATGATTTGTGCTGTTAAATATGTATGTAACTACATACTTGTTTGTATGACTGTGTATGTATGCCAAAGTGTAGCCAGTAATCAATTTTCCACTTGTATGCATCTGTTGGCAATCTGCTAATTAATTGACATTTTAAATTGCTCGGTATTCGAGTACATAAATCCTACTACGTCCTCGATTAGCTCAGTCGCACCAGCATCACCCCAAAAGCATCCACCCATCCAGATGAGCTGTTTTAAGTGTGCCAAGAAAAATTTAATTGGTCAAGTGTGGGATGCTGCCAATTTAGAGGACGAACAGACGTGTTGCTGTTTTAGTTGCTCAAACATATTTATATATGTATGTGTGTGTGCCGAGTACGAGTGCGATGGCCGGTGTGGGCGTTAAGGGCACGTGTTCAATGTTACTCATTTTCATTTGTGGTTTTTGCTTTTTTTTTTGTGTTTAATGCTGGCACAATTTACAGATGCTGTGTAAATTTTAGAAATCATTTTAATTTAATTTGAAGCAGGGGAGAGACATGCGCGTGTATAGTTAGATGAGTGTGTGTGGAATGTGTGTCCGTTCAGGCGACAATTGTCAACACAACTTTTTAGCAACATCAACCTAAGCATGAAATTAGTTTTTTAGAGCAGAGATGGGACAGATGCAACTGTTGGAAAATTTTTTGGAAATGAGAACTTAAACATAATGCGCTATTCCCATCTCTGTTATACAGCCAGTAGTTGTATAGTGTTATATCTTTGCGCTCCCATTATCAACCATCAATAATGAAATGAATTACAGAAGCATTATGGTCAAACACAAATATTCAATTTGGTCGTGAAGGCAAATTAATCATTTTTAATTTACTTATTCAACCTAATCTTTTTTGGATCAAATCTTAGCCATTTCTGATTTGCAAAGTCTGCACAGCATTGGAAGGTTTGGGTGCGGTCTATCTTTTTTTTTTTTTGAAAATTATCAGATCATTTGGTTCCCCTTAAAAATTCAGACATATTTTGTTGGGCACTGTGCCTACTACATACATATAAAAATATTTTTTAACTTCATACCATAACTGCTATTTTAAAAATATTTACAAAAGCAAACCTTGATTTAAACAAACAAACAAAATGCGATTACTTTTGTGCCACTCTAAACATGCACCCACTTTTAAATTGAATCAATGTGTGGACGGATGGACTTGGCCGTTGGCAATGTTGGTGCGTATTGGCACACGACGAGTCGTCATACCACCCACATTAAATATACATTACATTACATAATCCGGACGTACATACATACGTATGAAGTTATGAATAGAGACCCGTATTGCATATGAATTTTTGATCAAAGGCTATGTAACTATGCACAAATGTGTTGTTATATAACTGAGTATAGACTAGGGTGGGTTGCATAAAATATGTTTATTCGCTCAGTATGATAAAACAAAATAAAACGAGATGGAAAGAAATAAAATCAAATAAGACACAAAAATAAAAAATATTAAATTAAATTAAAATAAATTAAATTAAAATAAATTAGGTTAAATAAAGTTAAAAAACAAAATAAAATTTTACAAAATAACATAAAATAAAATAAAGAAAAATAAATTCAAATAAAATAAATTAAAGTAAAATAAAGTACAAAAAATTCAATAAAAAATATATAAAAAAATAATAAATAAAATAAAATGAGAGAAAAAAAATAAAAGAAAATAAAATAAAATATAGTTGAATAAATGATACAAAATAAAATAGAAAAAAAGAAATAAAATTTATTACAGGTAAATAAAGTAAATAAAACTAAAATAAAAAAATAAAAGAAAATAAAATAAAGTCAAATATCAAAACAAAAGAAATGAAAAAATAACAAATTTAAAGAAATTAATATAAAAAATTGTAACAAAATAAAAAATAAAAAAGATAAATGAATTAAAAAAAAAATTAAAAAAATGAAGTAAGTCAAAAATAAAATAAAATGAAATAATATAAAATAAAATATAATGAAAAAAAAAAATAAAATAACATTTTATTTTATTTCACTTTATTTTATTTTGTTTTAATTTTTTGTATTTAAATATAATTTACATTAGTGTTTGCTTTATTTTTATTATTATTATTTTTTTTTTATTTCATTTGAATTAATTGTTTCACTTTATTTCCTCTTATTTTATTTTATGATAATTTTTATTTTATTTAATTCAAATTTAATTTATTTTTTTTTTTTAATATTATTTTCTTCTTAATTAATTACTTAATTTTTATTTATTATTTATTTAATTTTTTATTATTTATTAATGTTTTTTGTGTTATTTTTTTTTTTTTTTTTTTGTTTAATTGGTTTAATTTTAAATCAATTTTATTTTTATTTATTTCGTTCAAAACATTTTATTTCATTTAATTTTTTTTAAGTTTTTTAATTTTTTGTTTCAATTCACTTTTTTCAAATTATTTCAGTTCATTTGGTTTTTTTTTTAATTCTTTTTTCTATTATTATTATTTCATAGTATTTTTCATTTATTTTATAACATTTCATTTTATTTTATCTTGTTTATAATTATTTTTAAATTTTTTTTTCTACCTTGTTCTTTATTTTATTTTACGTTAATTTATTTTATTTTTTTTTTTCAATATTATTTTTTTTCTTTTTACCTTACTGAATTCTGTTTTATTATTTATTTATTTTTTTATTATTTTTAATTACTAAATTATTATTATTGTTTTTTTTTTTGTTCCATTGGTTATTTTTTTAGATTTTTTAAATTTTTTTTAATTCACGTTTTTAATTTATTTCAGTTTATTTGGTTTTTTTTATTTATTTTTTTTTTCACTTTTTTATTTTATCTTGTTGATTTTTATTTTTAAATTTTTCATTTTTATTTTTTTCTACCTTTTTAAAATGTTTTTTTTTTTCACTTTATTTTACTATATGTATATAATTTTTTTTTTTACATTTTTATTGTTTTATTTTTATTTTTTTCACTTATTTTATTTTATTTTTTCACTTTTTTTTGTTTTTATTTTTTCATTTTCCTTAAGAATGTGTTGTTTTTTTTTTTAATTTGTTTCTATTTTTTTTTTTTTTTTTTTTTTGCTGTTTTATTTTATTTGACTTTTTTATTTTTTTTACTTAATTTATTAATTTTATTTTATTTTTTTCTATTTTTTTATTTTTTTTTTGTTTTATTCAATTTTATTTTTTTTTAATTTTTTTTTGTTTTTTTTTTTTTATTTGCCACCCCATTATTATTATTATTTATATTATTTATTTTTTTTTTTAGTTTATTTTACATTATTTCATTTTTATTTCATTTTTTTTCTATTTTATTTTTTTCTTTTTGTATTTTATATTTTTTTTTTTGTTGCCACCCCCATTCTAGGCGTAAACAAATATCCATTCACCCTAGTATATCATACCTATGTATGTATGTACGTCCATCTATAATATTATTCCCTCATATTTGTTATGCACTTCTTTTATACTTTCGACTTACCTGGCAATTTTAATGGTGTTGGGCTTGCCATATATTCCTTGTGGGCCATGAGTAGCACAATGGCTACAATAATTAAATTCATATTTTCGAATTATGTTTACAAATTTTACGTTTCCAATACTTTTGCTGCACATACAGTTCAATGGCCCTTCGCGCACTGAGCAAAAATAACTGTTGACGGAAGTATAATGACCACGGCGACGACGATGACGCGCACGACGACGACGACGACGACGACAACGACGGGAACGTTGCACTTGGCTTTAATAGTTTTATTAAAATTCTATGAATTTTTTGTTGTTGTGTTATTATAAATTGAGTTAGCTTAGTTAGCTGTTGTTGTGGTTGTTGTTGTTTATATTGCTGTTGATGTGTGACATTAACTCGATGCGTGCACGATAGCTCTTGTCGTTGTTGTAGGCTTAACACATACAAAATGCAACCACAAACACGACCAGGATGACGGTAGAAATGACCAACACAATTTTCATACTTGATTGAGGCGTGGCTTTTGATTATGTTGTTGTTGTCCTTCACTTTAACGTTAACGTTGTGGTGTTGACAGTTGCCAATGTGATCGTTGTTGTCTTTGTTGTTATTACTATATTTGTTATACTGATCCTTGTTGTTGTTATTGCAACTGTCGTTGCTGTTGATGATGTTGCTAATGTAGATGTTGCTGTTATCGTGCTTGTTGTTGTTGTTGTTGTTACTCCTCGTGCTGATGATACTGTTAACGCTTAAACGTTGCGTTTGCTTTGTTTTTGTTTGTCCGTGTTGTTGGCAGTAGATTGTAACGAGTATATTTGGTAACATCACCGTTTTGAACACGCCAAGTACATGTCAGTAATAACAAAAACAACAAATAAACAAACAAACAACTTATACAACACTTCCTATTCTAAATTTTAGACGCATCCACGGGGTATCTAAGTATGTATTAGTTGTTGTTTCTGTTGATGTTGTTGTTGTTGTACTCGTACGTGTTTATGAGTTATTTTGGAAATACTTTGCTCTTTCAAATCTTTTTTTTTAGGATACAGAAACTTTGATTAAATATCACAGGAGAAACATCATAGAACCATACAATCTTATGTATGTTAGATGTTGAGTTTTTGTAAGATTTACATCAAGTTGACTACACCGCTACGTGAATCTGTAATGAAAACGATGAAATGGAAATTTTGTTAATTTAACACGTATTTCATTTATTTATTCAAAATTTTTGTCAGCAACATATACGAGGTTTAATACATCTAGTATTTGGGTGACCGAGCTTGCTTGGTTCTATATATTAAGCGCTAACTTTACTTACCCAAAGTGATCCCAAAATTACCCACGAATAGTCCCAAAAAAAAAAAAAAAAAAAATTAATGGCGGCGATATACCAACAGGTTATCATAACCTCTAACGAGATTTTTAGCAGAGCTTCTCTTTCCAACTTGTGGTGTGTTGCTTTTTGAGTTTTTCCTACAAGTTGGCGGGACCTACAGTTTTTTTTTCGACTACGAACGGCACTTGCAAAGCAAATGAGTTTTTTAGAAATACACTCGGAGAGTTTGCCAAACTACTGCCGAGAGGCGATCGAGTTTAGAAAAATTCTTTTTCTAAATAATTTTTGATGTTACTTTTGCCGGGCATCGAACCGCCACGACTTGGTGTAGAAGGCCGAACACTTAACCGCTACACCACGACGGTGGCAGCGAATAGTCCCAAAACAACCCAAAAATGATCCCAAATGATTCCAAAAACCCTCTAAATGACCCTAAATTGATCCCAAAATGATCCAAAAATTATCACAAAATGGGACCAAAATCATTCCAAACTGACCCCAAAAAGACCCTTAAATGTACCCAAAATAAGAGGATGTTCTCATTAATTTACTTTAAACAGGTTTTCTCATAAAAACAAGCAGATTTCTTCTAACAATTGAACGTTTTTGACAAAAGTACATAAAAAATTCATAAAAGCTAAGAAGCTAAATCCTTCTTTTTAGCCGATTTCCTTTTCAATAAATTTGAGAAGAAATTCAAGCTAAAATCTAGAAGATTTCCTAGCACAAATTTCTTCAAATTTGTCCCCACTCGCTCTCCCCGGCCAAAAAGCTTTTTTAGACGTCGATCTCTTTGATTATAGGTGAACTTTTTGGCTCTGAAGATCACTATCTTCTGGGCGGATCCCCATTATGTCGGACAGTCAGGCCGCCCTACGTGCAATGCTGCCTTACACTACAACTTCGAAGCTTGTTGATGACTGCGTCTCAGTTCTTAATGATCTGGGAGCCAAGAAGCATCGGCAATATAAGAAGGGTGGACTGGGTGATATACGGGACGTTGCAGTCTACGTTATCACCTGAGTAAGTCGAGTCTATCAAATACAACAATTTGACGGTTTTGCGTACTGGACGATGAAACGCCGATTCATATATACTGCAAATGCATTGCGTTAGATTTGGTATATAGATAGTATGATTGATTCTAAGATGATCGGGGTTGCCACTTGGGGCGGTTTACAGGGTTGCCTCAATTTTTTTAAATTATGGAGCAAGATATGCCAACATGGGTATCAAATGAAAGGTATTTTCGGCGACATGCGAACTAAAATATTTTCAACTAGGGTTGCCACCTTACCGCAGTAAATTTATATATGCGGCAATATCTCGAGAAACGCTTGACCGATTGCAATGAAATTTGGCATAGAGATAGTATTATTTATTTTAAGACTATCCACTTGGGGGTTGTCACTTGAAGGGTTTACAGGGTTGCCACCTATCTTTTTTTTAGATTATGAAGCACGATATGCCAAAATGGTTATCAAATGGAAGGTCGCCGAAATACCAACTAAACTATTTTCAAGTAGGGTTGCCGCCCAGGGTTACCATTTTATCGCATTGTATTTGTATATTTTGGGGTCATTTTCGGATCATTTGGATTATTTTAGGATCATTTTGGGGTCATTTAGGGGTCATTTTGGGATAATTTTGGTGCTATTTGAGGATCATTTTGGGTTAAATTTTAGATTATTATTTCGGGACAATTTTTGGGTCATTTTCGGATCATTTTGGGGTCATTTTGAGATGATTTTGAAATCATTTTTATATCATTTTTGGGATAATTTTTGAGTTATTTTGGGTTTAATTTTGCATCATTTTGGGAACTTTTAAGAGTCTTTTTGGGATTATTTTAGGATTATTTTTGGATTATTTTAGGGTCGTTTTAGGGTCATTTTCGGATCAATTTGGGTACATTTAAGGGTCTTTTTGAGGTGATTTTAGAATCATTTCGCGATTATTTTTTGATCATTTTTGGGATCATTTTAGGATTATTTTAGGGTAATTTTGAGATTATTTTTGGTAAATAAAGTTAGCGCTAAATTGATAGCGCCAAGCTAGCCAGGTACTAAATAAATAAAATGTTTTATATTTTTTTTTTAAACACCCTGTTTGCAGACTTAGTGATCGCGCTGTGCTCCAACTTACTAATCTTACTAATTAAAGTTACTTAGCGACTGAGCAACGACACTTCACACTCATTGAACATGAGTAATGTACCACAACAAACACAATTACAGTAATGGCGAAAAAAAAGAAACAAAAAAAATAAATGTTTAAATGCATAAGTAAAAATTATAACTGTCATATTGTAACAATTAATTCATTACAGTCAACCGCATTCGCCAAGCCCTACTCAACGAGCCACAACTTAATGGCAACAACAAACAAATTACCCAGGCAAAGTATGGAGTATGTGGTATTTTAGCTTATTTGCAGAAAGATATTAAAGTCTAAATGTATAAAATAGTATTTACTTGTGTGCATGTATGGGTGTTTATATGCATGTATGTATGTATGTATGTACGTATCCATAAATGCACTCACAAGCATATGGTGTGTGCGCTGCACGAGATGCGAGCTTTACAAAGTTTACTATGTACAAATATAAGCCCGCTTGTATGTTGGTGGTTAGCCACTCGTGAAGCGTAGATAGACGCGTAATTCCCGTATAATTGAGTACAAGAATAACCAAACGTATCCAACGGATACATAATTCCGCAAAAAAAAAGGAAAAGAAATAATACAAATCAACACACTTGCGAGTGTATAGCAGATAAGAGTATTAGTATTAGCCAAGAACTATAGGTATGTAGGTATGTAGGTATATAGAGAGACCCTGTAGGGAAAGTCTCGAAAGGCGGTACTGGTTATGGTATGCACTTTCTTGCTCAAGATAACTTTTCTAGTACATCTGGTTATACAAAATAGTATCTGTATTTATGACCTAGTTAAAGGCGTCAAAAGTACTCAATCGATCTCAGAGTCAAAGCTCAGGACTGACTCTCAGCAATACTTATTTTTTCAAAAAATTCTTAGTACTTTTGTAGGCATGAGACATTCACCCTCGACATCTAACGGTCTTATCATTATAAAACCCTCCTTCTTGCACAAAATATTTTTTATTCTCCATGAGATCAACATCAAAATAAATAGTAATAATCATCTATAGTATATGGATTTCCTTTGGCAATTTTATGCGCGACTAGCTGCCAGCTAGCTTTACTAACGTTTGGTTTCGTCTTGGTCTGAAGCACGATTGCGGGTTTTTTTATTGGCTGCCAGTTTATTCATATGCACATACGTACATATAAACTTACATAGGTATGGCTCTATAAATGCATGATTCTACCTAGGCATGAGTATCAGTGACGCTCACAACTAAGAAACCAGGTTTTACAAAAAAAATTGCGTTAGAATTGGATTCCACAATACTTCAAATATTGTTCCAGAAAAAAAGTAGTATGGTTCCAAGAAACTTACAAAAAAAAAATAGTTCAAAATTCAAATTTGTGTATCCGGACTATCTCGGGAACCGCTTGATCGATTTGGATGAAATTTGGTGGTCGCCACTTGGGGCGGTTTACAGGGTTGCCACCTATCTCTATTTTTTAAATTATGAAGCAAGATTTTCCAATATGGCTATAAAATGAAGGTATTTTCAGCGACATACCAACTAAAATATTTTCAAGTACGGTTGCCACCTAACCACAGCATATTTGTATATCCAATACTATATCGAGAAACGCTTAACCGATTTGGATGAAATTTGGCATTGAGATAGTATGTTTTATTACAATACTAACCACTTGGGTGTAGCCACTTTGGAGGTATTACAGCGTTGCCACCTATCTCATTTTTTGTAATATTGAGTGACATAAGCCAATATGGGTATCAAATGAAAGGTATTTTCGGCGGCATGTCAAATAAAATATTTTCAAGTAGGGTTGCCACCTAGTATATCCGGTACTATCTCGAGAACCGCTTGACGGATTTCTATGAAATTTGGCATAGAGATAGTATGCGATTTCTAAGACTGCCCACTTTGGTGTTGCCGGCGGTTTACAGTGCTATCTCAATTTTTTTTTTAAATAATGTAGAAAAACATGCCAATATGGGTATCAAATGAAAGGTATTTTCGGTGACATACGAACTAAAATATTTTCAAATAGGGTTGCCGAACAGGGTTACCATTTCACCGCATTGTATTTGTATATTTTGGGATTATATTGGAATTATTTTAGGATCATTTAGGGGTCATTTTGGGGCTATTTTGGGATAATTTTAGGGTAATTTTCGAATCATTTTGAGATCATTTAAGGGTACTTTTGGGATCATTTTGGGACCATTTGGCGTCTTTTTGGGGTCATTTTGGGATCATTTTGTTATCCTTTTGGGGATCATTTTATGGCAACTTTGGGATCATTTTGGGGTCATTTTTGGGCCATTTCGAGATCATTTTAGGGTCATTTTGGGATCATTTTGGGGGCATTTGGGATCCTTTTTTGGGTCATTTTGTTACTATTTTCGGGTCGTTTTGCGATCATTTTGGCCGCATACCAACCATGATTTCTTAAAAATGCCTTGGATAGTAAATATACTTCATTCTAAGATTTTCTACTTTTATTTTCCACTTTAGTCGGTTTATAAAGTTGCCACCTATTTGATATTTTTTGGAAATTTATTTTGAAAAGTTTATATTGGTAAGTAAGAATATTCAGAAAAATGTAAAAATCGAAAACACCGAACAGACAGAGAAATATGTGCTCAGAGCTATAGCTACTGAAAATACTCCCAAAACATGTTCCAATTTGATTTGGTCACTCCTAAAACGTAGAATCCTGAATCCACGACCCTATTTATCTCAAAGTTGAGCTGGCAGTGATCCAAATACCCGGTTCCGCTTGACGATATGATTATTCCAAACCGCACATCACTACCACGTATGCCTATGTTGCTATAACAACAACAACTATGTATCTGACTGACAGACCATCTGACTGCATAGCTGTTGAGTTGTTCGTTTTGTTAGAGCTCTTTGACTGGCAAGGCGTTTTGATGTTGATGATGATGGGTGTTGCTGTTTCTTTTTTTTTATATTTTTGTTTTGATTGTTAGTTTCAAACTTGTTAGGTGAGTTTCTCTCTATAATACCATTTCAGCGGTAAGTAAATATGTATGATTAAAGGTATGTATGGCTTTACCACATTAGTGCTAAACCAGATCCGATTCCAACGCGCTACATACTTAGTTAGTAGAAGCACATCAACTTTATATCAGTCCCTTGTAGGAGAATGATGCTAATGATGATCAAATTTCTGGTTTACAACTACTACTACAGTACAAAAAAGGAACAAGCTCGATGAACTAGATGTTCCACACTTCGAAATTAGAAATTATCACAAAAGAGTTCCAAAACGCTCCATACCTTTACCATACCTTTACCATACCATTACCGCACCATAAGGACTGACTTCAGGCTTTCGCTTAATTCGCTAGATAAAACCTTATCGGCGACTTTAAGCAGGATGATTTCGATTAACAAGAAATAAGTACACATATACAAACTTTTCGCGAATCGAAAGAAATTGGCAGAAACGAAGAAAACCACACAAACGCAAACAACTTCAAACTATTCAAACAATAACAAAAAGGTAGTGAAACAAAAAAAATATTATTCAACGTAAGAGCACTTCTCCATACAAAAATACATACATACTTACAAGCGCTAACACCAATTGCTTTACTATTTATTCTACTCGTATAGACATAGTACAATCTACATAAGTATGAGCATTCTCAATGTTGCCTTGAGTACTTGAGCACCTTTTCTAAAGTGTTGGCCTATGTATGGAGGAATGGTGTATGAAACGTGGAGTGTAAAAATTAAAAAGCTCCAATGCAACAATGTAAACTCGAAAACATGCACCGTGGCTTTAGCGTTGCCATTTTTGAAATGGTTTGGTTGGAGGTACAATTCAAGGAACAATTTTTGATATATCAGGTGTGGTTATGGTTATGGTTAAGTTTTTTGTCATGGGTAAGGTTATGGTTGAGGTTATGTTTATGGTTTGGAATGAGGTTATGGTTAGTTTAATTGTTATGGTTATGGTAATGCTTCTGGTTACGGCTACGGTTACGGCTATGGTTATGATATGGTTAAGGTTATGTTTATTGTTTTGAATGTGGTTATGGTTATGGTTATTGTTATGGTTATGGTAATGCTTCTAGTTACGGCTATGGTTACGGCTATGGATATGATTATTGTTATATCTATACTCAATGTAAAGTTTATTTTTACGGTTACGGTAATGACTATTGTTATATCTATGGTTACGGTATGATGTATGGTTACGGTTGCAGCTATGGTTATGATTGTGGGTACGGTTGCAGTAATGATTATCTTTAAATCCATAGTTATTGTAAAGTTTATTTTTACGGTTACGGTAATGAGTATTGTTATATCTATGGTTATGGTAAGGTTTATGGCGACGGTTACAGTTAGGGCTATGGTTATGATTATCGTTACGGTTGCAGTAAAGCTGATTTTTTTATCTACGGTTATGGCGACGTTTCTGGTTACGGTTACGGTTACGGTTATGTTTATAATTAAGGTTACTGTTACGGCAATGGTTACGGTTAAGAGTTTTAAAAGCCCCTGTTTAGTCCTTTGGTGTTTACTAACATACCCACGTTCAAATACATATAGCAAAATATTCATTAAAAACTAATAAGTGGAAATTTTTGATGTCTCAAACACTTCCTCTGGCAACGCTAAAAGGCATACTCATACGCTATTCATACTCACACACCCATATGTGCGAGCCTAAATAAGTATGTCTGTATGATTTCAAAAAGTTAGATTAGTTTGATGGGTTTGTTTGGTAGGTCATAAGAAGAAGGTTGTCAGCTGGTTAGTTGTTGCTTTGCTGTCTGAAGATTAGTTCTATACTACAAATGTATGTATGAAATCGCGAGCAATACGTGTACAATAAAGTCGATTTGCACTTACACAAATATGTAAGCATGTATGTAAGTACGTATGTGGTTCACGGTAGCTTCATTCCGCATTGTTAAATTCATTCATTTGGAGTATTGCCGAGAGTTTTAAGTTGATTAAGAAAGCATTGCAGAGGAGACTGTTGTTGATTATAACAAATAATAATTGCTGAATTTACATATGTAAATTTATAATGCGGAAATTTTTGGCTCATGTGAGTACATATTAAGGTGCTGTAAAGAAATGCTTAGGAAACATTGCTTATGAGGATTATCAAATATTATTCCTATTCTTCCAGTACTAACAATTTTTGAATTTTTATGGGTCAGATTTAACAGCAGATATTAAGAGACTAGTTTAAACCACAGTTTATCAAACCGAACCCTGAAATTTCATTTTTTTTTTTGTAGGTGGAAAAGTTCGGTCCAAAAAATTGTCCTAAGCGAATATCTTCCATCAGCCTGTGATCCTCAGGATTATAAAAATTGATCATGAATTCCTGACGAGGAAACAATAGCCAGCTCCATTTTCCAATTTTGTTTTTAATTATGAGATTTAATTATTTTGGTCAAAAATTTATTTGCGCATGACTTTTATAGGTTTTCCAAAAATCGTTCGACATGGCGTATGAGTAACTTTTTGAAATAAGAATCAATAAAATAAATTAAAATAATATAAAAAAATGTAATTTAATCAAATAAAATAACATAAAATAACAAAAAATAAAATAAAATAAAATAAAATAACAAAAAATAAAATAAAATAAAATAAAATAAAATAAAATAAAATAAAATAAAATAAAATAAAATAAAATAAAATAAAATAAAATAAAATAAAATAAAATAAAATAAAATAAAATAAAATAAAATAAAATAAAATAAAATAAAATAAAATAAAATAAAATAAAATAAAATAAAATAAAATAAAATAAAATAAAATAAAATAAAATAAAATAAAATAAAATAAAATAAAATAAAATAAAATAAAATAAAATAAAATAAAATAAAATAAAATAAAATAAAATAAAATAAAATAAAATAAAATAAAATAAAATAAAATAAAATAAAATAAAATAAAATAAAATAAAATAAAATAAAATAAAATAAAATAAAATAAAATAAAATAAAATAAAATAAAATAAAATAAAATAAAATAAAATAAAATAAAATAAAATAAAATATAATAAAATAAAATAAAATAAAATAAAATAAAATAAAATAAAATAAAATAAAATAAAATAAAATAAAATAAAATAAAATAAAATAAAATAAAATAAAATAAAATAAAATAAAATAAAATAAAATAAAATAAAATAAAATAAAATAAAATAAAATAAAATAAAATAAAATAAAATAAAATAAAATAAAATAAAATAAAATAAAATAAAATAAAATAAAATAAAATAAAATAAAATAAAATAAAGTAAAATAAATAAAAAAAAAATTAAATAAAATAAAATAAAATAAAATAAAATAAAATAAAATAAAATAAAATAAAATAAAATAAAATAAAATAAAATAAAATAAAATAAAATAAAATAAAATAAAATAAAATAAAATAAAATAAAATAAAATAAAATAAAATAAAATAAAATAAAATAAAATAAAATAAAATAAAATAAAATAAAATAAAATAAAATAAAATAAAATAAAATTAAAAAAAATAAAATAAAATAAAATAAAATAAAATAAAATAAAATAAAATAAAATAAAATAAAATAAAATAAAATAAAATAAAATAAAATAAAATAAAATAAAATAAAATAAAATAAAATAAAATAGAATAAAATAAAATAAAATAAAATAAAATAAAATAAAATAAAATAAAATAAAATAAAATAAAATAAAGTAAAATAAAATAAAATAAAATTAAATTAAATTAAAAAAATTAAAATAAAATAAAATAAAATAAAAATAAAATAAAATAAAATAAAATAAAATAAAATAAAATAAAATAAAATAAAATAAAATAAAATAATATAAAATAAAGTGAAATAAAATAAAATAATTTAGAATAGAACAAAGTAGGCCAAAATAAGAATGCAATAAAGAAAATGGTATAAAATTAAGTTAAATTAAAAAAAAAATTAAAATTAAGGTTTACAAGAAATCGTTTGACAGGGCGTATGAGTTACCTAATAAAATAAAATAAACAAACAAAAATTTATAAAAATATTTTGACAGGGCGTATGAGTTATCTATTAAAATAAAAAAAATGTAATAAAACAGAGTAAAATAATATAAAATTTTATTTAAAAAAAGTATATATGTATAAAATAAATTCAATAAAAATAAATAAACTAAAATTAAATTATGAATCAAAAATTGACCTCGACATCGGATTTTTGAATATTTTTCAACGAGTAGAGATGTGCTTTTTACAACGTAGTCCACTCTATAACTCAGAAACCAGATCAGGGTATCTGGCATTTTATGTTGTCTTGAAAAGAGGATGAAAAATTCGATCGTCCTTTGAACTTGCTCCCTTCCGAATCATCACAACCTTCCTCATCACAATATTTGTTTTCCAAGGAGCACACTATTTGCTCAGCAGCGCCACATAATGAATTCAAAGTACGCTCACACTCTCTTCCGTTACATAACTTTGTTCAAGATTACCTTTCAAAAAGTGAGAGTCGAGTAGAAAGTCGTCTCTCTCCCCACCGGTAAACATGTTTACAACTTCATTATTAACGTCTGTCTATAGACAAACAAATCAAAGGAACAAAAACTTATTCACGTGAAAAAACGACAAGCGGCCAAGGACTTTACTAATAATACTATTACTAACGTTGCTGCCCTTTATTCGAATTTTCTTCTTCCTCTTGCCATTTTCTACAGCTACTAACTTATTGGTACTATGTCTACTTAATGCATTTGTATATACTTATGTACCTACTATGTACTTAAATGTCTTTAGTAAGTAGCATGCCGGCACTCTATGAATTTTTCATCCTTCGCTTTTTGTGCTTTTTTGTTTGGACCAGCAAGCTTTTTATCATAGTTAAACACTGAATACAAAGTGTGCTGCAAGTCGTAAAGTGACTACTGGTTCTGCTGTTAGTTTTGCTATGTTTTTGGTGTGTATATGTGCTGCACTGTGGGCTATTTGAATTTTTTTTTATTTTTTATTCTATTTTTTATTTTATTTTTATTTTTTTTTTTTTTTTCTATTTTTTTTATTTTATTTTTTTTTTAATTCATTTTAAATTATATTTTTTTTGTGATTACATTTTTGATTTTATTATATTTTCTTATTTTTTTTTTTTTTTTTTTTTTTTTTTTTTTTTTTTTTAATTTCATTCTATTTTTTTTACTTTATTTTATATATTGACCCCACTGTACTCTTACTCTAGATACATTTATGTATACGTTCACGTCGAACAGCCATTTACATTGTTGTAGGCGAATTTGTTTGCTGTAATGGGCGAGTTGGCTATAAAATGCTCATAAAATTCTTTGAAAGTAATAAATTTTACTGATTTCTTATAGTCTTTGACTATCATTCTCATCATATAGCTTTGCCGCCAAGCGGGGTGAGAACGAACAAGGAATTATAGGAATTAAGTAGAAAAGTATAAAGTAGATAATGATTGCGGAGGCGAGTGCGAAGAAGTCAACTGCTTTGTGCACAATGTCACCCACCAAACTCAAACACAATTTATGTTTAAGAACAAAGACAATAAAGCAAAATTAATAATATCGTCAGTGTCACATATTAAACTTTACAGAAATTGTTAATTAATAAAAGTTGAAATTTATTTTATAACAAACATAAACAAATTGAAAAGATGATAACTTCAATTTGGTATGATAAATTACTTTCGAGCAAGAAAACAGGGAGAAGGAAATTCTGAGAATTGTTGACTTGACTTCTTTTGATATAATAAATACCTTTAATATGAGTTTCTACATAATTCCAGAGAGAGACAACCAAAAAAATGGACATTATAATTTTATTTTGTAGTATTAAAACTATTATTTGTAGATATTTAAAATTTCTATTTTAATTATTTAGGTATACTTAATAATTGTTTTTTATTTTAATCTTACTTTATTTTATTATTTTTCATATTATTTTATTTTACTTCATTCCATTTTATATAATTTTTATTTAATTTTTTTTACTTTATTTTTTTTTATTTTTTTTTTTATTTTATATTAAATTATTTTAGTTTATTTTGTTTTATTTTTTTATTTTTTTTAATTTTTTTTATTTCTTTTCATACTCATTCTTTTTTCTTCATTTCATTTTATTTAGTTGCTAATTTTTAATTTTTTTCTATTTTACTGTATTTTATTTAATTAAATTTTTAATTTTTTTTTATTTATGTAACTTTACTTTATGTTATTTTAATATATTAAGTATTACTCTATTTTATTTTTTTAATTTTTATTTTTTTTTTTTGTTTTTTTAATTTTTTGATACTTTTTTATTTTTTTTTGACTAATATATTTTATTTTAATTTATTTTTTTATTTTTATTTTATTTTATTTTATTTTTTAATTTTTTTGTTTTGGTTTTTTTTATTTTTTTTTTCATACTTTTTTATTTTTTTTTTTTTATATATATATTTTATTAAAATGTGTTTTTGAGAAAAATTTACCTACGCGCTGCAGGAACCAGACAAGCCGACATATGTTTCGATGATACTGGAATTACATCTCTTCATGGACTTTTCTTCCCGGCATTGTGAGAGTCGAACTCACAACACTGTAGTGACTTGTATGCTAGAAGGTCTAAACCTTAGGCCAAAAAAAAAAAAATTTTTCTCAAAAACACATTTTCATACAATCCCGAAAAATTGCTTGTAAATACCGTCGGTATTTACAGCAATAGACTACAAAGTCAAAAGCAACAAAGAGTATAAAATGTTATAAATGGAAAAATATTCGTGCTTAATTAAGTATGAAAATTCTTTCATAGGTTTCACACCAAGTCCTAAAAATTCGCAAATCTTTCATATAAGTTAGCATTGAAATTAAAGAAATGTTCTATATGGAAGTATAAATATATGCATAAATGGACACTGAGAAGGGTTTACCTTCAAGCTGGGTAGTGGCCTAAGGTGTTAGACCTTCTAGCATACAAGTCACTACAGTGTTGTGAGTTCGACTCTCACAATGCCGGGAAGAAAATTCCATGAAGAGATCCA
Source organism: Campiglossa producta (assembly GCA_964058755.1). Classification (NCBI taxonomy): domain Eukaryota; kingdom Metazoa; phylum Arthropoda; class Insecta; order Diptera; family Tephritidae; genus Campiglossa; species Campiglossa producta. The sequence goes on along the minus strand of CAXKVI010000001.1, from coordinate 28,100,490 downwards.
ATTCCAGTATCATCGAAACATATGTTGTTGTTGTTGTTGTTGTTAACAACAAAACACTCCCCGAAGGTTTTGGGGAGTGATGCCGAAGTTGACAGTCCTTGGCCGGATATGACCCCGGTACGCTGCGGTACTCCCTTGCGGTACTGCCGTCTGTCGTGGTAGCGATTTGGTATGACCAGTGGAACCTTCTAGGTCATGGCATCCCTCCATCCATGAGGAAGGAGAAGATGGGTAATGAGAGGTGAGAGGCATCATATCCGTAGATCAACCATCGAGTAGCACGTCAATTACCTATGTGCATATTAGTCGCCTCTTACGACCGGTATGCCTACCTCGGGCATATTCTAAACCCCTAACCCGCAGGGATCGAAACATATGTCGGCTTGTCTGGTTCCTGCAGCGCGTAGGTAAATTTTTCTCAAAAACACATTTTCATACAATCCCGAAAAATTGCTTGTAAATACCGTGGGTACAAAGTCAAAAGCAA
>CAXKVI010000001.1:28022503-28095003 GCA_964058755.1 Campiglossa producta | reverse complement strand
CTGGTGATTGGGGTGGTGTTTTCAGAGTATGAGGAGTATTATACAATACCCACAAGCGAACAATTTCTGCCGTGTGCTTGGGATCGTTGTCGTGTTGGAAGTAGTATTCCGACATGAGCCCCAGTTTTTCAGCACTTTTATTCAAATTTTCTTTGAGAATATTCAGATACAGCATTTTATCCATTATTTCGTCTATGAATACAAGTTCTCCGACACCAGCTGCTGACATACACCCCCACACCATGACTCCAGCACCACCGTGTTTGACCGTTTTCTGAATATTCTTCTCCAACAATGCATCACCCTTCTGTCGCCATGTTAAAACCCGCCCGTCTGACTTGTATATGCAAAATTTGCTTTCATCAGAAAAGATTACCTTCTCCCAAAAACATAGTTCCTTGCTTATGTGCTCCTTTGCAAACGCTAGTCGCTTAGTTTGGTTGACCTTGCTAATGAGTGGCTTTTTTCGACATACTCGGGCATTATAACCGGCATTGTTCAGCACTCTACGAAAAGTTCTCGGGTGAATAACTTTACCAGTGTCATCCTTGAACATTGCTGCAATTTCTGTAGAGGTTGTTTTGGGCTCTTTTTTTATTACTTTTATAATTTCGCGCTTTTCTCGAACTGATAACTTCGGAGGTCGCCCGCTTCTCCGCTGATATACACAATCCGGATCACTTTTAAACCTTTTTATTATGCTAGTAACGGTTGTCCGTGGCCGACGAACTAACGAACAAATTTCCGCAACAGGTTTATTAAGTTTATAAGCATTTAAAATAATTTTCCGCTCCTCGATGGTCGTTTCTTTTCTTTTTTCGCCCATTTCGGAAGAAACACTTACGCAAATAAACTTTTGAATAAAAATTCCGTTACAAAACTGACACAAACCAACGGTGGAGTTGCCAATCTCAGTATTTTTTTATAAAAACTGAGTTGCCAAATGTTCATTTCATTAAATTTATGCTAGAAAATAAAACCTGATATGTGATGACGGTGATTTTTGTCCTAACGAAACATATGTATGGAATGGGGAATTGTTGTTTTTGTAAAGACGGTGGGGTGTAATCGAATTGTTTTATTACTAATACAATATGATAGACTTATAGTTTTTAATATATGCAAAAACATGTATATATTAGTTTTTTATCATGCGTGGTCGGTTTTCTTATATTTTTGAGCTCTAGTGACGGTGACTTTTGTCCATCTGTGTAATTACCTTTTTTTGACAAAACAAATAAGGTAGTCGGTCACAAAAACAAAACATACAAGTATGTAAATATGTATAAATCGAATAGGCGCGCAAACATACAACATGTCTATGCATAAAAAAAATTTAGTATGCAGATCTGTGTAATTAAATTAGACCGTTTCAAAACTTTAAATTAAAATTATTGAAAATTTATTTTATTTTATTTTATTTTATTTTTTTTTTTTTTTATTTTTTTTTTTTTGTTGTTTTTTATTTTTTATTACAATACATTTAGTTTTAATTTATTTTATTTTATTTTATTTTATTTTATTTTATTTTATTTTAATTTATTTTCTTTTATTTTTTTATTTTATTTTATTTTATTTTAATTTATTTTATTTTATTTTATTTTATTTTATTTTATTTTATTTTATTTTATTTTATTTTATTTTATTTTATTTTATTTTATTTTATTTTATTTTATTTTATTTTATTTTATTTTATTTTATTTTATTTTATTTTATTTTATTTTATTTTATTTTATTTTATTTTATTTTATTTTATTTTATTTTATTTTATTTTATTTTATTTTATTTTATTTTATTTTATTTTATTTTATTTTATTTTATTTTATTTTATTTTATTTTATTTTATTTTATTTTATTTTATTTTATTTTATTTTATTTTATTTTATTTTATTTTATTTTATTTTATTTTATTTTATTTTATTTTATTTTATTTTATTTTATTTTATTTTATTTTATTTTATTTTGTTTAATTTTATTTTATTTTATTTTATTTTATTTTATTTTATTTTATCTTATTTTATTTTATTTTATTTTATTTTATTTTATTTTATTTTATTTTATTTTATTTTATTTTATTTTATTTTATTTTATTTTATTTTATTTTATTTTATTTTATTTTATTTTATTTTATTTTATTTTATTTTATTTTATTTTATTTTATTTTATTTTATTTTATTTTATTTTATTTTATTTTATTTTATTTTATTTTATTTTATGTTATTTTATTTTATTTTATTTTATTTTATTTTATTTTATTTTATTTTATTTTATTTTATTGTTGTTTTTTTTTTATTTTTTTTTATTCCATTTCATTTCGTTTCATTTTAATTTATTTTTTTTATTTTAGTTCATTTCTTTTTATTTTGTTTTATTTTGTTTTATTTAATTTTAGTTTATTTTATTTTATTTTAGTTTATTTTATTTTATTTTCTTTTTTTATTATTTTATTTTCTTTTTTATTAAAAAAAATAGTGTCCGTAACGGTCTAATGAACATAATAACGCGCTAAACAAGCGTCTAAAGCAAAATCTTGTAATTAGTTGTCTGTTAATGTAATTTGAGAAGTCACTGTTGTGTGTTTGTCAATTTGATACGCCCGTTAAGGTAAGTAAGTTGATATTAATGTGACCATGCTCGCTGTTGTAAACGAGCATCAGACTACAACACGCACAACAAAGCTATGATCTTGAATAAATGATATATCCTTCTGGGTGCTTTTAGAATACATTGAAGGACTCTGCATCCATGCATGAAGGTGTCGATTTGGTGATGCTAACAACAATTCAGCCATACAAGTTGTCTTATTTTATTTTATTTTATAGCTTTTTTTAATTTTCTTAATTTTGAATTATTTTCTTTATTTTATTTAATTTTCTATTTAATTTTTTATTTTGTTTTTGATTTTACTATAATTGGTTTTATTTTTTTATTTTATTTTTTTTATTTTTTTATATTTATTTTTTATTTATTTCAGTTTTTTTAATTTTTTTTTTTGTTTTTTCTTTTAATTTTTATTTTTATTTTTAATTTTTTTGTGATTGCTTTTTTTATTTAATTTATTCTTTTTTTCTTTCATTTTTATTTTTTTTTTGTTGTTCTTTTTAAATTTATTTTACTTTATTTTGTTGTGATTGTTAACTTCTTTTTTATTTCAATTTATTTTTTTTTTTTTCATATTTCTTTTTTATAATTTTATTTTTTTCATTGTTTTATTTTAATTTAATTTTTTTTATTATTATTTTATTTATTTTTTATTATATTTCATTTTTTTTTAACTATATTTACTTACTCTGTTTTTTTTTTAATTAGATTTTTTATTTTATTTTTCGTTTTGTTGTGATTGCTGATTTTTTTTATTTCAATTTATTCTTTTTTCCATTTTTTTACTTTTTTTTTTGTTTTTTATTTTTTTAATTTTTTTTCATTTAGTTGTGATTGTTGATTTCTTTTTTAGTTCAATTTATTTTTTTCTTCATATATCTTTTTTTATTTTATTTTATTTATTGTTTTTTTTTAACTTTAGTTTATTTTATTATTATAATTTTTTTATTTTATTTCAGTTTTTGGTTCATTTTATTAAATTTTTTGTAGTTTATTAAATTTTTTTTAATGTTTTATTTTATTGTTACTAATTTAATTTTTTTTTAATTTTTTTTTTAATTTTTTTTATATTTTTAGTTTATTTTATTTAATCATTTTTTTGTATTTTTTTTGTGACTTTTGATTTTGTTTTCTTTTACTTTTTTTTTGTATTTCAATTAATTTTTTTTTTTAATTTTTTTTTTGTTTTTTTTTAGCTGCTTTTTTATTTTAATTCTTCGACGGTGTTTACTACAGTTATAGCCAAAGCAACAGTTTTTACAATTCTGTTCTGTATGTAGGTATGTATGTATGTATGTGCATCACTCAAAAACCGCTGTTTAAAATTGAACAAAATTTTCAGCGGAGTCTTGCTGGAAGTCCAACTTAGAGTTTAGGATCCCTCATACCGAACGAAAATGTTTTATTTCCTCTATACACAGTGGTGGCAAAAAAAGTTGGATCAGAATGTTTTTCAACAGAAAATCAAATTAGAAGTATCGCTCTTTATAAGATTTCTTCTTCGATGCTTCTAAAGATAAATTAACTTTTCATGCAATTTACAAAAAATGTATGTTACCAAGCTGCCTCATATCTCGAAATCCAGTTAAATTTTTTTTTTTTTTACTTTTATGCTTTAAGCCATTTTTCGATTTTAGGTACTCGCCTATTTATTAATTTTTTTATTTATAGGATTTCCTCTAAGCTCAGTTAAGTAGCCATCATTTCGTATGCTACATAAAAAAAATCTTTTACCACATACGATTTTCGTGATTTGTCGTTACAATCTTGCTTTTGGCTTTCAACTTTGACTCACCTCAAATAAATTTTTTGTTGTTATTTATATTTTACGATTGCTTTTTATTCCGCACTTCTCAGCTGCTGTGAATTCTACAATTCTTTTTTATTTATTGTTGTTTCTTTACTAAATTTAATTTTGTTGTTCTTGTTGTTGTTGACTTGGTTGTTGTGGGCTACGCTTTTCATATGCTCAATTCGTTGATTTGTTTGCTGTTGCTGCTACTTTAACACACACACACACACACGTACACAACCAAACCGCTGCCACAAGTCAATTCAGAAGAAACCTGTTTTTCACGATTCTTCTTCTATACACTTTTCGCACACAATTGCATATGCGCTTTTACACACACACACTAACACTCACACGCGCGCACAAACGAATTTCGCACTTTTCTTTTATATGCTTCTTCTTCTTCTCCGACTGCCGTTTTCTTCTTGTGCTTCTTCTGCTTCTACCAATTTAACTTCAATTTCAATTTTCCAGATTTCAATTCGTTTGAAAAAATTTACTCTATCGCATTTGAGATAATTTTCCGTTTTTCGCAGCGAGATTGTAATGATTTTCGCGTTTTACTGGCCGAACCCGAAACATCAGCAAATACGAATGTTTTTTTTTTATATTATTTTCTTATTCACTTAACCTTTCCTCTACTTACATACATATATACACACATTTATATATAAGCACTATTGTATTTTTTTAGTTGCACTTACACACAAATTGTTGTTCTTTTTTCTATACCAACTTTGGTTCCAAGCTTTCGCACTTCTTAAATTTTCATTTCATTGATATTTTCACGAAAACTAATTATTTATTTTACATTTATTACAAAATTACAGGAACAAATAGTGACTTGGGTCGTTTGCGCCACGTTCCCCCCTCCGCATATATACTAAATATGTAAGTAAGTATGTATGTGACTATCAATCACCAATCGACCGTTCCACGTCGAGTCTATCCGATGACTACTGGTATTCAACTCAAACAGACTTACCGATACTCCACACAATACAAGCTTTGTAAAAACTAAATAAGCCAAATAATATTCCGCTTCAAATTACCACACACAAATGATGCGCGCTCTTTCACGAGTAGATACTCTCTTCCTCTCGTGCTCGCTCTTGAGATTTTTGTTCAACATACGCCAAGGTGGTTGAGAACGAACGTCAAAGCATAGCAAATTGTAAACAAAAATGTTGGCCAAGAGAAGCTTACACAAGCATAAGACCATTTGTTGTTATTGTCCCAGCTGAGTGAGCATTGGTGGCATTGGTAACAAGTTTTTCTTAGAGAGTAGTTACCTAACTGATGCTCATGTAACTACTTTGACTTGCCGCGATGTGATGTGATGTAATTATACTTGACTCGGCTCGATTTGACTTGACGTGACGTGACTATACTTAGCGTGACTTGATGAGATGTGATTTGATTTGATTTGCCTCTACTCAACTCGATTTAACTTGACTTGCCTTTCATTGATGCGATATGATATGTGTGATGTGATGTGATTTTAGTCGACTTGACTTGACTTGAGTTGATGTGATGTGATGTAATGTATGTGATGTGATATTATTTGACCGGACATGACTTGAATTGATATGATGTGATGTTTTGTTCTCGGCCAAGATAGTTGAGAACGAACGTTAAAGCATAGAAAATTGTAAACAAAAATTTTGGCCAGAGAAGCTTACACACCTAATTCTCATGTAACTACTTTGACTTGCCCCTTCGATTTGATTTACTTGAACTGATGTGATGTGACTTGATTTGACTCGCCTCGATTTGACTTGACGTGACGTGACTATACTTACCGTGACTTGATGAGATGTGATTTGATTTAATTTGCCTCTACTCAACTCGATTTGACTTGACTTGCCTTTCATTGATGCGATATGGTATGTGTGATGTGATGTGATTTTAGTCGACTTGAGTTGATGTGATGTGATGTAATGTATGTGATGTGATGTTATTTGACTCAACTCGATTTGACTCGACTTGCCTTGCATAGATGTGATATGGTATGTGTGATATGATGTGATTTTAGTCGACTTGAGTTGTTTTGAATTGACTTGAGTCCCCCTGTTTTATAGGTGAATCCCCCCGTTGAGTTTATGTGATGTGATGTAATGTATGTGATGTGATGTTATTTGACCGGACATGATGTGATGTGATCGAGTTGATGTGATGTGATCTATTCTACTCGGCTTGATTTAACTTGACTTGACTTGCCTTGATATGATGTGATGTGAGGTACTTGACTTGGCTCAGTTCATTTAAATTAAAATTATGTGGACGTGTTAGGTGTGATTTTATTTTATTTGACTCAAACAAATCACATTACATAAAGTCAGGTCGAATCAAGTCAAGTTAAGTTATTTCAATACAAATCCCATCACATTAGATTAGGACAAAGCGAGGCAAGACAAGTTAAACAAAGCCGAGCCTAATAGATCAAATCACATACATAACATTAGATAAAGCCAGGTCAAATGTGATGTGATGTAATTAGACTTGACTTGAGTTTAGTTGATGGGCTTGACTTGATTTGCCTTGACTCGCCTCGATTTGACTTGAAGTGACGTGGATTTACTTGCCGTGACTTGATGGGATGGGATTTTCCTCGACTCAACTCGATTTGACTTCACTTGCCTTGCATAGCCGTGATATGATATATGTGATGTGATGTGATTTTAGTCGACTTGACATGATTTGACTTGACTTTAGTTGATGTGATGTGACGTGATGTAATGTATGTGATGTGATGTTATTTGACCATATATGACCAAAGAGAGTAGATTAATCCGCTTTGACATGACTTGAATTGATGTGATGTGATCTATTCTACTCGGCTTGATTTAACTTGCTTTGTAATTAGATTTCACTTGATTCGATTTGACTTAAATTTGATTTACTTGAACTGATGTGATGTGACTTGATTTGCCTTGACTCGCCTCGATTTGACTTGACGTGACCTACTTTACTTGCCGTGACTTGATGGGATGTCATTTGATTTGATTTGCCTCGACTCAACTCGATTTGACTTGACTTGCCTCGCATCGGTGTTATATGATATGTGTGATGTGATGTGATTTTAGTCGACTTGGATTGAATTGATGTGATGTGATCTATTCTACTTGGCTTGATTCAACCTGACTTGCCTTGATAAGATGTGATGTGAGATATTTGACTTGGCCAAAGAGAGTAGATTAATGAAAGGGAAATTTCCTTTACTCCTCCAAATCTCAAATTGCAAAAGCTCAATGCATTCTGCAAACTACTCAACTTGACAGAAAAACTCGATTTAACAAAGCTCAAAACAAAAATTACCCACTCAATCGATCAGCGAATTTCACAAAATAACTAGCGAAAACCACAAAGCGGAATGGGCAAGACCGTCATAGAAAATACCGATTTGGCTTCTGGCGAGTAGCTCTGCTCGAACATGGTTGGAGACGCCGCTTAATAATCTCAATATATTCTCTTTGGTAAATCACATCACATTACACATATTTTATCACATCACGGCAAGGCAAGTCAAGTCAAATTCCTACGTAATTTTAATACAGTATCTCCCTCGAGGGACTCAGCCCTCAAGTGACTTTAAGCTATTTGAACAAGCTTCAAGTGGCTTTCTTGGTCCGATTGGGTCTTTGTGAACCGTACCACGATACAGCAAAGCAACAAACGTCGTGATGTTACTCTTACTGGGCTGGGTAGGAAAAGCTGAGAACTATGCCTCTACACCACAGAGGTTTGGTATTCATTAGGTTGGCTCTGATACCTCTCTTGCGAAATTCCAGGTTCTATAGATTCACACCTTATATTTGAAGGTAGGACGCAGTGGAACGACAAAAAACGACCAGAAAATCGACTCGTGTAAATCATCCTTAACAACAGTTTACTGATTGTCAATAGCAAATGCATCTCTGTGCTCACATTCATGGTTGTCAAAATTATGCCTAGTCCCATGGGCTGGGTGAACTCAAGCTTTCATATTCACCTCGATGAAAGAGCGTTTACATTGATCACTTTTTCATTCAATTTCATGTTGATTCGGAAAGTTGACTCGTGTAAACGGGTCTTGCAAAATTGCATGCAACAAAGTTGGTAGGCAGCCGACTTTTGTTCAACTTAGCATTCAACTTTTGTACAACCCTGGATTTGTTTACGAATGTCAGATTTTGTTGTAAAATTTTGTAAATAAAATTTTAATTTATTTTATTTATCTGGCATAAATTCGCCTAGACAAAACCAGTGCGTTCCATCTCATCCAACCAGAAGAGTCTGAAAGATGCTCCGTTTGGACTCCATGAACGGTGCGCTTACCCAGCTAGGGAGGCTCCTAAAAGGCTCTCGGACTCATGAAAGGTGCGTTTACGGAGTCCAAAAACACTTCTTTAGGTTAAAAAACAAGGGTTCCTCTGAAACACACTCTTTTATAGAATCTTTAAGGATTCCGTGCTGCCTTCTCCCTCAATTAAATCCGTAGACGCTCCCATTAGGACTTCTTCGAGAGAGTTTAGACGATGTTTTTTTCGCTCCTTTTTGGGAGCGCTCCGAACTTTGCTGGCTTTGATTCGTAAAGCATTTCCTAGAAATAATGCGCTATAACTTTTTATCCGCTGGACTAGATCTCTATTTCCGTTGTTGTAGCGAAACGTAGACGTAACGCTTATCGCTCTAAATTATCATCAAGCTCTTGTTGTTGTTATTGTAGCCATACTTTGCCCTGCCTAGTCGGAAGATCCACTTATAAAAAGTTACGTTACAGACCAGACAGGGGTTGTATGGGTGTTGACAGTCCGGTACTCCCTTGCGGTACTGCCCGACTGTCTTGGGAACGATTTCGTGGATTTTAGTCGCCTGTTACGACCGGCATACCTTTTACCCTGCGGGTTAGGGGTTTAGAATATGCCCGAGGTAGGCATACCGGTCGTAAGAGGCGACTAATATGCACATAGGTAATTGACGTGCTAACTCGATGGTTGATCTACGGATATGATGCCTCTCACCTCTCATTACCCATCTTCTCCTTCCTCATGGATGGAGGGATGCCATGACCTAGAAGGTTCCACTGGTCATACCAAATCGCTACCACGACAGTCGGGCAGTACCGCAAGGGAGCACCGCAGCGGACCGGGGTCATATCCGGCCAAGGACTGTCAACTTCGGCATCACTCCCCAAAACCTTCGGGGAGTGTTTTGTTGTTAACAACAACAACAACAACAACCGGCATACCTTCCTCGGGCATATTCTAAACCCCTAACCCGTAGGGGTTTCCAACGAAACAAGCAGTTTCAATAGGGTTGAGATTGGTGTTAGAAGAGTATGCTCCGAGGAGCAGGTGATGAATAAGTTGTTAGGGTCGAGAGAAGAACAGCATACCGGGCAAATATTTTGGCACTTCGGGGTTCTGTCTGTATTAGTAAGAGCTTCGGCCATTAACTTGAGCTACCATGATCGGAGTTGAACGAGAGTGTGTCTGATCTCTCTCGGGAAATTGTTCGCCGGTTGGGACCTAACATATGTCTTCACCTTCCCTGTGTAGATGCTGTTGAGGAACTATCTGTGAACCCGTGGGTCAAGCGGAAACATCCTTCTTTCTATTTTATTCAATTTTTTTAAATGACATAAACATCCTCAAATAGTTTTCCAAAAAAATTGATTAATGTAAACGGGTATTGGAATCCACTATACGTGCAACGAACATTGATTACAAAATTGAACAATGTAAACAGCCCTTAACTGTCAGAATTTACCATCGGTCTGTCAAATTTACGATTTTTGATCATTTGGCACACAGCCTTAAATATTTTTTTTTTATTTAAAACATGAGCCACCCTGTGTCATCTGATGTCGCAATAATGTCGGCTCGCTCTGGCACACAACATTTCCTATTAACAAGCACACTAGCTGCTTCAATCAAGTGCCGTTGCATTGCCAAAAAACAACAAAGCGCAATTATCGGAAGCAGAAGCAGCGAAAAAGGTCGGAACAATTATTTTGGTAGAACATCGGGCATCAAAAATATAAAAAAATGTAATAATAAATGTGTGAAATTGTTTAAAATTTATTAAAAATTAAAGATTGAAAGTATTTCAAGTGTGGTGGATAGAAAAACTTGAGCGCAAAACACGCAAAAAGTGTTTTTCAAAGGCTGTGAAAAAATTGCAAGACAAGCGTCGATCCGATCGTTGGTAAGAAGAGGAAGAATAATTGGAAGGTTTTTTGGTTGCAGCAGCAGCAGCTGGTGGGAAGACAATAGCGCGCTTGAGGCGCCTACACCATCAAAAACTCACATTGGCGGGGCAATTCAAGCAACGTTTTTGGAATAAAATCTTGTTTTATTTGCAACAAATGTTTAACGTTATTCATATTTATTAATTTCAGGCTTTTTTTAAACAATTTTTCTTGTCTTCTAGTTCTTATTTAACCACAAAATATCTACGTGTGAGGAAGATCGTTGCTATAGTGGAAAAATTTGTTGCTGAAATCGTCTACAAAAAACCACAAAAAATGGTTCGTCGTCGCGGTAACAAAGCTATTGCTGTTGCGGGCGGCGTAGAGGCGGCTGCCGTCAGAAGCAGTAATTTATTAGAAAATGGGGAGCCAGCTAAATCTACGGTTGGTTGTGCACACCTTGAAGAACAATACTTTGCAAGCCCAAAACGTAAAGATTGTAAAGTTGAAGAAAATAGCAACAGCACTCCATTGGACCCATTGGCGAATGAGGTACAGCAAGAAATTGTTGAAAAAGATATAAAGACACATGGAAAAACAAAATCGTCATCATCAGCAAGTACAAATAAAGCAAGAAGCGAAAGAGGCGGCATTGGTGGCCGTACTATTGGTAAGTGCATTTTTTCAGAGCGTATGATGTATGTATGTGTGTATGTATGCGCTACGCCATGTTTTTAGCGCGCTTTTTTTAATGTACCTTTTATATAACGTTGTTGGTAAGAAGAACTAGCTGGGAAATGTTTAGGACTAGGTATGATTAGAAAAAATCTTCTTAGGTAAAGCAGGGACGAGCTAGTTATATGGATGTAGAAGACAGTGTCAGGGGTTTCGTTCAAAAAATGTGTGATTCATTCGACTCTAGGGGGCGTATATCATAGAGCCAAGTCTATGTTGGAAGGGTATACGGCACATCTAACTGCATAAAATAAAGACATTAGAACTTCTAATTTAGAAGTGGAAAGATAACAAAGTGCTACAAAAAAAAATTTAATACACTTTCGAAGCGACATGGTAGATATTGTTCATTTGGTCGATATATGCACGAAACGCCCTACAAAAGATTTGTAACACCCCCAAAATCTGGTTTTAAAGCCAAAAACCTGGTTTCGTTGAAAAAAAAATCATTAAAAATCAAATTTTCAATCGATTTTGAAATTCTTAACGGTTTTGGGTAGAGAATTGTTGGCACTTTCGAAATATATTTGGTGTTTTGTTCATTTGAAAAGGGTATGACACATGGTTCAATTATACCAGGTTAGCTTTTCGATGACAGATTCTGTCAGTTGCAGCCATCTTGCTCCCTGAAAAATTGTCATTCACGTAGAGTATGCTATTTTCATTCTTAATCATTAGCCAAGTGTACATGAAAGAGTTGGAGGTAAATTTTTTGGAACTGGTTAAATTTGGTTAGTAAAATCTATCTACTATCCCTTTGGCACACTTTTTCCGATAGTATTTATGACCCGAAAAATTTAGGTTAAGACTGCTTTACATGAGTCGATGTCCTATTCGATTTGACGTTCGATTGTATTCAACCATCAAATACTAGTTGTCGATCGGTCGAATTACAATTAACATGGTGGAACGAAAAAAAAATCGACCAGAAAATCGACACTTATTTTGAGGCTAGAATACTAGAAAACTGCTAGTCGGAGAAATTTTTAGGCTATGCAGCTTTTGAAGGGAATCCGAGTTCTTACTCTTAATATGAGGTAAAGTCTATGAAATCTAAATTAGCGATGATAGACCTCTAGAATTTAATGTTAAGATCTGTAATTTTTACAGTAATATTTTTTCACCTTTCTGAAAAATAAAATCAATATATTTTTTGAAAAAAAAAACGAACTTTTTTTTGGCCCCGTCGAATGTGTTAGTTTACTTTGCAATTTTTTTCTGCATTACAATTTATATCCTCCTTTTTCGATTTTTTTACTACCATTTCCTTGACGAAAGAAAAAAACATTCCTACTTTTTTATTCGCAAACGAAACAAGTACACATTTTCATATTGGGAGTGTCAATAATAAACGTCAAGGGAAGAGCAAACCTTCTTATAATTGAATCATGGGTATGACATGTTTTTCACGCGAGAAGTTGAATTTTTTTTTTAATTTTTCGGTTTTTTCGGTTTTGACGTAATTTTTTTTTTGCCACTAATTGACTCTGAATGAGTCTTATTGGGCATTCATCATCGAGAGGCATTCACTTACTTATACCAGTTTTATTTTTTTGGAAGTAACTTCAAGTTTTCAAGATATGCAGCATAATCCAAAATCAAATTTTTTGGTCTCAAGCGCCCTACAGGGGTACTATCTGTTAGAATACGTGTAGATTTGAAAATCACCCAAGTGACAAGGAAAGTCGTGTTTTTTGGGGTCAAAATAAGATACTTTGCGGAAGGAAGCATACCTCTAAAACGCCAAAGTTTGGAAAATCCTAAGTTGACCCATTTAGAGTGCCCCAATCGTGTTAAAATGTATGACCGACCTCACTAACTTTGTAGGCCGACCCACTTATGCCAGTGGCACACCCCCTAAGACCCCACCTGTGGGGGTTCCGATACAAAAATTAAAAAAAATCACCATTTTTGGCCTCCCCGTTGGTGCACCCTGGTTAACGCTAAATGACCTACATGGCCTACACGGCTAGTTTCTTGTATTGACGGTTCTACGATAACGTTACCAGTACTTGTGCTGTACCCATCGTGCCGAAACGACCCGGGACGTTTTCTTATATCGACCCGGCCAAGAGCAATACACTCGGGGTGACCCTGTCTGACATTTAGGCAGGGCTACACCTCGCTACAACAACAACAACAACAAGGACGGTCAGATGGGCAATATAATCCTTTGACATGTTCAAATCTCCTGAAATGGACGGCATATGTCCAGCCCTTTATGTAGAGCGAGGAACTAAATCCACACCTTACAAAGATTATGATGATCAGCTTAGCACTGGCACAGACTCATGACTTCCTACGTTTGTTTACTATCTACTTATGACGTCACGAGTGCGCTGCTCAGTCCCGCTTTTGTTTACTATCTATTTATGAAGTCACAACTGCACTGCCAGTCGGCCATCGTGAATTCGTCTATGGTTGCCCCCACAACACAGATTTTTTTAATCACACCACCGGTAAAAATAGAGTATGGTGGCAATTCTGTGGCCACTTGTGACGTGGCAATCAGCTGACTCTGTCAAACAGTAGAATCCATGGTAACGGAATCGCTTTCGGCACAATCTTCTCTCTTTGGTTCATAGCACTGGCCTGCCTACCATCAGTTTGGTTATGAGCCAAGATGGTGTTTATATCCCAAGTGCGGATAAAGTATTACTGGTAAGTGGGATCCGCCAGACCGATCCGTCTAACCCCTTTCGTCTTTAAAGCTATGGAGAAAATGCAGGACAACAAGTTTAGATCGAACACACTGAGGCACATAGGTCATCTCGCCTACAGGGCAGCTTCACCAACGGACACAGCCCTGTACCATGGAGATCCGGAGTGCGTACAAGTTCTAGTAAGCGCCTTCCTTGATATAAAGGGGGCCTTCGACAACACCTCACACCAAAGTGTAAGTCGAGCACTTGCAAGAATTGGACTCATTTTCTTTTAACGGCGGAATGATGCATTACTCAGAACAAGGATGGTTGACGAACTACTAGAGGTTGCCCACAAGATGGAGTTTTATCAACACTTCTACGAAGTGTAGTGATGAACGAGCTCTTCAAACGATATCCGATGTCAGGAACACGCGGACTATGTAAGAGAATAGCAACAGCACAATCACTTTAGGTGAAAACCGCTACCCCTGTCTGGTCTGTTACGTAAGTTTTTATAAGTGGATTTTCCGACTAGGCAGGGCAAAGTATGGCTACAACAACAAAAACACTTAAAGCACCCATCATGCTATCATGGCATGCATATGACTCGCGGGCAAATCCTAAGGTTGCAACCCAATGATATTCAGACTCATAATGATATACGGAGCGGTGGCATGGAAGACCTTGCAACGGAATGTGCAATTCAGCAAAGGAGTTCCCTGTAAATGAAGTGAAATTTTCTCAGTCAACTGTACTAAAGTTAACTACAATATATATAGTTCCACCTACATTTTATAAATTAAAAAAAAATAATTCAATATTAATCAAGGATTTTTATCTTGCAGGTGTGCCTTTGGCAACTCGTTCACAAACACGCACAATAGAAACATTCTTCAAAGCTAAAACTACTGCCAATAATGCTAAACAGCTAGAGACAGCCGAAATCAAACCCATAACCCATGACACACATACAACAACAGAAGAGCCCTCCTCCTACAACTATGAAGAAGATTTTACACTGTACAATGATGTTCCAAATGAGCAGCCAAACACTCCAGATACACCAACGATTGATCTACAAGACGGCGAAGATACAACCGACACTGAATCTTCAGCAAAATTATCAGAAGCTAATATTTTTGGTGTCGACTTTCTCACACATCGTTCACAATTGCGTGACAGTCATTCATCCACGGGAAGTGCTAGCACAAATCTTAGCGGTAACTCTGAAAATATTTTTCTACAAGAGCCTGTACTAACATTGAATGTCGACAAAACGCCAAATCAAGCAACATCAATTAAAATTAATACATCATTGGATGCAGCAGCATATCCTATATTTTCATCACCGCCAACATTTACCTCAACACTGAATGGACGCTTCAATTCAATCGTTACGCTCAATAATATACTAACTTCACCTAATAAACGTGAACCGTTCTTTCTACAAGACACAGCAACTAACAACATGAAACCATTAGTAGCTTATAATAATGAGAATCTTGTAAGAAATTTAATGTTAGAACCAGCAGCACAGGACAACCACCACAATGTAAATGTCAGTGATACTGACAACAGTTCATGTGATAGTGGCGTTGCTTTTACTGCCGCCTCGTCACACAACGCTCTTCATAACAATGTATTACTCAGAGAACAGAACGTGGTGGATAATATGTTAGGTGATGGTGGTGATGTGGCTGCTGCCAATGCAGGAGCGCAACAATCACGTCATAGGAAACCAGCAACACCTCATCGTATTGTTTGTCCTTCACCCATTAAGACGTGCGTGCCACGTGTAATCTCACCAATGCATGCTGCTATAGTAGATGGTAGAATATCATCTCCATCAGGACGTAACAAACTTAATAAAGAACAATTATCACCTCGCAAGTCACCACGCCAAATGCAAACAAAAACACGCCGAAGACTGAACCAGCAAAGGGAGTTTAGTAATGCATTGACTTCTAAGGAGGATTCGCCAACTAAGATGTTGTTAAATGGATGTGCTAACGCTATGGTAAGTTTGTCCAAAGTATCTTGAAGATAGATAGCTTTTTCGATATGTCGAACCCTAATCTTCAAACAGGCCTAATTCGTAGAAATAATTTCTTTTGAATTACTAACTTTCTCTTTTTTCTTTCAGATTGCTAACAATATTGGTGCTGAGTCTCTGCACGATGAGGAAGTTTTTGATTGTGAGAACTTGGAAGAAGCAGTTATTCCCAACCAACAAAAGCAACAACAACACAAGTGCACTTCACTAATTGATAAGCTAAAACAACCACAACATCAAAAACCAATTACAAATAAAACTCATGCGGTCAAACCACACAAATCGAAATTACAAAATGGGCAACCCCTGGCCGCAACAAATAATAATCGCGAAATAAAAGAATTCTTTCCCGTACGACGTAGTGTACGTAAAACAAAAACTGCCGTTAAAGAAGAAATGATGCGCACACTCGAAAAGGCAATCTTAGAAGAGCAAGTCGATGGCCTAAAAGTCGCATACTTTGAGAATAAAGGACGTGGCATCATTGCCGATCGACATTTTCAACGTGGTGAATTCGTTGTCGAATATATTGGCGACCTCATATCTATGAGCGAAGCAAGTGAACGTGAGAAACGTTATGCTTTAGATGAAAACGCTGGCTGTTATATGTATTATTTCAAACATAACAATCAACAATATTGCATTGATGCCACTGAGGATACTGGCAAATTGGGACGCCTAGTGAATCATTCACGCAATGGTAATCTTGTCACAAAAGTAGTGGTTGTAAAACAGCGACCACATTTAATATTATTAGCTAAAGATGATATTGAGCAGGGCGAAGAGCTGACTTATGATTATGGTGATCGTTCAAAGGAATCGCTGCTACATCATCCATGGTTGGCTTTCTAGAAACAATGTGTCAATGGGTTTAGCCACAAGACAACTATAAATCAAACAAGTGCTACATGCGCCAATCGGGGTAGCAAGCTGAAACAATGCATGTTTGTCAAAAAAGCTAGTTAAAATTAATTTAAAAAATAACAAATCAGGAAAATTGCGTGCATACTCTTGCTCGTGAGCGCATGCGTTTTGAGTGAGCGTTATATAACGCGTTGGGAAAATGGTTCTATATGAGAGAGAGAGAAAAATAACAGATTACTTAATAGGGTGATTTAAAACAAAAGGACTTCTAGGTCTTACCCTCTCAAAAAGTTGGTAATAGATAGGAAAATATAGCCTTGCAAAAAAAGCGCTCTAACCTAACCCTAAGAGGTTGCTAATTTTTTTGTTACACATTTTTTTTGCAAAGCTCAAGGGTTCAACTTTAAGAGTAGGTAAAGGTTTTTTGAAAAATAAAGTTTAAAAATTATGAAAACACATTTTTTAAGTCGTATTTTCCCATACAAACTAAATGAGGGAATTAAAAAAAAAAAAACAAAAAATGGCGACCTCTAATTGTTAAGTTACTAACATTAGCTGGTAAAGCCTGAAAACAGATTTTTATTATTTGAATCACCCTATTACTCATATTTAATGAAAAATAATAATTATTTATAGGTAGTAATAGTAATGATACACATAGTAGGAACACTGACATTTTATATATAAACTTATTTCAGTAATTGTTAATGCTTTATTAGTAAATAAGTCCAAGAACAATAATAAAAGCAAACAAAAAAATCGATGTATGCACAGTGTAATCTGACTTAAAGAGAGAGCGCGAACGGGTGAGAAGTCGTTGTTGCGAGCGTTAAAGAGTTTATACTCGAAAGTCCAGTAGTTAAAAAACCAAAATTTGTTTAACTAATCGATTATACAAAAGTATCTGTGGCAATCTATTTATATCGCTCAAGACGACTTGAGAGCCTTGGCTGATAATTTCTTCAAGCTCTATGGACAGCAATGAAAACCAATAATAAAGTGATTTTGAAGGAAATATGAATAACATATATCTTTTAAAAATGTCCTATTTCAGTTGTTGTTTCAATAACGCCCTTTTTTCAAAATTCGGTTCGATGACGCCCTATTTCGAAATTTGATTCAGAAACGCCCTATCTTAGCTGTAAATGTATTGAATTTTTATTGAGGTAAGCGATTTTAAAACTCATTTTGAGATATGGCGTTATTGAAACAACATCTGAAACACGCTGTTCTTCGAACAAATTTTGAGATAGAGCGTTTTTGAAAAATATTTTAAAATAGGTTGATCTTCCACTCAGCAGTCAATATAGACGTATGCATACTGAATCTGACCTATTTTTAAAACGTTATGTTAAGCTAAAATCTTTGCTCATATGTATGGAAAAATTCTAGTTTAAGCTCAGCTCACAAAAATTAGTTAAACGTTTTCGGTATGGCGCTTATTGTACTTTTTAGTTATTTTAAAAATTGTTTTCTTGCAAAATTTAAACTTAAAAAGGTTTACTGATTTAGCAAAAATTGTTTGCTTTTCATCAACTAAATTTTTAAAAGCTACACTGTGCAATCATTTTGGTTTCATCAGCTATGTATAACATAACTAAAATAACTACTACGTTATCGTGTTCAAAATTTGCTAATCGTACGCTAATATTGAGGACACATACGTACTAAAAACAAATGCCTAGAACAAGAACAAAAAACATAAATTTATAAAGATTGAAAAATGCAAGAAAACTGTTGCAGTGACATATCCAAAAAAAATTTCATTTCAAATGTGCCACAAATCAAAATTAAATAAACACATAAATTATATACTAAAACCAAATACTGGGTGCATACAAAAAGGTAGCATTAGTGCACACAAGACACTTACATACAAGTTAACGAAAACAAAATTAAATTATTTCACAAATACATACATTTATTATGTTAGAAATTTATTAAAACATTGTTATAACATCATTAAGTTTAATTGACACGTTCGTAGTTTTTTTAAAAGCATATTCAAACAAGCATCAAATTACAAATGCACGCCTAACTATCTAACACACACAAACACCGTTAGCCACTAACAAACAAAAATAAATACATAAAAATAAAAAATTAAAAATGTAGTTAACAATTTATATATGCCCGTGGTGGCCGTTAGCATAAAATATAAGTATATTTATCAATTATCATAACTTCATGGGTGTTATAATATGTAAAACAAATATGTACACATTTTGTATACCCATCGAATAGGTGTCAAAGCGCCATTTGCAGAAGAAATTACTTTAGCATTCATGCACCCTCTTACATACATATATACTTATTGTATTTTTATTTAAAAAAAAAAAAATAAGAATTGCATAATTAGTCTACAATATCGGGTTTCATTATAATTTATATATATTACATGCTAATTTTACATATTAACAGCCACATTATAATTGAAATTCAAATGTTAAGTTTTAAGTTGGAAAAACATTAAATAAAGAAATTATAAAAAATTGGAATAATATATATTTATATGAATGTTTAAAAGGAGTTACCATACAGGAATGCGCATACAAAAATTCAGGAGTGGAATATTATTCAGGCCAATTCTAAATATTGTGCATTTTGAGGGTTTTCTCAAATTCATATACATATGTAACTTTTGAACAAAGTGAAAGTATGATAGTGTGAAAATCTTTTCAGTGAACAATTTTTAGAATTGTCTTGATTATCTATCTGGGTTTCGTAGTCGCTTTATAAAGGTCAATTTAACCAGCCCCTTGTAACCAAATATGATGTGTGAAACCAAAAGAAAGTCATTTTACAGCGTAAGTTTTAAATAAATAAAAGGTAAGAAAACTTTACTTATATATGTATGTAAATAAGTTTACAAAAACGATCCCAATATTTCAAGGAATCGAACTACAAAATGAAATAAATTCAGAAGTGGAATATTCATGCCTATTACGGTATCAGTCGGATGGCATTCGCGGGGAGTAGGAATCGATAGAGTTTGATATTTAAAACCAAGACTTATAAAATAAATTTTTTACAAGTTATCAAACTCACGTCGGCATTTTTCTCACGCACTCTTCGCGAATGGCATGTTGGATATCGGCATAGGCGTGATCAGCAGTGGAGATGTGACCTTGTCACAGAATTTTTTTGTGAAGAGTCATATAAAAACCTTTTCAGGGCTTTTAAGATTACTAGAGAATAAAAAATACAAGTCAAAAGTGGAATATGGGTTGTGTTCGAGCTGCCAGTTTTGCTTTTTATGGCAGAGCATCATTTCTTCGGTAGCACTGGCGCGTTTATTGTAGAAAATTTTGACCATCACAATATCATGCGCAATATAAAAAGAAAATATGCCCTTTGCAAATTATCAACTAGATATCAATAAGAGAATATACTTGTAACATGCAGTAATTATTGAGCGGCTCGGGCACACCCATTGTTATCTATCTAAAATGAAAGAACAGGTGCCGAATCTTAACAGTCAACAACAAAATATCCGATTTAAACTATGATGCAAGCGTGAGGTGGCAAGTGAACGTCTATTTTGATTGAACAGTCATTCGGAGAGTTATATCGATGTATATATAAATACACCACATGAAAAACTTTAGGAAGCTCCTGTGAGCGAACCGTTTGAACGATTAGAAAGAAATATGCACCGATGGAAAGGAAATTGAAAAAAAAACTGAGGTATAGACGGTATATTTTCAGGGGCGTCCCGAAATTTAAGGATGGGGGTACGGGGCTAGCGACTCCACAACCCTTTAAAGATTTTATTGGACGAATTTTCGATCACAAGCCATACTAGTGTTTATAATAGAGACGTCTCGTTTCGACTTTTATTTCAATTAGGTCGGTTGACGAAAGTCTCACATAGTACGATAGACGTTTCGTAACGACCTCCCAAAACACTAACCATACATCTTGTGTTATTTGGCCCTTAATTCAAATCAAAAACACATTTATTTGTGATTTGATGGTTAAATCACAGTTGAGAGTAGGCCAGATACCAGAGCTGTTAAAGAATTAAATCTTTTGCTCTTTGAAATCATAGTTTTTCTTCATTCAGTACTTGAAATTCTTTTCATCGTTGAAGAATTTAACTTCAATTTACGCATTCAGCAATTCTTTACAGAAATCATGATTTATAAATCCACCAAGTGTCAATTCAACAAGAATTCAAAATAGAATTACGAAGAAAAGCTCTTTAATTCAGAATGGCCATTCAGTTGATTTGATTCTTTTTGAGAGTTAATTCCGCTAATTCAGTACGAATCAGTTTTTGGAAAAATGCTAATTTACTCCCTTAAATAGTACTAAAAGTTTTTAAGTTCCTTTCACGCTAGAAGAATTTGAAAAAAAAATTACATTACATATTATAATAATCTATAACATAAAATTAGTGGAAAAAGCTTATTCGCGTGTAAGAAATATGTGAATTTAAAAAAATTCAAGTTAAAACATAAAAAAGTATGATTTTGAAAGGTATAACATGCCTGGTCTTCACATAAACTGCCTTATTAGTGTTGCTGATGTGTTAGTTATGAAGCTTTTCGGGCATATTTTATTAACCCTCTGAGCACATTATTGAATTTAATTAAATAAGCTTTTGTCACATAAATAAAAAATAAATATGAATGTGTAATTATTTTATTATCATAACCTCTAACGAGATTTTTAGCCGAGCTTCTCTTTCCAACTTGTGGTGTGTTGCTTTTGAGTTTTCCTACAAGTTGGCAGGACTTACAGTTTTTTTGCCGACTCCGAACGGCACTTGCAAAGCAAATGCATTTTTTGCTGGCATGTTTAGTTTTGAAAATTTGGCAGTGTCAAGTTTAAATTTAACAACTTCGAAAGTGCTTCAGTATTTTTAAAGATCTTCAACGCACAGCGAATATTGCCGAATTCGCCCTGCTATTACCATATATGAATTTGCGTTGCTCTCATATCTACAAGTTGTACAGGCAATACACAATATTACGTTCAGCTGAAACTCATGCCTTTTATGAATATAAAAAAATTCGGAGCTCTTTCATGGTTTTAGTAGTCATATACATACGTCAGTTTTGAAAAATGAAAAAAAAATCAAATCTTTTTTTTTTGGATTTATACTTTGAAATATGGAAATTCTTTCCAAATATGAGTATTTTATTTCGATTTTTTAGTCAACAATAACTAGTAGTGGAATTAATTTCCATTTAATTGTATAACAGAAACCATTTGAAATGTCTTTTAAAATTTTCACAAAGCTCAGGAGAGTAAAACGGTCATCTAAACTTTCAACTTCTTCGGCAGATTTTGTATGAAATTTTTGAGGACTCAGTTTGGTAGACCAAGCAGTATAATTATATGCAAGTTAGAACTAGCTGAAATATTTTCCTGATTTTCAAGAACGATTTTCGTCGATGGTGTTGAGTAATTTTTTATGCGAAATTAAATTTTGTTCATGCGTTGCATGAAAGATATTACTTAACACCCTCATCGAAAAAAATTCTTAAAAATCAGGAAAATATTTAAATTAGTTCTAACTTTCACATCATACCACTGAAATTGATTGTCCTACAAAACTAAGAAAAATCTGCCAAAAACGTTGAAAATTTGGATGGCCATTTTGCTAAGCTCCCCTGAACTTTGTCCAAATTCTTAAAGACATCTTTAATTTTGTGTCTAACTGTACATATTACTGAAGTGCCTGAAAAAAGCTCATAAAAGCAATAAATCCGCGATTTTACAATCGACGTGGCTGTTTGGTAGTATCCCGCCTTTTTACAAGTCTTCAATGGGTGACCGGAGTTCTGGTCGGTGATAGTGTCGAATTCAGGACATTTTTTATCACGGATAAGAAACGGGTTAATAAAAATTACAGCACCTTAAAGGCATAGTAGGGATGGCAGCTATTTTAGTTTTGTGAGCCCAAAAGTTTCGAGATCCCGAATATGTATTATTTAGATATTTTATACATTTTAACAAACAAACTGAAGACAGTACATCAATATTATTTTCATTACCAACAAGATGCTTAAATATATATAAAAAATATGTAAGTAGAGTTTAAATATATCCTATAATTTTTTCTTTACATATTTTTATATTAGTACAAGACCGGGAATAACCAAACATCTTCTTACGGTTTCTCCTAGCTGCTTTGGAAGTTAATGCAAATCAACAAGCGAAAAAGTTAGGGATTTTATAAAATTTCTCTCCATTCATAAGTGGGCTGTAATATTAGGTGTTAATTTTTATACCCTGCTTTTATGATTATATATAAAACCAAAAGCTCAAAAAACTGCCTTAATCCAACTTAATGTCATATTATTCGTAAAAAACTAGCTATTTTAAACATTCGGGATTTTTTAACTGCTTTGCGAGATTTCGGGACTAATAAAAAACAATCCCGGGATTGACTTCAAATGTCAAAGAAAAAATATATAATGACAACATTTCATGATACAATAAGCGCACCAGTAGGAAATTGTAACAGTGAGGTACGTTTCTGACATCTTACATAAGTATTAGGACTTATCAAAATATATCTATGTTGCGGTGTTGCATCTACAGCTTAAGTGTTTATTATTAAGGAAATTCACAAGGTCTTTTATAGTTTTATGTACAATTTCAACAACACAACACTTGAGAGCACTACATGAGTTGAATGTTGTGTCTGAATACATTAAATTAAATTTTCATACAAATTTGTCAGAAAATATTGAATATTTGTGTTCGTGGCTCTTTTACTTTTGAAACTAGAGAAAACGAAAAAACAAGGAAAAGCAAAATAGCACACCTGCGCATTGGGTTGCTTAATTTTATTGTGCTATTGAAATTTTATATAAGAAATGACAACAAAGAAAATATGGCAGTCTTAAATTTTGAATTGCCTAATTTTGATTTTTTCTAATTTTAATTAGTACATACACAGAAAAGTTTTAATGGCTTTTGACATGTGATTAGTGTTGTAAACCAAATGCTGGAAAAGAACTAAACAATCATACAGTGCTTGTCAGCTGAAGCATCATCGCGAATAACGTTCTAAGTGTAATATTTTTCAAAACCAGTTTCATTGCATAAAACATTTTGTATTGCTCTCCAGTTAACCAATTTTCTACAATTTTACACCAAAACTGTAAAAATGCATTTAAAAATAGTAGGGTAATTTAAAGTGACATACATTATTTTGCATTGAAGCGTCGGAAGTGATTCGTAACGGCACTGGAAGATCATGAAAAAGGTGTAAAACTCATAATATGAAAGATATAAAAGAAAAAGTTGAGGGAGACAGATGAGAAAAATAGATTTAAAATATATGACTTTAGCGTTTTTTTGCTCTCCTGACAAATTCTGATTTTGTAACTAAGAACGTTATTCGATGCTTCAAAACCCTCTTCCTATCCTGCTCTGTCACCTAAATGTTTAGCAACATCGGAATATGTTACAATTTTTCCAAACGATGGACTTTTCCTTGATATGCCATTTTTGCTTTTACGAACGTGTTTTTCGCTTTGTTTATATTTTTGTATGATAATTACTATGTATATACATAAAATATTCATGACTTAGGATGAGCTTTTAGGTAAAGAATAATACATTTTTATTTTTTTTTTTAAGATCAGAGGCAAAGATGCAACGACATGTTAATTATAATATATTTCTCGCTAGGCATGGTTCTGCATTGAGGTCTTGTCAATTATAAAAAATTTTTACTTTTCATATTTCAAATTTTTGTTTTGTTTATAAACCGAAAAAAAAACATGGCCGCTCTTCACAGTGTAGCAATTTCGACAAATCCAAATTTTTTTTTTCTCATTTATCTCAGAATCGGTGGGATTTTTTGAAAGATTTAGCAGCTAAGTAAAATGTATGACATACATATATGGTCCTCGCTTTCGAATTTGCCTTACCGACATTTCGAGTTTTAATTGTCCTGAAAAAAAAGAAGTTACCTCACGTCCATAGTTTGACTTGAAACATCTATGTGTTGAATTTTGCGCATTTACTTCAGTCAGATGGGATTACTGACATATCTGTGGTTTCGTTATATTATAATATTTGCGGACTGATAAAACCTCCCCAAATATGTAATTTAATCACATCAAAAAATAATGTACATATTTCACCTTCGAGTTGAATTGTATGAGTCTATAGTTAGCCTATGTAAATCTTAATAGCTTTTGAAAAACTTATTCAAAGAATTTTTGGTGTGACCTGTTTCGGTACTTGCACCAGGTACTTTCAATATGGCAAGTCAGCGCACAGTCATCATACCGCGGCGGTAAACAGTAATTTTAATTTCTATGTCTTAAAATATTCCAGAGGGAAATAATATTAAAAGTGAAAATTAAATTAAATCAAATGTTTCAATAAATTTATTCCTACGTTTATATTATGACAAGATAAAATAAATACATTAAACAAGAACCTCGCAGCCTTAAGCTATATTCTTTACGAGTCCATCAACTCCGGGTCTGTAGATAAAACACGGAATTTTGTTTGCATTTTTATCTAAATTTTAACACTGTGCGCTGCATTTTGACGTCTACCGCTTCGAATTTTCAAACGCGTTTTTCTCCACTTTCCCTGTAATAAAACGATGGAACTGCACTTCATGTTGTTTCTTTTTTATGTGACGATTATTTTCTACTTACCTTCTTGAAAAATTTGCCGTAATCTTCGAGAAATCAGCTAAAAACAGCAAGATTTTATGTATGTATGTAAATATATGAAAACATTGAGTAAGAGTTGCCGTAGCTAAAGAAAACGGAACCAAATTTTCGGGCTTATAGTTTCAAAACAATTTTCCGAAGACAATATCATAGCCGAAATAAGTTTTGAACAAATATATAAATATAACTTTCAGTTTCTGAATGGTTCCAATAAAATTTTGGCCTATTTACATTAAAATCAACAGACTTGAAACATAATCCATCACATATAAAATTTTAGAGTTAGGGCCAAATTTTACAATGATACATGGCAGTCTCGTGTTTTATTACTATTTTGACAGCTTCAAATCAATTCCAGGCATGTTAAAGACTGAAAGTACGCAAATATCACCTCTGAAAGTTAAATTTCGAGAGTACTGAATTGAAAAATTGAATTGATTCACCAAAGTTGGAATTCAATTGAGAGAGTTATTGAATGAGAGTTATTTCGATGCAATTCAGTTCAAACTGAATTACTTTCTCGCATTCTTTAATTCTTTGAATGAAAAATATGAATTCAACATGTCAAATCGTATCTACATGGAATTTCAAATTAAATTCAACGAAAAACATTTGAAAAAATGAATAAATCCTGAATTGTAACTGTTTTGATTCATTCAATTAACAGCTCTGCCAGATACTGACGTATATGCTTATTAGAATTTCACACGTGAAAAGTTTGTCTGTATTGTTAGTCCTTAACCCATTTTGACCGGCTGATACAAAAGTACACAAACATTTTTGTATATGGATTTTAAAGTAAAAGGCAGTTTCTAGGCAATTATTGGACGATGCTTCTCTTTTTTTTATATCATTTGAGATTCACGTTACGATTCCCAGACATGGAGTAGTGACTGTGTGCTGGAATGGTTACAGGACGAAGGGATCATTGTTTAATATTTAGTGCATCCAGCACTCATACAAAAACCAGTAAATTTTAAAAAGATCTTTATTGAAAAAAATTCTGAGAAAGGGTGTTGTGGAAACAAATTCTGAAAAGAGTGCTATTGTAACTATTTGAGAGATATGTATGCCGTTTTGAAATAGGGTACTCTTCTACGCAGCAGTCGATATAATAGAAAAAAAATGCATCATTTTCATATATTTAGCACATACTTTATTTATAACAAGCTCAATATTTAATATTGAAAAAAAAAGCGAAACAATTACATATATAACAGTAGAGTAAACGAATTTAAAATATTTCAAATAAAAAAAATTATTACAGCTCTTAATAAGTTAGATATCCAATTTAAATTTAATGTTAATATATCGCACACCTAGATCTAAAGGGAACTAATTCAAAAATCTTAAATTTTGAGCTAAGCATACTTTAAAATGCCATTGGCATATATGGGAGAGGCAGCCAGTTTTTTAAGTTTTTTGAACATTTTGATTTTTTCGCTGTTTAGATCTAGGTGTGCGATATAACCCATGTAATTATGTACTTAAATTTACAAAACTAATTGTGTGCTATTTTTAACAATTTGTGTTCGAAGCCTTGTGCGGTTTAGCAAGCATTTTTGTAATTATTTTGAGCTTTAGTTATTATAATGCAACTTTTTTCTTTATAATGCAGCTACATACATACATACATAATATTAGGCTATGTAAACATACATATATATCTGTAAATACAATAGTATTTATTTCTTTGTTTTGTTTAGGAATGTCAGTTACTAATAGCCTTTGCATTTTTAATGCACATATTCTAAATACTATATGAATTATGTATAACAACGGTGTATTTTTGTATAGAAGCATCTTAACAGAATGGCGTCTATGAAAAAATAAAATTGCATGACTACATATAGATGTTCACAATGGACCTTGAACTACCTGATGACGCTTATTGCATTTTGTCCGACATTTAAAAGTACTAGAAAAATACATCAAGATTTTTTCTTTGTTTTTTTTTTTTGTATGCACTATAAAGCTCGCTAGACATATAATGTTTGCTTGGAAAGCGTTTATAGTTAACACTTTTTATTTATCTATTAAACTGCTGTTGGCGTGTGCATGCTGTGTGATGCTTAAGTGAGTGTGCTATTATTTTAATCTCGTAGTTTATTGTGCTACCACCACTGCCACTGGCAAATGGCCAAAATTCAAACGTAGTTGTTCCAGCAACACAAATGTGAGTATAGTATGCGGCCCCAAGCGTACAAAGGCCGGTATGTAGCCCTTGAAGAAGCCAAGTGGTCCTAGACGTGCGGTAAATTTAACAATATCCCATAAACCTTTGAATTCACCAGGTTTAGCATTCATTGAACGTGTCTTGAGTACATCCAAAGGTTGTGTTAGGGTTGTTGCAATAGCACCTGCAGCCAGGGATGCAGAAAAATGAGTAGCTAGGTCATCCTTGAAGTAGGGTGTGGTGAGTAGCATCATTTTGATCTAGAGGGAGAATGAAATACGGTGTTTTAAAAAGAAATTTCATGACTACAATCAAGGGAGGGAATGAAAGCTTGTTAGATTGAAATAAATATGGGTCATTCCATGTCAATTCGTTGCAATCACACCTTTCCGATTTTAATGATCTTTGGTGTGGAGCTTCCTTTTACTATAAAACAAAGTTCTGCAAAAAAAACTTTTGTTTCAAGATTAGCAAATTCTAAATTTCGCTATTTTCCTATTTTGAAAATTTTTTTTCGAAATTTAGATCGAAGTACTGGAAATGAAGAGAAAAATTTTTATTAAATTTTTTTTTTTACTTTTCCTCAAATTAGTACCAAAATTACTTAATTTTGAGCACTGAAACATTTTTCGCATACTCTTTTTTTTTTAAAAATCAATTTTTTTGAAAAATCCATTTTTTTTGAAAAATAAACAAAAATTAATTCTGAAAATTTTAGTACATCTTAAGATACTGAATTTAGTTTTGAAAAAAAAACCTTCTAAAATTTTAAATAGTATATCTTAAGATATGTATGTCAAAGGTGTCATTTAAAAAAAAAACTAATGGCGGCGATATATCTACCAACAGGTTATCATAACCTCTAACGAGATTTTTTAGCCGAGCTTCTCTTTCCAACTTGTGGTGTGTTGCTTTTTGAGTTTTTCCTACAAGTTGGCGGGACCTACAGTTTTTATCCGACTCCGAACGGCACTTGCAAAGCAAATGCATTTTTTGCTGAGAAGCTTCTCATGGCAGAAATACACCCGGATTGTTTGCCAAACTACTGCCGAGGGGCGACCCCGTTTAGAAAAATCCTTTTTCTAAATAATTTTTGATGTTACTTTTTCCGGGCATCGAACCGCCACAACTTGGTGTAGAAGGCCGAACACTTAACCGCTACACCACGGCAGCCGCCAAACTTAAATTTTCAAGATTTTTTAAAATTTAAAATTTTTTAAAATTTGGTTCGGTCAAAATTGAAAAATTTTCTATTGGAGATTTTTAAGAATAGGATTCTATCTAAATTATTTTCATAAAAAACACAGAAATTGCTAGACTGTTGTCAAAAGTTTTGTTTTGCTCTTGCTGGAAAAATTTTGACAATATTCCAACAATTATCTTAAGAGCGAAGAGCCTAATTTGTTTCAAGATGCATATATGTTTTTTTTATCTCTAAGTACCACCTTTGAAAGTGCCAGAGTTATTTTAATAAAGTGATTTCCAATCAAAACAATTAACTTTAAAAACAGGAAAGAACTTAATTTTTTACAATTTTGGAAAACTAAAAATTTTTAATTTTTTTAAATTTTTTTTTATCTCTGGGCTTCACATTCGAAAGTGTAAGAGCTTTTTATACACAATAACTTTCAAGTAATAAAAAATTGTCTTTAATAACAGGAAAGTACCTTAATTTTCCAAATTTAAAAAAAAAAAATGTTGTATTCAAATTAAAAAAAAAAATTAAAAATATTATTTTTGATACCGTTAATTCCAAATAATAAAGAAAACGAGAAGGAACTTTAATTGTCACGATTTAAAAAAAAATTAAAATTAAAAAAAAACACGAAAGAAAGTGAAATTTTTAATTTTGATAACTTAAAAAAAAAAAAATATTTAAATTATTTCTTTTGCCAGATCTTTGTTTTATGCTAAAAGGAAACTCCCGCCATAAGTCATTCAGAATCGGAAAGGATCGATACCCATATAGAACCAAAAAGCTAAGAAATTTGCATTCAGAAAATATTTTAAGTTCGAATCATTCTGGTGCAAAAACGCTATTACAAACCTGATCATAAAATGCAATTTGCCCAATTGTCATCAGCACACCCCTACCAGTAGCTGTTGTAGCACCAGAGAATAAACGCGCAAAGCCCTCTTGACGATAAACTTTAATTAAACCATCAAAAGCATTCTTGTAGCTGAAAAAAAGCAAATTAAACGCCTCAGTTTTATATTCGAATCAAATCCCAAAATCAATTCACTCACTTTCTACGTTGTTCCGGTGGCAATTTAACATCATTTTGCATACGCACATTCACCATATCAGCTGGTGTGCCAACAATACCGCCTGCGGTGCCAGCCAAACCAGCTAAGGTGATTTTACCAAGGAATGTATCGGTATTAATTTGTTTCTTGCCTGCTTCATATATACCAAAACGCGTCATTGAGTACGTCATCTGACGTAGTACCGATGCAGATAAGCCATTGTAGAAGGCCAACACGCCTGCAATTAAATTAAATTTAAAAAAAATGTCTTGCAATCATCTTCATTTTGCTGATAAAAAAATATTTCCAATGTTTATTCGTAAAGAAATGGCATACTAATACATATTAAAAAAGTTAATTATATAATAAACTTTTTTGTTTACTCTCATATGCAGATTTTGTATGAGAAAAATCATGTGACATTCGCAGACGAAGGTAGAATTTACCCACATATGCTAATACAAAAAGATTGCGAGTGGAACTTAACTTTCCATGCCGGTTCGGTAGGACTTAGCTATAAAGTTAGAAATGCTCCGCAGTCTAGTTCGCACAGACTATCGGAATACATATATGTCCAGTTTCCCAGCTGACCCTTGAACCTGTAGTTTCCTGTAAAACTGATCTCTCGGGGAAATTAATCATCAGGGCTTTGTTTCGATTCGTGTTGTAAGGGTTATTTTCATGTGTCTAGATCCGATTCCGGGCCGATATGCTTTCCTTCGCATGTATTCGCTTGCTTGGTTCTTAGGGCGACGATTTCAAATGTCTTTTAATCGTTTGCTTACGCCATACTCGCATGGTCCAAGCGCAGACTCTCAGTTTTGAAAGCTGCTTATTAAGCTTTATCCCCCAGCTAAATTTGTAATCGATTTTAAATCATCATGAGTCATGACCTTCTTGCCAACCCTAATCTAGCCTTTTTTAGCACCGTCTCGTTTGCGGTGGGGTTCTTAACACATCGAGAATCCCAATAAACAGCCAAGGAAGGTCGCCTAAATACCCGGGTGGGTACCGTCAAAACAGAACCCCAGTGAGAAGAAAAAGCGTAACAGGCGACACCACACAAGAAGGTACTCCGGTCTGCGTCACATGGCATGCCAGAATCACTGGAAGGCAGAGGATGGATAGGCCTAATCGGATCCGTAGCGCAGCAACTGGAAAACGACATGGCAGTAAGGAAGGCGATAAACACGCAGCCGCTCACCCACTTAGGAGGGCCTACAGAAAGGGGAAATACCCACCAAGGCAACGAGGCAGTACCGCAAGAGAGTACCGCAGCGTACCGGGTTCATATCCGGCCAGGGACTGTCAATTTCGGTATCACTCCCCAAAACCTTCGTGTTTTTGCTGTTAACAACAACAACAACAAGGGGTGGAAGAGCCGAACTTTATGCATCAAAAGAGGGGAGGATATTTCTCCAGCACACAAAAGCGCATGACTACCGATCGCCAGAATATGCCGTTACGATGCCTCGCGCCCAGAACGAAGATCTGAGTACCGTGATATGGTGCGTCATAATTGACGTGGTAATGGAGTGCTGTCGAGAATGTCTGTCCCGTGCCTGGAATATCGAAGAGTCGATTTGGTGTGGCCAAAGAAACCTTCTATGTAAGAAAAAAGGTGGGTTATGAGAGGTGAAGGTCACCATAACCGCAGCTCAACTATCAAGTAGCACGTTGTTACCTTTTGTGGGTTTTAGTTGCCTCTTACGACAGGTCGTACCTACCTCGGGCGCATTTTCTTAACCGTTGAATACAGATCAGGCCCCTTGGGGCATAAGGAAACATCTGCGTAAGCACCAGAGGCGGGCTTTAACCGATATCCACACTGAGTGGGTTGCCATTATTTACAAACTCGGATTCTGAACTCTGCTGTAAATAGTCGACCACCCGAAGTGGTCGATGAAGAAATCACTTAACCAAGGGAGACTCAAATACTTTCAAGCCTTTCAAGGCAAATCATAATCTCATCAATTTGTCTAAGATATCATAATAATAGCCACCTACCTTGTTCTCGTACAACTTTTGCGGTCAATTGTAGTACAGACAGCTTGCCTTGTTGTGTCTGCAATGTCACCTTAATTAAATCCAGTGGGTGCGTACAACAAGCAGCGCCAGCGCTGGCAATACCACCAAAATACCAGCGACCTTGACGTTGTGTATTTACGCTGGACATGTTGATTTGATGAATTTACAATTAATTGTATAAAAAAGGGACAGATTGCAGGTGGGTGGGTTTGATGAACCAAATTTAAACTGCAATGAAAGAAAAGAAAAGAAAAAATGTTCAATAAGATTAAATTGCAATGTCATGTAAATCAATTTTTGTATACTATTTGGATTCAAAAAGTATCGATTCCAAAATCACACTCAAAGCGCCACTAATTGTTAATCTTTGCATCTGACCTTGACTATATCCAAACACCCACACGCCATGCACAAACGTAAAAGGATTTCGCTTAACAGCGCAACATTTTCCTCCGGTACATCTTACCTTTTTTAATACCAAATTAACGTTGTAATTTTTGTTGAGTATTTTGTTGTTGCGTCCATGCTCATCTCACCACCTCTTTGTCTTATAAAACACTCATATTTGTACTGAATTTATCCATTGCATATCACAATTAAATTGGAATGATTAATCTAATCCCACAACAAAAACTATGAACATCAACATGAAACAAAAACAAAGCAATCAGTGTTGCGGAATTGTAAACAAACTCTGATACCGAGTACTTTACAACAGGTACAAGCAGGTTTGAACGCAAAAAAAATAAGTTGTAGTGCATTGAAAACAACAAAGGATATCTGGGCATGGATATTATGAGTGTTATTTATGCTATTTACAATTTATTCCAATAAAATAACGGATTTTTTTAAGTTTTATTTATCTTAGAAAATAAGGAGAATTTTTTTTTCACATGTGGCACCCTGTTAAACAGCTGTGTTTGACATTTTGTTTTAGTGGCATTTCCGCCACATCTATAGAGCTGCCACGAGGTAATTTTGTTAACAAATATTTGGTGTATTTTGTTCTGTCTATGAACAACCCAGCCAGCAAAATTTCTGTAAACGCATCTGAAATTGGACAAAAATTTGAAAGTTTTTCCGTTTTCATGCTCCATTTAAACGAAGCATGGCAAATTGGAGACCTCAAAGTTGAAGCAATTTTGCTTGCTTTGCTTGCTTTGACAATCAAATGTTGATGACTTTGCTTTAATTAAAGAATAAAAAGTTGGAGGAAATAATAATTAATTCATTTTTTTCTCTATTAAATTAATAAATTAACCAAAACAATCTGAATGCAAAGAAAAAAATAACGAAAACAAATGTATAAAAGAGAAGCGTCAAGGCGTTCATTGTAGCATACCTCTGAAGTTGGACGCAAAGTTTTGAGGTAGCAAACGTCAGGCGAGGTTGTTGTTGTTGTTGTTGTAGCGAGGTGTAGCCCTGCCTAAATGTCAGACAGGGTCACCCCGAGTGTATTGCTCTTGGCCGGGTCGATATAAGAAAACGGCCCGGGTCGTTTCGGCACGATGGGTACAGCACAAGTACTGGTACCGTTCTCGTAGAACCGGCAATACAAGAAACTAGCCGTGTAGGCTATGTAGGTCATTTAGCGTTACCCAGGGTGCACCAACTGGGAGGCGACCTACTTTAACACCTAATTTACTGTTTTAACGAGGTTAACAAAGCTTTATGTATTCGACCCTTAAGTGTACCCTTAGCTTTATGATACATTTACACTGCACCAAATGCGTCGCATTTGGCGAAGTTATTTCGACAATGTTTGTCCGCCGAATGAATTTGTTTGCCAAATTAGATGATTTTAATTTAATTTGACCTAATTTGGTGATAAATTGCAATCTGCGGATGAACGCTCTCCAAAAAACTTGGCCAAAAGTAACGAATTTGGTGCAGTGTAAACGTAGCTTTAGGCGAAAGCTCCAGCAATGTTTACATAACTAGGCCATTATATTTTGAATTCATAGTTCTCTGGCAGCTCTGCTTTTTGTTATTGTCAAATTTACTGTTTTTTGTTTCTGATAAGAATTTTGTAACAATTTGCAAAAGTTTGTATAAAAGTGCTAAAATTAACGTTATTTAATTGTGCTGCACGATTCTCAAAGGCAGCATTTTATTTCGAACATAATAGGCAATACCTAAATACCATAAGTGTATCCGAAAGCTTTTGTGTATAACTTAAACGGAAATATAAAAGCGCCAAGAAGGTTAGTGCTATTTACTATAATTTTATTAATAGTGTAACATTTTACCAACATGTCCGACTTGCTTTCTACAAAAATTGGGAACTCAACAGTGTAGGTATAGCAGGGGATTGATAGTAGAAGATCAACGTGTTGCATTCAACCTTTTTTTCCCCTCCAAGTGCTAATATTGGCTGGCGAACAGTTCTTCTCAACTACACTAGCTTCTATACGGTTGACTACATATTTCCGGACATTTTCTTAAACCTACTTTACTACTCTCATAGAGCCTTCCTCTTGTAATCGCTGATACCAGTCCTTTGCCGGATATGAATTCGGCACGCTCCGATACTAGCACTATGCGGTAGTTGCTTCTATCGCGGTAGTTGCTTCTATCGCGGTAGCTGTTTGGTATGACCAGTGGAACCTTCTGCGTCATCTAACCCCGTCCTGCAAGGAAGGTTGTTGTTGTTTTTGTTGTTATTGTTAACAGCACAAACACTCCCCGAAGGTTTTGGGCGGTGATTCCGCAATTGACAGTCGGAGTTATTCAGAATATGCCCGAGGTAGGCATACCGGTTGTTGTTGTTGTTGTAGCGAGGTGTAGCCCTGCCTAAATGTCAGACAGGGTCACCCCGAGTGTATTGCTCTTGGCCGGGTCGATATAAGAAAACGGCCCGGGTCGTTTCGGCACGATGGGTACAGCACAAGTACTGGTACCGTTCTCGTAGAACCGGTAATACAAGAAACTAGCCATGTAGGCCATGTAGGTCGTAAGGAGCGACTAATATGCACATGAGTAATGACGTTCTAACTCGATGGTTGATCCAGGGATATAACGCCTCTCACCTCTCATTACCCAACTACTCCTTCCTCACGGATGGAGCGATGGCATGATGTAGAAGGTTCCACTGGTCATACCAAATCGCTACCACGTCAGTCGGGTAGTACCGCAAGGGAGGACAGCAGCGTACCAGGTTGATATCCGGCTCTGGACTGTAAACCTTCGGGGAGTGTTTTTGCTGTTAACAATAACAACAACAAGCGGTATGCTTATCTCGGCATATTCTAAGCCCTTAACCTATCGCTGGCAGGTAATGAAACTATCGGCCGCTATCGATGATCGCGTCTAACAATAGCTTGCGCACTCTAGCGTATGTATGTACATACATATATTGAGGAAGAGTTGACTTTGTGGCGTGTGACTTTTCTCTTTAACGGTCGAATAATCTTGATATGATTTGCAAATTAATTTTAAAATATTTTTTTTATATTATATACACATATACAGCTGGCTAGATGTATGACTTTGGCGATAAGAGTCTTATCATAAGACAGCAGTTCGCGTCCCAATATCGGGCATTTATAAAGAAGTAGTTTATTCTAATAGGCCTAATAAAAAAGCTCGAGGTATAAGGCGGAAGGCTTGGCGCTTATCAAGTAACCAAATAGTTTAAAATTGCTTATCTTTGAAATTACCTAATTACTCTTATGTTCCCTCTAACTCTATAGTTTTTTTTTTGTAAATAAGTATCTAACAGTTTGATTTTGGGTGTTAATGTTATCTAGTGAGGCGTTATCATGCTAGCACGATAGAAGATGCTAATCAAACTAAAGTTACATTGAAAGAGTATACATTTTATGAATTTTTTCCTGTTTACTTATTTTCCTGCTTATTTTATTTTATTTTGCTTCATTTTGTTTAGTTTTATTTTACTTTATTATGTTTTATTTATTTATTATTTTTTTTTTTTTTAATTTTAATTAATTTAATTTTATTTAGTTACACATTGTTTTATATTATTTTATTTCATATTATCTATTTTAATTAATTATTAATTTATTTTAATTTTGTTTTATTTTATTATTATTTTACTTTAATGTATTTTATTTCATTTCATTTTATTTTATTTTAGTTTTCTTTATTTTATTTTATATCATTTTATTTTATTTCATTTTGTTTTATTTTATTTTATTTTGTTTTGTTTTATTTTATTTTATTTTATTTTATTTTATTTTATTTAATTTAATTTAATTTTATTTCATTTTATTTTATTTTATTTTATTTTGTTTTATTTAATTTAATTTAATTTAATTTTATTTCATTTTATTTTATTTTATTTTATTTTATTTTTTTATTTTTTATTTTGTTTTATTTTATTTTATATTGTTTTATTTTATTTTATTTTATTTTATTTTATTTGGTTTTATTTTATTTTGTTTTATTTTGTTTTATTTTATTTTATTTCGTTTTTTTTTTTTTATTTTGTTTTATTTTATTTTATTTTATTTTATTTTATTTTATTGTATTTTATTTTATTTTATTTTATTTTATTTTATTTTATTTTATTTTATTTTATTTTATTTTATTTTATTTTATTTTATTTTATTACATTTTATTTTATATTATTTTATTTTATTTCATTTTGTCTTATTTGGTTTTATTTAATTTTATTTGTTTTAATTTAACTTAAATTAATATAATTGAATTTTTTCAATTTATGTTATTTTAATATAATTTTATTAAGTTCAAAATGATTTAATTTTTTTAATATAGTTTAATCTAGTTTAATTTAATTTTTTAAATTTTTTTTTGTATTTTAATTTATTTTCTTTTTATTTAATTTTTTTTTACTTTTAGTAATTTTTTTAATTTATTTTCTCCCGGAACTGAAAAATCTCACTTAACTATTTGACTGTAAAAGAAAATATCACCAGCTGTTCAATGTTGAAAGGCACTTTGAACATAAACACACACGCGCAGCCTAAAAAAAAATATCTACGCAAATAAAGAAATATACAAAACAAATCAAAATACAGCTGAATAGGCGAAACAAAAAACTAAAGTTAAAAGAAACAAAAAAAAAAAAAAAAATAATACTGTTGAATAAACTTAATTTATCGAAGTAACGCGATATTTTTCTTACTAACACGATTTACCTTTTTTTTTGTTATTTTTCATTATATTGCGATAATTCCTATTTAAACAATTTCCGATTTAAACTAGTTAAGCTTTCTAATTTTATTTTTTTACAAAATATTGCAAACGCATGCAATTTATTGCTGATTTCAATGTCCTTCAACAAATTCAAAACTGACAATGCACACATGCATGCATACATCAGACAATATGCACGATTTTGAGTTTACTTTTATAGTATAGTTACATATGTCTAGCTATCAAAACTAATGTAAAGTGCAGAAAGTTTGAACAAATTAGGTACAGCTGTTTACAAAGAAATGGAAGCGCACTTTCTCATTTGCTGGTCATGTGCGTGCAATGGTCTCAAAGGTATGAGGTCGCAACAAGATCCTCAAGTCACTTGCCGGCAGTACTTGGGGAAAAGACAAAGAAACGTTGCTGACTACATATAAGGCCATTGGCCGACCAGTCTTTGACTATGCCGCACCCATATGGTCGCCTAATGTGCATAACACCAACTGGACGAAGTTACAAGTCTGCCAAAATACCGCTATCAGAACTGCTACGGGATGTCTTCTCATGTCTCCTGAGTCTCACCTCCATCAAGAGGCAAAACTGCTCAATGTAAGAGAGTACGCGGAAATGCTTAGCAGGCAATTCCTTCTGAACTGCCACAAGCCAGCACATCCAACCCGTCATCTTTTGGACACAGATCCGCCCCGAGAGACATGAGGAAACATCTCCGTAAGCATTATGACGAGATCCGGCATCATATTACCTTGCCGTTTGATCTGCGGAATCATAAGCGGGCTCTAACCGACATCCACACCGAGTCGGTTGACACTTTTGTCAGATCTCTACCTATGAATCCCGTTCACCATGGCACAGCTTACGTCTGGATACAGTGTGAGGTTAAACTCTTACTTATCCAGACTGAATGATACAATTTCAAACACATGCCCTGAGTGTGGTAGGACCCCCCATGATACCCTACATCTCTTCAATTGTCCAATTGAACCTACTCTTCTAACCCCTCTGTCCCTCTGGTCCAACCCTGTTGAAACTGCGCGTTTCCTTGGACTCCCGTTAGAAGAGCTTGATGAAGATCTTCGGAATGATCATACATTCTAGGCAGGGCAATGCATTGTTAACAACAACAACAAATAATGCATTAACAAATTTTTCCAATAAAAAAAAACTCTGTGTAAACAAAAAAAATTCAAATTCAAAACGATTAAAAATAAAAAACAAAACCAAAAAATTTTGAATAAAAAAGACCATAAAAAAGTAATAGTCCAATCAAAATAGACATAAAAATAGTGGTTAAATAGCAATAATTCCCACAGAGCCAAATTTTGGTAGAGAGGATTTTTTTTCGAAAACGGTAAGTTTTTTTTTCGAAAATTTACCTGAGACCAAGTTGAAGACCTGGAAATCTCTACAAATATGGTCCTGGCATTTTTTCATTGAAAATTTCTTTGAAAATAAAAAAAATTACTAGATGTGGCTCGGGAAATACTTTAAAGTTCACCGGAATAATTTTTAGCATTACTTTGTTTTAATGCCAGGATCTCGAAAACCAAGAAAGGGATCTTTATTATACTTATACTTTTTAGTTACTGCAAGACAGCTTGAAGCTTATCAAAATCGCACGGCGAACAAAAAGATTTGGTTGTTTCCCAGCGGAAATTTTTATTTTGTATGTAGAAAATTTTTGTTTACTATGTAAAAACGTCCGCAACAGAGATATGAAACAATTACTTACAAAAGCTTTCTTTATCTTAATTTTCTGTTGGTTTTTAAGAACTCATTACTAATTTGTAGTAAACATTTTCTATGAAATTAATTTATATGAAGCAAAATGCACTTAGTTTGTCGAAAAAATGTATTTCAGCTGAGTTTCCATTTTTATGTTGACTGCTGTATCTCAACCTCTTGATATGTCACAAACATGCACACATACATATGTACATATATTTAAAAGTATTTACTTATGTAAATATTAATTATTTATTTAACATTTCTCCCCCGTTGCACTTTGATTTGCAATGACAATTTGTTTTACCTGTCAATGACTGTCGTGCTGACTTCCCTATGGGCGTTGAGCTTAAAATTTGTGCTTAAAAATCAATTAGTTGGTCGCCTTTGGGATTTTGATTAATTAACACTTAATAATGAACAGTACACAATTTCATTAACATAAACACAGTGACAGATAGATTTTTGCGCGCGATCACAAATTTATGTGCCAAATTTTTAAAACATTTTTTTTTTTTTTTTTTTTTTTTGGTTTTCTATTACACTCTCCAGTAGTGAGACAGTCGTAATTTTTGTTTGTTTTTATTAATTAAATAGTTTTTTCGCTATACAATTTTCGGCTACCTTTTTATTCAGTTTAACGATCGATCTGCCCGAGTAATCATTTCCTACTAATAGTTCATAAGCTCTTTGTGGTCGGACGCAACAGCAATAGTATAGATCAGCGCTGCGGCAACTGTAAAGTTCTTTCCAAATGTTACGCTACTGCTGCCATGCTCGGGCGTTTCCTGCCCCCTTTTCCAGAACTTTTATTGGACAAGCAACAGCCATAGCTTTATAGTCGGCGATCTGATGTTTTGGAGCTTTCTACGCGTGTTCGGTAGATAGTATTCACGTACATATATGTATATATTTACTGGTTCCAAAGAGAACCGGGTACTTAAATTCGTTGAAAAAAAAAAAAAAATAAAGTAAAAAAGAAAATAAAGGATAAGATAAAATTAAATTAAATAGAATAAATTAAAATAGAATAGAAAAAAAAATTAAAGAGAATACAAAAAAAAATATAAAATAAAAAAAATAAAAAAATAAAATAAAAAAAAAATAAAAAAAATAAAATAAAAAATAAAAAAAATTTAAAAATTTAAACAAACAAAATCAAACAAAACTTTTTAAATAAAAAAAAATTGAACAAAATGAAAAAATAAAATAAAATATTATAAAATAGAATAAAATAATGTTAATAAAATAATAAAATAAAACAATATATTATAAAAAAAAAAAAAAAAAAATAGTATTTAAAAAAAAAAAAAAAATAATAAAATAAAAAAAAAAAAATAATAAAATAAACAAAAAAAATAATAAAATAAACAAAAAAAAAAATAAAAAAAAAAATAATAAAATAAACAAAAAAAAAAAAATAAAAAAAAATGTATTTTGCTTGTATCATCCCACACCATTGTAGTTTCCATCTCAGTCGAGGCCTCCCACTTCTTCTACTGTCGAATTCGGGTGTCGATAGGAAAACCTATGCTGGAGCTTCTTTGTCCATTCGCATAACATAACCCAGCCAGCGGAGCTTTTGGGCTTTAAGTCGCTGAACTATGGTCAGGATTTCTAGGCTGATATTATTTTCGGTGTTAATGCTGGTTCCCAAATAGAATAAGTCCCTCTCCGTTTCAAATTTGTAGCTATCAACGGTGACTTGGCTGGCGAGGTGCAGGTGCGCCGATTCTTTCTTTGATGACAGCAGATACTTCGTTTTGTTCTCGTTGACCGCAATACCTACTTTTCTCGCTTCCTTTTCCAGTCCAGAGAAGGTAGCGCTTACGGCGCCGTTGTTAAGGCCAATGATATCAATATCAGCTAACGCACGCTCTTGTAAAAGATTGATCCCAAACTATCGGTTCCTGAAAAAAAAATACTCGATTCTCGGTTACATGCATCACTAGAACATACACAAGTTAAACCGTATCACCCCACCAAACGGCATGATATGCCGTATAATATGTGATTAGTTGATGTTCTCTTGTCGTCGTATTCTGATGATTATTGTTGGTGGTGTATTGTGCGCGCTTATTTCGTTGGAGCTTTTTTCGCTTGCAAAACTTAAGCTATTAAAGTATTATCAAAAGCGTTTTTGATTTTATTGCTTTGTTTCATGTGGTTGTTTTAGTGAGAAATATTTAATTCACAAACGATTCTAACATAAACAGTGCAAGGAGATTTCTTTCGTTGATCGTACCTATAGAAATGTGAGTAAAGAGAAAGAGCACTCTTATACATACAGTCAGTCACAGTTTAAATGGGACAGTTTTTGGAGGGTGCTGATATTTAAAAGCTAAGGTTTTAGCGCCAAAAATGGGGATGGAAAAGGTGGTGGGAACTTTTTCGTGAAGTAAAGAAAAAAAACTGTTCCATTTTGACTGCGACTGACTGTACACCTTAATACACTGAGCTATTGGAGCGCTTTTGAGAACATTTTTTTATATTGATCTTGTGCTTATTGCAATCAACAAAAGAACACGCGTTGCCTTGTTCAGAACATATCTTATTTTATGCCGCCTTATGAATGACGTATGAGGTTGTGAAATTTTGGTTGACCTTTGCAATAAAAACTGTCGGTTTAAAAATAGATTGTAAACTATTTTCGCTGCACAGAAGCACGTGCGTTTATTGGCTAGCATAACATGTTAGCGGCTAACAGTTAGCCGAATCGTTATTGGGACCTGGCTCAATTACGGGAAACTCTTTATGTCTCTTTTACAGTAACCATTACAATGCAGCTACGCTTACGGCTGAGTTTTACTAACATTTGCAGCTACGGTTAAGATGAAAGATATACTTATAATTTATAGCAACGAGCAATTGTTACAGAAACAACACGAAAAATAAAAACCGATAGTTTTAGATAAAGATACATTAACGGTTACAGTTATGGTTACGGTTACGGTTACAGTTATGGTTACGGTTACAGTTATGGTTAAGGTGATTGTTACGGTTACAGTTATGGTTACGGTGACTGTTACGGTTACAGTTGTGGTTACGGTTACAGTTGTGGTTACGGTTACTGTTATGACTATGGTTACGGTGACTGTTACGGTTACAGTTGTGGTTACGGTTACTGTTATGACTATGGTTACGGTTATCGTATGGATGCGGCTATGTTTATAATTTCTAATATGGTTATCCTCAAGGCCGTATTTAGATTGGGTTGGGTGACTCGAAATTGAAAAAAAAAATTTACTTAAAATTACAAAAATAATAGGTAGGAACAAAATGCAATTTTTAGTGAACAATTTTAATATTGTCTCTGTTATAATGAATTTATGTATGTAAATCTAACCACTTAACACAATACAAATTGTAGTGAATAAAATTGAAATTTTTAATTAATACATTTCAATGATAAGCAAAACTCTCAGCTGGTACATTAGACTGGGCCGAAATTTTTATTTTTTTTTAATCATATTGATGTTGTGAAAGCTTCAGACTCTAATATTAATGCTTGAAGGTCTATCATTGTTAGTTTTATTTTATTTTAAAACTGATACCATTTTTGCTTCAAAACTTCCAAACCACACGCAGAATAATTTTCATGTTGAATCAACACTTTTTTAACACTTTTCCAGGTTATTATTTTTCAACACTATCGCTCATGTTGTTCTAACATGAAGCTACTTTTTCACTGTTCCTACATGTTAAATCAACATGACAAAGGTTTGAATCAACATGATTTCCTGTTGATACAACATTATTTTTCTTGTTAAATCAACACTATCAGACATGTTAAATTAACACTATACTATGTTGAAATAACACTTTCGTCCTG
The DNA here is from genome assembly GCA_964058755.1 of Campiglossa producta. Taxonomy (NCBI): domain Eukaryota; kingdom Metazoa; phylum Arthropoda; class Insecta; order Diptera; family Tephritidae; genus Campiglossa; species Campiglossa producta. The sequence continues at coordinate 28,052,340 of CAXKVI010000001.1, read as the reverse complement.
TTAAATTTACACGATCTATCATGTAAAATTGACACGATATGTTATGTTAAATCAACACGATCTATCATGTTAATTTAACAGGATTTTATTGTTAAATTAACACCATCTATCATGTTAATTTAACAGGTTTTTATTGTTAAATTAACCCTTAAAATAAAACACCTTGTTTTTGACTTTTAATAATTTTTATCGAAAACCAAAATCATCATGTTAAATTAACACGATCTATCATGTTAAATTAACACCATATATCATGTTAAATTAATACGATCATCATGTTAAATCAACACCATCTACCATGTTAGATTAACACGATCTATCATGTTAAATTAACACGATCTATCATGTTAAATTAACACGATCATCATGTTAAATTAACACGATCTATCATGTTAAATTAACACGGTCATCATGTTAAATTAACACGATCATCGTGTACATATGTGTACTTTTATTATTTAAAATGATGATATACATATACTTATTTTAATCCAATCATTGGCAACTTCTGCATCGAAAACAGCAACAACATTACGTACATGAGCGGTTCATGTTGATTCAACATGATTCATGTTAACTAAAAATGTGAGAAATTTTTCTGTGTGCATTAAAGTATGAAAATTTTCTAGCTAATTGAATTCCACACAAAAAAGCTCGCAATTAAAATTTCCTTTTTATTCAAAGTTTTTGTTTTAGAAATTTATAAAAAATAAAATAAATAAATAGATATATGTATGTATATGGCGCTAAATTCGTTCTCGGAGTATTTTTTGAATATAAATAAAAAAAAAAGTTTTATTAAAAAATTTTAGTTAACATTTTATAAAAAATTGGACTCAATTTTAAACTTTTTTTTAAACTTTTTTTAAATTTTAATTTAAAGCTTGATATTTTTTCTTTAAATGATAACTTTTTTGTAAGGGCCTTCGAAAATTTCTTTGATGAAAAAAGCACATAAAATGCAAGTAATTTTTTTTTTTTTTAATTTCCGATTTCATATGGTGACCGCATACCAAAGTTTTCGAGAAAAATCCTGAAGAGTCCATACGGATATATTTTCATATATGTACATAATTTCCAGAGATAATTTTACAGTCACGATATCTCAGAACTGGTTGCTCTTAGGGAAAAACTGTAACTTAAAACCTAAAACTTTGACCTTTGACCTGGAATAACTTTTTTAGCACAAAGTGGATCGATAGGGGCTTTGAAGTTTTCTTTCTTACGGCGAACCTAAGCTGCATGCTCTGTGGGAAATATTGTTATTTAACCACTATTATTTTTGTCTATTTGGACCGGGTTATTAAATTAAAAAAAAAAAAAAAAAATTAAAAAAGAAAAAAATAAAATTTTTTTTATAAAGTTTTGACTAAAATTTTTCCATAAAATTTTATTTTCAATTTATATTCGAAAAGAACGGAAAACGACTTTGAATTACTTCTAATTTAAAGAAAAAAGGCTTTCACAAAAAAAATTGCGAATTCAAATCCGTATATCTCGGTAACCATTCAATATTCATACGCGACCTTGAGTGAAAGTGATGCACCTAAGTGAGACCACCTAAGTCTGGTTGACGAAATTAGCCTCTTATTTCTTTTTCAAAAATATAAATTTTGGAATTTTTACATAAAAAAAATTTGTTTTCATATTTTTTTTTACATTCCATTAGCATAATAAACTCGACTAGAAAATCAAAAATTTTAAAAAAATTGTTTGGGAAAATTTCAAAAACTTATCTTAAGATATATAATACAAAAAAAATTCACTTGGAAACTTAGAAACACAAAATTAAATTTTTTGTTTGAATTTTGATACTTAGAGAAAATTGACAAAGATTTACAAGATTTTTTTTGTTTGTTTTAATTTTCCTGAAACAAAGTTACTAAATTTGTAAAGTGTTTAACTTATAGAAATCGACTGTAAAGTTAAAAAAATAATAAAATTTTTGAAAAAATTCGAAAATTTATATTAAAAAAAAAAACAAATAATAATAATAAAAAAAAAACTAAAAACATCCCTCAGATAATTTCAGGGTATCTTTAGATATTTCAAAGGGAGAAATATAAAAAAGTAATCTAAATTTACTTGCGAACTTTCATTTTTTTGAAATTTTGGGAAATCTAAAATTTTCGACCTTTTTTGCTTTTATTGGTTTTTAAATAATATTGAAAATTTTCAAAAATCCAAAATTTCAAAATTTTTTTTTATTTTTATTTTTTATTTTTTTTTTTTACATCTCAGTACCCCCTTTTGAAAGTGATAAGGTTTTTTTTAATTTTTTTACAGCCTCATTCTCTTTGGCGAACGATAACCAAAACGAACGATAGTTGGTCTTGACGTTTCGTCTAGCAGTCACATTCTAGTTAGAATCCGAAATTTTTATGTCAACCAGCCAAAAAGTATGTTCCCAGAATTTTGAAATACAAGAAAAATTAAAAAAAAACTTGGCTGATTCTTATAAGCTCTTGCATAAATTACATACGGCAGCACTTAAATTTGACAAATAATTTCGAAATCTAATTAGAATGTAACTGCTAGACAAAACGTCAAGACCAACTATCGTTCGTTTTGGTTATCGTTCGCCAAAGAGAATGAGGCTGTTAATTGTCTTTCTTTGATAATAAAAACAACTCTCAAACCAAAATTTATTCACATCGAAAGTGGTCGATTTAAGCTCTATCTGAAGATCTGACATGTAGAGATCCGATGTAATTATAATTTCCGAACATTTTTTTTCTGGCCTAGTCTAATGTTTGTACATATTTACGTATAAATGTTAAATTTACTATAATTGAACATTGTGGTTTCTCAGGTGCTTGATACAACAAAGCATATTCGTTAAATTAACAGGAAAATTCATTGAGCAAAAAGTGGCTCAAATAATTAATTTCGCTAGAAAACAATCAAATGCGCTTTATCGCATTTAAATATTTCAATTAATTAATTTGGATTTTGCAAGAGAGGTGCTTTTAACATTAAAACTACACAAGTATTCAATATCTCTTCCTCTTCACAAAACTGACAGTAATAACACAAAGTTAATTCAAAAAGCATAACCACAACTTTAGAAAAAAAAGTATGGAAAATTTGGCGGCGCTTTCAAAGCTGACAATTGGCCGTGCTTAAATACTTTTACCTTGGCTGTGTCGACTTTTGTTTGACATTTGCGCAAGCTTTGTGAAAGTCGAAAAGCTATATAAATGAAGCTTGATATTTGGTTAAAGTATAATGCAAACACATATATGTATTCTGTATTCGGAAAAAGCAACGCATGTAAAGTTTATACAAAAATATAGGTCACTTAGAATCTAAGAATGTTCTTATAATCCACCTTCAATTTTATGAGCTCCCATTCGTTTAACTTTTGTAAGTTTACGAAAATTGTTATTAAGGTATTTTGCATTTGTACAACTGTCACAAGCTCTAAAAGTTTTCTAACTATTAACACAAGCGCTTAAAATACAATTACTAATTGGCTTGTTGTTTTCAAGTGAAAATTATTTAACAAAAAAACACTTAAAAAGTAAATATTTTGTATTACTTGGTAAGCAAATCAGTTAAACACGCTGATTTTTACACGGCTAAAAAAATCAAACTAAATTTTAAATCCGTAAAAAGTTTAATCAATTTTTCAAACTTTTTTGTACAATATTTCAAACCGTCCAAATACCTACAAAGATTTTCAATTTCTTTTGTTTTCGATTTAAAATCTAAATGAAAAAGCAGTCTAAATATTTGGTTTGTTTCAATGTAATTGAATTTTGCCCACAAAAACTTAATGTGCGGCATAGCTCAGCGGTAGAGCAGTCGGCTGTGACTCCTGAGCGCTTTCGTTCGAGTCCTGCCAAGCGCCACATTTTTTAAACTTTGTTTTATTCTTAAAATTTTTCGGTTTAAAATTAAAACTTTTTGGTCTGAAAACTAAAACTTTTCGGTTTAAAATTAAAACTTTTTGGTTTGAACATTAAAACTTTTCGGTTTAAAATTAAGACTTTTTGGTTTGAAAACTAAAATTTATTTTTGAAAGCTTATGCAATATTGAATTTTGCCAACAACATTTATGTATGCGATGTAGCTCAGTGGTTGAGTAGACGGGCATGATGCGGGGAGTCTTGATTCGAATCCCCGCCAACGGCCAACGGACAAAAAATTTATTTAATCTTTAAAAAATTGTTCTTGAAAACTGGTTCAGATTGAATTTGAAACCAAATTTGGTTTGGCCATATATGTATGTAGCCCAAAAAAGTTTAAAATTTACGTTCAAATTTTTAACCGTGTGCGAAGTACAAATTTCTAATATCAATAACTTTTTTTCTTAGAATCGAAAATTCTTATCTCAGAAATAATTTTGTCCGAATTTACGATCGCTCGGGCCTGTTTCAAGAACAACACATTCTTAAGATTAGTTTGTTATTCTTATTCCAAGAACGTTTTAGTTTCATTTTAAAAGGTTGTGAGTTCGATTCTCGGCGAAGTCAATATAAATTTTTTTTTACAATGTAAAAAATTTATTTTTCAGAGTTTTTATATTGACTTTACCGAGAATCGAACTCAGGTTCCTCGAACGCTCAACCAAGGTGTCTCTACTACGATGCCATCGTTTACTTATGCTTACCAGCGTCTAATTACAGCTTTGTTCTAAAAATGACAATTTCCCACTTTGCTTTGTTGCCTCCACCGAGAATTGAACTCACACTGCTTTGAATGCTGAACGGCCATCGAACATTAAATACCCAGCAGTAGTTTTCATATGATTTTCGAAATTTTCCATTTCGAAAGTGGGCGTGGTCGGGAAGCGATTTCGTCCAATTTCATCAGGTATACTCCCTATAATGGTAGTATACATTGTACCGAATTTCATTGTTCTACCGTAATCAGTTTAAAAGTTATGACCCGTTAAATTTTTCAAATGCCTCCCTGAAAAGTGGGCAGTGCAACGCCTACTCTTAAAAATGTATCAAAAATCATAATAGAATGACTAAGGCGTTCCCCTACCAAACTATATAATTTTAGCCATTTCCGCTACCGAATTATGTCAATTTAGGCGATTTTCGAACTTTTAGATATCGAAAAAGGGCGTGGTTGGAGGGCGATTTTATCCAATTGCATCAGGTAGGTATACTCCAACGATACTAGTATGCTTTGTGCCAAATTTCATCGTTCTATCGTAACCCGACCAGCCGAATTTTCAAAAATGAAAAGGTGGAGATCATTCATTGAGGAATTTTCCCCCGTTTTCCATTACATGCCCGGAAAGAACAACAAGGTAGCTGACGCACTTTCGAAGCAGTTTGTCCACAATTTAGATGATGACGCGTCTATCGAAACTATTCATAGCGAAATTTCTTCAACAAATACAATAAAGACAGTCCGTTGTCCAATCAACCAATTTAAAAATCAGATAATCATAAATGCCGATGTTACAAACGCAATTCACTGCGATCTTCCAATCCTAGCTGAAATCAATGGTTTAATTTTTGATATTTCAAGGCAATTATGGCCCTCAAAGCATAACCTGAAACTTGAAGTTAAATTTGGTTTTTTGCCTCTACTGAAAAATATTTTTTTGGTCGTTGGCAGGTTTACACTCTTAGCCGACGATATTAAAAAATGACCCATAAATAAAGTAAAAGTTATACAAAATATAAAGTTAAATTGCACAAAAAATATAGTAAACTAGCTGACCCGGCAGACGTTGTCCTGCCACAAATTTATTTCCCTCTCTGTTTCACTAACCCGATCCCTATATCTATTTTAAACCATATCCCTATCTCCTTCCTATAGGAGAAACCACGCCCCCTTTTTTCTTATCCCCAGTTTTTTTTTAGGTGTCCGGGATTGATCTTATATAACTCCTCACAAAATTTCAGTGGTCTAACCTAAATACTTCTAGAGATATGGACTATGAAGTATTTTATTCGTATGGGAGGTGCCACGCCCCCTTTTTCTTTATCTCCAGTTTTTTTGGAGATGATGGGATTAATCTTATTTAACTCCTCAAGAAATTTCAGTGGTCTAACCTAAACACTTCCCGAGATATGGACTATGAAGTATTTCATTCGTATGGGAGGTGCCACGCCCCTTTTTTCGTTACCCTAGTTTTTTTGGAGGTGATAGGGATCGACCTCATCTAACCTCTAACCACGTTTCAGTGGTCTCAGAGATATGGACTATGAAGTATTTCATTCGTATGAGATGTGCCACGCCCCCTTTTTCGTTATCCCCAGTTTTTTTGGAGGTGGTAGGGATCGATCTCATATAATCCCTTACCAAATTTCAGTGGTCTAACATGAATACTTCCAGAGATATCGACAATGAAATATTTCATTTGTATGGGAGGTGCCACGCCCCCGTTTTCGTTATCCCCAGCTTTTTTGGAGGTGGTAGGGGTCGATCTCATATAATCCCTTACCAAATTTCAGTGGTCTAAAATGAATACTTCCAGAGATATCGACTATGAAGTATTTCATTCGTATGGGAGGTGCCACGCCCCCTTTTTGGTTAACCCCCAGTTTTATGGGTGAGAATGGTGTTGTTATCCTATAGGTCTGTACCGATTTCCAGGTCCCTACCTTAAACCCATTTAGAGATATTCACCTTGAAGAAAAATGTTTGTATGGGAGGTGCCACGCCCCCCTAATATTTTGTTCTGATTTTATAACATGACCTGCGCGTGGTAATAACAAACAAACCCCCTAAAGAAAGTATATGATTTGGTTCAGCCGTTTTCGAGTTTTAGCGTAACGACTGAACACCATTTCATTTTTATATATATAGATTGTATGGGAGGTACCACGCCCCCTTTTTCGATAACCCCAAGTTTTATGGGTGAGAATGGTGTTGTTATCCTATAGCTCTATACCAATTTTAATGTTCCTACCTTAAACACTTTTGAAGATATTCACCTTGAAAAATTCAGTTTGTATAGGAGGTGCCACGCCCCCTTTTCCGATTACCCCTTCTTTTATGTGTAAGAAGGCTTTTGATACCATATAGTCTATACCAATTTTCAGTTCCCTACCTTGAACCCTTTCACAGATATTCTGCTTAAAAAATTTAGTTTGTATGGGAGGTACCACGCCCCCTTATTGGATAACCCCCGGTTTTATAGGTGAGAGTGGTGCTGTTATCCTGTAGCTCTGTACCAATTTTCATGTTCCTACCTTAAACACTTTTGAAGATATTCAACTTGAAAAATTCAGTTTGTATGGGAGGTGCCACGCCCCCTTAATATTTTGTTCTGATTTTAAGACATGACCTGCGCGTGGTAATAACAAACAAATCCCCCAAAGGAAGTATTTCATTTGCTTCAGCCGTTTTCGAGTTTTAGCGTTACAATTATACACCATTTCATTTTTATATATATAGACTAGCTGACCCGGCAGACGTTGTCCTGCCACAAATTTATTTCCCTGCATATTTCTCTAACCCGATCCCTATATCTATTTTAATCCATATCCCTATCTCCTTCGTATAGGAGGAACCACGCCCCCTTTTTCGTTATCCCCAGTTTTTTTGGAGGTGGCAGGGATTAATCTTGTTTAACTCCTCACGAAATTTCAGTGGTCTAACGTAACGTACTTTCAGGGATATGGACTATGAAATGTTTCCATCGTTTGGGAGGTGCCACGCCCCCTTTTTGTTTATCTCCCGTTTTTTTGGAGATGATAGGGATTAATCTTATTTAACTCCTCATGACATTTCAGTGGTCTAACCTAAATACTTCCCGAGATATGGACTATGAAGTATTTTATTCGTATGGGAGGTGCCACGTCCCATTTTGGTTAACACCCAGTTTTATGGGTGAGAATGGTGTTGTTATCCTATAGCTCTGTACTAATTTTCAGGTCCCTTTTAGAGATATTCACCTTGGAGAAAAAAGTTTGTATGGGAGATGCATATGTAGCAGAGTACACCTAGCGACAGCAGCACCACGCAACACGACGCGACACAACAATGTTGATAAATAGGCAACTATTTGGTCGTGTCGCGTCGTGTCGTTAGATGTACCCGTACCTTAAGATTTCACCAACAGAAGTCGGTGCGCTTTCACGTAGATCCGTGGTATACACATTATTAAAACAAAAATACCCAAAGAATTTTCGTTTAATACCAAATTTCATTAAATCAGTTTTAAATACAATGCTTTTTTTTTATTATTAAAAAATATATATGCATTCAAGATGGTAATACGTTAAAAAAAATTAAAAAAAACGACGCAACTTCTTAACATTTTAATGTGTTTAGTATGAAACCCAAAAAAAACGACCCAATTTGAACACTGCGTTGAACCATGCAGCGACATCTGTTTCTGAAAAATTGGCTTGTACGCAGCTACGACAAAAACCAATTCAACACAGAATGAAAATATCGCGCTAGGGGGGAAATAAACAAAAAGGAGATACCTATAAATTATGGTGGAATTAATAAGATGAGATATAAAATATGGTGGAATTAATAAGATTGTAAAGGAGGTACCACACCCCCCTAATATTTTGTTTTGATTTTAATACATGACCTGCGCGTGGTAATAACAAACAAACCCCCCAAAGGAAGTATATAATTTGGTTCAGCCGTTTTCGAGTTTTAGCGTGACGACTGAACACCATTTGATTTTTATATATGTACCTATATAGATTAACAAACCAAAATAATTAAAGAATGTATGGGAGGTACCACGCCCCCTTTTTCGATAACCCCAAGTTTTATGGCTGAGAATGGTGTTGTTATCCTAAAGCTCTATACCAATTTCCATGTTCCTGCCTTAAACACTTTTGAAGATATTCACCTTGAAAAATTCAGTTTGTATGGGAGGTGCCACGCCCCCTTTTCCGATTACCCCTTCTTTTATGTGTAAGAAGGCTTTTGATACCATATAGTCTATACCAATTTTCAGGTCCCTACCTTGAACCCTTTCACAGATATTCTGCTTAAAAAATTTAGTTTGTATGGGAGGTACCACGCCCCCTTATTGGATAACCCCCGGTTTTATAGGTGAGAGTGGTGCTGTTATCCTGTAGCTCTGTACCAATTTTCATGTTCCTACCTTAAACACTTTTGAAGATATTCAACTTGAAAAATTCAGTTTGTATGGGAGGTGCCACGCCCCCTTAATATTTTGTTCTGATTTTAAGACATGACCTGCGCGTGGTAATAACAAACAAATCCCCCAAAGGAAGTATTTCATTTGGTTCAGCCGTTTTCGAGTTTTAGCGTTACAATTATACACCATTTCATTTTTATATATATAGATTACGCAAAAAATTTGGTATGTAGGTATATCTATTGTTTTGAAAAACACCCTTTGAAAATCAAAAATGCCCTCGAAAAAAAATTGTAGTTTTTTTATTAAAGAGCAAAAACAAAAACTATAAAGAAAAAATTACCAAAAGAAAGTATTAAATAAACAAGAAAATATTTTCTCCAATAAAAAAAAAGTATTTTTATGAAAATTTTTAAAGTTTGAAAATAACTAAACAAATATTTTCTTTAATTTAAGAAAATATTTGCTCGAGTATTTTATTCCATATTTTTTGATTATTATTCATTTGCATTACATAGTCCTGTAATTCGCAGATAGTAATTCGTAAATAATTTATGGAAATACATAGTTTGCAATCAAAAATCGTGGTTTTTCACAAGCAGAATGACGCTGTAAATCACAAAAACCCAAGCGCTTGCCCCCATTGAATACATAGAAAGTAAAACCAACCAAATTACAACCCATTGGAATTCATAAAAAAATAAAAATAATAATTTGAAAACAAAATTAAACAGCTCAGGCAAAAAAAAAATACTTAATTTAAGAAAATATTTTTCTAATAATAATAAGAAAATATTTTCCAAGTTCAAAATCAATCCTCGATTCTCTTGTTTGGGCTTTAATTTTAGTAAAACATTCCTTCCGTGTAAATGAAACTTCGCTGCGAAAGCTTTTATTTAAACTTACAAAGTTGGTTTTCTGAAAAAGACCGAATAGCTGCATTATAGCAAGTGAAAAAAGTAAAATTAAAAGACTTTGCACTTCACGTGAATATTCAAAATATTCGCATAGTTTGAGGTGAATGTCAATACAAATATTCGCCACATCCCTAGTCAAAACGCTATCATAAGCTAATGTCGTATGTATGAAAGTACATTTGCACGTACCCACCTACAACAAATTAGCTTCAAAATTGCTATCACTGATCTCGCTCCACTACTCAATTATTTATTTTATGTTCTTGTTGCTCTGTAAAGCTGCCAAGAATAAAATAAATAGAACTTTTGTGCTCAGTAGATAGCGCACACACACACTTCACTGCCATGGTTTTGTGTGCCAACAGAGTATAACAGCACTTTGACAGCCGGTTTTCAACATGGCCCATTAGCTCAGTTGGTTAGAGCGTCGTGCTAATAACGCGAAGGTCGCGGGTTCGATCCCCTCATGGGCCAACATAATTTTTTTTTTAGTTTTCTAATTTTTTTTTTTTTTTAAATTTAATTATGCTTTTAAATATTTTTTATTTCTAAAACATCAAGTATTAAATACATATAAGTTTATTTGATTTTATAAATTCCTAAATGTACACTTGCATGCAATACATTTCTTTCGATTGAGTGACAACTTCATTACGACTACAATGTGTGTCCATATTTATTTTAGTGTCATAGGTCAACAAATTAATTAATGCACATTTTCTGCACTAAAGAAATTTCATGTTAAATCTGCAATTAATTTATGTCCTTTGCACTAGGCGTAAAAACATTCAACCTATGAAATTATACAAATGAGTTAAAGCTGCATTTGTCAGTGATAAATTGATAATTCATTTGGGGCACACATTTCGTGTGATGTTCGTTTAGTCATTGTTGGCACACAATAGGTTAATGGGCGGTAGGTTCTTGTAATAATAAAATAGTTTTTAAATTAACTAAAAATATATAAAGAGTTTTGTTTACAAAAGGAAGAAGGGGATGTGGTATTGTCATAGCTAGGAGACTAAAACAAGAAAAATATAAGATGGAAAATGATAAAGGAGGTATCCTTGAAGTAGTATTGTCGACCAAAATAAGGTTTAATGAAAGTTAATCAGACTAACATTCACATTGAAAGTTTTAAAGTCAATAAGACTCACTGCTGTTTCCTCACATACATATGTATGTAGTGTTCATGTTTCATTCAAAATTATTTTGCTATGTTGATTTCATTTCATTTTCGGGATTGTTTTCGGCAATATATTCGAGGTTGTTTTCGTGTTCTTTCGGGATTATTCGCAATAGTCCCGAAATAATCCAAAAAACTTTGCCGAATCGGTCCAGAAAGCATTTCGAATAGGTCCAGGAAAAATCCCAGTATGATCCCGGAACCAATGGCCAAATGTTTGCGAAAAAGTCCGGAAGTGATCCCAAAAATCATACCAAATGGTTCAGATAGAACCTAGAGTTGGTGCAAAAAAAAATCTTTAAATATCGGGGCCATGGGTCCGAAAAAACAAAAAAAGTTCGGAAATGGTTCCGAAATTATCCCACAAACCATACCGAAATAGTCCAGAAAAAGTCCCTTAATGGTCCAGAAAACACTTTAAAATACCCCGAAATGGGCCTAACAACAATCCTGAAATGTGATCGAAAAAGTTCGGAAAAGGTTCGGTAAATAACCCCGAAATAATAACAAGAAAGTCCAAAAATGATCCTGGAGAAGTACTGAAATTATCCTAAAATTATTATTACTTAACTTCTTGTTTCAAAAGTTTGTGTATTCCATTCCATTCCGTTGAAAAAACATGTCTTCGGTTTGCTGTTTCTTGGTCTTTTCTTGTTTGCTATGTTTCGCTGGCCATTGTATACTCTATATAGTAGCGCAACTCGCAAAAAACTCACTAATACACACGCACAGCATATTCCCCATAAGCACAGAAAAATATTTTCTCAAACGTTTGGTAAATAATGAGGGTCAATAATGTACAACGATTTCGACAAAATGTATTTTAGGGAATGGTAAAGGGGTCGTATGTATAAAAACTGTGAAGTTAGAAACTGCCGGACATTTATGGTATAATGTTTATATTTAATTATACCTCAAGTTAAACCCCATTTAGCACAATAGTTGATCTGATACTGGTAGTTTATCACTAAATCGAAAATAAATTGATTGATTAATTGATATTAAGTTTTCAAAAAGTGAGAATTGACGTTGAAGGTGTCATCTCAAATGCGTCTAAGATTGATATCAAACCAAATGGCTTATTGGGCTTCATACTATTCCTTCATTCCATTTCTTTTGGAGTCACTCAGCCAGTGCCTTCCACTCAAATTCGTAAGAAGAAGAAAAGAAGTTACCAAACTATAGTAGGGATAAACAATGTCGCTGGCTTTGTTCCGTCTGTTCGGCTTCGTTGGTTTTTTATCGTCATCGTTTGTTTCTTATTTAAATTCTTAATTTATTTCCTTTTTTGCTTGTTTGGTCCAGCTTGTGTCGTATGCTTTTTGTGTTTTATATGTTTTGTTTCTTCAGTCTTTTTTGTTTGCCCCGATATGTTCCAGAAAAAAAAGCTTTAAAAGATTCCGAAATTGTCCTAAAAGCTATTCTAGCAGAAATAATTCCAAAAAAGTCCCAAAATTATCCTAAAATTGTTGTTGCCTAACTTCTTGTTTGAAAAGTCCTTGTGCTCCGTTTCGTTCCGTTGAAAAAAACTGCTTACGGTATCCTGTTTCCTGGTGTGCTGGTTTTTGTTGGTCTTTTCTTGTTTTTTATGTTTCTTTTACTTTGTTTCGCTTCTTGGTCTGTGTTGTTTTAGCATGTTTGGTTTCTTTGGTTTTTTTAGTATGTATTTTTTCGTCGTTTTCTGTTTTTATCTGTCTTGTTTGTGTTGTATGTTTTCATTATCTCTGTTTTCCTTAGTCTTTTTCGTTTGATATTTTTAATACAATTTTGGTTTCCTTTGTTTTGTTTCCTTTTTTGTTCTATATGGTTTTTTTTTTTATATGTTTAGTTTCTTCAGTCTGTTTTGTTGGTTTCATATGTTTATATCTGCTTTGTTTGTGTGGCCTGTTTTCAGTTTCTTTTTTTGTTTCATATTCTTGTCAAAATTGTTTGTTTTTTTCAGTTCATTCGTTTGGTTTGTTTTGTATTTTGTCTGTTTTGTTTGTGTTTCGGGGTTTCCCTAGTCTGTTTCGTTTGATATTCTTATTTTGTGTCGTTCCATTTTTTGTTCTGTATGGTTTGTTTCTTTGATATGTTTTGTTTCTTCAGTCTGTTTTCTTGGTTTCCTATGTTTGTATCTGCTTTCATTTCATGTTTCTTTTTTTGCCTCATATTCTTGTTAAAATTCTTTGTTTTGTTCAGTTTCATTCGTATGGTTTTTTATTATTGTCTGTTTTGTTTGGGTTTCGTGTTTTCAGTATGGCAACTTTTTCTTTTTTCTCTTTTGTTAGTTCAATTTGTTTTCATTCGTCTGGTTTGTCTGATAAGGTTCTCCGAACTTCTTTTTCGTTGTTCTGGTTGTTTCGTATTTTTTTATTTGGTTTTTTTCATTCAGTCTGTTTTGTTTGTTTCGTAATTTTTGTTTGTTCTGTTGGTTTGGATGCTTGATTCTTTAATCTCTTTTTTTCTCGCATTTCTCTTTTTTCCCTAGTTTATTTTAATATGTTTGTTTGGTTTGTTTTATGGTAGTTTCATCCGTTTCGTGTGTTTATATTTATCTGTTTTTCATATGTTTTGTTTATTTTTCTTGAGTGTTGTTTTTTGGTTTTTTTTTTTTTTATTTTTGTGTTTGTTTGTGAAGCTTGTTTTCTCTGTTGGATATTCTTATTTATATTTCTATGCATGTTTCGCTTTGCCGTTATTTGTGTTAAGGCTGCTTGGTCCGTCTCGTCTACTTTATTTGTTTTGTATAGTTTGTTTGTTTCGGATACTTTGTTTCGTATGTTTTCTTTCAATTGATAAGAAACAATTTTGTTTTATGTTCCGAATTTTATTTTTAGCTCAGATGTTTGGTTGATATTTAAGATTCCATGCTGTTTACAAAAGCTGAAGTGAAGTTTAATAGTTCATTTTATTTATCTTAAGTTTTAAACGAAACTTCGGCTATGAGCAATTACGACGGAGCTTCGCGTTGGGAATGATTCGGGAGAGGCGATGATAATTCATCGATTTTATCGAAATTTGGTAGAGCACTTCAATTAAGTCGATGAAATATCTATCGACTTTCACAAATTATTTCCAACGGGAAGCTCCGTCGGAATTGCTGATAGACACCATTAACTTTTCGCAGTTAATAATCGCGAGTTTTCGATTACCCATGTTAAAAAAAAAAATCGATTATAGAAAACTCTCACTAAATTACCATTCTGGTTCATAAGGTTCTTTGGTTCTACTCTGACTCATTTGAGTCTATTTTCAGTATTTATACTTATACAAAAATATAAGAAACTTACTAATTTGATATACCTTCTTCCCTCCTTCCAGACTAATTCAATCGCATCATCAATATGGCAGCATCTGTTCTATTCGCTTGTGGTTTGAACGAGCAAAAATTACCGAGCTTCGTGCATATTAGCGAAGAGTCCAACGTAGATGGTAGTTTCCTTATCAGTTCCATACTCGGACAACGTCTACGCATATCCAACGCTGGCACCGTGCTTGTCTGCCTGCAACACAACTATCAACATTACTTCCATGCTGGCATGCGTCTCGGCTATAATGCAAATATTTTCAATGGTAAAACACTACACGTCGTAGATCCGCTTACGGAAATGGCGCGTAATGGTATCACTTGCAAATGGCTGCGAGACGAACGTCTCTTAACCGTTACGCTACTTGAAGCTATACGTGATCGTATTAATACGAGCGTAACACAGCGTAATAGTACGACCGTATTGATTGATAATTTAGCAATTTTATTGAATTTGGGCGCTACCAAAGAGGATATAATCTTGCTGTGCCACGATTTGGCTGAGCTGCCTAAACAATACGAAAATTTGACGGTAATCACTAAAATGAGCAATTGCGATTTATATGAACCCCTGGATAATAATGTGGCTAAATTGGGAACATTACGAATACGTGCAGCGCAATTGAAGAGTGGCGTATCACGTGATGTGGATGGTAAATTGGTAATTGAGCGCGAAGTATTGGGTAGTGGGGAGCAAGAAAATCTGAAGGAACGGCAGGAAGTATTACCTGGAGTGAAGAAGGAAAAGGAAGTGAAAGAAAGGGAGGAAGATTTGAAGCAAGGACAAGAACAAGAGCAGATGCTAGTTCAAGCGCCAGAGGAACTAGAGCAGGAAAAGGCGCCAGAACAAGAATTGAAAAAAGAACAGATGGAGATGGAAGGAATAGAAGAGTTGAACAAAGAAAATGAAGGGCAAAAGCAAGAAAAGAAATCGCCTCAAAAGGAGGAAGAGCCGGTGCAAATGGAGGAAGAGCCGGTACAAAAGGAGGAAGAGCCGGTACAAAAGGTGGAAGAGCCGGTACAAATGGAGGAAGAGCCAGTAAAGAAGGAGGAAGCAACACAAGAGCAAGCACAAGAGCTCTACTCTGAAAAACGTAGAGATGAGTTGAAGTGGAATGAGCTAGAGCAAATGGATACGCAGCCGAACGACGACGGATACGTTTTGGAGGTTGTGCGCAAAGAAGTACTTTACAAAGTTAATGATAGGAGCATAAAGATTTTGACTCCTGGTGAAATAGGTGTAAGAGTTTTAAACTAATGCTAATAGCCATGATTTATAAAAAAAATTAATAAAAAGAACATACAAGAAATTTAATTTCATATTTAATATAAAGTTTGTTATAATTTAAAGTGGAAATATTTGTTTTATTTGTGCAGATCGATTTTGCTAGAAAGGCTATCATTTGTGTAATTCATACTCGAAATAATAATCGGGCATGACTAGTTATAGAATAACCTTTTTCTTTTAGATTTTCATTGTGCTAAAGTTGAACGCCCCTAACCTCAAAGGCTAAACATAACCCCGAAACACAAAGCCGGCTTAGGTTAGGTTAGGTTCAAGTGGCTGCCACAGATGCACACTTGGACCAGTTTTGAAAGGCCCGTTGTGATGCCACCAACATTAGGAAAGTCAGTCCCGGGACCCGGCCATATGGAAAATCCCTGAGTTGTTGGGTTTCTCCACATAGCAGAATCTCGGGACTGACACTCCTAAACCGACACATTTAGGTACTCCTCCTCGAACCACTTAGATGACTTTACGAAGGCCATCAAGTCCTTTATGACCAGCTTCGCGATCTGGCGTAGGCTATCCAGGAAGGGAACTCCAAAAAAGCGCGTTCTCGCGCTGCTTAAACTCAGACAGTTGCAGATGAGGTTCTTCACCGTTTCCTCCTCCTCATCATCTTTGCAGCTCCTACAGCATGGTCGAAAGGGCACACTTAGCCTTTCTGCGTGCCTACCAATAAGGCAGTGCCCAGTTACAACACCTATTAATATGGAGATTTCTCTCCTTCTTAGGGCGTCTATGTCTCTAGATCTAGATCTTTTATGATCCGGTTTAGTTTATCGTAAAAAATTCTATGAAACGAAACTCATAACGGTTTAAATAAACTTCAACCAAATCCAAGGACTGTGCCCGTGGCACTGAACTTATCAAAGACTTTTGATACAGTCAATAATGGCACACTCATACAAGATCTACTTGAGACACAGCACCCTGAGGGTCTAAAGATGTGGACGGATAATTATCTGAAGCGTTGTTAAAATTTCGGGGCACCAAAACCAAATCTTGAGTATTAGACAGGGGTGCCACAGGGTGGTGTCGGAAGAACACCCATACTGACGAACTCCGTGCGAAAATCAATTCAGGGTTTTCACCAAGCGAAATCTGACAATATCACTATAATGAGATCCAGCATCACTTTACGTTACCGTTTGATCTGCGGAACAACTATAAGCGGGCTCTAACCGACATCCACACTTGAGTCGGTACGTAGATACCTTTGTCAGGTCTCGGCCTAGCTGAAGAAGAACGCACCTTACCAAGGGAGACTAGAGTCACTCTGGTCCAACTTCGGTTAAACTCTAGACTAAAAAACGCCATTTCAAACACATGCACTGCACATTTCCAGCATCGCAAATATCGACAAAAGCTCATAATTCCTTTTTTTTTGTAAGCAATAAAGTGGGAGTGGTGGTTGGTAAGGTTAACGTATTTGCTATCGTTTACCTGGCCTGCTAATGGATTTATGCATAAAGCGTTTTTGCGAAATTATTCGAACAGCGCTTTCCATGAGGTAGGAGCTTTGCAGGCAACGCTTTAGTAGAATTAGAGCTTTGCACCCCTTAAAAAATCTTTAATGCTTTTAAAATGGCTGATAAAATGAAATATTAGATACTTTGCAGTTGGCATGGGTATGGCACGACGGATCAAAATTATAAATACATATATCCGCATTGATTGGCAACAATTTCTGATTTTATTGTTAATTTTTTTTACTCATCGTTCATTAGTCGCATTTTTATCCTTCATTCAATTTTTTGCAAAGTCGTTATTTTTAGAAATAATTCAATTTGTACTTAACGTTCGTCAAAGCACAACTAAAACGACGCCTTTGAGATTGCGAGCGGGTGGCATCACAGCTTTTTTGATTGAATTGAGATATGTGAACTGAGTGACAATTGGAAACTTTTAAATTAAAAAAAAGTTTTAATTGGATTTGTTTTTCGTAGGTGTTCATCCTTAAAGGCAAAAAATTTCTATTAGTGCCTTAAAATAAGTTGACACTTAACCGACGTAAAACTCTAAATCTTAGGTAAAGGCCCCACCATGAAATAATAGTACATTTACACCGCGCTAAATTTGGCGAAAAATTGCAAATTTGGCGCTTTTTTCCATACAAATCTTATTTTCCAAATTTGGAATTCCATCACATTTGACCTCATTTGCCGAACAAGACAATTCACAGTTCCTCAAAACAGCAACCCTGCGGCTGTTCCACAGTTAGAATCGCCGAGCAAGAACCTTAAGGGGCAATTGACGTCTGATAACTTTTGCACTATGCATAGCTGTAAATAACAATTTCAACTAGTTTTTTAAAGAAAATTGGCCAGTTCTACCAGGAAAAGACACAAGCCTTCTAGACTTTTCTATTATTATTACTTTACAGCTGTTTAAATCATCACGGTAATGAATTTTCTTTCGGTGGCTTTTGTCCTGGTAGAAGATTCATGCAGTGAAGGTGAAGCCAAATGCAAATTTGCCAGTATAAACGGTGTCGAACTGGGTCATTTAAATTCGACAAATTTGGTGCAGTGTAAATGTACTATAAGACGTAAAAAACATTATTTTGATATTTTATTGTGTTATCATGTTTATTTTGTATTAGGTGGCAACACTACGAAACCCTTCTAAGAGGCCAAATTTATGTAGTAGAGCTTAGATTGTAGCACATAACCTATAAACAAAATTTCAAAGAAATGTGCGAACATGCAAAAAAAATAGTATTATGAGATTTGCTGGTAACCCTAACTGGATTATATTTTTGTTGTAATATCTTCCGATATTATCGTATTTCACCAAATTCGTGAAAATTTTAATAAAGGCCAAACCCGTAAAAACTTCCTAGTGGCAACACTGGCTTTTATGCAAGCGGCCCTTGCGGAAAAGAAGAGTTTGAAATTTATTATAATACCTTTATTCAAGTTCATTCAAATAAGTCAGTTAGGTTCCGAGATAATTGCGAATATGCCAAAAAATTATATATAGTGAGAGTAGGTGGCAACCCTAAATGGTAACTCCACATAGAAATGTTTTTGTTGAAAAACCAAAGAAAATATGCGCTTGGAAGCCATATCGTCTACCCTTTTATATTTAAAAAAAATTCAAATAGGTGGCAACCTATTGCCAAATTTCATACAATCGGTCAATAGGTACCCGAGATAATGGTCGATATGCGAAGAAATAAATAAAATGTGGCAACCCTACTTGAAATTATCTTAGTTGGTATGCGGCCGAAAATACCTTTCAACTGATACCCACCTTGGCATATCTTCTTTAATATTTAAACAAAAAAATAAAAAAATTTGAGATAAGTTAACCGCCTCAAGTGGCAACACCCAACTAAAAAATCTTAAAAAATATTTTTTATGCAAATGCGAGCGAATGTGATTTAGATGGAAAAGCAGTCTTTTTTTATATATAATTTTCTTCCGTTCTGCTTTCTTCCGAGATGTTGTGTTTTACAAAAAAATATTTTTTTTTTGGGTTTTTTTGAAAGTCATTGTATTTTGCCCAGGAAAACTTCATGTGCGGCATAGCTCAGCGCTTCCGTTCGAAACCTGTTACATATTTTATTTTTAAAACTTTTTCATTTCAAATTGAAACTTTTCGGTTTTAAATTAAAACCTTTTGGTTTAAAATTAAAACTTTTCGGTTTGAAATTAAAGTTTTTCGGTTCAAAATTGAAACTTTTTGGTTTAAGATTAAAACCTTTTCCATCTACAATTTTTGTTTTGTTTTAATTAATTTTTAAAAGCTTATTTAAAACTGAATTTTTCCCACAACATTTATGCGATGTAGCTCAGTGGTAGAGCAGCCGGGCATGAGGATTGCAATTCGTTAACTTGGCGCTATCATCATTAAGTAAAGCTGCACATTACCAACTTCTTTACATTTAAGTTTGGATATCGAGAATCGAACTCAGAACCTTTAGCTCATTTTTGTCTGTGTATGAACTAGTATATCAACTGGTATAATTCTGATGCAAAGGCTGACTGGTATACCAATTGGTATGGTGCTGATGCAGAAGAGGGCAATAGCTTTTCTTTTTATCTGGTAATTCACAGATGCTTTTTCGTGTTTGGGTAAATACAAATAGTCGCTGATTTCTAAAGAACAAACTGGTATATTGCTGATTTAGAGGCCGACTATGATACTGGTGCATAGACCGACTAGTATATCAACTGGAATGAATGTCAAATTCGTGGACTAGTATGACAAGTGGTACGATCTGAACGTGCATAATGATTAGTATGTCCTTGCGCATAGACTCAGTAGTATGTCAACTGGTATATTCCTGATGCAGAGGAGGACAATTGCCATCTCGTAGAACATCGCCGGGTTTAAAATACCACTTGCTAATATGGAAAAATTACAGAACTCGAACTAGTTGAAGCCGTTTGGCTGACTAGTATTTGATTAGTATAAAATTAGTTAAGTTGACTGCAGGGAACATATTGCAGCAGCTGGCGAGATAACTTTAAAGGCTGGTTTTCATTATGTCAAATGGTGTCAAATTTGGTCGACTTTATCGAGATTTGGTTGCTTATTTCGATAAAGTCGATAAAAGTTGTCAAAATTTGACCTAATGAAAACTAGCCTTAATGCGCTTCTTACGTGTAGAGCTTTGCCAAATTCGATGCCGAGAAGAATTCTTGGCTAATGAGAGAATTTTCAAACAAGCTGCGGAAGTGTTGATTGACTTTGTTGAATGGTCGAGACTTTAATTTAGTATCTTCTGAAGTAATGAAGTGAAATTGTAAAATGTCTGAAAAGCCCCCTTATGTAAATTTTCAGCTTAAAGGGTTTACGAATTGAATATGGATTTTAAATAATTTAAATGTATACAAATTTTGCCCCTATGTCTCTTTAAATTGTGCATAAATTCGGCTTTGTTGCTCTTCCCCTTTATTTAAAAAATTTGCTTCATTACCTACAGTTGACTAGACAGCGAATAACTTACACTTTCGAGCGCCTAATATTTACGACTTGGCACCATTTCAGAATTAAATCCAATCACTGAAGCATAAAACCGTTAAAGCAAACTGCAGCAGACAACAGAAAAAGAGTATAATGCTAGCGACGACATTAGACTGGGAAAACTAAAAAAAAATTTTATTTTTTATTTTTTAAGAACTTTGAAAATTTTGTGGACTTTTGACCAGCCGAATAATTTTTATCAAATTATTCTTTTTGAGTTTTTTTGGCGAAAACAAGTTGAAAAATGCTACATACAATACCAACTACGATGATTGAAATTACGATCTTGTTGAAGGATCTTGTCAAAACGCTTTGTATTGTTGCTTAGAAATTTTTAATCATCTTTACTGCTCATAGAACCAAAATAATTTATTATTTTTTGGTAATGGTGTGAGGGTATACAGCTGAAGTGACCGGATTGTATGATTTTTTGTATTTTTCGAAATATGTATTGAAACCCGAATTAACTCCGAATTAACTTCGCTTTTGGGAGTTAACTTGAGCATAATGTTCATTATAAACTCCCAAAAATTAAGAAGATTTGAGCAGTTTTAAAAAAATTGCACTGGCAACACTCTGTACATAAATAGACAACAACAGCAAGAAACACTAGGAAATTAAGGGTAGGTGACAGATAGGCGTCGCGCTGGTTTGTAA
Organism: Campiglossa producta; assembly: GCA_964058755.1. Taxonomy (NCBI): domain Eukaryota; kingdom Metazoa; phylum Arthropoda; class Insecta; order Diptera; family Tephritidae; genus Campiglossa; species Campiglossa producta. The sequence goes on along the minus strand of CAXKVI010000001.1, from coordinate 28,030,986 downwards.
AATCCGACTTTCGACAGCTAGATGTCGCCGAGGTAGGTAAGAATATGGGGCAATAACAACCAAAGTAGCAATTCTCAATGCTGTTAATCTTCAATTTTGTATGTATCAGGGTAAAATTTGGATCTGATTAAAGAAGATTTATTGGAGATAATCTCCGTGTGTGTATCCAGGGCGTAAGAAGATTTGAGCAGTTTTAAAAAAATTGCACTGGCAACACTCTGTACATAAATAGACAACAACAGCAAGAAACACTAGGAAATTAAGGGTAGCTGACAGATAGGCGTCGCGCCTATTGATTAAAGAAGATTTATTGAAGATAATCTCAGTGTGTGTATCCGTAGCATTATTGTATGACCCACCCTAATGCTTATGCTTTTCTTATAGCCTTCGGCAGCTAATAATTTTTCATGCAATCTATACATGAATGCTTTTCTGACTTTTTGCGCATTTCGAATCACAGCCAACGCATTTGTCCCATCATTAGATACTTTACTGCTACGCCAACGACAATAGCCAGTGAGCTTAAATTATAGTAGGCATATAGGCAGCTATGTGTGATAACAATGTTAATAGCTTAACAATTTTGGTGAACTTTGACTTGAAAAACTGACATCGGGACTTAAATTGCTAGGAAATGATACCAGCCATTTATCTGATGTATCCAACATGTTAATGAGTGTGCGGGGATAATCCCATTTGGTCCAGCAGCCTGGAACGGCCTTTCCTCCGTGATGGGAATGTATACAGCCAGGCTTGTTGCAGGTGCGAAGGCAGCATCATGCAGGTTCTCTGGAAAGTGTGTATTCAAGTGCTCTTGGGTTTCACTTTCCGAGCTGGTCCAAGATCCGTCAGGTTTCCGCAAATAGCTTATAGCTGTTTGAGTTTTTGAGAGCACACGCCTCAGTCTCGCTGTACCGTCGTCATTTTCGACCCCAGTACAAAAATTTCTCCACGAATTTCTCTTCGCCTTCCTCAGAGCCTTTTTCTAGCTCCGTGTTAACGCTCTTGGCCTTTTTAAATTGTTGCCTGCAGGACTTGTGGAGCGAGTCCAGGTCGTAGGACCACCAGTGTGGATTATGTTTACAGCGTGGTTTTGGCGCTGCACAGGCCTTATCGAGGGCATTTGAGAGCGCCGTTGTAAAGGTCGTATCCAGGTCCTCCGGCTACGTGCAGCACGTACCGCCACCGGTCTTTGGGGATGGCCAAACGGCCGTTGCTTCGGCCAAGGATATCTATAAGGATCCTGTCCTTGGTTGCATCAGCAAAGCTTGGTTTGCCCAATCCGGGGGTGTTTTGATGCCGCTTGGGATGGGGTTTTAACTCCACGTCCGATCTCTGGCGTTTGAAAGAGTTTCCGTTTACCCTCTTTGGCACATAACTGCTTTAGAAATTCAGTATCAGGGATTGTGCTAACTCTACACACTTCCTGGAACTCGGCGACAGCGTTTCCTGCGGAACTCCTTCATATTTCTTCAGGATCCTAGCGGCCAATCGTTTTTCCAAGTACGCAGAACGGGGGGAGATGTCTCTTTGGGGTCCGGACCCGTAGTCTTCATCGCCGTCGCTCCTTTTGCTGAGAGCCCATTTAATGCTTCTCTTTCCTTTGGATCTCTGGGGCCAGGTCGTGAGACTATTGCCACAGGCGTTGAGAGACTGGTTTTCATACCGGCGGTTCATGGAAGTTCAGCATGCGCCGTTGTCCGCTTAGCTGCGTAGCCAGCCACTCTGGTGCTGGCTCCAATCAAGTCAATCTTACTTGATAGAGATTTATAGGTTGACCGACCCGTAGTTGCCATCGCTGTCAGTCCACCGGTTGATTTGAAGTGGAGGTTGTCCTCCGTCGTTCTGTTTTCGCTTGATCCGGCATAGCACTTCTCTGCTGAGGAGTGAACGAAGTTTTTGATTGTTTAAAGTTTTGTTTTGTGTTTTTCATCTTGTTCGTACGACCCATCGCCGGATAAGGCCAGCTTAGGGTCAAGGAAAGAGTGAGGGGAAAGTGTGTCGTCCGCCGCGGCAGAGCCCCATACCGCGGTAAGACCATAGATACTCTCTGAGGCGGCCCGGTATCAGAGAGGCTCCGTTCGACTACAGCCACGATTTGCCCCCCGGCTGCAAACGTCCAATGGGCACGGTATCGCATAACACCCTGGATTGGGAGGGGTATTATGTATTTACATAGGCTAAATTTTTATTTATTTTATTTTCGAAAATTCTAAATAATTAACCCCAAGTGCTGGGGTGAACTTCACTATAAGGGCCACAAAAAACCCAACACCAAACCCAAACCCAAAAACTCCACCCATTGAGCTTTTTATGTAAAGCGCCCAGTTTATAAAAGTTAAATTAATTTCTTTGGTTACCAAACTATCTGCATCCCTAAACCATTTCACATGAGTTAAATGCTCAAATGGCCCTACACGTTTTAAATAAAACCAAAAAGAAATGGCGAAAATTAGTCACGTCACTTTACATGACTACCCAAAAAGCTGAATATGGCAAATAATCAGGAAATGTTTTTCAAGTTCAATTCAACCTTTGATGGGTATTTTGAAAGTTTGCTATTAAAGCTTAACTTTTGAAAGGGACTGCTTCTGTTACTAGCTTGCTCAATTTATTAGCATCCTCCTTGAAAAGGAAAGGTATTCTCTAGGAGCGCAGATGAACTATGAATCGAGGGAATTTTGAAATTTAATATGAAAAAAGGTAATGTTTTGGGCTGTCGCACGTGTGCGGTGGGCAATGTGGGCCAAAATTTTTAATCTAAATTGAGGATACAAATACTCTATTGAGAGTACATAATTTGGAATAACAATCGTTTCTGTATATTTTCTACAAAAAGTATGTGTAAAAAAAGGCCTGAGTACCAAGTACTCGTGAAGTTTGATGTGTATTCTGCACAAAACTTCATTTTATTTATATATTTTTTCGGTTTTTTTCCCTGTCCTTTCGTTTATTTTTTTCTTTTGATATATCTTCCATAAAAAACTCCTATAAGCCAAATAGATATGTATATATAGAACAGTAGTATATGACTCATAGACGAGTCATAAATGGCTCATGTATGAATCATAAATAACTAATGGATGAGTTAAAAAATTACTCATAAATGAGCCAAAAATTACTAATGGACAAGTCATAAATGACTAATGGATGAGTCAAAAATGACTCATAGGTGGGTCATAATTGTCTCTTGGGTGATTCAAAAATGACTCATCCATAAATAATTTATATCTCATCCATGAGTCATTTGAAACACACCCATGAGTCATTTATGACCCGTCTATGAGTCATTTATGACTTGTCTTTGAGTCATATACACTACACACTACAGCATACCCACTAAAGCCAATACACTACAGCTTACAGCCTACACCCTACAACCTATAGCCTACAAACTACACACTACACACTACCCTATAGCTTACAACCTTCACCCTACAGCCAATACACTACAATCTACACACCACAGCCTACACCCTACAACTTCCATCCTACAGCCTTCAACCTGCACACTACAGCCTTCACCCTATACCCTTAAACCTACAACCTATTTATTTATATCCAACACCCTGTATTAAAAAAAATTTTGTATAAAGTAAATATATCCTTAGATTTTCTAAGCCATTCTCAAAATGCTGAGCGATATGTTCACGTAGTAAGTGATTCTTGTACAGAAGTTGCCGACGAGGAACGGCCTAATCTAAGTAGCCGAGAACGTTACAGCTAATTAGAGTCAAGGAAATTTTATTTTTTTTCTCAGTTTTCAGGAAACAATTTTTTATAAAATACAGGGTGTTGGTTTTAGTAAAAAATAGAAAAAAAAACTGAACTTGGCATGAAGGGCTAAAAGTTTCTATGGATGAAATATTGCCTTTGTGAATACCTTTCTAGAAATGTATCACTTTTGAAAATCGAACGTAAAATATAGAAATTATTGAAAAAAACAAATTTCGCTGTTTTTACAGGGTGACAAAAAAATTAAAATTTTTTTTTTGAAATCTCATAAAGTAAGTGTTCAAACTGGGGTGAACATTTTCAACTTTTTTTTCCTCCCTACACCGTTATACGCTCTAATGTTCACATTGAAAGTCGTATTCAGTGAAAACAAACATGTAATAAAATATAAAAAAACTCTCTCAGAGTCTAACTCGGAAACCATCCCATCTACGACACTAATGCATAGATATGAAAGTATGTTCACACGTTGCCACATTTTGATGTCAGGTACTGGTAAACAAACACTCGTAAGCAACACTTAGCTCCTTTTAAATTCTTGTAAACTTTCTTGACACTAACAGCTATAAATTGAATCGGAAAAGCGGATTGGGGATTTACATACATACCACATCCACGTAATCAAAACATTTACATACTGAAGTATGTGCTGTGCTACCTAAAACTATAGAGAACGATAAATGTAAATTTCTGGCAAAATTTTTCAGTTTACTAAAGAAATTCTAGTAAACCTCGCAAATAAATAATCAAATATGTGACTTGTACTATATTAATAGCTTCCTTTATTTTGCGTGATATTTTTGGGTTTGAGGTTATGTTATTGTGATATATTATTATTTGATTAATTTTGGAAGCAAAATTAATTAATCAATTTGTCTAAACCGAAAAATGATTATACATCTCTACTCGTTTCAATATTAGTAAAAACAATTCAATTCTAGAGTGGGATCATAATTTGGGTTGCTCAACCACATTTTTGTGTAGGCGGCTGTGGGTTTCTGAACGTCTTACGTGATTATATCAATAGCGAAATACGTGGAAGTCTTTACAACCAGTTAAGTTATTTTGAGGCAAGTCAATTACAATGAAGAGATGAGATTATTTGCTTTTATGCTTTAAATAAAAAAAAAATAATATAAAATGAAATAAAATAAAATAAAATAAAATAAAATAAAATAAAATAAAATAAAATAAAATAAAATAAAACAAAATAAAATAAAATAAAATAAAATATAATTATATATATATATATATATAGTTATTTTTTCTGTTTTTTATATTTTATTCTATTTTATTTTATTTTTCTTATTTTTTTTTATATTTTTTTATTTTATTTTATTTGATTTAATTTATTTTTATTTTGTTTTATTTTTTTTTATTAAATAATTGTTTTATTTTATTTTATTTTTTCTTATTTTTTTATATTTTATTTTGGTGGTATCGAAACGGGCCTTTCAAAACTGGCCTAAGAGTGCCTCTGCGGCAACCACTTGAACCTAACCCCACCCTTATATTTTTTTTTATTTTTTTTATTTTTTTTTATTTTTTATTTTTTCTTTTTTATTTTTTTCTTTCTTTTTAATTTTTTTTATTTTATTTTATTTTATTATTTTTTTAAATTTTATTTTATTTCAATTTTATTTATTTTGATTTTATTTTATTTTATTTTATTTGGTTTTATTTTATTTATTTTTTATTTTATTTTATTTCACTTTTAGTTATTTTATTTTTTTTTAGTTTATTTTATTTTAATTTAATTTAATTTCATTTAATTTTATTTTATTTAATTTTATTTTATTTTATTTTATTTGATTTTATTTTATTTTATTTTATTTTATTTTATTTTATTTTATTTTATTTTATTTTATTTTATTTTATTTTATTTTATTTTATTTTATTTTATTTTATTTTATTTTATTTTATTTTATTTTATTTTATTTTATTTTATTTTATTTTATTTTATTTTATTTTATTTTATTTTATTTTATTTTATTTTATTTTATTTTATTTTATTTTATTTTATTTTATTTTATTTTATTTTATTTTATTTTATTTTATTTTATTTTATTTTATTTTATTTTATTTTATATTATTTTATATTATTTTATTTTATTTTATTTTATTTTATTTTATTTTATTTTATTTTATTTTATTTTATTTTATTTTATTTTATTTTATTTTATTTTATTTTATTTTATTTTATTTTATTTTATTTTATTTTATTTTATTTTATTTTATTTTATTTTATTTTATTTTATTTTATTTTATTTTATTTTATTTTATTTTATTTTATTTTATTTTATTTTATTTTATTTTATTTTATTTTATTTTATTTTATTTTATTTTATTTTATTTTATTTTATTTTATTTTATTTTATTTTATTTTATTTTATTTTATTTTATTTTATTTTATTTTATTTTATTTTATTTTATTTTATTTTATTTTATTTTATATTATTTTATTTTATTTTATTTTATTTTATTCTATTTTATTTTATTTTATTTTATTTTATTTTATTTTATTTTATTTTATTTTATTTTATTTTATTTTATTTTATTTTATTTTATTTTATTTTATTTTTTTTTAATTTTATTTATTGTTTTTTTTTTCATTTTATTTTATTGTGTTTTATTTTTTCTTATTTTTTTATATTTTATTCTATTTTATTTCGTTTTATTTTTCTTATTTTTTATATTTTTATATTTTTTTTATTTAATTAATTTTTTTTAATTTTATTTTTTTTTTTTTTATTTTATCTTATTTCATTTTATTTTATTTCCATTCAAAGAAAAGCTCTTTTCATTGCTAAAAATCACCATTCCATTTTTATTTATTAATAATAGTGACATTTAGCACAAGCTTCATTGTTATAATACTGAACATTGACATTCAATTATACGTTAAGCTCCTTTATAATAACTTTTTCTGCCATACAGATACTTGCAATGCTGAAGTGTTTATGTATGTGTCAGCAAAAGCAGTAAGAAATACAAATATTTATATAAAATAGTTGCAGACATAAATAAAAATTCCAATTTAATCAGTACGAATTAGTAAGTGTTGTCCTTGGGTGTTTGTCATTCGCCGGTGTCATTGGCGAGAGAAATTATTGCATTGCACTACTAAATTCAATCTTGTTGCAGATGGCACGGATTGCCCTTTTTCTTGTTACTCGACTTTATTTGAGCACGCGCTCGCTCACAAACTAACGAACTGTGCATATGTTACATATGTGTGGTCTGTGTGGGGAAATGCGTTGAGACATGACAAAGTCATTATAGATAGTGAGTGGTATTAGTGGGAAACTTATAGAAGTTCGGTAGCATTTTGAGTGGTTGTGGGCTAAAGTTTCCAAAACAAAAAATAATAAAAGAAGGTCTAAAGTTTGTGCTGCGCTTTTTTGTAAGTACATAAAATACAAAATACAAAAAATGAGATTTGTTTACCAGGGCTTCTGGGTACCCGGATCTATTCATTAGTAAAAACAAAGTCAGGGCTTGTGCAATAAAATACCAAAAAAAAACGACTTTTGAATTTGACCTACTACATAGTGACTAGTACAAAAGTTAAACAGTTTTTTTTGTTTATCCTGCAAAATGTGAGTGAGTGCTTTTACGTGGTTTTGCATAAACATCGACGATACGTATGTGGCTTCTTCGTGGAAATTATTCCACTATGAACAAGCAATGCACGTGCCCTTACACGTCATGCACAATATAAGTTCAAATAACAAACCAAAGCTCGCAAGATATTTGTAAAATCATTTTGTAACGATTTGTTTTGCTGACTTGTAAAATATGCAGTACAATAGCTGAATAAAATCTGGATGGTTTTTTAAATAAAAAAAATGTCTTTTCCAATTTTTGTATAAATGAAATTTTCAAGGCTCTTCAGAAAAGTGATGTGGGCGCATCTTAGCGTTGGATTAAATTAAATTAAAACAAAGTACTTGGTTGACATTTTTTCAATATTCTTACTTACCAACATAAACTTTTCAAAATGAATTTCCGAAAATATATCAAATAGGTGGCAACTATATAAACCGACTAAAGTGGCAACCCTGTAAACCGCTCTAAGTGGCAACACCCAATTGGACAGTCTTAAAATCAAGCATACTATCTTCATTCCAAATCGTATCGAAATCAAGCAGTCCAAAATGATACCAAAACGACCCTAAAAAGATCACAAATTAACCCAAAAACGATGCCAAAATGACAACAGATTGACCCAAAAATGATCCCGAAATAACCCAAAAATGATCCCGAAATGACCCCAAAATGATCCCTAAATAACCCAAAAATGATCCCGAAATAACCCAAAAATGATCCCTAAATGACCCAAAAATAACCAAAAATTTCCAAAAGTTACCATAAAATGATCCTCAAAAATAATCCTAAAATGATCCCAAATGATCCGAAAATTATTTCAAAATGATCCCAAAATGACCTCTAAATGACCCCAAAAAGACCTTTAAATGATCTCAAAATAATCCGCAAATTACCCTAAAATTATCCCAAAATGATACCAAAATAAGTCAAATATAGTCCCAAAATATACAAATACTTTCCGCATGGTAACCCTGTTCGGTAACCCTATTTGAAAATATTTTAGATGGTATGTCGCCGAAAATACCTTTCATTTGATACCCATAATGGCATATCTTTCTACATTTTTTAAAAAAAACTTGAGATAGGTGGCAGCCCTTTAAACCGCCCAACTGGCAACACCAAAGTGGACAGTCTTAGAA
>CAXKVI010000001.1:28015003-28017503 GCA_964058755.1 Campiglossa producta | reverse complement strand
ACCCCCAAATGACCGAAAAATTACCCCAAAATGATCCCGAAATAGCCACAAAAGGACAAAAAAAATAATCCGAAAATATCCCAAAATTACCCCAAAACTATCCCAAAGTGATCCTAAAATAATCCCAGAATTACCCCAAAGAGACCCTTAAATGATCACAAAGTAATAAAAAGTATGAAAATATATGTAAAAATATCAAAGGATAATCAAAAAAAGTGGACAGGATTTACCCCAGAAATTGCTTTCACAATATGGGTATCAAATGGAAGGTGTCCAAGAGAGCCTAAACGTAGTGTAAGTTTTATCCGTTTCGAAGATATCAACCAAAACTTGAATAAAGTTTACTTGAACTTTTCTTACTTGAATAACTAATAGTTACTCATGCGCCGTGTATGACCTATAAAAAGTACACTATAATTGGCAAATTTCAAGATGTACATAATTAGTTTTGCTAGAAAATATGTTGTAACGCAATCTACTAAAGCACTTTTGAAATTCCAATATCCTCTACTCGTGAATACGGGATTTTCAGTGCCCTTGTAAAGGATCCTGTTGTCCTCATAACAATTCAAAGATGGAGATTTGTTACACAGTCCTTTATTAATGGGAAAAATATTAAAGTTATGTAATTTTCGAAGCCTTAATGAACATTTTCGCGAACTTAATATGTTGTACCAAATAGCCACAGAGTACTTCCGGGTGAGAAGTTTCCTTTTATCATAAAAGAGATTTTTTCCATTACCATACCATTGTCAACATAAAACAGTTACCGGCAGGGGTTGATATTCATATATTAATATTTATACACACACCTGCAGCCTTATGTGAGCAAATCTTATGTAAATTACATACATTACTGAAAATGATCTTGAAATCCCTTTAAGGTTGCAAAATTTGCTGACAAATTGATGCGGTCAAATATTTATTTGTGTGTAATATCATTACAATAATTGACTACATGAATGCTTTGATTGTGATGAGTTGATTCAGTTGGAAAATTCAAAGGCCTAATGAACAGAGGAAAAAAAATTGAAGGTCATATAAAGGCATATATTTAAAATCGAACGGTGGTTATGAGGTTACGACGGTGGTGTTAGGTCTATCAAGGCAGGCACCCGACTTTGACAGCGCAGAACTGAGGTGTTGTTGGATAAAACAGGTGAAAGATGACTGGGGCTTATTTTGTAAACATTCTAACACCGCCTTATAGGAGCGAGTGTCTTTCTCTAATCGCTTCACAAAAAACTACAATTTACTTCAAATCGCCTCATTTGCGCTTTTATACAAAACTTTAAACTTTCAAAGTTGAGCAATAAAGTACCAGCCACATAACCACAAGCTCAAAGCTATCAATGTGCTCAACAAAACGCCGGATGCTATACAATGTTCGCATTTGTAGGTAACTAAAGTGTGTTTGTTCTTGAAAGAAACTTTCAATAAACTTGAGCTTTTCTTCTTTTACAACCCACAATTTGATGCTCCTTCAATGGTTTTGATTTGAATCAAAACCAAAAAGGAAAGAATATAATTAACTTTTACTGCTGCTGACACGCCTCGTCTAGAATATGTCGGTTAGGTGTCGTATAAGCATTCAATTTTGTGGCTTTAATTGGTTAATGCATGGAATAAGAGTATCTTAAGAGTTCACACCACAATCTAATATGCTACTTACGCATAGCGATAAATTTCTACACCGGATACACACATACATGCATATGTATGTAGATGCATGCCGAATAGCGTGGATATAGCCATTTTGTTTACAAAGCCACTCCGGCTATAGAATTACTGACACACACGCAATAAGTCAATAGAGGTAATGATTTTCTTGCGTACATTAGGGTGAGTAGAATTATTTTTTTACTTGGGAGAACTAAAAACTTGGAAAACAAACAATAAAATAAAAAAAAAAAAAAAAAATTAAACAAAACAACAGAAAAGGAAAAAAATAAGATAAAAAATAAAATCAGGTAAAAAAATAAAATAAAATAAAAAAAATTAAAAAAAAAAAAAATGAAATAAAAAAATGAAAAAAAAAAAAAAAAAATTTAAATAAAATATGTAAAGGGAATAAAAAGAAATTAAAAAAAATTAAAATAAGATAAAATAAAAAATTCAATAAAATACAATGATATAACACGAAACAAAATAATACAAAAAAAGAAGTAAAATGAAAAAAGAAAAAAACAAGATAAAAGTAAAACAAAATAAAAAGCAAAATAAAAAAATAAAATAACTGATATAAAAAGAAAAAAAAAAAAATAAAATAAATAAAATAAAATAAAATAAAATAAAATAAAATAAAATAAAATAAAATAAAATAAAATAAAATAAAATAAAATAAAATAAAATAAAATAAAATAAATAAATAAAATAAAATAAAATAAAATAAAAAAAATAAATTAAAATAAAATAAAATAAATTAAAATAAAATAAAATAAAATAAAATAAAATAAAATAAAATAAGATAAAATAAAATAAAATAAAATAAAATAAAATA
>CAXKVI010000001.1:28007503-28010003 GCA_964058755.1 Campiglossa producta | reverse complement strand
GATTTATCGATAACTCAGTTATCGGTCAAACCTCAAATTACTTAATCAATCTACCTTTCCCCATTGATGGAAATTTTGAAAATTTTAAATACCCTTGGTAAATGCTTCAGTATTCAATAATATTAGGTATATAAATAATCGATCATTGAACTCAACTAATTGCATTCACTTTCGATTAAATAAATATATTGCTTTCCAATTATAATCAAGTAGGCTGTCGACAATATATGAATAACGTAATAACCTTAATAATTGCTTTCAATTGCAGTAACAAAATGGCCAACAAATCAGGAGTCGAATTTCAAAATTTTTATCAACAAGAGGAATCACCTCGCAGAGCAGTAGCAGCAGGCGGCAAGAGCACAACGCTAGACGACAATGACATTGAAAGTTTTGTATGTAAATTATGCTTTATGATTAATGATGCCAATGATATCGCGAGACCCATTAAAGAATCCTTAACGATTGCAAATTCAAAACTTGATAGAACACCGAGCCCACACAGCAAACGGTTTGGAGCGTTAACACTTGTCGTTAAGTGCTTCGACGGTATTCATTGGTGCGTTATTTATTTTATAAATTATCATTTCATATCATCGACGCAACATCAATGAATGAATGAATGAGCGTACGCAAATAGTAAATACAACAATAATAGCAATAAGGAATGGAATCATGAAATGTGCTAAAAATGAAGAAAAACTCAGTGATAAATCAATGAGAGTGAGAACATAAGCGGTCATGCCAGCAAGCAAGACCAACGCCATTAAAGCAAAATGTTCATCATACGCCATGTCCTACGCTGCTGGACAAAAGTGGGTTGATATGTTGTGCGATGAGTTGAGCTTTGCTGTAGACAAAGTGTTTCTTCTCCTGGCATAATTTATGCGAAGCGTTCATTGCACTCCAGTTGACGTTCGTTTTAGATCATTTGATGGTGTTGTGCAGTGTTTATATGTATGTCTGAGGTACCTAAGCAATTTTTGCGTGTTTTCATGTTTCGTTTTATTATGTTCGTAGTGGTAGGGAATGACTCAATACGTGATTAAGATTGTGTCATCAGCAGCTGTGCTTAAATTTATGACGTGAGACAAATTTGCGCAAAAGCTTCAAAATATTGAGTGATTGATTAAATGCCTGGAAGAGATTAGCGTTCAATTCTCGTGATAGCAGGTTTTGGTTTTTTGGTAATATTAAAGTTTGAAAAGTGAGTTACATAACTGAGCTTACTTCGGAAGTAAAATAAGATAAAGTAAAATAAAAAAAAAAAATAAAATAAAACAAAAAAAAAATTAACTAAAAAAAGATAAAATAAAAAGAAAAAAAAAATGTTAATAGAATAAAATAAATTTAAAAATTATCATGAAACAAAAAGATAAAATAAATACAACAAAGTAAAAAAAAAACAAAATAAAATAAAAAAAATGAAAAATAAAATGAAATAAAATAAAATAAAATAAAATAAAATAAATTAAAATAAAATAAAATAAAATAAAATAAAATAAAATAAAATAAAATAAAATAAAAATAAAAATAAAATAAAATAAAATAAAATAAAATAAAATAAAATAAAATAAAATAAAATAAAATAAAATAAAATAAAATAAAATAAAATAAAATAAAATAAAATAAAATAAAATAAAATAAAATAAAATAAAATAAAATAAAATAAAATAAAATAAAATAAAATAAAATAAAATAAAATAAAATAAAATAAAATAAAATAAAATAAAATAAAATAAAATAAAATAAAAATAAAATAAAATAAAATAAAATAAAATAAAAATAAAATAAAATAAAATAAAATAAAATAAATTAAATTAAAATAAAATAAATTAAAATAAAATAAAATAAAAAATTTGAAAAAATTAAATTAAATTGAATTAAAAAACTAAAATAAAAAAATTATTCATAGATAAAATAAAAAAATTTTTTTTCGAGGACATTTTTGATTCCCAAAATTCGCCATTTTGGGTTGTTTTTCAAAAAAATATATTCCTACATTTGTTGGTACGGCCAAGGTCAAATTCAAGGTATCACTTAACTTTTACTTTATTTTTTGCGTATTTTACTATATTTTTGTGTAAATCTTTCTATACATTTTGGGTAATTTTATCTAGTACTAGCTGACCCGGCAGACATTGTCCTGCCACAAATTTATTTCCCTGCAGGTTTCTCTAACCCGATCCCTATATCTATTTTAATCCATATCCCTATCTCCTTCGTATAGGAGGAACCATGACCCCTTTTTCGTTATCCCCAGTTTTTTTTTGGTGGTGCCAGGGATTGATCTTATAAAGCTCCTCACAAAGTTTCAGTGGTTTAAAATGAATAATTCCAGAGATATGGATTATGAAGTATTTCATTCGTATGGGAGGTGCCACGCCCCCTTTTACGTTATCCCCCAGTTTTATGGGTGAGAATGGTGTTGTTATCCTATAGCGCTGTACCAATTCCCAGGTCCCTACCTTAAAACCTCTTAGAGATATTCACCTTGAAG
>CAXKVI010000001.1:28000003-28002503 GCA_964058755.1 Campiglossa producta | reverse complement strand
TAGTGACTTTTAGCAAAAGCTTGGCATTCGTTTTTTGGGGGGTTGGATATAAATATTTTTAGCATGCCGTCGCATCGGAATTTGATGAAAATTTATCACATTGCTATTTAGGTGTGTTTATGTGCGTTGGAATTCTTTGGATTCTTCTAACCATGAATCATGCTCGTTCTCGATTATTCAAGAAGTTACACTTCTAACGCGGTGCATAGGCTAAAATTTTTTCCCCCTTTCCTATTTTTTCTATCTACACCGTCTGATTTTTTTGCATCTTTTTTTTTTGAATGTAGCATGCTCTTAACGTTTAAGTCGCGCGTGTTTATTGCTTTTGTTGTTACAAATCTGTCGCACATTAATCACAGAAATGGACATTTCAACGTCTACTTATGTATGTCCATATGTCATATAATGACAGACTAACAACATTTATTTTGTAAGATTCAAGTGATTTATTTGTGTTTTTCTACCACATGCACTTGCGGAGAGGTCATTCATACTATTCTGCGAAGATCTAAATACAATACTTGAGAACATCAAATAATCGCATATTTTTTTTTTTTATTTTTTTACTAAAACGAAAATGCGTCAAATAAATAATAAAAAAAATTGTTAGAGGCCGATGGCCGTTTGTTAAATATATTAAAGAAAAATGCATACGTGATGGTTGGAAAAATAACAGTTTTAGAATTTTTATCTGTCTGTTTGTACGCGCATCACTCAAAAACTGTGATGTAGAATATAATGAAATTTTGCACGATTTGTTGCTGGAGGCTTAATTTGAAACATACTATTATCATATTTTGTACAATGATGATAAAAAAGGCGCAACAATCATTTTATTTAATTTTACATAATTTTTTTCTTACATTTTTTATACTTACTTACTTCCAGAGATATGGACTATCAATTATTTCATTCGTATGGGAGGTGCCCCGCCCCCTTTTCTGATAACCCCCTGTTTTATGTGTGAGAATGCTTTTGATATCATATAGGTGTATACCAATTTTCAGGTCCCTACCTTGAACCCTTTCACAGATATTCTCCTCGAAAATTTAGTTTGTATGGGAGGTGCCACGCCCTCTTTTCTGATAACCCCCCTTGTTATGTGTGAGAATGCTTTTGATATCATATAGGTCTATACAAATTTTCAGGTCCCTACCATGAACCTTTTCACAGATATTCTGTTTGAAAAATTAAGTTTGTATGGGAGGTGCCCCGCCCCCTTTTCTGATAACCCCCTGTTTTATGTGTGAGAATGATTTTGATATCATATCGGTCTATACAAATTTTCAGGTCCCTACCATGAACCCTTTCACAGATATTCCGCTTGAAAAATTAAGTTTGTATGGGAGGTGCCACGCCCCCTTTTCTGTTAACCCCCTTTTTTAGTTATAAACCTTCTCCACATGTGTCTCTTCAATGTGGCAAAGTTTGGTTAAAATCGGTTCAGCCATTCTCCGTAGAGTTCATTACAACGCGAAAAACGTTTCGTTACGCATATTAAAGGTTTTGCCAAAGTATGAGGTTCGATATAAATTTAATCCCTTCGATATATTTTTTATGTGCACATACATTACACCCTAAAACCGCTTAATCAGAATATATATGAATTTTAAATCCACATGGATTTTTCTTCTACATTGCCTAAAATGGCATCCACCAAAAAAAAAAATTAAAAATGGTTTTAAAATTATTTCATTGATGTCTTTTTTATAGTTTAACAAAGCGTTATTTGATGTTTTGACACATTTCTTTTAAAGGTGCATATGACAGCAAGGCGCGTGTACGTGTATTTGCAGAGGAAGTAAAGTTTGCGCAACGGTAATTTGTATTACTTTGAAGTTTCCTAATGAAAATATGTTTATGCAAAACCGTTTATTTGTACCCTCTAGGGAAAATTGCTCTTAAGCGATAACTCTGTAATTGGGACGTACATCATTATAGATACGAAAAGAGACTTAAAGAGTGTATTTTTTGTTCTTGGAGAGAGGACTTTACCTCTCAGATGCTTGGCATGGCTGAAACTTCCCACAGTTTCACAGTGTTTAAGTATAAACACTGTTGGCGTGTTCCTCGAGGGTAGCCGCACTTGTGGGTTGGGATTTGCATACCTACTTAAGTTCCACTTTTCGTGATACAATTACTAATAATCGAGCACAGTGTGGGGTAGCTGGTATCATTCTTGAAGATGGTATCATTCTTGAAGAACATGCGAGCCGTGCTGCGCTCTCCCCGAAATTCGTTTAATTTAGAAGGAATTTATAATTAAAAGTAAGAAAACGCAAAAACCTACAATAAATATTTTTAGAAGAAACATTTTTCCAACATACATACATGTGAGCGTGAGAACCGATGTGCTCGCGCGTTTCTGTCCTTGTATCTTCAAGGGAACACTTAATAAGCAGTTAGCAATAAATCAATTAAAATATTATTAGCATTAAGAATTAATTTATTTTCATTGATTTCGATGAACTGACTCAGCACCTAATCCCTTAGAAAAATT
>CAXKVI010000001.1:27980003-27985003 GCA_964058755.1 Campiglossa producta | reverse complement strand
AAAACAAAATAAAATAATATAAAATAAAATGAAATAAAATTAAAAAAAATAAAATAAAATAAAAAAAAATAAAATAAAATAAAATAAAATAAAATAAAATAAAATAAAATAAAATAAAATAAAATAAAATAAAATAAAATAAAATAAAATAAAATAAAATAAAATAAAATAAAATAAAATAAAATAAAATAAAATAAAATAAAATAAAATAAAATAAAATAAAATAAAATAAAATAAAATAAAATAAAATAAAATAAAATAAAGTAAAATAAAATTACAAAAATAAAATAAAATCAAATAAAAAAAATAAAATAAAATAAAATAAAATAAATACAAAAAAAAAAAAACAAAAAAAATTTTAAAATTTTACAGTCCCAAAAATTTTCAAAAAAAGACGTAGTTATACTGACATTAAAAATTAGATAATAAAATAATTAGTTTACTTGATGTTAAATTTTATAGTTCTACAAATGAGTGTTTCACAACCAATAAAAAATGAATAAATGTTTATCTTCAATTCCATAAAGTTTGTGTGGTCGGTGGATCAAATATGAATGTTCATTCATTTATAAATATGTTTATACCTATTGAACAAAAGCTGGCGAAACAAGTTTTATTTGCTTAAACAAGTGCGTAGTGTCTCTTTTAATTAATGTGTTTTTATGTTAAAATTCAACAAATTAGCAAAAATTTGATTGTTTTAATATACAGCGAATCTAGTATAAAAGGAGAATTAATGAATGTCAAGTGAATAAAATTTAAGAAAATATGATGTAAGACACATAACTTATATGTAACTCTTACCTTCTATTTTAGGAAATTAGTGTGTAAAGAGTCCTTACTAAGGACTGATGCCTTATAATAATATTATGCTTCAAGCAATATTTCCAAAAAAAATTTCAACAAAATTGTGTTAATGTGATTTAGGTGAAAGCAGCAACATATATGTATCTTAAAAAGAGGTAATTTTTGATACAACTTACTTTTTTAAATTTATTTTAATAAAACTTATTAAACCGAAAAATAAGTGGTTAGGGTAATCAAAGTACGAGTATGTATATATAAGTTCGTAATATGATTTTCATCAGCATAACCCGTCCAGCGACATACCAACTAAAGTATTTTGAAGTAGGGTTGGCAGCTAGGGTTGCCACCTTACCGCAGTATATTTGTATATCCGGTACTATCTCGAGAACCGCTTAACCGATTTGGACACAATTTTGAATATAGATAGTTGGATTGATTCTAAGACTATCCACTTGGGCGCTACCACCTAGAGCAGCTTACAGGGTTGCCACCTATTTCAATTTTTTTTTTAAATTTTGTAGCAAATATGCCAATATGGATATCAAATGAAAGGTATTTTCAGCGACATGCCAACTAAAATATTTTCAAGTAGGGTTGCCACCTTACCGCATTATATTGGTATAGCCGGTACTATCTCGAGAACCGCTGGACCGATTGGGATGAAATTTGGCATAGAGATAGTATTATTGATTCTAAGACTATACACTTGGTGGTTGCCACTTGGGGGTGCACAATAGGGTTGGATCGACAAAAAAAGTTTTTCCAGTCCACCCCTAGGATTAAAGATATTTTGAAGGCGATCTCAAAAAAATTTTTTTTTTTGCCACGCCCCCCACAGAATTTGAACTCGGAGTAAAAAATGATTCAGGTAAGAATTGTGGCGGCTTCCAAGCCATCAACAACGGTGTACAGCTATTTAAAATCGGACTTAAAATAGCGACGTAGCGTCAAAAAAAGTAAATAGCCCATCGGGGGGGCGTGGCAACAAAAAATAAAATTTTTTTTGGAATCGCCTTCAAAATATCTTTAATCCTAGGGGTGGACTGGAAAAACTTTTTTTTTGTATGGGTACCGATCGGGGCTAGTGTACAGGGTTGCCACCTATCTATTTTTTTTTTTTTTTTAATTATGGAGTGAGACATCCCAATATGGGTATCAAATGAAAGGTATTTTCGCCGACAAACCAACTAAAATATTTTCAAGTAGTGTTGCCGCACAGGGTTACCATTTACCATATTGTATTTGTATTGTATATTTTTGGAGTCATATTTGGTTTATTTTAGGATCATTTTGGGATCATTTACGGGTTACTTTGGGATAATTTTGAGGCTTTTTTGAGATCATTTTGGGTTAAATTTAGGATCATTTTGGTCACATTTGAGAGTATTTTTGCGGTCGTTTTGGACCTATTTTGGGATTATTTTGGGATTCTTTTAGGGTCATTTTGGGATCATTTTTTGTTCATTTTGGGATCATTTTCGGATCATTTTGGGTTCATTTAAGGGGATTTTTTTGGGGTAATTTTGGAATCATTTATGGATCATTTTGGGAACATTTTAGGTTAATTTTAGGGTAATTTTAGGATAGTTTCGTGATCTTTTTGGGTCGTTTTGGGTTCAACTTCGGATCATTTTTGGAACATTTAAGTGTCTTTTTGGGGTCATTTAAGGATTATTTTGGGATTACTTTAGGGTCATTTCGGGATCATTTGGGGTAACTAAAGTTAGCGCTAAATCAATAGCACCGACCAAGCTCGGTCACCCAGGTACTAAGTATTTGTATATTGGTATATCCGGTACTATCTCGAATCCCATTTCTTCGATTTCGATGAAATTTGGCAATATTAAATATATTTTTATAAGATTCCTAATTTTTATTCAAACTTAAAAATAAACCAATCATTGAAACTTCTAGGAAAAAATAGTGATACTACCCCTTGAAAATTCCACTTTTGTATTTTGGGAGGATTTTAGAATGATTTTGTGGTCATTTTGGGATAATTTTTGGATAATTTTGAGTTAATATTTTGTTCATTTTGGGATAATTTTGAGGCAATTTCGGGGTCATTTTGGGGTTCTTTTGGGAACATTTTGGGGTCATTTTGGGAACATTTTGTGTTCATTTTGCGATCATTTTGTGGTAGTTTTGTAATTAATAGAGTTCGCACAGTGGTTCAAATTCAACCACAAAACCTTATTTTATTTTCCTACCTTTTTACTATTTCTTAAATTTTCCTTCTTTTCCATATTTTGTATATTTTTGGTTTCTATACATTCCTATTCATTTTGCCTTTTCCTCCCTCTTTACACCATTCAGTAATATAGTTTCAATGTTGATAATTATTTATTCTTCCTAGGTCGTCTTCATACGTATTTCTTTCCTTTCCTTTCCTTAGCATTCATTTGCTTTTATTTCCTTTCCTTTCCTCTCCTTTTCCTTTCCTTTTCTTTCCTTTTCTCCTCTTTCATTTCATTTTATTTCCCTTCTTTCTTTCTTTCTTTTCTGTTTTTTTCTTTTATTTTTCTTTCTTTTTGTTTCTTTTATATTCTTACCTGATCCTTCTTTCCATTTCCATTACATTCCTTTTTCCTTTTATTTTCTTTTTCTTTCCTTTCCTTTCGTTTCCGTTGCTTTAGTTTCTTTCATTTTATTAATTTTTTTTTCATTTCATTTCTTTTCTTTTATTTTTTTCTTACCTATATTTTCTTTCACTTTTTTTCTTAAATTTCCCTTCCTTTCATTTCGTTTCCTTACCTTTCCTTTTCTTACCTTTCCTTTCCTACCGTTTCCTTATTTTCTTTTGTTCCTTTCCGCAACTCCTTTGCTTTTCTTTTTCTTTCATTCATTTCCTTAATTTATTTTTTTTAGCTTTTCATTACCTTTCTTTCCTTTATTTTTCTTTCTTTTTATTTTCATTTATTTTCCATATCTTCTTCCTCGCTACCTTTTCTTTCCCTTCTTTTTTCCTTCTTTCCTTTCTTTGTTTTTCTCCTTTTGCTTCTCTTTTCCACTGCTTTACCTACATTACATTTCCTTTCTTCCCATCCTTTTTTCTTTTCCATTCCTTTCCTTTCCCTTTGATTTTTCTGTCATATTTTCCGTTCCTTACCTTAACTTACCTTAATTTTCCTTTTATCCATCCCTTTCCTTTCCTATTATTTTCTTAATTTAATTTTTTATTTATTTCATTTTGTTTCATTTTTATTTATTTTATATTATTCCCTTTCCTTTCATTTCCAACAAATTTTATTTTTTTACTTTCAATCACTTTTCTATTTCTGATTTTACTTTTTTTTTAATTTTATCAATTTTCCATTTTATTCTATTTCACTAAGTCTAGCCACGAAGGGCCTTGTGCATGATCTGGCTTATTTGTGCTTTTTTTTTAAAAGCATTTGCTTCTCTAAATCCCCACGCACAGATTTTGTTTTTGTAAACACTGTTTGTACCTAAGCTCAATAAAGTTGACGCGCTGGCTCATGTTATCTTATTGCTGCCAACAAAACAACTCACCCTACTGCAATGAATGCAAACACAACAATGCAAGTGGTCATACCTACATACATACACACATAACAGCAGCTCTATAAAGTGAATGCGTGTTTAGCACTTGTAGTGGTGTGAATTTCAAATCATATTATAATTAATGTTTTTAAAATTTTGGTTTGTTGTCGCACACCCTACTCGGCGAGACATATCGATACATACCAAATTTTATATACCTTAGAAATGTGATTATTGCAAAAAAGGGAGAAAGCTGTTGTGTTTGCGCATTTATATATAATAGATAATAGATTTTGGGGTCATTTTGGACCACTGAAATAGAATGAATTAAAGCAAAATAAAAGAACTTTCCATTTTTTCAATCATATATTTTCTTGCCGGGTATAAATATATACTAAGCTACATATGTATCCTATTTGACACGTTATTGTCCATGATTTTGCCACAATTGTTTTGTATGGATTTTTTTTTTTTTTTTTACTTTAAATACGTGTTTTGTAGGTTGAATGTCTGCTTATTTGAATGCGAACTCATTAAGATATTCCATTGAAATCAAAAAAGTCCAACAAAGCACACACAATTCGCAAAACCAATACCGAACTCAATGGTCTATTACCTGCTGGCTTGCTCATCCTCCAAAGTACTACATTCAAATGCCCGTCTTTATCTACTTGCAATATTTAGTTTGT
>CAXKVI010000001.1:27970003-27975003 GCA_964058755.1 Campiglossa producta | reverse complement strand
GCCTCTGGCAAGCAAGCGAAGATATAAAAATGTGACTTTTATTTCAATAAAAAGTTACCATAGTTTAAGCGTTTAAATTCACATTTATTTATTTGGCCAATAATAATATGGAATTTTATTTATTTAGTCAATAATAATATTAAATTTTATTTCTTAAGTGAATAATAAAAGTGACTATTATTTTTAAGTCAATAATAGTAGTGACTATTATTTATTTAGTCAATAATTGTAGTAACTTGTATTTATTTAGTGAGTAATAATAGTCAGCTTTAAATATTTTGTTAAAAATAATAGTGACTTTCATATATTTTGGCAATAATTAAAGTGACTTTTATTTACTGGGTCAATAATAGCAGTGACTCTTATTTGTTAAGTCAATAATAACAGTAACTTTTATTTATTTAGTCAATAATAATAGAGACTTTAATATATTAAGTCATTAGTAATTGTGACTTTTATTTATTTAGCCAATAATAATAGTGACTTTTATATATTTAGTCAATAATATTGATGACTTTTATTTATTTAGTCAATAATAATAGTGACTTTAATATATATAGTCAATAATAATAGTGACTTTTATATACTAAGTCAATAAAAGTAGTGACTTTTGATTATTTAGTCTATAACAATAGTGACTTTTATTAAAATAATCACAAATAATAGTGAATTTCGTTTATTTAGCCAATTTAGGTAGTGACTTTTATTTATTTAGTCAATAAAATTTGTGACTTTGATAAAATAAGTCAATAATTGTAGTGACTTTTGTTCATTTACTCAGTAATAATTGTGGCTTTTGTTTATTTATTCAAAAATAATGGTGACATTTATTTATTTAATCATTTGTAGTGCCTTAAATTCTTTTAGTCAATAATTGTGGTGACTTTTATTTAATTAGTCAGTAATAATAGTGACTTTTGTTTATTTAGTCAATAATAATGGTGATTTTTATTTATTTAGTTAATTATAATAGTGACTTTATATTATTTAGTCAATAATAATAGTGACTTTAATTTATTTAGTCTTTAATAATTGTGAATTTGATTTATTTAGTCAATAAATGTAGTGACTTTAATTATTTTAGTCACTGATTGTAGTTATTTTTTTTTTTATTTAATTAATAATAATGGTGAATTTTATTTATTTTGTCGAGAGTAATAGTGACTTTTATTTATTTAGTCAATGATAATTGTGAATTTAATTTTTTTAGTCAATAATTGTAGTGACTTTTATTTATTTAAAATAATTTTTCTAATCACTTTCATGGAAATACTCGCTAATAAAAGTGAATGTCTTGCAGATTTTTGTTACCTCGGTAATAATAATTTAGAAACAACATTACCTCAAACTTACCATTACCAAAAGTTTAATTGGATTTGTCGTTCGATTGGTCTATGGGCAGGAATCATTCACTAACTCACATACACACTCTCAAACACATGCACATAGCCTAATGAATTGCCATCAATTGAAATGTCTAATCTTAATGGCGCTAAATAAATTTCTCATTTTCTTTCAATACAACCTTGCGAACACGTTTGCCTCTCCCCTCTGTTTGCTTAAAAAAAAAGAAAATGCTATTGAATTTTTACTTTTACTTGTTTGTTATTGTGTTTATTGAGTCATTTCTTTCTGGTGATTTTTTTTTTGCAATATTAAGTGAGAATTTGACAAAACACATTCCATTGCAGTGACAGATGTGGCAGGCATATATGCATTAGGCAATCGCAGGAAATGAAATATTTTTAAAATTTTCTATGGTAATGGTATGGTAATGGTGTGAAAATTCTGTTTTGCCGAGTCTAGTATTTATTTGTACTTGTATTTCCGATTATAGTATGTATGTATTTCAGTGCAATCAAAAATGTGTAAATGTTTTTAATAGGGTCCTATAACAGTGCGTCTGACTCGCCGTCATTCTACAAAATATCAAACTAATTTTTTTTGGTCACGCTAGAGTAATGTCGGTGTAACTACTACATACACATTTTCACTAATACAACTAAACTGAATCTTGACTCAGACGCGTCGTGTATAGGTCCAATAAGAATTTTTGGCAGAAGCGCTGAGGAACCTACTGTACATACTTTGGCACTACTAAATATTTGTGTATATTGTTACTGAATTTTTTTGTGTTTTTTTGTTTGTTACAGAAATTTCACTCTCGTGTGCTTTATAGTATGTGCGCTTATCTGCGGTGTTAATGTCATTACAAATTACTTTTGGTTATTCCACATCGCTACATTTCACAAAATTTGTATTAAATAGTCCCTTGCGTATCTGGAATTCGTACTTAATAAAATTAATTATTTTCAAATTCTCATTAAAACCGTTTTTCAAAGGAAGGTCGACCAAAAAAAAAATCAATTTAAGAAGACATGTAATCGTTTTTATAAGAAGTTTAAACACTAAATAAAAAAAAACCGCGTGTAGCCGGTACACGTGAAAAAAGTTAACTTCTTAAGTTCAGAAATAACGAAATATGAATAAGATGTATTCGAGAATGGTTTATATATATTATACGGTCGAAAATACCTTTCATTTGATACCAATATTGGCATATCTTGCTCAATAATTAAAAAAAATTGAGATAAGTGGCAATCCTGTGAACTGCCCTAAGTGGCAACACCCACGCATTTAATCTTAGAAGGAATCATACTATCTATAATGCCAATTTTAATCCAAATCGGTTGAGCGGTTCCCGAGATATAAGAAAAACGCCTACGCCTGAAAGTCGGCTACAATTTCTATTTCCGTTTCATCGTCATCCATTTTCTTAAATTTTACTCTCAATCAAAACTTCATATCACCGCCTAAGAAGTTAACTTCAAAAATTATTTAACTATGCAGGTTTCAAGCAAGGTATGAAACCGATTAAAATAATCTTCCGGTTTCGGTTTCGGTTACGGTTTCGTTCTTCAAAATTTATTTCGGTTTCGGCTACGGTTACGTTCCGGTTTCGGTTTCCAAATAAAAACACGAGCACAAGAAATTTTACTATTAAAAAACTTAAGACCCTGCCAATCAGAGATGCCCATGGTGAAAACAAAATCAGAAATTAGAGCTGTGCAATAACAAAAATTACTGTGGGAAAAAGTATGCATCGAAGTACCAAAACATAGTTCGATATAAATCGATAATTCGAAAACTTACAACACTAATTAGCACTTTCAACATGGGTAGAAATGGAACCTCGCTGAACAAAATTGCCCACTTTTTATCCTCTTTTTTGGTAAGTGCGACCCAGTAATTTCTCTTTTTTTGAAGTTAGCCTCCAAAGTTTAGTTATGGGCTTTCGAAGTTCGAAATTAGACGCTTTTAATCTTACTTTTCCAATTGCTGTATTCAAAAAATTAGAAAAGAAAACATGTGGGTGTGGTCTGCTAGACTTTTGATTGGTATACTTTTTTTTTTACAATGGCATGACATTTTTCGAAATCAGTTGAAAAATTTTTTACATACGGCTTTTAATTTTTTTCGAAGATCTAACTTTTGACTCATTTGACAACTTTTAAATAAAAAAAGTGGATACCAATCGAACAATGAAGTCAGGCAGGCCACGCCCACATTTTCCCTTTTTTAAATAAGGCAATTGGAAAAGCGAGATTAAAATTGTCAAATTTTGAACTACGAACGCCCATAACTAAATTTTGGATGCTAACTTCGAAAAACGGGCTACGTTTTTTTTTTAAGTATGTCTCAATCCCTTCAAAAAGTTGGCTGCTATACAGTGTTATTAATGTTAACCAGAATACAACACGTCTGCACCTTAATAAACACCTACTGGGTACAATTTACAATCAAAATGTTTTCTGAAGAAATTGTGAAGTATTTCATCGAATTAGTAGCTCATTTGTTTCAGGCGAAAATGTTATTCTGCAATATTTTTGTTTTCCATTTTCGTTTAAGGACAAAGAACCTTTTGCATAAACGAAAAACTTTGTAATTTGCCGAAAGCCTACACTTAATTAACTCGAAATGCTGTAAAATGGGAAAGCTCATTTTTAATTTTGTGCAGATACGAGATAAATTTAATGTCTCACGTAATTCCAGTGCTTAGTTAGTCATAAGGCAAAATCCCGTAGCGATATGTTTTAATACTTTTAAGGTGTTTAAGACTGATGCTTATTTTTAAATATAAAAGTCTCTTTTTAAATATAAAAGTCTCTTTTTAAATATAAAAGTCTCTTTTTAAATATAAAAGTCTCTTTTTAAATATAAAAGTCTCTTTTTAAATATAAAAGTCTCTTTTTAAATATAAAAGTCTCTTTTTAAATATAAAAGTCTCTTTTTAAATATAAAAGTCTCTTTTTAAATATAAAAGTCTCTTTTTAAATATAAAAGTCTCTTTTTAAATATAAAAGTCTCTTTTTAAATATAAAAGTCTCTTTTTAAATATAAAAGTCTCTTTTTAAATATAAAAGTCTCTTTTTAAATATAAAAGTCTCTTTTTAAATATAAAAGTCTCTTTTTAAATATAAAAGTCTCTTTTTAAATATAAAAGTCTCTTTTTAAATATAAAAGTCTCTTTTTAAATATAAAAGTCTCTTTTTAAATATAAAAGTCTCTTTTTAAATATAAAAGTCTCTTTTTAAATATAAAAGTCTCTTTTTAAATATAAAAGTCTCTTTTTAAATATAAAAGTCTCTTTTTAAATATAAAAGTCTCTTTTTAAATATAAAAGTCTCTTTTTAAATATAAAAGTCTCTTTTTAAATATAAAAGTCTCTTTTTAAATATAAAAGTCTCTTTTTAAATATAAAAGTCTCTTTTTAAATATAAAAGTCTCTTTTTAAATATAAAAGTCTCTTTTTAAATATAAAAGTCTCTTTTTAAATATAAAAGTCTCTTTTTAAATATAAAAGTCTCTTTTTAAATATAAAAGTCTCTTTTTAAATATAAAAGTCTCTTTTTAAATATAAAAGTCTCTTTTTAAATATAAAAGTCTCTTTTTAAATATAAAAGTCTCTTTTTAAATATAAAAGTCTCTTTTTAAATATA
>CAXKVI010000001.1:27915003-27957503 GCA_964058755.1 Campiglossa producta | reverse complement strand
AACTTAAAAACACTTCTTGTGCAATACATAAAACACAGGTTTATTTAATTATCAGTCTTTAAATAAAAATTATGGCTTATCAAATTTCATTTAAAAAACAGCCTTCAAAAACGTTAAATGTTGCTAAACCTAATTTTTTTTTCCTTTATAAAAAACAACAAATAACTTTCTTATCCGAAAAATACTTTTTTTGCAATAATAAACAAGAAGATAACTTATTCATTATCCTTATAGTAACAGTTAGAACATACCATAATGGCATGTTCCAAACAAAAATACTGTTTGCATGTGGCACATATTCAGAACTCGAAATTTCTTCCTCCAAAAGTAGTCTGATTTGCTCTTGATTCATTTTGATAATTGGAGGTACCTGCAAAATAATTAAATACACAACAATGAAGAAAAAACACAAACAAACAAAAAAGTTTTTACCTGCACAAAAAGTTACACTTATACCCGCGCCGGTCTCACAGACCAATTGCTATCAAATACACCAATATGTCCGTCTCGAACAAACACCATAACAGCACTAAAACAAAGCTGGTAAAAAAAGCGGCAGCTAACAGAAAATTCAAACTTCTAACGTTTCTGGAAAAAAGAGTTTTTACATAAAAGCGTTTTGTCGGTCTCACAGACCAACGCGCGGGTATAGGAAGGTTAAACGCGGAAGTATTGGCCAAAAAACCTTATATTGGAACAACCGGTTGTATGGGGCTAAATATATGTTATATTTACCCGATCTTCTTGATTTTCCTCTACACACTACATAAATTGAAAGTACTCAAGTTGCAAAATTTTATGTTCCTAACTTTTTAATTGCAGAAGTTTTGGCCAAAAAAACCTTATATCTCAACAATCGGTTGTATGGGGGCTATATGTTACATTTGCCCGATCTTGTTGATTTTCACTATATACACTACATAAATAGAAAGTACTCGAGATGCAAAATTTTACGTTCCTAACTTTTTAATTGCAGAAGTTTTGGCCAAAAAACCTTATATCTGAACAATCGGTTGTATGGGGGCTATATGTTACATTTGCCCGATCTGGTTGATTTTCACTATATACACCACATAAATAGAAAGTACTCGAGTTGCAAAATTTTACTTTCCTAACTTTTTAATTGCAGAAGTTTTGGCCAAAAAACCTTATATCTGAACAATCGGTTGTATGGGGGCTATATGTTACATTTGCCCGATCTGGTTGATTTTCACTATATACACCACATAAATAGAAAGTACTCGAGTTGCAAAATTTTACGTTCCTAACTTTTTAATTGCAGAAGTTTTGGCCAAAAAACCTTATATCTGAACAATCGGTTGTATGGGGGCTATATGTTACATTTGCCCGATCTTGTTGATTTTCACTATATACACTACATAAATAGAAAGTACTCGAGTTGCAAAATTTTACGTTCCTAACTTTTTAATTGCAGAAGTTTTGGCCAAAAAACCTTATATCTGAACAATCGGTTGTATGGGGGCTATATGTTACATTTGCCCGATCTGGTTGATTTTCACTATATACACTACATAAATAGAAAGTACTCGAGTTGCAAAATTTTACGTTTCTAACTTTTTAATTGCAGAAGTTTTGGCCAAAAAACCTTATATCTGAACAATCGGTTGTATGGGGGCTATATGTTATACTGGTCCGATCTTGTCAGTTCCGACAAATGATTCCTATATTACAAAATGGTGGCCTCATACAAAATTTCAGCCAGATATCTCAAAAATTGAGGGACTAGTTTGCGTTCAAACAGACAGACGGACAGACGGACAGACGGACATGGCTAAATCAACTCATCTCGTCATCCTGATCATTTCGGTATACTTTTTGATGGGTCTATCTCTTCTTCTTCTCATATTTACAAACATCGGACCAAAGTTATAATACCATTTCATGTTCATGAAAGGTATAAATATCTGATATGGTTTAGCCACATTTCGTCTGGGCAAGCATACATTCATACATACATACATACATATTCGATTTTGAATCTTCAGTTGATTAGATCATACACAGCTCGTGTTTGAATCGACATCTGTGTGACAGTCATGTATGTATGTAAGTGTGCCAGCGATTTAAAGTAAGAAACAAGCTTGAGGTACTAAATTAATTTTATTGCGAAAAAAAAAATAAAAATTAAAATTTCTTCTTTGTGCTCATAATTAAATTCTATTTTGAGTAGCAAACTTTAGCTTATGTTATTTATGTATGCAAATGTGGTTTTATTTAAAACCCCCGCTAATGAACAGAAAAATTCTTGATAAACAATATCTAAGAATAACAAAGAAGTTATGAAAACAGGTTAAAAATATACACAGTTAAAATATACGAAAAATGCTGTTAAATTAGTTCACCAAGAAGCAAAATTACGCAAATTTGTGGATGGATATTTTTATAATCATTTTTGAATGTCATGAACTTAAAATAGATATACAAATTGGGTAAATAAATATAAGCATCGCGAAAAAAAAATAATAAAACAAAAAAAAATTAAAAAAAATTAAAAAAATTAAAAAATAAAATAAAATAAATTTTATAACTTTAAACGAGTTAAACTTCTATATTTGTATATCCAGACTATCTCGGGAACCGCTTGACCGATTTGGATAACATTTTGAATATAGGTAGTATGACTGATTCTCAGATTATCCACTTGGGGGTTGCCACCTGGGGCGGTTTACAGGGTTGCCACCTATCTCAATTTTTTTTAAATTATGGAGTTAGATAAGCCAATATGGGTATCACATGAAAGGTATTTTCGCCGACATACCAACTAAAATATTTTCAAGTAGGGTAGCAGCCCAGGATTACCATTTTACCGTATTGTATTTGTATTTTATATTTTTGTTATCATATTTGGATTATTTTAGAATCATTTTGGGATCATTTTGGGGTCACTTTGGTATAATTTTTGGGCTATTTTGAAATCATTTTCGGTTCAATTTTGGATTAATTTGGGGTCATTTTCGGATCATTTTGGAGTCATTTTGGGAACATTTGAGGGTCTTTTTTGGGTCGTTTTGGGAACATTTTAGAATTATTTTGGGATCATTTTTGGATAATTTTTGGGTCATTTTCGGATCATTTTAGGTACATTTAAGGGTGTTTTTGGGGTCATTTGGAAATCATTTTTGGATCATTTTGGGATCATTTTAGGGTAATTTTGGTGTTTTTTCTCATCATTTTTGGGTCATTTTGCGTTCAATTTCGGATCGTTTTGGGAACATTTAAGGGTGTCTTTTTGGGATCATTTTAGGATTATTTTGGGATTATTTTAGGGTCATTTTGGGATCATTTTGGGATCATTTTGGAAAAGTAAAGTTAGCGGAAAATTGATAACACCGAGCAAGCTCGCTCACCCAGGTAGTAAATAAAATGAAACAACACGGCTAAAAATTTGAAACTAAATTTTAAACTTTTTTGGACTACATATCTATATGACCAAACCAAATTTGGTTTCAAATTCAATCTTGACTAGTTTTCGAGAAAATTGGCTAAATTAATCGGGTTTCAATTATAAACCAGAAATGTTTTAACCATTTTTTTAAAGATAAAATTAAATTTTTTGTCCGTTGGCGGGGATTCGAACCAAGACTCCCCGCATCACGCCCGTCTGCTTCACCACTGAGCTACATCGCACACATAAATGTTGTTGGCAAAATTCAATCTTGAAAAAGCTTTCAAAAATAAATTTTAGTTTTCAAACCAAAAAGTTTTAATTTTAAACCGAAAAGTTTTAAGAATAAAACAAAATTAAACAAAAAATTAAAAAATTTGGCAGAATTCGAACGAGAACGCTCAGGAGTTTCAGCCGACAGCTTTACCGCTGAGCCATGAGGCACATGAAGATTTTATGGGCAAAATTCAATTACTTTCAAACAAACCAAACAAAAATTTAGATTGCTTTTTTATTTAGATCTTAAATCGAAACCGAAAAAAATTTAAAATCTTTGTAGGTATTTGGACGTTTTGAAATATTGTACAAAAAAGTTAAAAAAATTGATTAAACTTTATACGGGTTTAAAATTAAGGTTCATTTTTTTAGCCGTGAACAAAAAAAAAAAAATAATACAAAAAATAGAATTAACTAAAATCCAATAAATTAGAATAAAAATAATTTTAATTAGAGAAAAGGAAAAAAAAAGAAAAATAAATTGAAATAAAATAGATTCAAATAAAATAAAATAAAATCAAATAGCATAAAAAAAGAGAGAGATGCTCACTGCAAAATAAAACTTTGACTAAGTAAACTTCTCTTCAGCATAATAATAAGCTATATTATCTTATGTTTATTTTTGTATTGACTTTTGGCTTTCGATTTAACATGGATATTGTGTTAAGCTGCCAACTCAAGGCAATTGTTAACGCTTGGCCTTTCCCTGCAGCGAAAGCAACTAGTTTAAAACTACTTTACAACTAGTTGGTGCACCGGGGCCAACTAGTCAGTGTTCTGTCTTTTTTCCATATAAGCAACTGGTATTATTTACGTGTTGATGTCCTACGAAACGTCAATTGTCAGATTTCGACCAGATCATACCAGTCATCTACTAGTCAGTTCCATAATAGTTCAACCTGGACTAGTATGATTTCCATAAAACGAACTAGTCCCCATGCTAGTACAAAAAGGACTAGTAGAAGTATACTAGTTCCATTCTAGTCCAAAAAAACATTGAACTTGGACTAGTATGATTTCAAACAGACTTTTCATGACTAACCCTTTATTTTATCATTTGCCTTTATTTTCATGTTTATTCTTAAGAAAGCAGCGACTATTTGTATTTACCCTATCACGAAAAAGCATCTGTGAATTATAGTGAATTATAAGAGAAAAAAGAAGAAAAGGAAACGAATGAATTTTGATTTTTTCAACTGGTATGATTTCATCCAGAAAAATTCAGTTGTATTCCAGTATGAAATGGATATTTCCTGACTAGTAAAAATTCTGCCAGAAAATTATAGTTGTATACTAGTATGTTTCTGACTGGTTGGAGGTTTCGCTGCTGGGTTAGAGCATGCAAATCGAAATAAAGATGCTAATATAAACACGCTTATAAGGGTGGGCCAAAAAAAAATCGATTCTCTTATTTTCCTCGGGCATACAGAAACTCGAATTTCTGACCCTAAATAGAGTATAATGACCTACAATAAGTTTTTTAAGTTAATGGAAAAATCGCACAGCTAACTTTTAGCACACTACTTATACGCAATTGAACACTCTATAAAAAAAATTTTGCAAACTTTCTAATTTCTTTATGTCCTTCGAAAATAACGAAAATGCATATTTTTTGGCCCACCCTTATATATGTATATGGATATTTACTCTGAGCAAACAAGCTTGAAGCATGCTACGTGCACAATTTGATTTCCAAAAGTTTTCTACACGCTTTCGGATTTATGACAACTTTTTTCTCTTCCAATGACTGATTTGTTAAATTTCAGTGCCTTATCAAGTTTATGATTTCATTTAGTTGGGTCGATAAGCGTGCTGGAAATATTTGATTATGTGATACAAATGATGATGATATCTTTTTGATGTTATGAAGCGCTTATTTTTGAAGAATAAGGAAGAAATAAATAAATAAATTATAGCCTCCCCCTCTCTTTTTGTTAAATATTTAACATCTAATTAGCAAGTATAATTTCCCAGATCTTATTCCTTTAATTGATTAAAAAATTTTGATGGCATTTCATTCAAGATGCAGATGCTAACAAACTTTCTCGATTTAAAACTCATGAATCGAAGATTCATGACAAGCACAAGTGCCGAAAAACGATAAAATCCATATAATGATACTGAGCTATGGGACAGTATTTTTATCATGGTAAACGTGCAGCAAAGAAGGTCGAAGACAGTAGAATAAATTAAAAGTCAAATAATGTAAAATAAAACGATATAAAATAAAGTAAATTGAAAAAAAAAAAAAACAAAAAAAAAAATGTGTTTATATAACAAAAAAAAAAAAATAAAAAAGGAAATAAAATAAAATAAAATAAAATAAAATAAAATAAAATAAAATAAAATATAATAAAATAAAATAAAATAAACTAAAATAAAATAAAATAAAATAAAATAAAATAGAATAAAATAAAATAAAATAAAATAAAATAAAATAAAATAAAATAAAATAAAATAAAATAAAATAAAATAAAATAAAATAAAATAAAATAAAATAAAATAAAATAAAATAAAATAAAATAAAATAAAATAAAATAAAATAAAATAAAATAAAATAAAATAAAATGAAATAAAATAAAATAAAATAAAATAAAATAAAATAAAATAAAATAAAATAAAATAAAATAAAATAAAATAAAATAAAATAAAATAAAATAAAATAAAATAAAATAAAATAAAATAAAATAAAATAAAATAAAATAAAATAAAATAAAATAAAATAAAATAAAATAAAATAAAATAAAAAAATAAATAAAAAAAAAAAAAAAATAAAAAAAAAAAAATAAAAAAAAAAAATAAAATAAAATACACAAAAAAAAAAAATACCACGTTTTATCACAATTTGCTTCGATTATATGCAGCAGTTTACGCTGCAAATTTAAACAAATGTACACAAAGCTATGCCATCGCAATAGTATAGCAATTTATTGCGCACGAGTTCATCAAGCAGATCGAAAAGTGTGTTGAAATGTTAATGAATGCCAGCTAGGCTGTAATGAATAGCCGAAGGAAAGAAATTAGAATTAGCTGAGGAATTGTATGCTTGCCGAATTCGCTTGAAAGAGCTGGTTGGTAATTTGTTAGGTGACGGAATGAAACAACGGTTGCACAAGTTTTAGTGGGAGTATGTCTAAGGCCAGGTTTTTCAGTGCAAGTTTAAACCACAGACAAAGTTGACTAGAGTTTTTCTCATACTGAAGTTTAAACTTGCACTGAACAACCGGGACTTAATGAGCAAAATTCAGTTTATTGTTGCTTAAGGGAAAATGTTTACGCATATTTAATATGTTTTAAATATTATGAAATCGTTTTTTTTTTATTCATCTACAAATATTTATGATATTTAGCTTTTCTGTTCTAATTTTTTCTCATAACCAATCTGCCATAAGTGCTTCAAAAGCTCGCCACTCACATCAAATTAATTACGCAGCTCATTTCAAGTCACTGTCATGGTAACATCCTGTTCACACCACATTACCACACCAACTACATTAAATCAGAATAATTACAATTTGCTACAAAGCTCACATACATATGTTACCCCCTCCCTCTTTCAGGTATAGCTAAAATGATTTAAAGAGCAAATGACTAAATTGGCAGCAAAGAAATGAGCTTAATTTGAATGCCATAGTTAGCGGTAGTAATTGTTTTTGTCTTATACCATGTTCACATTAAGGGTGACATCACCTTATTTTTCCTCGCAGTGTTGCTTTGGTGTATCGTGGAGTTATTATTTTCGATTGAAAGCTTTGAATTGCCATTATAATGCCTGTAAGACCGTGATAAAAACTTTTCTATGTTGGGAGGCTCATTTCAAGTTTTACCTCGATGAAATGCGTCAAAGCTATATTGGTAACATTCAGGGATGGGCAAAATTTTATTTTTGAGTGACGAGTGACGAAAAAAATAAAAATTAAAAATTATTCATTAATTTAAAAATTTTGAGTGATGAGTGAGCGAGCGGTTATTTTTATTCATAAAAATCAAAGAGATAAATAATAAGTTATTTTTATTTCAAGAGATTCTTGAATAACGATAAAACTTCATTTTTAATCAGTAATTTACAAACGAAAAATTTGTCCATCGAGACCCCGGCAAATTATACCCATATGCGCAATACATTTGGCGTCACCTCGGGACCATTTTATGGATCGTTTCGAGACTGATTCGGGACCATTTTCGGGATCATTTCGGTGTCATATCATACGATGTCATATCTTATGATGTGATATCACAGAGATCATATGATATGACATCATCTGATATGGCATCATATGATATGACATCATCTGATATGACATCATATGATATGACATCTTATGATATGACATCATATGATATGACATCATATGATATGACATCATATGATATGACATCATATGATATGACATCATATGATATGACATCATATGATATGACATCGTATGATATGACACCGAAATGATCCCGAAAATGGTCCCGAATCAGTCTCGAAACGATCCATAAAATGGTCCCGAGGTGACGCCAAATGTATTGCGCATATGGGTATAATTTGCCGGGGTCTCGATGGACAAATTTTTCATTTGTAAAAAACTGATTAAAAATGAAGTTTTATCGTTATTCAAGAATGGCTTGAAATAAAAATAACTTATTATTTAGCACTTTGATTTTTATGGTCATCACTCAAAATTTTTAAAATAATGAATAATTTTTTATTTTTTATTTGAATAATTTTGTACTCAAAACGACGAACTTTCCAAATTTGAACTTGATTTATTAGTCTGGTTAAACAGAAATTTGCCAGATCTAAAAAAGTCACAAATTTGTTTCTATATATAGCTCATTTTCTTTAAATATACCAACGGCACTTTATAAGGATTCACGAAAGAACTCTAATTTCGTTTGCATGTTGGAAAATTCAAGAACTCTAATTTCGTTTGCATGTTGGAAAATTCCCGATCGAATAAAAATACACCATAAAATCCCCAGTAAGCCTATTTGTTAGATATGACGTTATATGAGGCGACCATTCAAGTGAAAACGAGTTTCATACTAGTTTTGGTATACAAATTAAATTAGGTCTTGCTTCTTATCCGATTAAAGTACGGAAAAACTCATAATTCCAGGAAAAGTGGCAATTATAAAAGTAATTTTCTGTGATAAAATAGAAAGCTTTAATTCCCAACAACAACACATCTTTGTCTAAAAAGAATCAAAGATGAGGGGCCTAAAGTGCAATGAACTTAGTGAACTGACAACGTGTCAAATTAATATTAAATTCCTATTACATACTGGAAGTGAAGTCTAAGATTCTATTAAAATTAATGAACTGAGATTTAGACGCTACCTCATACCCTTACTATAGTGCGCATTATTGACAAACGTGCCACGTCTCCAGGTAATGACCATTGAAGCAGTCACAACCAACATTAACACAAAATGACAACCATAGCCTTGCAGCGAAACTAAGGGACTAAGGGAAATGCGTTTATTTTAGTATACGTCGTGGATGAGTCTCAATGGAGGATGAGAGTAGTGCTTGTTCTTAACACTTTTTTATGGGGTGAACTGTTCATACCAGTTTCCTTTTTAATTATTTTTTTTTGTAACTTATAATTCCGACTACCTGGCTAATACTGATAAATTGTAAGCCCCACAAAGCATTTTGAAATTGAATTACGCGCTAAAGGAGATTAACTGCGGCCTCAGATCTTCGAATGACTTCCAAACTAATAGTAATGAGCTTAAGCTTACGGTATGATGGTCCATTGTATTGGTATGCAAAGTATGTTCAGGTATGCTGCTAGTTTAACACACACCACAAACCACCCACATGCACTACAACGAAAACAAGTGCGACAAAAGGACCAAAATTAATTATGTACGAGACGCGAAAATTGTTATTTATGAAGCTATGTGGTGTGCGGTGTAACGAGACTTTCAGTGTCTTTGTGTATCTGGGATAACAAATTGTGCGAAGAAATGCGGAAAATTTGCATTACGAACTAAAGTAGCACCGAATATTCGGAAGGGAAATAAAATAAAGCAAATTAAAATAAAATAAAATAAAATAAAATAAAATAAAATAAAATAAAATAAAATAAAATAAAATAAAATAAAATAAAATAAAATAAAATAAAATAAAATAAAATAAAATAAAATAAAATAAAATAAAATAAAATAAAATAAAATAAAATAAAATAAAATAAAATAAAATAAAATAAAATAAAATAAAATAAAATAAAATAAAATAAAATAAAATAAAATAAAATAAAATAAAATAAAATAAAATAAAATAAAATAAAATAAAATAAAATAAAATAAAATAAAGTTAAATAAAATAAAATAAAATAAAATAAAGTAAAATAAAATAAAATAAAATAAAATAAAATAAAATAAAATAAAATAAAATAAAATAAAATAAAATAAAATAAAATAAAATAAAATAAAATAAAATAAAATAAAATAAAATAAAATAAAATAAAATAAAATAAAATAAAATAAAATAAAATAAAATAAAATAAAATAAAATAAAATAAAATAAAATAAAATAAAATAAAATAAAATAAAATAAAATAAAATAAAATAAAATAAAATAAAATAAAATAAAATAAAATAAAATAAAATAAAATAAAATAAAATAAAATAAAATAAAATAAAATAAAATAAAATAAAATAAAACTAAATAAAATAAAATTAAAAAAAATGAAATAAAATAAAATAAAATAAAATAAAATAAAATAAACTAAAATAAAACGAAATAAAATAAAATAAAATAAAATAAAATAAAATAAAATAAAATAAAATAAAATAAAATAAAATCAAATAAAATAAAATAAAATAAAATAAAATAAAATAAAATAAAATAAAATAAAATAAAATAAAATAAAATAAAATAAAATAAAATAAAATAAAATAAAATAAAATAAAATAAAATAAAATAAAATAAAATAAAATAAAATAAAATAAAATAAAATAAAATAAAATAAAATAAAATAAAACAAAATAAAATAAAATAAAATAAAAAAAATAAAATAAAAGAAAATAAAAGAAAATAAAAGAAAATAAATTAAAAAAATTAAAAAAATAAAAAATATAATAAAACAAAATAAAATTAAAAAATATAAAAAAATAAAAAAAATTTAAAAAAAAAATAAATAAAAAAATAAAAAATTAAGTAAAATAAAATAAATTTAAATTAAATTAAAAAGAAAATTAAAATAATATAAAATAAAGTAAAAAGAAAATAAAATAAAATAAAACAATATTAAATTAAATTAAAATAAATAAAATGAAGTAAAATAAAATAAAGTAATATTAAATGAAAAAATTTATAGCAAAATTAATAAAAAAAATTAAAAAAGATAAATTGAAATAAACTAAATTAAATTCAACAAAATAAAAAAAGTAAAATTAAAAACAATTTAATAAAAAAATAAAATAAAAAAAAAAATAAAACAAAACAATTAAATAAAATAAAATGAAATACATAACAATATAAAATATAAAATAAATTATAAAAAAATATAAAAAAGATAAAATAAAAAAAATTTTATTTAAAAAAAAAATAAAGTTAAATACAATAAATAAATTCAAACGTTCTTCATCGCTATTTCGCTGTTTCATAAATGGCGTTTTGCTTAGATGCAGTTGCCTTCGGTAGAACTCTATTGCAGCTGTCTTTTTATGCATATTTGAATATGCGTTTGCTTGTGCTTGTATCAAAGGCGGTTTGCAATAAATTTTGCAACCAACACGTTCACCTAAAATGTATGGATTTAATTAGATTTTGTTAGAGACAGTTATTGTATATGCATTGAAATGTAGCTGAATATAATAGATATATTCTTTTGTTAGCAGAGTTTCAAAATACCAACATTTTTTTTTTGTTTTTTTTTTGTATTGTAAGAAAACGAAAAATATAGTAGTAGTCAAGGTGAATTCATTACAGGTGGCATCCTCCCACCATATGGTTTCTTCTTCTTCCCTGAAAATCAAATCGTAGCTGTCAAATTGCTTATGTTGTTGCTTTGTCTGACATTTACAGCCACAAGGAGTGTGTGCGTGCGTGTAGATCTGAATTCGCTCGAACACACCTGTATGAATTCGCCTTGGTAGTAGTCAATAATTGAATAAATAAAAAATGCTTCCACCAAAAAAATTGTGTTCATACAAAAAACAGCGAAACATTTTTATATGCGATTTTTTCTTCATCGGGAATTATTATCTATTCGAAATAAATTAGTGTTCAAACTTCTTTTGAAGGTGTCGTCATTTTAGCTACTTTGCAGTATTTTACTAAATAATATTTTTGCAACTTGGTGAAGAAAGAAATCCTCTTTCGTGTGTGTGCAAGTGTGCCCCTGCTAGAAATAATTTTGCTGAATAAGGTACAAGTGTGCAAGCATGTGTATAGTTAGATAATGCAAGAGACAAACACCGAAATTTCAACAAACTAGAGCTTCACGTAAGCACACCGCCCCTTAAATTTTGTTTGACAAAAAAAGAGTTTACTCCGCAATTCTATACCGCTTCTCTGGCACATATTTGTTTTCCTTTGTCTTTTCTGTCGATGCTGCGAAATCATGCGGGTATGTAGGTGGCACGTGCTGCTGGCGTGTTTTTGGAATTCAAATCGTCTCGAGTCACAGCTGGCATTGTCTATGCTCCTCAACACTCAAGGAGAGCAATAGTGGAATTATAACACGTAGAAATGCGTTTCCTTTTTATTTTCACCAATACGTATTGTGGGTATTTCAAAGATTTAAATTAAATCCATATTAATCCATATTTTCTTTAAACGATTTGTTCATGCTAATAAAGGTCTTGTGCACAGTATAATTGAAAGTCATGATTTTGTTATTGTAATATCTTCATCTCAACCACAAAGCGAAAAATATGCGAATATGCTGACAAATGCTGAGGTCATATTCGCATCATTCTATTAAATAATATATTCTTTTTCAATGGAATGTGTCACAGCAAGCAGACGCGAGGAAGAAAGTCAAGGTGATTGATTGCAATCACATTTGC
The DNA here is from genome assembly GCA_964058755.1 of Campiglossa producta. NCBI lineage: Eukaryota > Metazoa > Arthropoda > Insecta > Diptera > Tephritidae > Campiglossa > Campiglossa producta. Next base: position 27,944,806 of record CAXKVI010000001.1, on the reverse strand, counting down.
TGGTAAAGGAAATTATTCAAACCAAAATAAACGCTGTTGATATGCCTCATTTTATTTAATTTTTATACCTTTCATGAACATGAAATGGTATTATAACTTTGGTCCGATGTTTGTAAATATGAGAAGAAGAAGAGATAGACCCATCAATAAGTATACCGAAACGATCAGGATGACGAGATGAGTTGATTTAGCCATGTCTGTCTGTCTGTCTGTCTGTTTGAACGCAAACTAGTCCCTCAGTTTTTGAGATATTTGGCTGAAATTTGGTATGCGGCCACCATTTTCCAATATAGGAATCATTTGTCGGAACCAGCAAGATCGGACCAATATAACATATAACTCCCATACAACCGATTATTCCGATAAACGGATTTTGGGCTATAACTCCTGTAATTAAACACGAAGGAACGTGAAATTTTATAAGTGTTGCTATTTTTATATGTGAAATATCGATGCTGAAAATCATAGAGATGGGATAAATATTTCACATAGCTCCCATACAATCGATTATTCCGATAAACGGATTTTGGGCTATAACTCCTGTAATTAAACACGTAGGAACGTGAAATTTTGGACGTATTGCTATTTTTAAATGTGAAATATCGATGTTGAAAATCATCGAGATTGGATAAATATTTCACATAGCCCCCATACAATCGATTGTTCCGATAAACGGATTTTGGTAGATAACTCCTGTAATTATATAGGTAGGAACGTGAAATTTTGGAAGTATCGCTATTTTTATATGCGAAATATCGATGTTGAAAATCATTGAGACGGCATAAATATTTCAAATAGCTCCCATACAATCGATTATTCCGATAAGCGGATTTTGGGCTATAACTCCTGTAATTAAACACATAGGAACGCGAAATTTTGGAAGCATCGCTATTTTTATATTTAAAATATCGATGTTGAAAATCATTGAAATATTTCACATAGCCCCCATACAATCGATTGTTCCGATAAACGGATTTTGGTAGATAACTCCTGTAATTATATCGGTAGGAACGTGAAATTTCGTAAATGTTGCTATTTTAGAATGCGGAATGTCGATGTTAAAAATCAATGAGATTGGACCAATATAACACATCGTCCCCATATAATCGATAGCTCCGATAATTTCGGTATGAGCTAAAGTTAAATTCACAGGCTGTACTGGGGATCAAACAGTGAAAATCGTGACGCTTATTCATGAAAGGTATTTAGCCTTCGGCACAGCCGAAGACAGCTTTCCTTACTTGTTTTCTTTAATTTTACTTTTAATAAATTTTAAATTATTTTCTTTTGTTTTATTTTAATTAGTTTTTTTTTTACTTAATTTTTTCATTTTATTGTATTTTCTTATTTGGTTTTCACTATTCTATTTTATTTTAGTTTAAGTCATTTTTTATTTATTTTATTTGATTTTCTTTTCTTTTATTATTTTTTTTATTTTATTTTATTTTTATTTTATCTTCTTTGGATTTTTTTATTTTACTTTGTTTTATTTTATTTTATTTTATTTTATTTTATTTTATTTTATTTTATTTTATTTTATTTTATTTTATTTTATTTTATTTTATTTTATTTTATTTTATTTTATTTTATTTTATTTTATTTTATTTTATTTTATTTTATTTTATTTTATTTTATTTTATTTTATTTTATTTTATTTTATTTTATTTTATTTTATTTTATTTTATTTTATTTTATTTTATTTTATTTTATTTTATTTTATTTTATTTTATTTTATTTTATTTTATTTTATTTTATTTTATTTTATTTTATTTTATTTTATTTTATTTTATTTTATTTTATTTTATTTTATTTTATTTTATTTTATTTTATTTTATTTTATTTTATTTTATTTTATTTTATTTTATTTTATTTTATTTTATTTTATTTTATTTTATTTTATTTTATTTTATTTTATTTTATTTTATTTTATTTTATTTTACGTGACGCTTATTCATGAAAGGTATTTAGCCTTCGGCACAGCCGAAGACAGCTTTCCTTACTTGTTTTCTTTAATTTTACTTTTAATAAATTTTAAATTATTTTCTTTTGTTTTATTTTAATTAGTTTTTTTTTACTTAATTTTTTCATTTTATTGTATTTTCTTATTTGGTTTTCACTATTCTATTTTATTTTAGTTTAAGTCATTTTTTATTTATTTTATTTGATTTTCTTTTCTTTTATTATTTTTTTTATTTTATTTTATTTTTATTTTATCTTCTTTGGATTTTTTTATTTTACTTTGTTTTATTTTATTTTATTTTATTTTATTTTATTTTATTTTATTTTATTTTATTTTATTTTATTTTATTTTATTTTATTTTATTTTATTTTATTTTATTTTATTTTATTTTATTTTATTTTATTTTATTTTATTTTATTTTATTTTATTTTATTTTATTTTATTTTATTTTATTTTATTTTATTTTATTTTATTTTATTTTATTTTATTTTATTTTATTTTATTTTATTTTATTTTATTTTATTTTATTTTATTTTATTTTATTTTATTTTATTTTATTTTATTTTATTTTATTTTATTTTATTTTATTTTATTTTATTTTATTTTATTTTATTTTATTTTATTTTATTTTATTTTATTTTATTTTATTTTATTTTATTTTATTTTATTTTATTTTATTTTATTTTATTTTATTTTATTTTATTTTATTTTATTTTATTTTATTTTATTTTATTTTATTTTTTTATTTTATTTTATTTTTTTATTTTAAATAATTTACTAATTCTTTTCATGCAATTAAACGGATTTTCAAAGTTTTACCCAGCTGCACTAAAACATAAATTTTATGAATTTTCAAAAAAAAAAACTTTCAATGAAAACTACTTGCGATTTAAGCCATATGAAAAACAAAGTTTGCATGTACAAACAAACAATACAATTGCGTAAAATTGTACTTATGTACATAGACATACCTAACTGCAAGTTTTCGCCTCTTCAAAATATCTTTGAGCTTTAGAAAGTTGTATAAACGGCCAACGCTTGAAAGTTATCTGTGAGCGCTGCATCTCATTGCCGTATCAAGCCAAAAACTATTTACAACTTGAAGTTTGGTTAAATGTTTGCTCTTTTTACAAATACAACCTAAATATATTAACAATTCGTACAAGTATTGCTACTTTTCCTGCTTTTAATTTTTACTCATAAATATTCAAGTTTGTTGCTACATATAAAGTTGCATATTTAGCAGTGCGATAAGTAAAGATAAGTTTAAGTCTTTGTACTTAGGTTTCCTGCTTTAGCTTTTGCATAAGAGACTAACTACCCTGTAGGTCGAAAATTCTGTTTCAGAACTAGGTATACATTCAAATAGTAGATAGCTTGATAGTATCTAGATCTTAACTAGTTCAAGAGCCGATAGGTTGTACAGAGCTTGATAAAAACTACTCTATATGCGCTGCTTTTTTTTATAAAACACTGCCTTCATATCTCAAATTTTCTCTATTCATTTATTTCTTCACTTATATAATAAAGCAGAATTCCTACAGGGTAGCACTCATTCATGAATGTATTTACTTAAGACTGTGCATTTATTTACTTTCATGCGCTTGTTGGGCGCCTTCGTTCCCATGTGTTCGAAATGGTTACCATACAGAAGAGCAATTCCTTCCACAATTTACACGTACGACGCATTAACTGATATGGACTTATTTTTGGAATTTGTGAACATTTAGCTTGTTGATAGTTTACTTCTCAGGGATACTTAATGTTTGAGGTACGCAGATAGAACAGAAATAGAAAGCTCTTACAGTTTGTTTACCACAATTTTAAAACTTTAAGAAAGAGCTGGTTACCAAATTTCATATTTGCCACTTTTGTCATTTCGGAGGTCAAATGCAAATCGATAGCTGGTTCTGAAAAGGCAACGGCGATTTTTTTAATTTATTTTAATTTTATTTTATTTTATTTTATTTTATTTTATTTTATTTTATTTTATTTTATTTTATTTTATTTTATTTTATTTTATTTTATTTTATTTTATTTTATTTTATTTTATTTTATTTTATTTTATTTTATTTTATTTTATTTTATTTTATTTTATTTTATTTTATTTTATTTTATTTTATTTTATTTTATTTTATTTTATTTTATTTTATATTATTTTATTTTATTTTATTTTATTTTATTTTATTTTATTTTATTTTATTTTATTTTATTTTATTTTATTTTATTTTATTTTATTTTATTTTATTTTATTTTATTTTATTTTATTTTATTTTATTTTATTTTATTTTATTTTATTTTATTTTATTTTATTTTATTTTATTTTATTTTATTTTATTTTATTTTATTTTATTTTATTTTATTTTATTTTATTTTATTTTATTTTATTTTATTTTATTTTATTTTATTTTATTTTATTTTATTTTATTTTATTTTATTTTATTTTATTTTATTTTATTTTATTTTATTTTATTTTATTTTATTTTATTTTATTTTATTTTATTTTATTTTATTTTATTTTATTTTATTTTATTTTATTTTATTTTATTTTATTTTATTTTATTTTATTTTATTTTATTTTATTTTATTTTATTTTATTTTATTTTATTTTATTTTATTTTATTTTATTTTATTTTATTTTATTTTATTTTATTTTATTTTATTTTATTTTATTTTATTTTATTTTATTTTATTTTATTTTATTTTATTTTATTTTATTTTATTTTATTTTATTTTATTTTATTTTATTTTATTTTATTTTATTTTATTTTATTTTATTTTATTTTATTTTATTTTATTTTATTTTATTTTATTTTATTTTATTTTATTTTATTTTATTTTATTTTATTTTATTTTATTTTATTTTATTTTATTTTATTTTATTTTATTTTATTTTATTTTATTTTATTTTATTTTATTTTATTTTATTTTATTTTATTTTATTTTATTTTATTTTATTTTATTTTATTTTATTTTATTTTATTTTATTTTATTTTATTTTATTTTATTTTATTTTATTTTATTTTATTTTATTTTATTTTATTTTATTTTATTTTATTTTATTTTATTTTATTTTATTTTATTTTATTTTATTTTATTTTATTTTATTTTATTTTATTTTATTTTATTTTATTTTATTTTATTTTATTTTATTTTATTTTATTTTATTTTATTTTATTTTATTTTATTTTATTTTATTTTATTTTATTTTATTTTATTTTATTTTATTTTATTTTATTTTATTTTATTTTATTTTATTTTATTTTATTTTATTTTATTTTATTTTATTTTATTTTATTTTATTTTATTTTATTTTATTTTATTTTATTTTATTTTTTTCATTTATATACTACAATTGATTTGCCTTATTCTCCATTGTATGTCAAAATGTTACTCATACGCCATGTCGTACACCTGCATCATGTATCGCCCATCGTTCAGTAATGGTTTAGTTTGCTGTATAGTTTCACAATAGTCTTTGAGCAGCTGCCATTTAGCACCACTTGCAATTGAATTAATGCTTATTCTGCAGCATGCTGTCTAGCCGTGCAGCAGTAGTATCGACTCTACTAAATATGCCGACAGTAACGACCACTCCACTGTTAAAGCTTAAATTAATGCAACTCAACTGCAACGGTGCAAGGTGGAACTTAATGGAAATAGGTTTTTGAATTGTCAATAGGGTCATTCCATATCAAATGGTGAACTGGTTAGAATGGACTCTTTCCGATTTGTATGCATTTTATTTTTTTTTTATGTTTTATCTCAAAACAAAATCTTGCAGAAAAAAAGTTTAATTTAAATCGGAAGAGTTTGATTTTTAACTATCTGACGATTTGACATGGAAAGACTCATCTATATATTTTCCGCCTTAACCAGTTTATACCGTAATATTTGTGGTTGCCAGCAAAATGCGTGCTTTATGTAAAAAAAAAACATTAACAATTTTAGTTTTTTCCTTTTTCCTTAGAAGCTTCTTCTACACTTTCAGAGGAATCATCGCAATCGTCGGCTGTAATAAATAGCCTTACAAATTTCACTCATTTTTCATTCATGCTGCTCTAAGCGTGCCATATTATATTATACATCTAATGCAATCCATTATTTTCTTTGACAAATGTTTGCTAAAAAATTCGCAGAAAAAGTAAGCGCAAGATTATTAAAAATTTAAATGTTTTACCCTTGCAAAACATTTAGATTAGTTTTTCATTAGAATTATTCAAAAGTAACTAACTGTGTAAATTAGTTAATGCTCTCTTTCAATTATGTGCCAATTAAGTTAAAACCATTTACATATATCGCTTGAAGATAAAAGCACGAGTACGAGTACAAGGAACTCATTTACCAGAAGACATGCTGCTTGAGTGGCCTACTGCTACAAAAAAAAAACTGTTTACTCAATTATTTGTGTGTTGTTAAAAGCCTTTTTCATATACAATTAGCTATCAATTAAAGTAATCAATGGACTTAGTGTGGGAGGAGAATTATTATTTACTTTAATATCTTTGAAGTCTATATGCAGTCAACTTTTTAAATGATGTTTTCAGGAATATATTAAAAATTTAAGAATGCTTTTTGAGTTTAATGAATACTTTCGAAGAGTTTTCAAGGCAAATAACACAGTGCAAAAAAAAAAAAAAAATTGAATACACTTTTAAAGCGATCTAGTAGAGATTGTTCATCTGGTCGAGTTATACACGAAATATCCTTCAAAAGATTTGTAACACCACCAAAATCTGGGTTTAAGGCCAAAAATACGTTTTTTCAGTTGAAAAAAAAAAAAAAAAAAAAAAAAAAAAAAAAAAAAAAATCATTAAAAATACAATTTTCAACCGATTTTGAAATTCTGAAAGGTTTTGGGTAGAGACTTGTTGACACTTTCGAAATATATATAGTGTTTTGTTCATTTGAAAAGGGTATGACATGTTTTTCACGCGAGAAGTTGAATTTTTTGAAAACTGTTTTCGGTTTTTTCGGTTTCGACGTAAATTTTAAGCCACTAATTGACAATGAATGAACCTTATTGGGCATGCGTCACCGAGAGGGCATGCGTCTTGTATTGCCGGTTCTACGAGAACGGTACCAGTACTTGTGCTGTACCCATCGTGCCGAAACGACCCGGGCCGTTTTCTTAATTATACCAATTTTATTTTTTTGGAAAGGACTTCAAGTTTTCAAGATATGCAGCATAATCCAAAATCAAATTTTTTGGACTCAAGCGCCCTACAGGGTTACTATGTGTAAGCAAATCGTGTTTTAGGTATAAAAATAAGATACTTTGCGGAAGGAAGCATACCTCTTAAACCAACTCTGCTGTCCCGACTTTGTACTTTTGACTTTGAGCGCCAAAGTTTGAAAAATCCTAAGTTCACCCATTTAGAGTGCCGCAATCGTGTTAAAATATTTCACCGACCAGCACTAGTTTTGTAAAGCCGATCCACCCATGCCAGTGGCACACCCCCTAAGACCCCACCTGTGGGGTTCCTCATACAAAAATTTCAAAAAAATCACCATTTTTGGCACTTTACGTGAAAAAATCAATGGTGTGGTTAGTTCGTAAAATTCCACACACTTTTTTTCAAATGAATAAAACACCATATATATATTTCGAAAGTGTCAACAATTCTCTACCCAAAATTTTTGAGAATTTTGAATTCGGTTAAAAATTGAGTTTTTAATGAATTTTTTTACCAAGAAACTGGAAAACCGGTTTTTTGACCTTAACACCAGATTTTGGGGGTGTTACAAATCTTTTAAAGGGCGTTTCGGGTATAATTCGACCAGATGAACAATCTCTACTAGGTCGCTACAAAAGTGTAAAATGGCTGTAGCACTGTGTAATTTAATTGCGTAGATGCCTGACTTTGTCAAATTTTGTAAAGCATTTTAAAAAATATTTATTTTTAAACAGCACGTATCACTTAGTATGAATATATTGCAAACAGGTTTAAAAGTTTGTAGAGTTTACATTTACAGCACTGCCACGGCGTATACGTAATCAAAAGTACATATTTTAGTTAAGCGGTTTCAGGTAGCACTTTTATAATTATTAATGGAAAATTGATTGCGATTTGGTTTAACTTTTCAAACATGTGGCCTTAAACATGCATTTAAAACCTGCTTATATTCTTGCTTCGTGTTTGATAAATAACAAATACATACTTTGAAATGCAAACTTTTGAAATTTTTTTTCCACTTCCTCAGGTTTAAATTAAAATCTACAAACCGAAAGACAAACATCTGTACTAATAATGTGATGTTCTTTTCGTTAGCACACGCACTTTTATTTTCACACAATTAAGTTTCGCTTAGTCGATTTTGTTAGGATTTTTCCTTATACATTTTCTGCTTTTGATGTATCCCACACTTGAACATGCTCTAATTTTTTTTTTTTCACAAGAATGTTGGTTAAAAAAACAAAATAAATTTAACTTTTCAAGGAATCAACCACTTACTCAAACCGTTTTTACTTACAAAAACCAATAAATCGCTTCAAAGAACAGGCATGGCGTATACGCAATTATTTGGCGAACATACAAACTGGATATTTTTTACACATTCTTACTACATATGATAATTTATACATACATGCATATGTACGAGATATGCTGCAGCAGAATTTACTAGTATTGGCATTTAAAAAAAATAGTTAAATAGAAGCTCGTCTTTCTCTTCTTTGAAAGGTGAATATGCGCAGTTTCCTTTTATCATTTAGTAGATAAATGCCTTATAAGTGTTAACAAAAATTTACCATAAGCTTTATTTGGTTGGATTCCATGGTTACGCTTCTTACGTAGACCACGCAAAATCCGATTACCTAGAAAATGTAAAGTGAGTTCGAAGATTTCAACCAAAACTGAGGACAATTTAACCGAACTTTTCTTTCTTGTATAACTAAATGTTACTCATACGCCGTGTACGACCTATAAAAAGTGCTCTATAATTGCAGAGTTTCAAGTTGCACTCAGTTATTATTGCCAGATAACAAATTGTAACGCAACCTACTAAACTACCTTTGAAATTCCAATCTCCTTTTCTAGTGAATACGTTTTTTTTCATATTCTTGTAAAGGATCCTGTTGTCCTTATAAAAATGCAAAGGTGGAGATTTGGAGATTTGTTGTTGATGTGGTTCATAAGAGTTTACAAAAATTTACAATAAGCTTCATTTCATTGGATTTTTATTTAATCTTACACTCCTTAAAAGGTCAGTAGCCCACGCAAAAGCCTATGACTGCAAAAAGGCAAGTGCCTGGATGGCTACTTTAACGGTTACTACTAACAGCCACTTAAGGTATGACTTTGATGATAAAGCCACTTAATTTAATGCCGTTATTTGTAGAAAATGTAGGCATGTTTTCAGATCTGCCTCCACTTGGTCTTGCCATCGAAATGGTGGTATCCCTCTTCCTCTACTTCCACCGGCGGATTCTGATAAGGATACCTTCGTTCATCCGCACCACGTGTCTTAGCCAGCGAAGCCGCTGTAGTTTAATTTGCTGAACTATGTCGACGTCTGCGTAAAGCTCATACAGCTCATCATAATATCTGCTTCGGTAAGTGTGGTCGCCAACTTTAAGGGGTCCATAAATCTTTCGTAGAATTTTTCTCTCGAATACTCCCAAAGCCGCTTCATTAGATGCTGTCAGTATCCATGCCTCTGCACCATATATGTAGCAGGACGGGTACGATAAGTGACTTATAGTGTGTTGTTTTTATTCGTTGAGAGAGGACTTTACTTTTCAATTGCCTAGGCAGCCCAAAGTAGCATGTAGTATGTTCCAGCGCGGTTAAGTTCTGTAGCCAGTATTATTTTCTTCAACATCAAATTAAAGAACTGGCACGTTAGGTGTCGCCCTGCCTGAAACCTCGTTTAGTCTCGAACGGCTCGGAGAGGTCCTTCCCGATTCTGACCGAGCTGGTGGTTTTGCTCAGCGTTATTGTTGTTGTTGTTGTTTTTGTTAACATCGAAAAACACTCCCCGAAGGTTTTGGGGAGTGATGCCGAAATTGACAGTCCTTGGCCGGATATTAACCCGGTAAGCTGCGGTACTCCCTTGCGGTACGACTGTCGTGGTATCGATTTGGTATGACCAGTGGAACCTTCTAAGTCATGTCGTCCCTCCATCCGTGAGTAAGGAGAAGATGGGTAATGAGAGGCATCATATCCGTAGATCAACCATCGAGTTAGCACGTCATTACCTATGTGCATATTAGTCGCCTCTTACGACCGGTATGCCTACATCGGGCATATTCTATAAGTATAAGTTTTGCGGGGAAACCAAGATCAGACATAGTGGCATATAGGCAACTCCTTTTCGCGCTGTCGAAGGCGGCTTTGACCTATTGTAAAAATCTGGCCGGTGGTGGACTTACCAGGTCTGAAGCCACACAGATAATGTCCAATCAGTCGGGTTACGTTAGGCTTCAGTCTTTCGCGCAATACGCTTGAATGGACTTTCTATGCGATACTAAAAAGGCTGATTCCATGATAATTGGCGCAGTTTGCGGGATAGCCCTTCTTGTGAATTGGGCAGAGAACACTAACAGAGATTCCAATCTTCAGGCATGCATTCAGCCGACCATATTCGGCACAAGAGCTGGTGCATGCATCTTACTAGCTCCTCAACCACAAATTGGAAGTCAAGTGAGTCGATTCGACCTATGTGACGATTTAACATGGAAAGCCCCATGCCCTTTTTTTCTTGTCGTCCTAGCTGATACGATATTTTTTTTACTATTTTTTAGGCAGAATTTTTTTATGTGATAAAAGGAAACCCCATATGTAGGCCAAGCTTCCCGCTCCCCTAGCTCCGTTAAAGTGGCGGTAACGAAGTAGCTATCTAGATATCTCCTACACCAGCTCTATAGAGAGCTCATTCTATTGCGCCATAGTCAACAAAACTCTAGAATTATATGCATTTTAAAACATAAATAAATATTTACATGGAATGCGAATAAAACAATTCAAGCAAGCGGAAATATACTAAAGAAACAAAGCGAAAGTCTCTTAACATGCGATAAATTGCGCATTTTTGTGAAGTTCTAAAATAGACCCACAAGCAAAAGAACAAGTGGCGATATCTATTTTTAAGCTATTGTATAGATTTTATCGCGGGCTTAGCATCTAAATAAAAAAAAAAAAAACCAAAAAAAAGTTAAAGTTAAAGTTAAAGTTAAAGTTAAAGTTAAAGTTAAAGTTAAAGTTAAAGTTAAAGTTAAAGTTAAAGTTAAAGTTAAAGTTAAAGTTAAAGTTAAAGTTAAAGTTAAAGTTAAAGTTAAAGTTAAAGTTAAAGTTAAAGTTAAAGTTAAAGTTAAAGTTAAAGTTAAAGTTAAAGTTAAAGTTAAAGTTAAAGTTAAAGTTAAAGTTAAAGTTAAAGTTAAAGTTAAAGTTAAAGTTAAAGTTAAAGTTAAAGTTAAAGTTAAAGTTAAAGTTAAAGTTAAAGTTAAAGTTAAAGTTAAAGTTAAAGTTAAAGTTAAAGTTAAAGTTAAAGTTAAAGTTAAAGTTAAAGTTAAAGTTAAAGTTAAAGTTAAAGTTAAAGTTAAAGTTAAAGTTAAAGTTAAAGTTAAAGTTAAAGTTAAAGTTAAAGTTAAAGTTAAAGTTAAAGTTAAAGTTAAAGTTAAAGTTAAAGTTAAAGTTAAAGTTAAAGTTAAAGTTAAAGTTAAAGTTAAAGTTAAAGTTAAAGTTAAAGTTAAAGTTAAAGTTAAAGTTAAAGTTAAAGTTAAAGTTAAAGTTAAAGTTAAAGTTAAAGTTAAAGTTAAAGTTAAAGTTAAAGTTAAAGTTAAAGTTAAAGTTAAAGTTAAAGTTAAAGTTAAAGTTAAAGTTAAAGTTAAAGTTAAAGTTAAAGTTAAAGTTAAAGTTAAAGTTAAAGTTAAAGTTAAAGTTAAAGTTAAAGTTAAAGTTAAAGTGAAGTGTGTAGGCTATGGGGTGTAGGCTGTAGTGTGTAGGTTGTAGGGTGTAGGTTGTAGGCTGTAGGGTTCAAATGACTCATGGTTGAGACATAAATTATTCATAGATGAGTCATTTTTGAGTCAATTAAGACCCATCCATAAGAGTAATTTTTGACTCATTTATAAGTAATTTTTATGAGCCATTTACGACTCGTCTACGAGTCATTTATGACTCGTCATATACTAATGTTCTATATATGATGAATTTCACATCAAACCCAAGATGCATTGAAATCGACCTCCTCAGAATTTGATGAAATTTTGCATAGAGGTACATCTTACCTACCCAAAATCAACCTCATTTTTAGAAATTGCATTTTCGAACAATTGTGCTCGGCACGCCCCGGTATCGAAATATTCGAAAATATTCGAAAAATAACGATAAAAAGTACTTTTGAATTGTGATTACTACGGAATGGCTTTACCGATTTCAAAGATCTTCATACCATTAGAAAGGTATTGAAATTTGCTTTCAAAAAAATACACTGTAAAAATTTTTTAGTACACTGAAAAAAAATGTTTTCTAAAACAAACAACGCGTAAACTAATCAACCGATTTCAAAAATTTTTTAGAAGGGTATTAAAATCATCTTCTGAAAACATACACTGTAAAAATTCTGTATTGCACTGAAAAACAAATTTTTGAAAAACGCCATTTTAGTTTTCAGATATTTGAAATACATATATCAAATAGACCTTTCTAAAAAAATTCTTATTTTTCAAAATCGCTTGATCTTTGAAGTGTTTTTTCAGTTTCAAATTCTATTTTGGAAAATATTTTTCTTTCAGTGTACTAAAAAATTTTGACAGTGTATTTTTTAAGAAAGCAAATTTCAAATAAATAAAATACCTTTCAAATGGTATGAAGATCTTTGAAATCGGTAAAGCCATTCCGTAGTAATCACAATTCAAAAGTACTTGTTATCGTTATTTTTCGAACATTTTCGAATATTTATAAGCAATATTTTTTTGGCTGTTTAGTTCTTCATTACATTGTTGATAGTAAACAACAGTGAACAAACAACGCAATGAAATATAACAATCGTTATGTGCTACATATTTATATGGTTTTACATAGTGAAAAAAAAAAATAAATTAATAAAGTTGCTGCAATTTAAGAAATTCAATTTCGTTGTTGAGACGAAAATTGCTTTGTTTGTCTTTTGGTGTAAAATAAGATTTTGCTAACTTACGCTTGACAAGTTGGTTGATACACTCAATAGATATATCTGTGTGTGTGTGTGGTTTGCTAAGTACATAAATAATGCAGCTTGTTTGCAAGAGTGCGTGAGTGGGTGACCAGTAATGTCAGCAGTGCTGTGTGCGTTTGATATACGTACTTTATTTACAGAAACACAGCGAAGCGTAGAGATGCGCTATTTGATACGTTTCGATAAGTATTGCTGCTGAAAAGTTTGGTTTGATCAGTTTTTAGCGACAAAATCTTGTCAGTGTTTGAATGTGACTAAATTTTTTTAGATAGTGGATGTTACTGCTCAAATATTCGATGGCCTAGAACTGTTCGAATATTCTATAAAAATTTTAAATGTTAGGCACAACTTTTAAGAACATTTTTGGTACTTTTTTACTTTACTTTACTACTTTTCTACTACTTTTTTGATAACTTCATGCAACTTTTAACTATTATTATTTTAGCTATTTTGATACTTTTTTGATAATTTTTTTATTATCTACTATTCATTTCCATTCAATTCAATTTTATTTCTAAAATATTACCACAGCAAGATTTACAAATATTTTTGCACAACAGAAGAATAAAACTCAGTTCCAAAAATAGTTAAAAGTAGTACTACTACTACTGGTTTGGCACTTTTTAATACTTTTTTTTTACTACTTTTTTCAAAATTATCTCCATTGATTTGTAGTGTTTGCTATAGTGTTGTACTATTTCTTTAATTTTTTTTTTTCAAAACTTGGGCACTACTGTTTTAAATCTTATAAAGAAAATTAAAGTACACTTTTTAGACGTTTGAAAATTTTGTTAGTTTTCAAATAGCCATTGCTAGCTTTCTGTTACTTTTTTTTTACAACTGTTCTGGTACTTTTCGTTACTCCTTTTTTTCAAAACTTGTCTCAATAATAAATAGTATTTTTACTACTTTTTTTGTACTTTCTTTACTACTTTTTTCGTAGTTTGTGTTTTATTTTTTAAATATTTTTAATACTACCACCTTTTTAGCACTTTTTTTTATTCATTATTAACTGGTTTTATCATAATTTTTGCTCCTCACTTCTATTTTGTCAATGTCTTGAATTACTTTTGCTACTTTTTAATTGCTCTTTTCACCATTTTTACTAATTTGTTTAATCTCCTGTCCACTTTTTTCAATTTTTTTTGCTACTTTTTCCCTATATGCATCCCCTTATTTTCTATATTTTTTACTTAAAAATTTTTTTTGATAGTTTTTGCTACTTTTTACAACTGTTGTGTTACTTTATGTTACTAATTTTTCCAAAATTTTTTTCAATAATAAATATTATATTTACTACTTTTTTCTATTTTCTTTACTACTTTTTTCAAAATTTGTGCATTAATTTTAAATCTCTTTACTACTTGACTACCTTTTTTGTGACTACTTTTTTGACTACCTTTTTTTGACTACTTTTTTTGATTACCTTTTTCGACTGCTTTCTCCCTGGTTTTATCACAAGTTTTGCACTCTTTACTTGGTTTTTGTCAACTTCATTGGTAACTTTTTCTACTTTTTAATTACTTTTTCACCATTTCTTGCAAATATTTTACTTATTTTTTCGTTCTGTGTTACGTTTTCGCTACTTTTTGACAACTTTTTTGATTAATTTTTCCCTATTTTTATAACAATTTCTTCCCTCCATACTTTCATTTCGTCAACGTCTTGACGTTTTTCACCATTTTTTATCACTAATTTTTTGTGCTACTTTTTAGTATTTTCTTTGATACTTTTCTGCCAATTTTTAAAAATTTTTTTACGACTGGTTTGCTATTTACTTCTTTTTCTAACATTTTTATTATTTACTTATTATTATTACTATTATTAGTACTTTTGCTACTACTTAACTTTAACTTTAAACTTTCTACACTACCTTTTTGAATACTTTTTTCCTACGTCAAGAAATAGGACAAAAGTACTATTTTTATCAAATTTTTTCTTTAGTTCTATTTTGGCTATTTTTTGACTGCCTTTTGCTACTTTTTTACCACTTTATTCCCCATTTTTTCACCACAAATTTTTTTTTTGCTCTCTTGACTACTTTTTTACAGCTTTTCAAGTTGTCTACTACTTTTTTAATTTTTTTCTATTTTTTGAGAACTTATGTATTTCGCAATTGTCCACTCCCTTTTTACTGAACTTTCTTAAAAAATCCATTTTCTTTACTACTTTTTTTTACTACTTTTTCTTATTAATTTTTTTTAAATTATTTTTTCTGCTTTTTAAGTATTTTTTTACTACTTTTCATAAGTTTATGTTTACTTGTCCTAAAAAAGCAGTACGAAAATGTAAAAAAGTAGTAAGAAAAGTATAATAAAAAGTATGAAAACATCATAGAACTTAGTGTAAATTGAAGATTTAAGTTTGAAAAAGGAGTAAAAAAAGTGCCGAAAAATTAATAAAAAGATATTGGTAAAAGTTACAAAAACTAGTGTCAAAAACCAGTAGACCTAAAATTTCTAAGTAAGAAACAAAAATTTTACCAAAAAGTAGAAAAGTTAACTTTTTGACCGTCCATTCAACACTGTGCAATAAAGCTAGCGCCAAGCTCTTGCTTATTGCAATGTCTCACTTTACTTTTTCTCTTTAAATCACTGAATCAAAAGTATAATGTGCGAGCAAGAAACAACTTTTACAGTTATGTTGGCGAAATGGTAATAATCAGCAAAAAGTGGGAAAAGTACATATTTACAGTTTTTCGATACTTAAGAAGGGCGAAACTATCCAAGCATGAACTGAAGATTTATGAATTTTAGCGCGCTACTGACATCGAGCACCAACGGAAGTACAACAAAAAGCGCTGTGTATGAACTTTGTGCTGACATTGACAAGTCTAATTCAACGCATTGAAATTTTAGAAATATTTAGAAAATAAATTGAATAAGTTTTCGTGTGAAAAGTATGCATGTGAGTACAGTAAAAGCAAAAAAGAAAAATTTCCATTTTCGAGTTATCACAGCATGCTGCGCTTACGTGTTACGTTTAAAGTAGAAATCGTTTTAGCCAACAAATTCCAATTAAGAGTGTTGTCGGGCCAGCGTGCCAAAATTATGCATACATTTATCTCTTATAAGCTCACCTTGCTATCGAAGACTTGTATTTGATTGCTACACGCAAAAAAAAGAAGTGCAAGGTCTACACTTTTTTGGTGTAAAACCAACACTATTTTGGTGTCAATGTTCTTTTGCTACACTAAAATGGGGGTAAGGTGAAAAAGTTTGGTGTAAATCCATAAAAGCTGTTCGTCGCTACCATTCAGAATAAAGCTACAATTTGACGTCGCCAAGCATAAGTACATAATAGCCTAATGGTAGACAGCTCCGTTCAGCAGTTAATAATTGTTAGTTCGACTCGCGGTGAAGGTGTATATAGAATGTGTGGTGTAAATAGTTTTTTTTTTTATATTTTTCATATTTAATTGACTCCTTTTTGGTGCTAAAATAACACTTATTTTAGTTTATATATACAGCAGCACCTTGAAGTGCTGTTTTGACACCAACATTTTTTTTGCGTGTATAAACTATGCATAATAAATATCAAATTTTAATAATCCCCCCTTGTCACAGATAGCAAAAATATGTTTTCTAGACAAAACAAAAAAAAAAAAATATTGCTTTTATAATTTTGTACGCCATTATCAGTTTGGGTAGCTCCATGGCTAGTTTTAATAAATATTCATAATCCATTTATAGTTTTAATGATGAGTTAGATAAGAGTTTATAGCGTGTTTGTGTCTTACTTCGCCGTTTTTGTTTGGCAAATTTGTTAGAAGAAATTCCGGTTTAATTAAAATAAGGCCTAGAGCTAGTAAGAGTTGAGTACGAGTATTCGAGACTTCGATAGCAAATTTTTTTGCTACTGAAATTAAAATGTTAGATACATACAACCCGAATGTTCGATGCGCTTAATTTTTGATTATTCTATAATATTTTTAAATGTAATCCAGGAAAACATTTTTGGTCCCTCTCTCACTTTATTTCACTACCTTTATTTATTTGATACTTTTCTGCTACTTTTCTCAATATTTTTTAACAAGTTTTTCGATACTTTTTTACTACTTTTTTGTAATACTTTTTTACTTCTACTTACTACTTTTTAATACTTTTTTATTACTATTTAAGTACTTTTTTTTTAATTTTTGCTATTAATTTAATAAGGTTTTTTTTAATACTTTTCTCAAATTTTGTGCACTACTTTTTAAATATTTTGACTTTTTCAATACCTTTCTACTACTTTCTGACTACTTTTTGCAACTTGATTCCCGTTTTTAGCATACAATATCTATCTTTACTTACTTTTTAAATGTAATCCAGGCAACACGTTTTACCAATTTTGTTTGGTACTCCTAGTGGCCTTTCAAGTATTAGGTAAGCACTATTTAGGACGGGGTCTTTGTTTTACTTATTTTCGATGACATAGGGGGTGAGGGAGTCTAGATTATTATTACTTTACTTTAATACTTTTCTAGTACTTTATTTTGACACTTTTCCGCTACTTTTCGCATTTTTTTTGTTTTTTTTGCTACTTTTTTGCAATACTTTCTTAATACTTTTTTACTTCTACTTACTACTTTTTAATACTTTTTTTATTACTATTTAAGTACTTTTTTTTTATTTTTGCTATTAATTGAATAACGTTTTTTTAATACTTTTCTCAAATTTTGTGCACTACTTTTTAGATATTTTGACTTTTTCAATACCTTTCTACTACTTTCTGACTACTTTTTGCAACTTGATTCCCGTTTTTATCATACAATATCTCTCTTTACTTACTTTTTAAATGTAATCCAGGCAAAATTTTTTACACATTTTTTTGGTACTCCGTTTTGGCCGTTCAAGTATTAGGTAAGCACTATTTAGGGATGGGGTCTTAGTTTTACTTATTTTCGATGACATAGAGGGGGGGGGGGGGTATAGATTATTATTACTTTACTTTAATACTTTTTTAGTACTTTATTTTGACACTTTTCCGCTACTTTTTTTGTTTGCTACTTTTTTATAATGTTTTCCACTAATTTCTGGTTATATTACTACTTTTTCGTACTTTCTTTATCACTTTTTTTCAGAATTTGTTTACTACTATTTTAATCTCCCGGCTTCTCTCTAAAATTGTTTAACTAGTTTCTTGCCATTCTGCATATTTATCTAATGCCGATTTTTTTTTGCTTGCTTCTGACAAGCGAATGTTATTTTTCTAATATTTGATGAAACTTCTTCTACTTTACTTTTCTACTACTTTTTTGATACTTTTCACAATTTTTTACAACGATACTTTTATACCTTTTTGTCTACTTATAAAAAATACAGGTTTGACTAACTTTTGCCAATCTTTTATACTCTTCTACTACTTTCTTAAAACTTTTCACTATTATTTCACAACCCTACTTTTGCTACTTTTTACTAGTTATAAAAAGTCCATAGTACAGTATTTTTACCACTTTCTAAACTACTTTTTTCCACTACTTTCCGTGTGGACTATTTTTTTAAGGCTTGTTTACATGAATTAGTTTTTACTACAGCTTTGACTACTTTTTTAGCTATTTTTTTACTATATTTTCTCAATTTTTTTCTATTTACTTTATTTTCCTACTTATTTGTCATTCTTTTACCACTCTTTTCTACTAGTTTACAACAGTTTTTCATACTTTTCACAACGGTACATTTGCTTCTTTCTTAGTTTTACTACTTTCTATACTATTTTTTCCAGTACTTTTTTTGTTTGGGCACTCCTTTTTTATAACTCTTGATTACTTGACTTCCCTTTTACTACCGTTTTGACTACTTTTGTGCACTACTTTTTTTGCACTACTTTTTTAAACTTTTGATTACTTCACTTCCCTTTTGCTACCTGTTTTGATACTTTTTTGGTAATTTTTCATTATTTTTGTCACAACTTGTTTTCGTTTCACTACTATTTTGACTACTTCTTGACTACTTTTTTTTTTTTTTTTTTTACTACTTTTTTGCTAATTTTTCACTATTTTTGTCCCACTCTTTACTTACCGAGAAGTTCCAATGACATAGCTAAATGGTGTCAGCGCGTCATTTTAGAACTATTCCTTTTTTCTGGTACATACATTTCTAAATACATAAATCCAATCTTAAAACTTATACTACCTTATGTTCATAACAGATATACATACATAAATATAAATACATGCATATATAGTTTATTATAGTGGACCTCACCGATGTCGTCTTGTTGCGCAAATGCTATTTCGATAATCACATTTTTGATACCATTTATCTACGAGATTGACATTTTAATATAAACCGTATGTCATTTGATTAACTAAGTACTGCTAAATAGTTACATCAGTTATTGTCAGTGGTATAGTTTTATATATAGTCACCCTAGTTTTATTGTTGTGCATTGTGGGGGATGGTAAACACCGCTGCGTAAGTCGAAATGAATATCTGCTGTCAGTGCTTTTCAGGAGTGTAAAAAAAAAACTAACTAGTTCACAGTATTTTGGCACTTTTATTTGCATATAAATATATATCTAAAGATGTTTTATCATATTGTTGTTCCTCGAAATCATAGCACTCTCTTGTTTTTCAGAACAATTTTAACTTGATAGTTCCATGTATTCAATGCTCCTATACTGGTACTATACCACCGAAAAAAAAAAAAAAAAAAAAAAAAAATTGAGTATCTACAAAATAAATTTTAATTTCCATTATTTTGCATCAGTTTTACTTTTTTTTTTTTCTTTCTTTTCTATTTTCCTTTTTCTCTTAATGCCTTTTTTTGCTTCGATTTTTTTCTCGTTTATAAACAGTCACTTTTTTTTATCGATTTGACTGACTACGCTATTAAGCGTAGGTTAGGTAGGCAAATTTTATTATTGCAAAACACATTTGAACAGTGATTTTGAGCTGTTTACTCATGACATAAGCAAGTTTCTAAGAAACCTTCTTACACGAAAATAGTATTCGTAGGTTATTTGTTCACAGTCTTAATTTCCTTAAGCTTTTGTTGATACAAATATTTACATATTTTTTTTTTTTTTTTTTGTAGACTCACTCACTCTATTTTTAAAACGTGTTTTGAATGTTTACTAATAATATGTAAAAACAATTCTATTTTTCAATTTCCAATTTTTTAGATACCTACAATTGGATTGTAATCGTAGGAAATATTCGCTCTAAAAATACATATATGTGAAAATGTGAAAGCTGTAAACAACAAATTTTTCCCCCACAACTGAGTATGTTTCATTTATTTTTGTTTCACTTCAACTTTGTTGCCCAGCAATAATACCATTTTAAAATGTTTTATACAAAGGTTGACATTTTAGAGTAGTTCTTAGAAACGTTACACCTTTTCCTTAATTTAAGTTACGACCAGTCGAATTTGCAAAAACGCCTCCATTTAAAGTGAGCGGTGGGACTTTTAAAAATTGATCAAAAATACATAACAGAATGACTACCAAACTATATCATTTTAGCCATTTACTTTAACCTATTATGTCACTTTAGGTGATTTTCGAAGTTTTCGATAACGAATGTGGGCGTGGTTAGAGGGCGATTGACCAATCGAATATAAAAAAATCATTATATAATGACTAGGGGGATTCACCTATAAAATTATATAATTTTAGCCATTTCCGTTACCGTATTATATCACTTTAGGTGATTTTAGAAATTTTCGATATCGAAAGTGGGCATGGTTGGAGAGCGATTTTATCCAATTTTATCAGGTATACTCCCAACGATACTAGTATGCTTTATGCCAAATTGCGTCATTCTATCGTAATCAGTTTAAAAGTTACGACCAGTCAAAATTTCAAAAATCCCTCCCTTAAAAGTGGGCGGTGCCACGCCCACTATAAAAATGTATGGATAAATCATAATAGAATGACCAGAGGAGCTTCACCTATAAAATTATATCATTTTAGCCATTTCCGTTACCGAATTATGTCAATTTAGGTGATTTTTGAAATTTTCTATATCGAAAAAGGGGGCGTGGTTATCATCCGATTTCGCCCATTTTCAATAGCAAACTAGCTTGGCCAGAAAGTAACCTGTGTACAAAATTTCATGCAAATATCTCAACTTTTACTCAAGTTATCGTGTACACGGACAGACGGATGGACGGACAGACAGACGGACATGCCTTAATGAACTCCTCTTTTCAACCTAACTTTCATGTATGGAACTCTATATCTATCTCGTTTATTTTGTGCCGTTACGTGGTACCGTTATGTGGACAAAATTATAACACTCTTGTGCTAGTAATAGTACGCTGGGTATAATAAGCATGAATGTGTTGCACTCAACAACAGACACCATAGCGTATACGTAACAGTTTTACTACACATTCGTGTTTCTGGCACAACGAAAATTTTAAAAAATTTTGAAATTCCAATTTTTGTTAAGCCAAAAACATGAATGTGCTAAAGATTCATGCTTCTGGTGCAAAGAAAATATTTAAAAATTTATTTTGGAAATTAAAAAAAATTAATTTGCCGTATCTCGAGGAGTTGAAAGAATATTACCGTAAAAACTATAACAGTGGAAAGAGTATAATGCGATATAACTTGCAAAACATCTTTATGTCAAAAACTAAAATTTCAAATTTTGCGAGAGCAATAAACTTTCAAATGCCATGCCGCAATATTTTAATTTTAGCACATTCATGCTTCTCGCAAGCAAATAGCAAAGAGAAGTAGTACTTTGTGTGTCTTAAGCTACTAATATTGAAACTCGAATATGTCTTATTACATGTCATCACACATATTAATGTCCATTATTTTCACTTTAAAAATACGCGAGTTGACATCAATATATCACTTAACACCTTACTTTTACCAGTACTTGTCAACTACACGGTTAAAAATTTTAACCTAAAATTTAAACATTTTTGGACTACATTTGGATTAAAATTCAATCTAGACCAGTTTTCATGAAAATTGGCGAAATAAATCG
This sequence comes from Campiglossa producta, assembly GCA_964058755.1. Classification (NCBI taxonomy): domain Eukaryota; kingdom Metazoa; phylum Arthropoda; class Insecta; order Diptera; family Tephritidae; genus Campiglossa; species Campiglossa producta. The sequence goes on along the minus strand of CAXKVI010000001.1, from coordinate 27,922,756 downwards.
GGTTTCAATTCTAAACCAGAAGATAAAATAAATTTTTTGTCCGTTTGGCGGGAATTCGAACCAAGACTCCCCGCATCATGCCTGTCTGCTCAGCCAATGAGCTGCATCGCATACATAAATGTTGTTGGCAAAATTCAATCTTGAATAAGCTTTCAAAAATTAACTTTAGTTTTCAAACCAAAAAGTCTTAATTTTAAACCGAAAAGTTTAAATTTTCAAACCAAAAAGTTTTGATTTTAAACCGAAAAGTTTTAAGAATAAAATAAAACTAAAAAAATGTGGCAGCTGGCAGGATTCGAAGGAAAACGCTCAGGAGTCATAGTCGTCTGCTCTACCGCTGAGCTATGCCGCACATTAAGTTTTAGTGGACAAAATTCAATTACATTGAAAAAAACCAAAAATAAAAAATTTAGACTGCTTTTTCATTTAGATTTTAATTCAAAACCAAAAGAAATTGAAAATCTTTGTAGGTATTTGGACGGTTCGAAATATTGTACAAAAAAGTTTGAAAAATTGATTAAACCTTATACGGGTTTAAAATTTAGGTTCATTTTTTTTAGACGTGTAGTGTAACCGAAAGTAAGAAAAGCCAGTTAAAATATCCACTTTCAAGTTAAAATTAGGCTCACAAAACTTTTATACATATTTTAAGTATACCAATAAATTTTCTGGCGATTTGATGAATGTCGTGCTCTAACTTTAGTTTTGCTACACTTACAAAAACGTTGTATGAAACCTGTAAATAGCTAGTTACATATATTGTAAATGTATGCGTATTGGAGGCAACTAAATTTAGGCACATAGCATGGAGAGTTCATATAAGACGAGCAGGGCCCGACAGAATTATTTTATCTGTTTTTGCTACATCGCTCACTAGCGTCACCGTGGCTACAGCGTACGTTATTGAGTCGTTGCTTGCAAGTGAGCAACCAAGCATAACATACGACATCCATTGATTGTTCAGTGCGATCATAGCGATATCACAAGATCAGCAACTAGTTCTTAGCACGAGAGGCAAAGCAAAGAGCGTTACAATCTGTGTGAATTTGGCTCTCAGATTATCGGACAATAGTCACACTAGATGCCTGACTAGGCCTGTATAAGTCTAAAATGGAATTTTTAAAATATTTATTACCAGAAGACTCACCAGGAACTGTGCTTCACCTTATTCTTCTCCTTCATACATTTTTTCCCTACTATTTCTCTTTTACCACATTTGCTCTTCACTCCAATCAATATTCATATTCTTCATATACTTCTTTCTTCTTTCTCTCCCTCTTCGCCTCACTTCTGCTCCATTATTAAAGAAGCTTCATTCCAATTATGAAATTACAAATTTAACTAATTGGAGCGAAATTTAATCACTCAAGTTATTGCTTGCGTAAATAATGCACGCACCGGATGAAAAGGAGATTAAATTTTAAATACAATAAAAATTAAACAAATTTTCCATTTTCAGAATTTATTATTTTTCAATGGAATTTTTTATATTGCATAAGCTGAAACAAAAACTTGTATAAAGTTATTTCGGGAGAAATCGAATATCAAACTGTAGATAAAAGAAGAAAATCAAGGAAAAAAATAGAAAGTAAAATAAAATAAAAATATTAAATAGAATAATTAAAAAATTGTCAAATAAAGTCAAAAAAGGTAAAATTAAATGGATAAAAAGAATTAAACAAATTAAAAAAATATATCTATGTATATAAAAAAAATAAAGTAAAATAACAAAAAATTAAGTAAAAAAAAAAATTAAATAAAATGAAATAAAATAAAATAAAATAAAATAAAATAAAATAAAATAAAATAAAATAAAATAAAACAAAACAAAACAAAATAAAATAAAATAAAATAAAATAAAATAAAATAAAATAAAATAAAATAAAATAAAATAAAATAAAATAAAATAAAATAAAATAAAATAAAATAAAATAAAATAAAATAAAATAAAATAAAATAAAATAAAATAAAATAAAATAAAATAAAATAAAATAAAATAAAATAAAATAAAATAAAATAAAATAAAATAAAATAAAATAAAATAAAATAAAATAAAATAAAATAAAATAAAATAAAATAAAATAAAATAAAATAAAATAAAATAAAATAAAATAAAATAAAATAAAATAAAATAAAATAAAATAAAATAAAATAAAATAAAATAAAATAAAATAAAATAAAATAAAATAAAATAAAATAAAATAAAATAAAATAAAATAAAATAAAATAAAATAAAATAAAATAAAATAAAATAAAATAAAATAAAATAAAATAAAATAAAATAAAATAAAATAAAATAAAATAAAATAAAATAAAATAAAATAAAATAAAATAAAATAAAATAAAATAAAATAAAATAAAATAAAATAAAATAAAATAAAATAAAATGAATTAAATTAAAATAAAATAAAAAAAATAAAATAAAATAAAATAAAATAAAATAAAATAAAATAAAATAAAATAAAATAAAAATAAAATAAAATAAAATAAAATAAAATAAAATAAAATAAAATAAAATAAAATAAAATAAAATAAAATAAAATAAAATAAAATAAAATAAAATAAAATAAAATAAAATAAAATAAAATAAAATAAAATAAATAAAATAAAATAAAATAAAAAAATAAAATTAAATGCAATGAAATTAAATAACTTAAAATTTAAGAAAATAAATTGGCTCCATATACAAACTAAAGCGGGCTACCCACCTGCCAAGAAATGCCTCAAGAAAAAAACGAGCATATATTTCTTGTGCCTGGTCAAGAAATTTTGACGTTTACGGCATTTTCCATTTTCTTGCAAATTACTATTATAAAAATGTACAAAATATGTTTAGCGAAGTATATACTTATCTTTGCCGTGAATCTGCACGTTTACCTCAAGAAATATATACGAGCATATTTATTTCTTGAGGTAAACCGGCGTTGCCAACTATCGAAAAGTGCTGTATTTTTTCTTCTGAGCTGAGTATTGGCTCAAGAAAATGTGACGTGTGAAAACCGTTCTTGACCATTTCTTGAGCGTTTTTTATATGGAGTTTGACATTTCTTGGCAGGTGAGTAGCCCGCTTAAAATGGATCGTAGTTAAGCACTCCAAACCAATTACAATGTATTGTAGCAAATATTCCTCAAATTGTAACTCATGAACAGAGTCACCCTAACAAATATTTATATTTATAAAAAAATACAAACAGTAACGAAAGAGATAAACTTGCGTTTTCAAGTAATTCATAAATCTTGTAAAAGTGATTTATTTCAACAATAATAACAACATTGTAGTTTTTTATAGATAGATAAATAGATAGTAGTTGAGTAGTTTAATCGTGCATGCAATCAGATCGATGGCAGTGGTGATGGCTTTTTTTTGTAGTGATTTGTTATGAGCAGAAATCAATGAACACATGTACATATGTACGTATGTATGTTAGTATGTGCCTCGGCATTTATTAAAATTTTAATCCAAAATCAAACAAATATTTACTGATGTAAATTTCTAGATTATTCATACGTATCTTTTTATTATGAATGCTAAGTTCGCTTTAATGTTTGTTTGTGAAGACAGCGAAAATAAACTTATATGCATAAATATGCAATTTGCATAAAGTCCAAAAATTTTTATCCTGAAATATTGCCTAATATATATTTTCATCAATAAATGCAATATTTCTATTTTCAAATAGGTATCCTTACTACTAAAAAATATTGTGCATTTACCCTGTAGGGAAAATCTTTTATAAAGAGTTCACAATTTTGTTTTAGAGCGTTTTTAAATAAATTACAAAACAAAACTTCATATGGGCCACCTTCTTCCCATCATGCCTTACATACTCGTATATGTATGTATGTATGTACTCTCAGCGCACTGTCAATGTAAATGATTTAGGTTTTGTTTGTAAAACTTTATTTTCTATTTACTCGAATGTATTAAATAATTTATGGTCGTAAATTTATCGTTTGTAACAATTCAATTTATTAAATAGAAAATAAAAAATAGTTACATAGTTAATGTATATCCTATGGCCCATATGTTCTGGGGAAAGTATTTTATTGCTTTTAGATGTGACATGAACATGTTTTTAAAACCATCTACTTACTTGCGTTTTATTATCAAAAGGCACCATAACATATGTATTACTAGCACACAAAAGTGAACCCAAAGAAAATGGGAATTATATATACATAGTAGTATAAATCATTTCCACCGCTGTGTGCCTAAAAAATTGGCAAAGAGATATAGCACAGCGGGAAAACTAACGTTAATGGTATTATGCGAGGAAGGCTTTACTATTTTTTAGGTAATTTCGCGATAAGGAGAATAGAATAAAAAAAAAATAGATTACAAAAATTTAATAAAAAAATTAGACTGAAACTGAAATTATTTTATTTTAAGTTTTATTTTATTTTATTTTATTTTATTTTATTTTATTTTATTTTATTTTATTTTATTTTATTTTATTTTATTTTGTTTCGTTTTATTTTATTTTATTTTATTTTATTTTATTTTATTTTATTTTATTTTATTTTATTTTATTTTATTTTATTTTATTTTATTTTATTTTATTTTATTTTATTTTATTTTGTTTTATTTTATTTTATTTTATTTTATTTTATTTTATTTTATTTTATTTTATTTTATTTTATTTTGTTTTATTTTATTTTATTTTATTTTATTTTATTTTATTTTATTTTATTTTATTTTATTTTAAGTTAATTTATTTAATTTAATTTTATTTTATTTTATTTTATTTTATTTTATTTTATTTTATTTTATTTTATTTTATTTTATTTTATTTTATTTTATTTTATTTTTTTTTTTATTTTATTTTATTTTATTTTATTTTATTTTATTTTATTTTATTTTATTTTATTTTATTTTATTTTATTTTATTTTTTTTTTTATTTTATTTTATTTTATTTTATTTTATTTTATTTTATTTTATTTTATTTTATTTTATTTTATTTTATTTTATTTTATTTTATTTTATTTTATTTTATTTTATTTTATTTTATTTTATTTTATTTTATTTTATTTTATTTTATTTTATTTTATTTTATTTTATTTTATTTTATTTTATTTTATTTTTTTTTTATTTTATTTTATTTTATTTTATTTTATTTTATTTTATTTTATTTTATTTTATTTTATTTTATTTTATTTTATTTTATTTTATTTTATTTTATTTTATTTTATTTTATTTTATTTTATTTTATTTTATGTTATTTTATTTTATTTTATTTTATTTTATTTTATTTTATTTTATTTTATTTTATTTTATTTTATTTTATTTTATTTTATTTTATTTTATTTTATTTTATTTTATTTTATTTTATTTTATTTTATTTTATTTTATTTTATTTTATTTTATTTTATTTTATTTTATTTTATTTTATTTATTTTATTTTATTTTATTTTATTTTATTTTATTTTATTTTATTTTATTTTATTTTATTTTATTTTATTTTATTTTATTTTATTTTATTTTATTTTATTTTATTTTATTTTATTTTATTTTATTTTATTTTATTTTATTTTATTTTATTTTATTTTATTTTATTTTATTTTATTTTATTTTATTTTATTTTATTTTATTTTATTTTATTTTATTTTATTTTATTTTATTTTATTTTATTTTATTTTATTTTATTTTATTTTATTTTATTTTATTTTATTTTATTTTATTTTATTTTATTTTATTTTATTTTATTTTATTTTATTTTATTTTATTTTATTTTATTTTATTTTATTTTATTTTATTTTATTTTATTTTATTTTATTTTATTTTATTTTATTTTATTTTATTTTATTTTATTATATTTTATTTCATTTTATTTTATTTTATTTTATTTTATTTTATTTTATTTTATTTTATTTTATTTCATTTTATTTTATTTTATGTTAATTTATTTAATTTAATTTTATTTTATTTTAATTTATTTTATATTATTTTATTTTATTGTTGTTTATCTTACTTTTTACTTCTTACGTCTTTTGAAGACAAGATGGAAACATTTTGAATGCTCGTATCGTCATAAAAGATCTGCAAATAATTACACAATTACATTTCGAATTTTGCTCGGCATTCTCTAAGGTAATCAATTTTTTTCCCTTATATAAAGTACAAATAGGAGTATAATAACACAAAAACTCTATTATGCATCGTTTTAAACGTGTGCAAACTCACTTACATACATATGTAACAATATGTTGCGCATTTGTTTCCATGGATCTAAATACAGAGAAAAGGGCGCATTCTGCATAATTCGCGATCTAATTCATTAGTATTCAAGGGCACGTGCTTGAAATCGCACGTATCAGTGACATATGTATGTATGTAGGTACAGATATGCCACTTACATATGTATGTAGGGCACATCCTAATGAAATCAATGTTACACTTGAATCACAGATGTGCGGTTACAATAGTCGCTGCTTTGAGTATAATGTGTCACTCAAATGTTTGAAGTACGGTAAAAAGACTAAATGAATTTCCGCTTTAAAAACGCTTAGCTGGAAGTTTTTTGTATAGTAGATTGAGTATGAGAAATATATGCAGGTACACTGATTCCAGCTTTTCCCAGAAGTCCAATATGCAAAATCCAAAAATCAGTTTATTGTAATTCGGTGCTTACATATATATATTTTCGTGATTTGCATACATTTAAAGAGGAGAATGCAAATAATCTATGTCATTAAAGACCGAATATTTTGTTAAACATAACTTAAGAAGAAAACAGCGGTACGCCTTGACGTATACGCAACATTTTATATGGATTATCGTTGTGCGATATACATACATAATGCCAAACAGAGGAAATATACACAGAGTCAAACAAGCTTTCTAAACTTCCGGTTTTTAATTGAATTTCGAAGACTAAGAAGCGTTTTATAATCTTCTTACGAATCGTGACAATAGTGTTTAATATTTCATTGACATCTTCAGACAAAAATGTAAATTTTTTCATTAAGACATCCATGACTGTATCCGTTTTTCCTTCTGCATAAACAATGAAATTCGAAATTCCTTTTCGCACACTACCATATTTCGAACACATTTGCATACTTATGGTACTGTACTGAATAAGTGGGTATTACAAATACCAAAATGTTTCAACGTTCACTGGCTATTTGATACGATTTGTGGATACGCACATAATTGATACCGAAGTTTTCTCAATAAGTAGATTTGTGATGTCCACATAAAAAATGACGTGAGTACCAAGTACTCGTGATGTTTGATGTGTAAACATGTGAATTCGCACATAAGTTTAATTAAATTAATATTTTTAGGCGAATTTCTTTTTAAACAAATACGAAAATAATGCTAGCTTATTCATCGACTGACCTTCAAAGCAACAACACAAACTTCGTTATCTATATCTGTGAATCCACCAAAATGTTCCCAAATTGACCCTGATACGACCCCAAAATGATCGTAAAACGACCCCAATATAACCCTAAAATAATCGCAAAATGAGCCCATCATGGCCCCAAAATTATCCAAAATTGAAAAAAAATAATCCTAAAATAACCCCAATACGACCCCAAAAATATCCCAAAATGACCCCAATATGACCTCAATGTGACCCCAATACAACCCCAACATGACCTCAATGTGACCCCGAAATTAGCCGAAAGTTACCTCTTTCCCTTTTCCCCTTTTCTATTTTCCTTACCTTTCCTTTCCTTTCCTTTCCTTTCCTTTCCTTTCCTTTCCTTTCCTTTCCTTTCCTTTCCTTTCCTTTCCTTTCCTTT
>CAXKVI010000001.1:27893709-27911209 GCA_964058755.1 Campiglossa producta | reverse complement strand
TTCTATGCATCCTCAAACATTTTCAAATACACTTTCAGGACATGTATTAGATTACAACTTTTTAGAACACATCGAGTTTCCAATTCAGTAGAAGGGTAATCATTTTTTGAATATACATGCCTCACAACTTGTTATATTATAGTTTACCTCGTGACGTGTTTAATTAATATTTTCAAAATCATTTAAGATGAGCAAAAAAGTATGATATTAAGATTGATATATATTAGATTGTAGGGCTGTATTATAGAGAAACTATCGTCATCTAAGTTGCCTAAACCATAAATGTATGGTTGAATTTATGATTAATATACTGCTACTTTTGGGAATTATAGACGCAAATGAGGTGTTTGCCTACCAAATACAAAATCTAACTAATAATATTAAGAACAATGAGCTTCATAAGTCATAAATCACAAGCAAAAAAAAAAAAAAAAAAAAAACAATACATAAACACTTATTCCAAATTTGTCCTGGATGTAATAAATATTTGAGTAAAGCTTTATGATAATGATATTGTCATCGAATGGTAATATCACGTGAGCCAACATAGGCGTATGGTTGTTGATAAATTGCAAGTTAAATTTTTGCGAGCGACTTCCTTTACCCGAGACGCCCAACTTTTTTATCTTCGAAAATTCTGTAAAGTGGGAAATTTTTTAATAAAACTTTTATTTTCATTCCATTTACTGTCACTGTCGTAACCAACCCTGGAATATATGTGTCCTACAAAGTGCGACATAAAGTGGGTCCAACGACCCAAATATGTCAAAAAAAAAAAAAAAACAAGCTAGCTTTTTACAGTTCGCTGTCAGTGATGGGCATAATTCAATAGTGTCATTGTCCTATAAAAATTGTGCGACATGCAGCCGATATTGAATTAGGCCCATCAATGACAATTAACTGTAAAAAAATAGCTTGTTATATAAAAATTTTGATGACGTTATTTCGACATGTTTGGTTCGTCGGACCCATTTTATGTCGCACTCAATTCGTAGGAAACATATATTCTTGACGGATTTGGATAAAATTTTGAATAGATAGATTCATTCTAAGACACTTGGGGGTTGTCACCTGGGGTGGTTTACAGGGTTGCCACCTATCTAAATTTGTTTGAATTTTGTAGCAAAATATGCCAGTATGGGTATCAAAAGCAAGGTATTTTCAGCGACATGCCAACAGAAATATTTTCAAGTAGGGTTGCCACCTTACCGCAGTATATTTACATATCCGTACTATCTCGGGAACCGCTTGACCGATTTGGATGAATATAGATAGTATGATTGATTCTAAGACTATCCACTTGGTGGTTGCCACCTATCTCAATTTTTTTCTTATGGAGCTAGATATGCCAATATGGTTATCAAATGAAAGGTATTTTCGCCGGCATACCAATTAAAATATTTTCAAGTAGGGTTGCCGTCCAGTGTTATCAATTTACCGTTTTGTACTAGTATTTTATATTTTTAGGATCATATCTGGATTATTTTAGGATTATTTTGAGATCATTTAGGGGTCATTTTGGGATAATTTCGTAGCTCTGTGAGATCTTTTTGGGATCATTTTTGGATAATTTTGGGATAACCGTTCAGTCATTTTGGGAACATTTGAGGGTCGTTTTGGGATAATTTTGGTTACATTTAAGGGTGTTTTGGGGTTATTTGTGAATCATTTTTGGATCATTTTGGGATCATTTTTGGGTAATTTTGGGATCATCTTGGGATCATTTTTGGGTCGTTTTGGGTTCAATTTCGGATCATTTTGGGAAATTTTAAGGGTCTTTTTGGGATCATTTTGGGATTATTTTAGGTTCATTTTGGGATTATTTTGGGTAAGTAAAGTTAGCGCTATATTGAAAGCTCGATCACCAAATTCTCATGTTTCACCCACATTCCAGAATTTTCGAAAATAAAAAAGTCGGGCGCCTTGGGTTAAGGAAGTCGCCCACAAAACTGTATCTTGTCATTAATCAATAACTATATGCCTATGGGAGCTCTCGTACTATATGGTATGGTATTGGTCGAGTAAAAATTTGAATTTGGTGTTAAATTTTTTCTGGGTCACAAACCATTACACATGCAGATTGGGAAGTCTTTGGGCAGTGTAATTACTAATTACCCATCAATTTTATTAACCTCTTTTAATTCAAGAGAAACTTGCATTAGTTATTTGTTGTCGTTTCTATTAAGACATCCCAATGTCTACGTGACCTATCAATTTAATTGACAGACAGATATACATATGTACATACTCGTACATATGTATGTAGCTAGATCGATTTTTTTTTCTTTAGTTTAATGTATGTATGTGTGGCTACAAACTTATTTGTTTGTCTTACGTTGAGTATTTATGTGTGATTAGCTATTTCAATTGTTTACGTAAGTTAATCAAGACAAACGCACATACATATATGTATGTATACATATGTACATATACATAAACAGCAATAAAAACTTTAATGCTTTATGCAGCTGGGAATGAAGAGCAAACGACTTTCTGAGTGAGTTTTCATAACATTTTCTTTCTCTTTGCACTTTTTATCTAACTAGAAGTGTATAAATGAATAAATCTTTGCATTATCACCAAAGGAATAAATATATGTACATTTCGAATAATCACGACCGTTATTTATTATTGTGATTCAGGAAGGAGTTATGGGTTTGTATTTGCATAACTATGAACTTTAGAGTATACCTTATTTGTATGGACGAAAATTTTCGATTTGCTGAAAACAGAGGTTTGGATATATTAACTAATTATTTAGTACTAATATACATATGTATCAACTAATTGCAAATCAGTAACAGGCTCCTCAACTTTGCAACTAAACAAACACTGATTTATTGCTTGGTTTGATCTATTAGCTAATGCAGCAATATTTGCAATATCAATAAATCAAGAGCGAAAACTTGTTTTATTCTATTACAAGGGCATTCACATATTAAACAAAAACTTTTGATGTAAGTAAATAACATAATTTGAGGGGTTTGTAAAGCTTTTGAAACAAATCAGACATACTCAGCGAAGGATACAGAATGGTGATTTCTTCTTTCTTTATTTAATTTACTTTATTTTGTTCAATTTAACTTGATTTAATTAATTCAGATAAATTAAATTAAATTTATTTTATTTTTTTATTTTACTTTATTTTATTTTATTTTATTTTATTTTATTTTATTTTATTTTATTTTATTTTATTTTATTTTATTTTATTTTATTTTATTTTATTTTATTTTATTTTATTTTATTTTATTTTATTTTATTTTATTCTATTTTAATTTATTTTATTTTATTTTGCTTTATTTTATTTTTTTTTATTTTATTTTATTTTATTTTATTTTATTTTATTTTATTTTATTTTATTTTATTCTATTTTAATTTATTTTTTTTATTTTGCTTTATTTTATTTTTTTATACCTTTCATGAACATGAAATGGTATTATAACTTTGGTCCGATGTTTGTAAATATGAGAAGAAGAAGAGATAGACCCATCAATAAGTATACCGAAATGATCAGGATGACGAGATGAGTTGATTTAGCCATGTCCGTCTGTCCGTCTGTCTGTCTGTCTGTTTGAACGCAAACGAGTCCCTCAGTTTTTGAGATATTTGGCTGAAATTTGGTATGCGGCCACCATTTTCCAATATAGGAATCATTTGTCGGAACCAGCAAGATCGGACGAATATAACATATAGCTCCCATACAACCGATTATTCCGATAAACGGATTTTGGGCTATAACTCCTGTAATTAAACACGAAGGAACGTGAAATTTTATAAGTGTTGCTATTTTTATATGTGAAATATCGATGCTGAAAATCATAGAGATGGGATAAATATTTCACATAGCTCCCATACAATCGATTATTCCGATAAACGGATTTTGGGCTATAACTCCTGTAATTAAACACGTAGGAACGTGAAATTTTGTAAGTATTGCTATTTTTATATGCGAAATATCGATGTTGAAACTCATAGAGATGGGATAAATATTTCACATAGCTCCCATACACTCGATTATTCCGATAAACGGATTTTGGGCTATAACTCCTGTAATTAAACACGTAGGAACGTGAAATTTTGGACGTATTGCTATTTTTATATGTGAAATATCGATGTTGAAAATCATCGAGATTGGATAAATATTTCACATAGCCCCCATACAATCGATTGTTCCGATAAACGGATTTTGGTAGATAACTCCTGTAATTAAACACGTAGGAACGTGAAATTTTGGAAGTATCGCTATTTTTATATGCGAAATATCGATGTTGAAAATCATTGAGATGGCATAAATATTTCACATAGCTCCCATACAATCGATTATTCCGATAAGCGGATTTTGGTAGATAACTCCTGTAATTATATCGGTAGGAACGTGAAATTTCGTAAATGTTGCTATTTTAGAATATGGAATGTCGATGTTAAAAATCAATGAGATTGGGCCAATATAACACATCGTCCCCATATAATCCATAGCTCCGATAATTTCGGTATGAGCTAAAGTTAAATTCACACAGGCTGTACTGGGGATCAAACAGTGAAAATCGTGACGCTTATTCATGAAAGGTATTTAGCCTTCGGCACAGCCGAAGACAGCTTTCCTTACTTGTTTTATTTTATTTTTTTTTATTTTTTTTTTTTATTTTTTTATTTTTTTTTATTTTATTTTATTTTATTTCATTTTATTTTATTTTATTTTATTTTATTTTATTTTATTTTATTTTATTTTATTTTATTTTATTTTATTTTATTTTATTTTATTTTATTTTATTTTATTTTATTTTATTTTATTTTATTTTATTTTATTTTATTTTATTTTATTTTATTTTATTTTATTTTATTTTATTTTATTTTATTTTATTTTATTTTATTTTATTTTATTTTATTTTATTTTATTTTATTTTATTTTATTTTATTTTATTTTATTTTATTTTATTTTATTTTATTTTATTTTATTTTATTTTATTTTATTTTATTTTATTTTATTTTATTTTATTTTATTTTATTTTATTTTATTTTATTTTATTTTATTTTATTTTATTTTATTTTATTTTATTTTATTTTATTTTATTTTATTTTATTTTATTTTATTTTATTTTATTTTATTTTATTTTATTTTATTTTATTTTATTTTATTTTATTTTATTTTATTTTATTTTATTTTATTTTATTTTATTTTATTTTATTTTATTTTATTTTATTTTATTTTATTTTATTTTATTTTATTTTATTTTATTTTATTTTATTTTATTTTATTTTATTTTATTTTATTTTATTTTATTTTATTTTATTTTATTTTATTTTATTTTATTTTATTTTATTTTATTTTATTTTATTTTATTTTATTTTATTTTATTTTATTTTATTTTATTTTATTTTATTTTATTTTATTTTATTTTATTTTATTTTATTTTATTTTATTTTATTTTATTTTATTTTATTTTATTTTATTTTATTTTATTTTATTTTATTTTATTTTATTTTATTTTATTTTATTTTATTTTATTTTATTTTATTTTATTTTATTTTATTTTATTTTATTTTATTTTATTTTATTTTATTTTATTTTATTTTATTTTATTTTATTTTATCTCATTTTATTTTCTTTTATCTTATTTCATTTTATTTTATATTGATTTTTGTGTGTATCTTGATGTGTGTCTAAAGAGACTCACTATTCCTGCTTTGGGTCTTAAGAATAAGCCAAATTACATTTGATTCTATTGTCTTATGGTGTTAATGCACACACCCAAGCAAGCACACAAATACAAATACAGTCCTTCACACATCTACACTCATTGGCTCTAAGAAAGTAAATACCCAATCAACACAGTTCTTTCACCTCCAAAAAAGCACATAAAAGCACAAAATTTGAAAAGAAAATTGTTATTACCGATTTGTAACACCATAAAAAGCCAACACTAAAACAAATAAATTAACATATTGAAAAGCAATTTCGTTGGACCCCTGCTACCAATTATAAGCAGGAGTAAATGTCTGGCAACAACCTCAATAAAATCTTATTATCTAGTACATTTGGTACTATTAGATGTAAGAGGGTGACTTTAAAGATTATATAAAAACTAAGGGGACGGCCGTCAAAAACGCATCATTGTATTTAGGTTCAATTTAAAATGTTGTTAAAATTAATGAGGATGACTTCCGAAAACCATTGCTCTTAGTAAAAAAAAATGAAAAAAATTAAAGCGGTTGGCAATTTGAATAAAATAAAATAAAATTAAAAAAAATAAAATAAAATAAAATAAAATAAAATAAAATAAAATAAAATAAAATAAAATAAAATAAAATAAAATAAAATAAAATAAAATAAAATAAAATAAAATAAAATAAAATAAAATAAAATAAAATAAAATAAAATAAAATAAAATAAAATAAAATAAAATAAAATAAAATAAAATAAAATGAAATTAAATTAAAAAAAAAAAAAAAAAAAAAATAAAAAAAAAAAAAAAAAAAAATAAAATAAAATAAAATAAAATAAAAAAAAAAAATAAAAAAAAAAAAATAAAATAAAATAAAATAAAATAAAAGTAAAATAAAATACAGTAAACTCAAAATAGATGAAAAAATTAAATAAAGTTAAAAAATACAATAAACTTGCTCGTCTCTCTCGTTTCGTAAATATTTCCATTACCCTTTCTCTCTATAACGGAAATTGGATGCTAGCTTCTTTAAAAATAACATTTTTTCAATGATAATATGCTAATGTGACTCTATTATGCTTTCATAACTCTTTTTATCACAGCAGCTTGTAAGAAGGGTTGGTGTTATTTACATATATCTTTATGTGAGATTAAACTGCTTTGTTCAGATGAATATCCCTTTAATATGCATATGAAAGTACGTATGCACATTAGACTGTCCCAAAAAATCATAGTGGTTTCATTTAAACGCATACGCTCTAATTTTGACCATCATGCAACAAAAACTATCCTTAGAAAGTTTTATACAATTTGGACCACGGCAACTCCTATCGAACTGCAGTTAGAGTGATTAATGAAATCTTACTGAATTTGAATGCGTTTTGCTAATTTAATGATTAATGTACTCGTGTTACTCATATTGTTTTATCCTTATCGGAGATATATGTCAACCAAAACATGAATAAAATTTATCTGAACTTTTCTTACTTTCTTCAATAAATGTTACTCATACGCCGTGTATGACTTATAAAAAGTGCACTTTAATTACAAAATTTCAAGGTATATACAATTATTTTTGCTAGAAAACATATTGTTGCGCAATATACTAAACTACTTTTGAACATCCAATATCCTTATCTCGTTAATAGGTTTTTTTTTTAATATACTGATAGAGGATCCTGTTGTCCTCATAAAAATTCAAAGGTAGATATTTGTTTTTATATATATGGATACAAGTTAAAATTATGTGTTTTTCAAAGCCTTAACAAACATTGTACAAGCTGTTAGATAGAACTTTAACTAAAAAAAGGCACGGGTTACCGTTATGCTAGAACAATAAAACTTGGCACATAATTTATTCAGGCTAAAACTCACCGTTGTAGAGGGTATGAATAACAAATTTTGAGCCAAAATTTGTTGCATAAATTTTTGGGACGCTCTTACGCACATACTTCTTAGCTTATTTACATGCATACATACATATAAATTATTATGTTCTACAATTCCAAATGTAGAAAATTTGCCAGATGCCACATTTTGTTTTATTTAAATCGTCTATTGTCATTTAAGTAAACCAGAAATATTCCACCAACAAATTTTCAATAACGAGTAAGAGTCCTATATTTAACATGTTTTAGCTATTTCATGCAACAAAAGAAATGTGTAGTTTTCCCTAATTTAAGGCTTACCTAAAAATAAGTAAAACTCGCTTTCTGTCTACTCCTAGCACGAATCACGTGCATGTGAGTGTCACATATTCACGTAGTTCGCTTTTTGGAAATATTTGCTTTGCCATCAAATATCATCTATGTATGTTCATATGTATTTGACAAATGACTTCCCTAATAAAAAGTAATTCATATTAATTTCATTTTTTCTAGCGAAATATATGCAATAACATTCCAAACATAAATAAATTTATGTGAGTATAATTTCCTTAAACATGATTTTATTTTATCAAAGAAGGCAGATAAACCAATCCATGTTTTTATAAGGTCTTTAAATATCTTTAAATATCAGTACCCGGGTGACCGAGCTTCCTCGGTGCTATCAATTAAGGGTCAGTTACATAAAGCTTTATTTTGGTTTTACCTCAAACTTTGACTTTGACAGAAAAGTTCAGTATACGTATTTAAACGAAGCATGGCAAATTGGAGACCTCAAAGTTGAAGCAAGGTTGAAATTTGGCTAACTCTCAAATTTTGCTTGCTTTGCTGCTTTGAAAATCAGATGTTGATGACTTTGCTTTAATTAAATAATAAAAAGTTGGAGGAAATAATAATTAATTCATTTTTTCTCTATTATATTAATAAACTAACCAAAACGCTCTGAATAAAAAGAATAAATAACGAAAACAAACGACTAAAAGAGGAGCGTCAAGGGGTTCATTGTAGCATACCTCTGAAGTTCGACGCAAAGTTTTGAGGTAGCAAATGTCAGGCGAGTTTAACAAAGCTTTGTGTATTTCACCCTTTAAGCGCTAACTTGACTTACCCAAAACTATCCCAAAATGACCATAAAATAATACCAAAATAGTCCCAAAACGACCCCAAAAAGATCCTTAAATGTTCCCAAAATGATCCGAAATTGAACCCAAAACGACCCAAAACTGATCTCAAAATGATCCCAAAATGACCCTAAAATGAACCCAAAATGATCCAAAAATGATTCCAAAATGGCCCCAAAATGATTCCAAAATAACCCCAAAAAGACCCTTAAATGTAGCCAAAATGATCCGAAAATTATCCAAAAATGATCCTAAAATTACCCTAAAACAATCCCAAAACAATCCCAAAATAATCCTAAAATAATCCCAAAACTACCACAAATAGAACCTCAAATGTTCCCAAAATGATCCAAAATTGAACCCAAAATGACAAAAAAATTATCCCAAAATGATCCCAAAAAGATCCAAAAATGATCCCAAAATGACTCCAAAATAATCCAAAAATTACCCCAAAATTGTCCCATATTAATCCAAAATAAAAGTAGTGACCCCTAAATGATCCTAAAAAACTCCAAATATGATCCCAAAAATATACAATACAAATACAATTCGTTAAAAGGGGAACCCTGGGCGTCAACCCTACTTGAAAATATTTTAGTTGGCATGTCGACGAAAATACATTTAATTTGATATCCATATTGGCATCCGTAATTTAAAAAAATTGAGAATGGTGGCAACCCTGTACACCCACCAAGTGGCAATCTCCAAGTGGATAGCCTTAGAATCAATCATACTATCTCTATGCCAAATTTCATTTCAATTTTTTCTGGCATAATTTTCAGCGATTGAACTTACACGTTCATGAAAATGGCATTGCAAATTTCGAGGGGTTTCGTGAATCGTAAAGAAACGAGAGGTTAATCAAATGAGCCTATTTATTCATTTCTGGAAGATCTTCATTAAGCTCTGCTAACGGAAGTCCTAGGAAACGAGCAGTTTCAAAAGGGTTGGACCAGAGCGAAAGGGGTGTTAGAAGAGTAGGTTCAATTGAAAAATTAAATAGATGAAAAGTATCATCGGGGGGCATTCCCCATGCAGGGCATATGTTTGAAATGATGTTGCCTAGTCTGGATAAGTAAGAGTTTAAGCTATTACAGTATCCAGACCGAAGTTGGGCCCGAGCGACTCTAGTCTCCCTTGGTAAGGTGAGTTTTTCTTCAGCTATTTCGAGTGGATGACTGCCTAGAACGTGGTTCAAACGGTAACGTGATGTGATGCCGCATCTCATCAAAGTGCTTGCGGAGGTGTCGTCTTATGTCTCTAGGGGGTTGGGTCTGCGTCCGAAAGATGACGGTTTGAAACTGTTTTAGTTGGTATAACTTGCTTCATAATTCCAAAAACATGAGATTGATGGCAGCCCTGTAAATCAACCCAAGTGGCAACAGCCAAGTGGATAGGCTTGTGACAGTTCAGAAAGAAACTGCCTGCTCAGCATTTCCGCGGGTTCTCTAACATTGAGCCATTTAGCCTCTAGCTGAAGGTGAGACTCAGAAGACATGAGACATCCCGTAGCAGTTCCGATTGGGATATTTTGGCAGACTTGTAACCTCGTCCAGTTAGTGTTATGTACATTGTACATTGGGCAACCAAATGGCTGCAGCGTAGTCAAAGACCGATCAGAAAAATTCCCTTACATCGTCGCTCCCAACGAAGACTTGCATGGTTCGTTCTCTGCGTGGAAGACTAGCACACTTCGGTATCTGCGTCGAAGACTAACACGGTTTAGTTTTCTGTGTGGAAAACTAACACAGTTCGCATAGAACTGAACCGTGTTAGTCTTCGTTGGGCGCGACGATATGTAGTCAATGACGTTTCTCTTTGAGACCATTGCAGACACATGAGCTGCGAATGAGAAAGTGTTATCCAATGTCACCGCCAGTAACTTTGGGTCGTTGGCAGCTGGAGGCTTAACACCATCTTTCGTAAATGTCAAACTCGTTTCTCATTTGGTGCGTTCATGTCATACAGAGTGTCGCCGTAGATTAAGTCGGTGATATTGTCAGATCTCTCTCGGTGAAAACCTGGAAAGTTCGCAGAGGTAACCGTTGATTTTCATACAGAGTTCGTCAGTGTGTGGCCCTTCCTCGTAGCCATTATCATAAAACCGTCGGCATAAGAAACAATGGAGACATCCTCCAGTGGAGGTGGCATCTTCGATAGATAGAAATGAAACAACGTCGGGAATAGGACACCACCCTATGGCATAATACGTTTAAATTTGGAATTTGTGTTCTTAAATTTTACCAACGCTTGTCGGTAGTTCGTAAATACAAACATTTGAAACTATTGAAAGTATTGAACATTTTACTAAAGCAATTAGAGGTCTTCTTTGATGAATAAAAGAAAATTTACTTTAACTTCAACTACTTACCAACTAAATATATGTACTTATGTTCGTGAATGGTATAAAAATGATGAAGACATAGTAATGTACAAAGTTGTGGCTTTATTTTTTTTTTTTTTTAATTTTCAATATGAATCAATTAGTTGGGTGATTTTTGAGGTTTCTAAAACACAAAGTATTAGGTATTTTAATTACCTCGTAGATACCACAAAATTCTCTAGAGTATTTTATTACTTATTACAGGTGAACTGCAACCAATTTTGTGAGTTTAATACTAACAAACTACATTGGGAATTGGTTGTAGCACAACATGATGAAATATTTATTACTTAGCTTTACCTATACATTTTAATAGTTACAAGTGTAAAACCAGAAGAGAAGTGTGCACGTAACTATATATTAACTTACACTCCTGTTACGATCGTGACAACTTTTTATAAATAGACAATTATGTATGTATCCAGAGAGACGATAGTTTTTAAGGTAACGCAATTTCAACTTAATTACATAAATTAATTAAAAGTTAATTTCTTGGCAGTAATCTTATAACTTTAGACTAGCTAATCTTGAGAACCGTTTGACGGATTTCTAAGACTATCCACTTGGAGGTTGCCACTTGGGGCGGTTTAAAGGGTTACCACCAATCTCAGTTTTTTCGAACTAGAGTTTGCCCAGTGGTTGAAATTCAATCACAAACCCTCATTTTATTTCCTTACCTTTTTGAAGTTCAGTTCCCTTAACTTTCACATTTTTTTTGCTATTAAATTCCTTACTTATCCTTACTTTTTTATATTTTCCGTTTCTATACATTTCTCTTCTTTTTGCCTTTTCCTTTCTCTTTATACCATTGTTTATAATTATTTATTTTAAGTAGTTTTTGTTTGTCTTTGTTTCCTTTCCTTTCTTCTTCTCTTCTTTCATCTCCTTTCATCCTCTCTCCTTTCATCTTCTCTCCTTTCATCTTCTTTCCTTTCCTTTACTCTCCTTTTCTTTTCTTTTCTTTCCTTCCCTTTACTTTGCTTTCTCTTTTATTTTCCTTTCCTTTTTTACTTTCCTTTCTTTTCTTTTCCTTTCCTTTCCTTTCTTTTCCTTTCCTTTCTTTTCCTTGCCTTTCTTTTCCTTTCATTTCCTCTCTTTTCAATTCATTTTGTTCCCTTTCTTTACTTTATTTTCCTTTCCTTTTCTCTCTTTTCAATTCATTTCGTTTCCTTTCCTTTCTTCTTCTCTTCTTTCATCTCCTTTCATCTTCTCTCCTTTCATCTTCTTTCCTTTCCTTTACTCACCTTTTCTTTTCTTTCCTTTCCTTCCCTTTCCTTTACTTTCTCTTTTATTTTCCTTTCCTTCCCTTTCCTTTGCTTTCTCTTTTATTTTCCTTTCCTTTTTTACTTTCCTTTCCTTGCCTTTCTTTTCCTTTCCTTTCTTTTCCTTTCATTTCCTCTCTTTACAATTCATTTTGTTCCCTTTCTTTACTTTATCTTCCTTTCCTTTTCTCTCTTTTCAATTCATTTCGTTTCCTTTCTTTACTCTCTTTTCCTTTCCTTTTCTCTCTTTTCAATTCATTTTGTTTCCTTTCTTTCCTTTCCTTTCTTTTCCTTTCTTTTCCTTTCTTTTCCTTTCTCTATTCATTTTCTTTAATTATTTTTTTCCCTTTACATTCCCTTCATTTCCTCATTTTTCTTTCTTTTTATCTTCATTTCTTTTCCATACCTTACACTTTCCTACCTTTCTTCCCTTCTTTTTCTTTTCTTCCCTTTTTTGTCAATCTCTGTTTTCCTTTCTTTTCTATTCCTTTTCTTTATTTACCTCTCTTTTTTCCCCTAACTTTTATCTTTTCCATTCCTTTCCTTTCCCTAACTTTACTTGCCTTTAATTTTATGATAATTAATATAAGTAAATATCTTTGTTAGATCTCATTAGTTAAGGATTCATATGTAAACATCCAACCACTGATGTAGTATAAAAGACCTAGAAGTCATTGTTCGATCCCCAGTACAACCTGTGTCAATTTAACTTTAGCTCATACCGAAATTATCGGAACTATCGCTTATATGGGGGCGATACGCTTTATTGGCCCAATCTCATTGATTCTTAACACCGACATTCAACATTCTAAAAGAGCAATAGTTACGAAATTTCACGTTCCTACCTATATAATTACAGGAGTTATCTACCAAAATCCGTTTATCGGAACAATCGATTGTATGGTTGCTATGTGTAATATCGGTCCGATATTGCTGGTTCCGACAAATGATTCCTATATTAGAAAACGGTGGCCGCATACAAAATTTCAGCCAGATATCTCAAAAACTGAGGGACTAGTTTGCGTTCAAACAAACAGACAGACAGACATACGGACAGACGGACATGGCTAAATCAACTCATCTCGTCATTCCGATCATTTCGGTATACTTATTGATGGGTCCATCTCTTCTTCTTCTTCTCATACTTGCAAACATCGGACCAAAGTTATAATACCATCTCACCTTCATGAAAGGTATAATAAATATATTTACTTCGACTTGCCACTTGAGGAGGCGGTTTATAAAGTTGCCCCTCTTTAATATTTTTTCGGAAATCTATTTTGAAAAGTTTATGTTGGTTAGTAAAAAATAGTGGAAAAATATAAGAATCGAATAATAAAATAAAACGAAGATATATTAGGTACAATGTCTTCAATGCAACTAGTTAAGAACTACTTTACAACCAGTTTGCGCACCAGGCTCAACTGGTTAGTCTTTTGTCTTTTTTTCCATATAAGCAACTGGTATTTTTCATGTGTTGATGTCCTACGAGATGCTAATTGTCAGATTTAGACCAGAACATATGTACCAGTCATCTACTAGTTGAAAAAGCATTGAACATGGACTGGTATGATTTCAATCAATGTACTAGTCCCCATACTAGTTCAAAAGGCATTGAACCTGGACCAGTATGATTTCAAGTCTCCAACAGCGTAGTAGCGTAACAAAAAATAACCCAACATTACTTCGTTACAGTGGCTTTTTGTTTTTTTTCTGATTTTCTTGATGCATGAAGATTTCATTCCTTTTATTCAAAATGTATGGAAAAATAAAATTAATTGCGTTCTCCCAAAAAATTAAAACTTTTAATTGAATACATACATATATTTACGATAAATAGCTCGTTATATGAGCTTAACACACACTCTTCTTCTACGATTGTAATTTAACACTGCCGGCTGCATCAATAATTACTTCTGCGTAAATTAAAAAAAAAGAAAACTTATTCTTAAGTTCTTTGCGTTAAATTCGAGTTTTAATCAATTTCATTATTTTGCACAGACAGACAAAGTTTATTGTCAATGTGAATGCCTTGTAACATAAAAAAGCGATCAATATTAAAAAACCATTAAAAGTGGAATGGTTGCACATAAAGCTTATATCGTCGCTCCCAGCGAAGACTAATACGGTTCAGTTAGCGTGGAAGACTAACACGGTTCGTTCTCTGCGTGGAAGACTTTAATTTTCAAACCAAAAAGTTTTGATTTTAAATCGAAAAATTTTAATTTTCAAACCAAAAAGTTTTAATTTTAAACCGAAAAGTTTTAAGAATAAAATAAAACTAAAAAAATGTGGCAGCTGGCAGGATTCGAACGAAAACGCCCGGGAGCAAAATTCAATTACATTCAAACAAACAAAAAAAAAAAATTTAGACTGCTTTTTCATTTAGATTTTAAATCGAAACCAAAGAAATTGAACATCTTTGTAGGTATTTGGACGGTTTGAAATATTGTACAAAAAAGTTTGAAAAATTGATTAAACTTTATACGGGTCTAAAATTTAGGTTAATTTTTTTAGCCGTGTAAGCATGAGGGTTTGTGTTAAAAATAATAAATCACTTAAAGTTTTTAACGTGTTTTTTTGTAAATCACAGCCACAAGCTTTTGAAAATTTCCAATAATTCTTTGAAAAATTAAGTATTGCTTTTTTCTTAGAAAGCTCGTGGCTATAACTTACAAAAAAAAAAACGTTAAAAACTTTAAGTGGTTTATTATATCCATCACAAACCCTTTTCCTTTAAGTCATTGCTTTAATTTGGTCACTTCTGGTCCCAGCAGAAAGCCTATAAAAACCAACACGATGGATTTGCGCGATAAAACGACAAAGACGCCTGTTTGTTTAAAATTAAAATACGCGAACACATCCGTCGTCGTTTTAACATAGGTACATAGCTATAAAGTAAATATAATCACGCACACTTGCGCCTTTACATTATTCGTCGGATAAAAAATTCAACAACCATAAATTTAAAAATAAAAGCTAAAATCGTTAGTTTCGTTTTCATTTATTGTATGTACACGGTAAAAAAAATAAGCCTAAATTTTAAACCCATCCAAAGTGGTATTATAACTTTGGTCCGATGTTTGTACGTATGAGAAGAAGAAGAGATGGACCCATCAATAAGTATACCGAAAAGATCAGAATGACGAGATGAGTTGATTTAGCCATGTCCGTCTGTCTGTCTGTCTGTTTGAACGCAAACTAGTCCCTCAGTTTTTGAGATATTTCGCTGAAATTTGGTATGCGGCCACCATTTTTATACCTTTCATGAATATGAAATGGTATTATAACTTCAGTCCGACGTTTGTAAGAAGTATGAGAAGAAGAAGAGATAGGCCCACTGAGAGAAGAAGAAGAGATAGACCCACTAATAAGTATACCGTTATGATCAGGACGATGAGCTGATTCCATTTAGCCATGTCCGTCTGTCCGTCCCTCAATTTTGGAGATATCTCGATGAAATTTGGTATGGAGACGTTATTTTATATGAGAATAATCATTTGTCGGAACCGGCAAGATCAGACCAAAACTACTTTTAGCTCCCATACAATCGATTGTTCCGATAAACGGATTTCGGGCTATAACTTCTGTAATTAAAGAGGTAGGAACGTAAAATTTTGTAAGAGATGCTATTTTTATATGTGAAATATCGATGTTGAAAATCATCGAGATGTGATAAATATTTCACATAGCCCCGCATACAATCGATTGTTCCGATAAACGGATGTTGGGTAATAACTCCTGTAATTATATAGGTAGGAACGTGAAATTTCGTAGCTATTGCTCTTTTAGAATGTAGGATGTCAATGTAAAAAATCAATGAGATTGGACTAATATAACACATCGCCCCTATATAATCGATAGTTCCGATAATTTCGGTATGAGCTTAAGTTAAATTCACACAGGCTGTACTGGGGATCGAACAGTGAAAATCGTGACGCTTATTCATGAATGGTATAGAGCCTTCGGCACAGCCGAAGAGAGCTTTCCTTACTTGTTTCAATTTAATTTTAGTTTTGAAAATTTTCGGTTTAAAATTAAATCTTTTCAGTTTAAAATAAAACCTTTCGGTTTAAAATTAAAATTTTTTCGGTCTACAATTTTTGCTTTGTTTTCATTTATTTTTAAAAGCTTATTTAAAATTGAATTTTTCTCACAACATTTATGTATACGATGTAGCTCAGTGGTAGAGCAGACGGGCATGCTGCGGGAAGTCTTGGTTCGAATCTCAGCTAACCGACAAAGAAATTATTTTTTCTTTAAAAAATTGTTAAAGCATTTCCGGTTTAAAATTGAAACCCCATTAATTTTGGCAATTTTCTTGAAAACTGGTCTAGGTTTAATTTTAAACCAAATTTGGTTTGGTCATATGTGTAGTCCAAAATAGTTTAAAATTAGGCTCAAATTTTTAACCGTGTAGGAGTAAAAAAGAACAAAAGCGTGAAGTATTTCATATCCTATTGGATTTATTTGTTGAGTAATTTGAAGGCTTTGTGATTCGTTGAAAGTGAGGTTGTTTTTTTTTTTATTTTAGCTTACATCCAGACTAGTAAATATTTATTAGTTTATCTTTTTTTCAATAAATTAAAGAATAAAGAATTTAAAGCGTAAAGATTATTTTTTACTTTAAAATAATCGTCCTAGCAGCAGGGAAGAATGGGAGAGCACGGATCGGAGTCCCGCCACTCATGGCGTCACTTCTATTTATACTGATGGTTCGAAGTTAGACGGCCGAGTTGGAGGAGGGTTTTATTCAAAGGATCTGAACCTTGAGCTCTCCTTCAGACTACCTGATCACTGCAGTGTCTTCCAGGCTGAAGTTTCAGCAATCATGGACGCCGCGGCTTGGATAGGCCAACACACTATCAGACGGAATATTTTTATTTTCAGCGACAGCCAAGCGGCCATCAAATCCCTTGGCTCTTTCTCGTTCAACTCTGAACTGACGCTCAGCTGTCGTCGATCTCTACAAGAGATGGCCCAACAGAATCGCGTGAACATAGGGACATTGAGGGAAATTGTAGGGCAGACGAACTTGCGAGGCAGGGCACGACCAAGCAGGTTCTTCGGGATAAAGAGCGCTTAGGTATGCCGTTTGCCACATGCAAGCTTATGCTGAAGGAGTACATACTCCGCCAAGCCAACGAAAGATGGCTGCAATCTCCAGGATCTCCAGGAAATGGGA
>CAXKVI010000001.1:27881209-27886209 GCA_964058755.1 Campiglossa producta | reverse complement strand
ATTATAGGTAAGTTTTTTTTTTTTTTGATAGAATTTATAATAGCAAATTTTGTAAAATTACAAAAAAAAAAGAAAACGAAATAAATAAGTTTAGCAAGTCAGTACCTGGGTGGCCGAGCTTGCTCGGTGCTATTGATTTAGCGCTAACTTTATTTACACAAAATGATCCCAAAATTACCCTAAAATAATCCCAAAATAATCCTAAAATGATCCCAAAACGACCCCAAAAAGAAACTTAAATGTTCCCAAAGTTATCCGAAATTTAACCCAAAACGACCCAAAAATGATCCCAAAATTACTCCAAAAAAACACTTAAATAAATGTACCCTATTTAAATGATCCGAAAATTCATCCCAAAATTACCCTAAAATAATCCCAAAATTATCCCAAAATAGTCCAAAAACGACCGCAAAAAAACCCTGAAATGTTCCCAAAATGATCCAAAATTTAACCGAAAATGATCCAAAAATGATCCCAAAAAATTAATCCAAAATTGAAACCAAAATGATCTCAAAATAGCCCCAAAATTATTCCAATGATCCAAATATGATACCAAAACTATACAATACAAATACAATACGGTAAATGGTAGCGTTGGGCGGCAAAACTACTTGAAAATATTTTAGTAGGTATGTAGGCGAAAATAGCTTTCAGTTGATACCCATATTGGCATATCTTGCTACAAAATTAATTTTTTTTTAGTTAGTTGGCAACCCTGTAAACCGCCCCAGGTTGCAATACCCAAATGGATAGTCTTAGAAGCAATCCAACTATCTATATTCAAAATTTTATCCAAATCGGTCCAGCGGTTCCCGAGACATACAAATATACCAGTTTAGCTCGTTTAAAGTTACTAGTATCGCCTGCGATTTAAAAATCGACCAATAAAATCTTGTGGTGGTGACTGAAGGCGGTCGTGGGGTCGCTAGCCCCGTACTCCCTATCCTTAAATTTCGTGGGCGCTCCTTAAAATATACCACCTATACCTCAGTTTTTTCAATTTCCATCGGTGTATATTTCATTCAAATCGGTCAAACGGTTCGCTCACAGGAGGTTCCTAAAGTTTTTCATGTGGCGTATTTATACATATATATAGATAGATACGATTTTGAATGTCTGGCATTTACTAGGTATGGGAATCACGCAATTGTGTGGAGAAATAACGCTTGCGGTTTAATGTAATTTTTTTTTTTTTTGCTCTCAGTTGCCTAAATAGTTCACATTTCGGCAGTAGAAGAAAATTGGGATAAGCTACAGGAGGTCGTTAGACTGTCATTGTTTCTGGCGCTTTTTTTGATATAACCATTTCTCTTTGCTTTGGGTAGGGGGAAATTGAGAGATGTAAATAAATAAAAAGTTCTAAATATTGCAAAACTCTGCATGGTTGAGTTAATATGAGAATGTGGGGAAAAAGGGAAAAAAGGGAAGAAACGGAAAAATAAAATGAAAAGAGAAAAAATAGACCTTAAATAGCTTGGCATGATATAACATAACAAATTATGCCGCACAGTATCATAACAAAACATACCACAACATTACAAACCATAACATAAATTTACACAGCGTACAAAGCATGACACAATTTGGCAAAGTATAAAAGTGAGTAAACATTTGGAATGGGTTATTCAATTTCTTCCTTTCTTCCTACTCAACACTTTGTTATATTCAAGTTTATTTGAGTCTATATTTATCTCCTTTATTTCATGGCCTTACGTCCTATCAGTAGGCATACAAATTTGATTAACTTTCTAAGGTGTGCTTAGCTGAGCATAAAAATTAAATCTGAATTGCCCTTGATTTCGATTTCCGCAAAAGATAATAAGGACAATTGAATCCCAAGTCGCAGAAAAATTGAAAACAAACCAGGAAACATTAGAAAAACAAACGCACAAAAGGCGCTTAGTAGGATAATTGAGGTATACAAAACAAATAAAAATACATTCATCACTCTTATCTGGATTTAAGTGTTTATTTAGTAGAAAGTATGAAATTTTAAAAGCATCTCAAACCTTAATGCTTTCAATAAAAAAATATAAATATGTATATAGTTATGTATATACGTACCTTTTATACAAAGTAAACAAATAAATGGACAAACAAGACGCAAATAAATAAGGAAAAGTTTTAAAACTTGCAGATGTTCAATTTTATTGAAGTTAACTTCTTAGGCGGCGATATTAAGTTTTGATTGAGAGTAACGTTTGAGAAAATGGATGACGATGAAACTGAAGTTACGGCATGGAAATAGAAATGGCAGTGTAGTTTAGTGGGTGTTGCCACTTGGGGCAGTTCACAGGGTTGCCACTTATCTCAATTTTTTTTAAATATTGAGCAATATATGTATGCCATTATGGGTATCAAATGAAAGGTATTTTCGATCGTATTCTAAATATGTAAATTTCAAGCAGGGTTGCCACCTAACCGCATTTTATATATTTTTCTCTATTTTTCGGAAAACGCTCAACCGATTTGGATAAAGTTTTGCATTATAGATAGTATGATTCATTCTAAGATTATGTGCGTGGGTGTTGCCACTTGGAGCGGTGCACAGGGTTGTCAAATGTCTAAATTTTTTTAAATTATTGAGCAAGATATGGCAATATGGGTATCAAATGAAAGGTATTTGCGGCCGTGTTCCAAATATTTAAATTTCAAGCAGGCTTACCACTTCCTATCTTTCTTCGTACAACTCTCTTTCCTATCTCCCTCCCTTTTGCTCTTTATTGCCTTCTTTCCTCCTACCACGCCCCTCTTCCTCTATATCCCTGTTAATTTAGGCCTAATTCTACCCATGTACCAAGTTTTAAGGAAAACGCACCATATATAAGATATTTTCGAATGGATCGTTTCCCTGGAAGTAAGATATTGTGAATCTAAATCATTCTCGAATATATCTTATTTCGTTATTTCTGAACTTAAGAAGTTAACTTCTTTCACATGTACTGGCTAGCCGCGGTTTTTTTTAATATTATTCTAGAAAAAGCGATAAAAGCGAGGTACAAAGTGAATAGTATACCTATTTGTGAGATATTGCGATTTCCCACAGCCCTTTAATGACTTGTCGGAACGGAGCTCCAGTCCAGCATTGGCTCCACTGAGTGGACTTTTCGTACCTTTTTGGCATTTTCAAAACAAAATGAAATTAAAAATAATAAAAAAATATATATTTAAAATAATACAAATTTCAATTTAAGTGTTATTAAATAAAATTAAATTAAATAAAATAAAAAACTAAATTAAATAAAAAGATATAAAATAAAACGATATGTTGCCTACTTCATGAAATAAAACTAAATTAAAGAAACAAGATTAAAAAAAATAAAAATCAAATAATAGAAAAAAATAAATTTAAACAAAAAAAAAACATAAAAAAGTTATAATATAAAATGGAATTTAAAAAAAAAATCTTAATAGAAAAAAATATGTTGTATTAATAAACTCAATTAAATTATAAAAAAAAATTATAATTTAACAAAATAAAGAAAACCCAAATTAAAGCAATGTAAATAAAAAATTAAAAAATAAAAAAAAACATAAATACAAAAAAAAATAAAAAATTAAATAACATTACATAAAATATAATAAAAAAAAAATAAAAAATAAAAAAAAATTCATAAAAAATAATAAATTAAAAGAAAAGAAAAAAATACATTTTAAAAAAATATAAAAAAAGAATAACAAAATAAATAAAAAATAATTAGATTTTAGTTAAATTTATTTATTATTTAATTATTTTAAGTTAATTTAGTTTTACTTTATTATCTTTATTTTATATTCTAAGATATTTTTTATTTTATTTTATTTTATTTTATTTTATTTTATTTTATTTTATTTTATTTTATTTTATTTTATTTTATTTAATTTAATTTAATTTTATTTTATTTTATTTTATTTTATTTTATTTTATTTTATTTTATTTTATTTTATTTTATTTAATTTTATTTTATTTTATTTTATTTTATTTTATTTTATTTTATTTTATTTTATTTTATTTTATTTTATTTTTATTTATTTATTTATTTATTTAATTAAACTTATAATCAATTATAAAATTTAATTTTGAAGAAAAACAGCACTAGCTTCCAGGGCTATCGGCTGTATTTTATTTTATTTTATTTTATTTTATTTTATTTTATTTTATTTTATTTTATTTTATTTTATTTTATTTTATTTTATTTTATTTTATTTTATTTTATTTTATTTTATTTTATTTTATTTTATTTTATTTTATTTTATTTTATTTTATTTTATTTTATTTTATTTTATTTTATTTTATTTTATTTTATTTTATTTTATTTTATTTTATTTTATTTTATTTTATTTTATTTTATTTTATTTTATTTTATTTTATTTTATTTTATTTTATTTTATTTTATTTTATTTTATTTCATTTTATTTTATTTTATTTTATTTTATTTTATTTTATTTTAAAAAATACATTTTAAAAAAATATAAAAAAAGAATAATAAAATAAATAAAAAATAATTAGATTTCAGTTAAATTTATTTATTATTTAATTATTTTAAGTTAATTTAGTTTTACTTTATTATCTTTATTTTATATTCTAAGATATTTTTTATTTTATTTTTTTTTTCTTTTTTTTTATATTTTAATTTTTTTTTGTTTTATTTTTTATTTTATTTTATTTTATTTTATTTTATTTTATTTTATTTTATTTTATTTTATTTTATTTTATATTATTTTATTTTATTTTATTTTATTTTATTTTATTTTTTTTTATTTTTTTTTATTTTATTTTATTTTATTTTATTTTATTTTATTTTATTTTATTTTATTTTATTTTATTTTATTTTATTTTATTTTATTTTATTTTATTTTATTTTATTTTATTTTATTTTATTTTATTTTATTTTATTTTATTTTATTTTATTTTATTTTATTTTATTTTATTTTATTTTATTTTATTTTATTTAATTTTATTTTATTTTATTTTATTTTATTTTATTTTATTTTATTTTATTTTATTTTATTTTATTTTA
>CAXKVI010000001.1:27793709-27876209 GCA_964058755.1 Campiglossa producta | reverse complement strand
GTGTAATGACTTACCAAATCTATTTATGCATAAAAACTATTCATTCGTGCACGTTTACAGTTAATAAATATCTATTATATTAATAGGCTAACAAATTTTACATATAAACCATTGCCAAGCTTAAACCCATACTAAATATGCATAAATATTTATGAAATGCATATTTATTTGTTGGCATACCTCTAAGGCAGTGCACAATTATCTAATATATAACCAATACTGCTTCATTTATCTGTAATAAGCGAATGAAAATTTTTCATGCAACTTAAATTGGTTATCTGACAATCAATTTGTAAATAAAGCGATAGCCCAGTGGGAAGCGTTAGTGGGTAGTGGTCGAGCGGTTGATGGTTCGAGTACAGTTAGTTACACAGCTATAGGCCAACATTTTTTTTCTTTTTTGTCATTGAAAATTGTTTATATTTTTTATATATTTTTATATTTCTAATCTTGACTTTTTAATATTTTTATAAACAATATTTTTATGTTTGTGATCTCTATTTTCGAGAAGAAAAAAATTTGGTGCGAATATTTTTAGTTTACGGAAAGCCATGTGAAATAATAATTTTATATCATAAATATACATACATACCACCCATTATAGAAATGCTATAACCGCTTATACAATTTCTTTTTGTTTTTTTTTTTTTTTTGGTAATTATTTCAAAAAATTACCATTAATATAAGTCTGACTGCTCAAATTTTTGAAGATGAAAGCTGCAATTTGCGAATTTTTTTTTCAAATTCTATCGATTGAGATAGAGTTGCTGACAAATTCCTTATTTAAAGTATAAAAATCGACAAAATATTTTATGGATACTACATTATTTTGAACTAAACCAAGTGATAATTTTACTGAAGACAACAAATAATTTCTTTTCAAATGTATATATGTATTAACTTTTAAAAGGGCAGATTTGCAACCCGAGCCCCAAACAAGTCTAGACCAAATTGAATAGAATTTTTTTAAAAATCAATATACATTTTTTTTTCTTTAAATCAAAAGAAAAATCCATATAAAGTGTCTTTTAAATATTGCTAAGTTATGGTTAAAGAAAAAAGCTAGAAAACCCTCACACTTTTTTTGACCTAACCCGAATTTGTAATTTACCCCCACTAAAAAGTTTTAAAACCACGCCATGTATAATACATTTTTTTTAAAAACAACCCATACTTCTCTATTTTCGTTCTCTCGCTCATTAATACTCTTTAATATTACACGAACTCATATTTCCAAATTTCCACCCCTTCAAAATAAACGTCAAACCAATTTCATACTCATATCTATTTATATACACATATACATATATGCGTAAACACTCCAATTCTCTCGCTCATTGAGTTCAAACAGTAGATTCGGCGTTGAACTCATATGTATATTGAAATGTTACACTCCAAATAGATGGCGTCGGCGCGAATAGCCAATTTGTTTCCGCATGAGAGTTGCCCCAATATGTGTTGTTATGTACCAAAGGATTAAAAAAAAGTGACAATTTGTTTTTCTCATATCTCGCACGCTTTATTATAAACGAAAATAGTTTAAAAATAAAATTTTTACGAAAGAAGCAATCAATGTTTTAACTTTCTGTATTGAAATTCATCAAGAAAAAAAAAAAAAAAGAATGAGATTGAAATAGATACACCCATTGCCGTCAATTCTATATAATATGAAAATTTGCTTTTTTAAAAAAATAAAAATCAAACATCTTTTTCGTAGAATTCTATAATAAAAATGAGATAACTATCGTCGCCTTATATTCCAAAGTTTAAATAAACAAATGAAAAACTAAAAATGTTATATTGTTGTGCCATAAAATCATGAAAAAATTAAATTTTCAATTACATATACTTATAATAAAATGTAATTTAACTATACAATTTTTTGGGAAAACGTTATCAAAATTATATTTATCCATTAAGCTCTAATATGTATGTATATATGTATATCTAAATAGAGATTCAAAAGCCCAATAAAGCTTCACTTAATTGTAGAATTCCATATTAATAAAATTTATTCAAGGAATTGATTATGGACAAGACACCAAGGGCATGAGAAGTTGCAGGCTGAATTGGATATCTTGAACCCGCTAGAACTGCTCGGAAAAATTCCGATGTAATAGATTTGTTTAAAATGAAATTCTACAAAGTTTTATGTTCTCATAACACCATTATTAAAATGTGAAATAGGGCAACCATGGTCAAACTTTTAATTTGAAAAAAATATGTCGCAATCAAAGTTGGCTTGAGTACCACCAAACAAAAAAAATGTTTCAAAAAAATATAAAATAATAATTCAATATGGCTACTGTTGTTGGAGTACCACGCTTATTTTGAGAAATTTGTATATGTGTGTAAAATACCAGCAATGGAAATATTTTGATTCTCTCGCTCTTTGAGAGTTAGAGTAATAGCGTCAAACTCATATTTCGAAGTTGGCTGAACTTCAAAGGAAACCACTCTTTATCTTCATTCTCTCCCTCATTAAACACGTCCTATTATGAGAGAGAAATTATTTTCATTCCCTCGCTCATTGAGTACTTTGGTCCATTATCTATTATATTAATAGGCTAACAAATTTTACATATAAATATTTGCCAAGCTTAAACCCATACTAAATATACATAAATATTTATGAAATGCATATGGATTTGTTGGCATACCTCTAAGGCAGTGCACAATTATCTAATATATAACCAATCCTGCTTCATTTATCTGTAATAAGCGAATGAAACTTTCTCATGCCACTTGAATTGGTTATCTGACAATCAATTTGTACATAAAGCGATAGCCCAGTGGGAAGCGTCGGGGGTAGTGGTCGAGCGGTTAATAGTTCAAGTACAGCTATCGGCCACATTTTATTTTTTTATTTTTTGTCATTGAAAATTGTTTTTATTTTTTCAATATATAAATAATTCTTATCTGGACTTTTTTAAAATTTTTATATTTGTGATCTCTATTTTCGAGAAAAAAAATTGCTGAATATTTTTAGTTGACGGAAAGCATATGCATACATACCACCCATTATAGAAATGCGATAACCGCTTATTCAATTTGGCTTTTTAGGTCTAATTTTTGATGATATAAGATCGAAGTTGCGAAATTTTTTCAAACACAGTAGTCTATTTATCGGACTTCGGTAGATTACTTCTATAAATTTTAGTGATTTCTACCGTTTGAGACAAAGTTGCTGATAGACTCCCTATTTAAAATAAAAAATCGACAACATATTTAATATGTACTTAAATTTTGAACTAAATCAAGTGGTTAGCGGTCGTCTTAAATTTTACTGAAGGCAACAACTGATTTCTATTCATATGTACATATGTATTAACTTTTAAAAGGGCAGATTTGCAACCCGAGCCCCAAAAAGACTAGACCAAATTGAATAGAAAAATTAATATATATTTTTTCTTTAAACAAATAAAAAATCCATATAAATTGTCTTAAATATTGCTAAGTTATGGTTAAAGAAAAAAGCTAGAAAATCCTCAATCTTTTTTTGACCTAACCAGAATTTGTAATTTACCCCCTCTAAAAAGATTTAAAAACACGCCTGTATAATAAGTTTCTATAAAAAGAACTCATTTTCTGCAAAATGAACCTTTCAATCTTTCACTCAACAAGCTCCTCCTTTTATTAGAGAAACTATTTTCATTCTCTCGCTCATTGCCCATACACTCATATTTCGAAGTTGGCTCAACTTCAAAGGAAACCACTCTTTATCTTCATTCTCTCCCTCATTAAACACGTCCTATTATGAGAGAGAAATTATTTTCATTCCCTCGCTCATTGAGTACTTTGGTCCATTATCTATTATATTAATTAAATAATTGCCAAGCTTAAACCCATACTAAATATGCATAAATATTTATGAAATGCATATGGATTTGTTGGCATACCTCTAAAGCAGTGCACAATTATCTAATATATAACCAATACTGCTTCATTTCTCTGTAATAAGCGAATGAAAATTTCTCATGCAACTTGAATTGGTTATCTGACAATCAATTTGTAAATAAAGCGATAGCCCAGTGGGAAGCGTCAGGGGGTAGTGGTCGAGCGGTTGATGGTTCAAGTACAGTTACAGCTATCGGCCAAAATTTTTTTTCTTTTTTGTCATTGAAAATTTTTTATATTTTTTATATATTTTTATATTTCTAATCTTGACTTCTTAAAATTTTTATAAACAATATTTTTATGTTTGTGATTTCTATTTTCGAGAAAAAAAAATTTGGTGCGAATATTTTTAGTTTACGGAAAGCCATGTGAAATAATAATTTTAGATCATAAATATACATACATACCACCCATTATAGAAATGCTATAACCGCTTATACAATTTTTTTTTTTTTTTTGGTAAATATTTCAAAAAATTACCATTAATATAAGTCTGACTGCTCTAATTTTTGAAGATGTAAGCTGCAATTTGCGAATTTTTTTCAAACATAGTGGTCTGTTTATTCAATTTCTGTAGATTATTTCGATAAATTTCACGATTTCTATCGATTGAGATAGAGTTGCTGATAAATTCCTTATTGAAAGTATAAAAATCGAAAACATATTTTATGGATACTTAAATGTTTAACTAAACCAAGTGATAAGCGGAAATCTTAAATTTTACTGAAGACAACAAATAATTTCTTTTCATATGTATATATGTATTAACTTTTAAAAGGGCAGATTTGCAACCCGAGCCTCAAACAAGTCTAGACCAAATAGAATAGAATTTTTTTAAAAATCAATATACACTTTTTTTCTTTAAATCAAAGGAAAAATCCATATAAAGTGTCTTTTAAATATTGCTAAGTTATGGTTAAAGAAAAAAGCTAGAAAACCCTCAAACTTTTTTTCACCTAACCAGAATTTGTAATTTACCCCCACTAAAAAGTTTTAAAACCACGCCATGTATAATACATTTTTTTTAAATACAACCCATACTTCTCTAAAATGAATGTGTAACTATTTTCGTTCTCTCGCTCATTAATATTCTTTAATATTACACGAACTCATATTTCCAAATTCCCCCCCCTTCAAAATAAACGTCAAACCAATTTCATACTCATATCTATTTGCATACACATATCCATACTTGCGTAAACACTCCAATTCTCTCGCTCATTGAGTTCAAACAGTAGATTCGGCGTTGAACTCATATATGTATATTGAAATGTTACACTCCAAATAGATGGCTTCGGCGCGAATAGCCAATTTGTTTCCGCATGAGAGTTGTCCCAATATGTGTTGTTATGTACCAAAGTATTAAAAAAAGTGACAATTTGTTTTTCTCATATCTCGCACGCTTTAGTAAGTTTAGTTTAAAAATAAAATTTTTAGGAAAGAAGCAATCAATGCTTTAACTTTCTGTATTGAAATTCATCAAGGAAAAAAAAAATAAAAAATTAGATTGAAATAGATACACCCATTGCCGTCAATTTTATATAATATGAAATTTTGCTTTTTTAAAAAAATAAAAATCAAACATCTTTTTCGTAGAATTCTATAATAAAAATGAGATAACTATGGTCGCCATATATTCCCAAGTATTAATAAACAAATGAAACACTATAAATGTTATATTGTTGTGCCATAAAATCCTGAAAATCTTAAATTTTCAATTACATTTATTTTTCCATAAAACTCTAATATGTATGTATATATCTAAATAGAGATTCAAAAGCCCAATAAAGCTTCACTTAATTGTAGAATTCCATATTAAAAAAATTTATTCAAGGAAACATTCCGATGTAATAGATTTGTTTAAAATGAAATTCTACAAAGTTTTATGTTTTCATGACACCATTATTAAAATGTGAAATAGGGCAACCATGGTCAAACTTTTAATTTGAAAAAAATATGTCGCAATCAAAGTTGGCTTGCGTACCACCATACAAAAAAAATGTTTCAAAAAATAAAATAATAATTCAATATGGCTCCTGTTGTTGGAGTACCAAGCTTATTTTGAGAAATTTGTATATGTGTGTAAAATACCAGCAATGGAAATATTTTGATTCTCTCGCTCTTTGAGAGTTAGATTAATAGCGTCAAACTCATATTTCGAAGTTGGCTGAACTTCAAAGGAAACCACTCTTTATCTTCATTCTCTCCCTCATTAAACACGTCCTATTATGAGAGAGAAATTATTTTCATTCCCTCGCTCATTGAGTACTTTGGTCCATTATCTATTATATTAATAGGCTAACAAATTTTACATATAAATATTTGCCAAACTTAAACCCATACTAAATATGCATAAATATTTATGAAATGCATATGGATTTGTTGGCATACCTCTAAGGCAGTGCACAATTATCTAATATATAACCAATCCTGCTTCATTTATCTGTAATAAGCGAATGAAAATTTCTCATACCACTTGAATTGGTTATCTGACAATCAATTTGTACATAAAGCGATAGCCCAGTGGGAATCGTCGGGGGTAGTGGTCGAGCGGTTAATGGTTCAAGTAGAGCTATCGGCCAATTTTTTTTTTTTTTTTTTCAATATATAAAAATTTCTTATCTTGACTTTTTTAAAATTTTTATGTTTGTGATATCTATTTTCGAGAAAAAAATTGCTGAATATTTTTAGTTGACGGAAAGCATATGCATACATACCACCCATTATAGAAATGCGATAACCGCTTATTCAATTTGGGTTTTTTGTCTAATTTTTGATGATATAAGATCGAAGTTGCAAAATTTTTTCAAACACAGTAGTCTATTTATCGGACTTCGGTAGATTACTTCTATAAATTGTAGTGATTTCTACCGTTTGAGACAAAACGATTGCATAAATTAGTGGCTATTTGTTAAGCACAATCTCATCATCCGATTATTCAAGTGCAAATTAAAATCTCGAAATCCGAGTATTTGCATGGCATTTGCCATAAATAACTTTGGAAAGGGCTGCTGTAATTTAATATTTTTATTATATAATAACAGCCACTATTTTTTAAATTCTTTGATGGCTTCATTTTGCCTATAGATGAGTTTTTAATGTATACATTTAAGTTGGTCGAGGTTCGGCCACGGGCCTAAAGGCAGCTAATGACAAAAAGTTGATCAGATGTTTGAATAAGTTCAACTATTTTAAATTGGTCGAATTTCGACCACGGGATATACTAGTTCATATAAATATTCGTATAATTCATCATACGCCATGGTGTACCTACGTATATCAATAAAAAAGCCTACAAATTGATTGGGGTGGGGTGGTTTGTGCGAAAAGTTTTTTTGCAGATGCGGATTTGGCATAAGTATCTAAGAAAAAAAGTTTATTACAGTATGGTTTTTGAGAAGCTGCATTTACGTAATAAGTACAAAAAAAAAAAAAAAAAAAAAAAAAAAAAAAACTAATGGCGGCGATATACCAACAGGTTATCATAACCTCTAACGAGATTTTTAGCCGAGCTTCTCTTTCCAACTTGTGGTGTGTTGCTTTTGAGTTTTTCCTACAAGTTGGCGGGACCTTCAGTTTTTTGCCGACTCCGAACGGCACTTGCAAAGCAAATGAATTTATTGCTGAGAAGCTTCTCATGGCAGAAATACACCCGGAGAGTTTGCCAAACTACTGCCGAGGGGCGACCCCGTTTAGAAAAATTCTTTTTCTAAATAATTTTGGATGTTACTTTTGCCGGGCATCGAACCGACACGACTTGGTGTATAAGGCCGAACACTTAACCGCTACACCACGGCGGCCGCCAATAAGTACAAAATAATTCAGATAAATTAGGAATTGTTCTGACGTTTACGGCTACGGCTACGGTTACGGTTATGTATATGTTTATTGTTACGGTGGCTATGGTTACATATAAAGTTACATTTATAGTTACGCTTAAGTTTATGGCTACGGTTACGTTTATGGTTGTGGTTACGTTTATGATTACGTTTACGTTTATAGTTAGGGTTACGTTTATAGTCACAGTCGCGTTTGTAGTTGCGGCTTTGTTAAAGGTTACGGTTACATTTCTGGTTACGGTTTCAGTTACGTTTATATTTTAAAGTTGCTCTTGCGAATATAAAAACGGTTAGTTTTAGCTACGAAAATGTTCGCTGTTGAAATTGCGACTACACTTACAGTTATAGTAATGGTCACTGTTGAGTTATGGCTACGGTTAAGTCTACGGTTAAAGTACATTTGAAGGTTTCATTTTTAAATTGAGCCCCCTAATGTACTGAATATACACAAATAGTGGAGAAAATGCCGTTAGATTGAAAATATTTGCCATTCATATTCAGGCGTTTGTCAAATATATAGGTTTTGTGTCTTCGGATTTCCTCTTAATTATAACCAGACCTGTTAAATAAAGATAAATTTCATAATATTTATTCATTGCTATGTGTTTGAACTAGAAAATTTTTTTTTGCAGATATGGATCAGGCATATATGTATATCTAAAAAAAAAAGTTTATTATAGTATGGCTTTTAAGTAATTTTCACTCCAAAAATTCCACAGGAGTGAAAATGACTTACTTGCATATACAACATAGTAAACCTATGAACCCACTTTAAATATTCCCATATAAATATTTGCATCATTTATGTTGACGCCAAATCACACAGCGCTCACGAAGGTAAGTAACTAATGTCATATTGAACAGCTGGCAAAAGCTTTAGATAATTATTCTCATCTTTAATGAGGATGACGAAGGTGTGTTTGCGGGTTTTGATTGTCATTATTTTGTCTACTTGTCCCACACATATTCTTGCACCTTGTTTTGTTGGCCCAATTGACATTTGTTGAAATTCCCTCACTTACCTAGAGTATGTTAGCAAATACTTGTGATATGGAAGCGAGCTTAGCAGACAGCATGGGTATAGTATCTATGAGTTCATAAATATGTTCATGTACGTACATATATATTCAGATTTGTAGCTATTATTAGATATTTTTATCAGACAAAATATGAATAAATTAGCTAAGAGTGTTTGTTTTTCAAATCTGATGTAAGTAGCAGACTAATAGGCCTGTTAAACAACAAGCTTGTTCGAAATAAACAGCCTAATTGAGAATTAATTAAAGGAATATCAGAAAATAATCGTTATAGTTAAGAAGATTATGGAAATATTTTTTCGTTATTAAGTAATACTGGAGAAATATTAACGTTTCAAAAATAACATAAAATTAAATTAAAAAAGGTTGAACAAAATAAGATGCAATAAAATAAAATAAAATAAAATAAAATAAAATAAAATAAAATAAAATAAAATAAAATAAAATAAAATAAAATAAAATAAAATAAAATAAAATAAAATAAAATAAAATAAAATAAAATAAAATAAAATAAAATAAAATAAAATAAAATAAAATAAAATAAAATAAAATAAAATAAAATAAAATAAAATAAAATAAAATAAAATAAAATAAAATAAAATAAAATAAAATAAAATAAAATAAAATAAAATAAAATAAAATAAAATAAAATAAAATAAAATAAAATAAAATAAAATAAAATAAAATAAAATAAAATAAAATAAAATAAAATAAAATAAAATAAAATAAAATAAAATAAAATAAAATAAAATAAAATAAAATAAAATAAAATAAAATAAAATAAAATAAAATAAAATAAAATAAAATAAAATAAAATAAAATAAAATAAAATAAAATAAAATAAAATAAAATAAAATAAAATAAAATAAAATAAAATAAAATAAAATAAAATAAAATAAAATAAAATAAAATAAAATAAAATAAAATAAAATAAAATAAAATAAAATAAAATAAAATAAAATAAAATAAAATAAAATAAAATAAAATAAAATAAAATAAAATAAAATAAAATAAAATAAAATAAAATAAAATAAAATAAAATAAAATAAAATAAAATAAAATAAAATAAAATAAAATAAAATAAAATAAAATAAAATAAAATAAAATAAAATAATAAAATAAAATAAAATAAAATAAAATAAAATAAAATAAAATAAAATAAAATAAAATAAAATAAAATAAAATAAAATAAAATAAAATAAAATAAAATAAAATAAAATAAAATAAAATAAAATAAAATAAAATAAAATAAAATAAAATAAAATAAAATAAAATAAAATAAAATAAAATAAAATAAAATAAAATAAAATAAAATAAAATAAAATAAAATAAAATAAAATAAAATAAAATAAAATAAAATAAAATAAAATAAAATAAAATAAAATAAAATAAAATAAAATAAAATAAAATAAAATAAAATAAAATAAAATAAAATAAAATAAAATAAAATAAAATAAAATAAAATAAAATAAAATAAAATAAAATAAAATAAAATAAAATAAAATAAAATAAAATAAAATAAAATAAAATAAAATAAAATAAAATAAAATAAAATAAAATAAAATAAAATAAAATAAAATAAAATAAAATAAAATAAAATAAAATAAAATAAAATAAAATAAAATAAAATAAAATAAAATAAAATAAAATAAAATAAAATAAAATAAAATAAAATAAAATAAAATAAAATAAAATAAAATAAAATAAAATAAAATAAAATAAAATAAAATAAAATAAAATAAAATAAAATAAAATAAAATAAAATAAAATAAAATAAAATAAAATAAAATAAAATAAAATAAAATAAAATAAAATAAAATAAAATAAAATAAAATAAAATAAAATAAAATAAAATAAAATAAAATAAAATAAAATAAAATAAAATAAAATAAAATAAAATAAAATAAAATAAAATAAAATAAAATAAAATAAAATAAAATAAAATAAAATAAAATAAAATAAAATAAAATAAAATAAAATAAAATAAAATAAAATAAAATAAAATAAAATAAAATAAAATAAAATAAAATAAAATAAAATAAAATAAAATAAAATAAAATAAAATAAAATAAAATAAAATAAAATAAAATAAAATAAAATAAAATAAAATAAAATAAAATAAAATAAAATAAAATAAAATAAAATAAAATAAAATAAAATAAAATAAAATAAAATAAAATAAAATAAAATAAAATAAAATAAAATAAAATAAAATAAAATAAAATAAAATAAAATAAAATAAAATAAAATAAAATAAAATAAAATAAAATAAAATAAAATAAAATAAAATAAAATAAAATAAAATAAAATAAAATAAAATAAAATAAAATAAAATAAAATAAAATAAAATAAAATAAAATAAAATAAAATAAAATAAAATAAAATAAAATAAAATAAAATAAAATAAAATAAAATAAAATAAAATAAAATAAAATAAAATAAAATAAAATAAAATAAAATAAAATAAAATAAAATAAAATAAAATAAAATAAAATAAAATAAAATAAAATAAAATAAAATAAAATAAAATAAAATAAAATAAAATAAAATTAAATTAAATTAAATTAAATAAAATAAAATAAAATAAAATAAAATAAAATAAAATAAAATAAAATACTAAAACTAAATTAAATTAAATTAAATGCAATAAAATAATTTTGTTTTATCAAATTATTCTTTTGAGGTTTTTGGCGAAAACAAGTTGAAAAATGCTACATACAATACCAACTACGATGATTGCAATTTCGATCTTGTTGAAGGATCTTGTCTAACCGCTTTGTATTGTTGCTTAGAAATTTTTTCATCACATAGACTGGTCATCGAGCCAAGATTAGGAATTTCTAAACTGCAGTGTATAACCATTACACCAAACACTGCTTAGTGTGCCTGCGGGCAAATTGCAACTATATTTTCGCCTATTTGGAAATAAAATAAAATTAAATAAAATTAAACTAAATTAAAGTAAACAAAAATAGAATAAATAAAATAAAATAAATCAAAATAATATAAATGAATAACAAGTCATTTTATTCAAGAATCGGTGGTAATAAAAATAAATTGTAATTTATCACTGAATTTTTTTTTTAATAATGAATAAAAATTTATTTTGTTATTTTTTCGTCACTCGTCACCTTAAAACAAGGGTGATATTTTATTTTTGAGTGACGAGTGACGAAAATATAATTTTTTATTCATTAATCAAAAAAATTTGAGTGATGAGTGACTGACTATTTTTATTCAAAAAATCAAAAGGATGATTAAAAATTTATTTTTATTTCAAGCGATTCTTGAAAAAAAATGACGTGTTATTCATCACTCAAAATTTTTTTGAATAAAAATAGCCGGCCACTCATCACTAAACATTTTTAAAATAATGAATAATTTTTTATTTTTTTCATCACTCCTCACTCAAAAGTTATGTATCCCATCCCTGATAACAACATTAACGAATTTCCACGCAATTTATCTATTAATTTTTTTTACCTCTTTATCTCTTCCTTTTCTCTTCTTTGTGTTTGTTTTATTTTATTACTTTCATTTGCATGTCCTAACAAATACAACAACAAAAAATATGATACGCAATTTCCGCTACCTACAACAGTTGCCGTTGCTATTGCATTCCTTTTATGCTGGGCACCTTTTCATGCGCAACGATTAATGGCTGCATACGGCAGTAGTGCCAATGTTGAATCGAAACTTTTCAAGAAAATTTTTGATGTTGTTGACATACTATCCGGCATCACGTACTATCTATCGACCTGTATCAATCCGATACTCTACAATCTTATGAGTTATAAATTTCGTGATGCTTTTCAGGTGAGTAAAATCGAAATTGTTAAAGCAAGATTGAATGCAGTGATATCGTGATAATAGGTTATATAAAAAATCGAATAGCACATTTATATTGCACCCAATGCTGTAATAAGTAATAGCTTAGATGACCCTATGGTGTCATATGGTGCGGTCAATATATTTTAATATTAAATCGTGATTTTTTTTATGGTGGCAATCTGAATGTATGTGCCAACAGATTTAAGCACATGTGATGGATAGACACACTTAAAATCTGTTGTTTATGTTAAGAGTGTGCCGAAAAGATACAGCGCCATGCAAGCTGTTAAAATGTTTTTCAAAATTTGTGTGGCATAAGCATATTAAATTTCAAATAACCGAATTTTGAGTACAGTTTAATAGCGGCGGCGATAATAAATCGTTTATTAGTCTCTACTGTTTGTAATTGGTTAAAAGAATTTTTGTAAAGATGAAATTGAATTTATGACTCAATCAAAGGCGTTTATCGCTATCATTGGTATTGGGGCATAAATCAGCTAATGGCTCACTTCAAAGGCGTACTCAATTTCAATTTAATTAACCCACTCCGTTGTAGAGAGACTATAAAAGAAAATTCTCCCCAAAATCCATAAAAGCAAATCATCTAAAAATGTTATAAAATCACATCACCTCATATAAAATCACGTGACAATAACCCACTTCTCTTCTAATCACTTAATTGAATAAACCTTTGTCTTAAACTATTTCAGTAATG
This sequence comes from Campiglossa producta, assembly GCA_964058755.1. Lineage (NCBI taxonomy): Eukaryota > Metazoa > Arthropoda > Insecta > Diptera > Tephritidae > Campiglossa > Campiglossa producta. The sequence goes on along the minus strand of CAXKVI010000001.1, from coordinate 27,862,890 downwards.
CATCCATTCACTTGAAACATCATAAAAAACGTCTTGTCACCTTATATCAAGTGCTAAAGCGTAATATCATATGTCACTACTCTAAGTCATCACATCACGATATTATCTCGTCTGAAATCATAACATATCAAATTAAACTCACATGCTCACCTGCTCAAATAACGCTTCTACCAAAAAAAAAATATATATATTTCACCTCACAACAATATCTATCACACTATCACATCAATTTGTACTCTTTATTTTACAATCGCAGCGCATTTCATCATCAACCGCACTACTTATGCATAAACGCTTCGTCATATCATTGTTTGAAGTTGCGTGTGATGTCACATGACATCACGTCCACCAACTAATCAAATAAGAGGAAAACTTATCAAACCATGTAACTCAACGAAACATATCGCACCATCATCATCATCATCATCATCATCATCATCATCATCATCATCATCATCATCATCATCATCATCATCATCATCATCATCATCATCATCATCATCATCATCATCATCATCATCATCATCATCATCATCATCATCATCATCATCATCATCATCATCATCATCGTCATCATCATCATCATTATCATCATCATCATCATCATCATCATCATCATCATCATCATCATCATCATCATCATCATCATCATCATCATCATCATCATCATCATCATCACCATCATCATCATCATCATCATCATCATCATCATCATCACCATCACCATCATCATCATCATCATCATCATCATCACCATCAGCATTATCATCATCATCATCATCATCATCATCATCATCATCATCATCATCATCATCATCATCATCATCATCATCATCATCATCATCATCATCACCATCTTCATCATCATCACCATCATCATCATCATCATCATCATCATCATCATCATCATCATCATCATCATCATCATCATCATCATCATCATCATCATCATCATCATCATCATCATCATCATCATCATCATCATCATCATCATCATCATCATCATCATCATCATCATCATCATCATCATCATCACCATCATCATCATCATCATCATCATCATCATCATCATCATCATCATCATCATCATCATCATCATCCTCATCATCATCATCATCATCACCATCATCATCATCATCATCGCGATACATGCACCGAGTGATATCACAACGTCTCCTATCACTATCATTCTTCATAGTCATATCACATCGCATTACATATATTAAATGTGATATATTTTTCATAGTCATATCACACCGCATCACATTTTACAGGGTATTACGTGATATCAAATCGTCCTATAACATCCCTTTGATCACAGTCATACCACAGCGCATCACATTTCATAACTATCATTACATATCATTCGTCATAGTCATATCACATCGCGTCAAATTTAATAGCACATGACGTGATATCACATCGCATCACATTTCATAAGTTATCACGTGATGTCACATGGTTTCCTATCACATCTCAAACGGTTGCATTTGTGGAATTAAATTGCATCACCTTGTCTCACGTCTTAAGCTTAACCTTAATTGCCGGTAAATAAATCCACAATATCCCGCCTCCTCCTCTTTGAATTCAACAAATCGCGCTGCTTCTTCCTTATATATGAAATAAATATTAGTTCATTACTCAATCACATATCTCTTGTCTCCAACAGACTACCTTGGGAACACGTTTCGGATTTCCTGACCGCTCACAAAGTCAAAGTCACAACTATAGCGCACTCCGGCGTCAGAATGGTTCCATGCGTCTACATACAATGGTGAATACCAATGCTCTCGATCACTATCACTCTTATCGTGTTATGCAATTGCATTGTCGTGACCCAAGTCATCATCTTTCTCTACAGGATAGCATACGAACAACAACAACCACAACAACAATAAGTAGCAGCACAGGCATTGGTAGCAGTTTAGGTGGCATCAATAATACTAGCATCCGTTCAGCACGTTACACCGCCATCGGGACGCAATCTCCAATCACAAAACATGATCAATGGATGGGCACAAATAAAATTAATGGTACTACTGCTGCTGGAGCAATAACGCAACAAAATCACAAGCTGCAATCACAAATATCACGTAGTTCTAGCGGAGCCGATAGCAATTTAATACTCGATATGGATTTGGCTACAAGACATAATTACTGTCACGCGCATCAACAATATGCTGCGCTAAATTCTTCTAGTAGAAGTAATAATTTTCATCGTTCGCTCATTAGTAATGGGATGTCGCGTAAAGGTCAACTGGTAAATAGCAACGATGATCACGAGTCAATTAATTCACTAGAATGGGATAGTAGCGCCAGCCAATATGAACTCCCACCCCCAACACATTGCACCGATGAACATGACAACGATTCATTGGTGTTGGCGGCGGCGACGGCGACGGCGACGAAGCCCGTCTCAGCAAATAGTCTGAAAATGACGCGTCATCCAACGATTATCCAGCGTATGCAACCGGTTCACCTGGTCAACACCATAGCTGAGGTTGACACGCATGCACCGGCACGTACGCGTCTCAAACTTTCGCGTATAATCAGTCGTCGCTATCAGGACGCATTGTTACCACAATCCACGAGCTCACGGCCAGAGCTAATGCGCACAAATAACATAAACGTGCCGCCTAATGTGCCTGACTCACCATTTATGACCTACGAAAATGATAAAAAGAAGCATGTCAAGCACGTGCGTAATGGTGGGTCCAATGTAGGCGGTGGACGAGTACACAAAACACTTGACACCCTGACGGGTATATTTCATTGGCGTTCACGTAAGAAAGAGCACAATATTGGCCGTCGTGCTGGTGGTGGTAAGAGTAAGAAGAAACGTACGCGACAAGACAGCACCTCAACAACACACACACACTTGAGTCGAGTTGGTACGCCAACACCTCGCGTGGCACTTATGCGTAGCATATCAGCCGTAGCGACGGCGCCGGGCTTTGTTGAGCCGACGACGACTATAAACGTTGAAATGGCGGGGCAAAAGTAGTTAAAGTGACACTAAAAAAAAGGCATACAATCACGCACGCACACACTTGAATACATGCAACACAAAACAAAGAACATGCATAAAGATCGTGTAGCCTCCTTCAGTCAACTTGAGGAATGTGAATAGATGTGAATTGCGCTCATAAATTATTTGGCAACTGACATGTGTCACAGAATTCATATAAGAAATTTGGCAACATATGCGGAGAAGGATTAAAGTACGTACATAAAGTTAGAAATGTGGCCGCACATATGATGCTGAACCATTACACTGTGCAGCAAAAATTATTATTCAGTAAGATTTTGCAATAAACAATAACTCATTTTTCAAGTGCGAGGGTGGTTATTTATTTTATTAGTTTTTTTTTATTCTTTTTTATTTGATAATGTGATATGTTATTGCCACAAGTCATCACGTCATGTCATATATCAAACAAAATTATAACATCGGAAAAATAACTACATCTGAAACATCGCAATCACATCACATCCATCATATCATTGCTAAAAGTGGTGTGTGACCATTTGTTCAAATAAAGGGCAGACTTATCACATCACATTATAGCCAGACAATTTCACATACACACATCACGCGATATTGGGTAACTCCATATCAACATCAACATAATTACAAAACATTCGCATCACATAACATATCATCACATCACATTTCATAACAAATCACGCTATATATACCGTATCACATCGAAAAGCATCACATCATGACGCATGACATCAAATAAAAGGAAAACTCACCAAATCACATGACAGAAATGTAATTCCACATAAACACATCACATCATATCACGACACATAACAACCCACAAAATTATCATCATGACATAAAATTTCATAATATATCACGTGATATCACATCACATACAAACTTTATTTTAGTTTTTAGTTTTATTACTTTATTTTATTCAATTTTTTGTAGTTTTTTTGTTAGTTTTTTTCATAAAAATTTGATTTTTGTTGCATAGAGTTATATGTACATATGTATATGTTTTTTTGTGGGCGCATGGCCTAACATTCCCTAAAACTCTGCCACGCATAATCAATTAAATCTCGGCAAAACAAAGCCCTAACACGAATTTGGGAATTAGGAAAGAGAGTTGTACGAAGAAAGATAGGAAGACTAGGTGGCAAGCCTGCTTGAAATTTAAATATTTGGAACACGGCCGCAAATACCTTTCACTTGATACCCATATAGGCATATCTTGCTCAAGATTAAAAAAAAAAAAAATAGATAGGTGGCAACCCTTTGAACCGCCCCAAGTGGCCACCGCCATGTATATAGTCTTAGAATGAATCAAACCACTAAAAATGCCAAATTTAATACAAAACGGCAAAGCGGTTCCCGAGATATAAGGAAAAATAAATAAACTACGGTTTGGGGGCAACCATAGCTGGCAACCCTGCTAGAAATTGTCATATTTGAAATGCGACCGAAAATACCTTTCATTTGATACCCATATTGGTATATATTGCTCAATATTTAATAAAAAATGGAGACAGGTGGCAACCCTGTGAACTGCCCCAAGTGGCAACACACACGCACATAATCTTAGAATGATTAATACTATCTATAATGCCAAACTTGATCCAAATCGGTCAAGCGGTTCCCGAGATATCAATAAAAATAAAAAATGCGGTTAGATGGCAACTCTAGTGCCAGCCCTACTTGAGATTTACATATTTGGAATACGGTCGATAATACCTTTCATTTGATACCCATATTGGCATATCTTGCTCAATATTTAAAAAAAATTGAGATAGGTGGCAACCCTGTGAACCGCCCCAAGTGGCAACACCCACGCACATAATCTTAGAATGAATCATACTATCTAGAATGCCAAATTTTATCCACATCGGTCAAGCGGTTCCCGAGATATAGAGAAAAATATATAAGAGATATAAGAAAAACTCCTACGCCTGAAAGTCGGCTACAATTTCTTTTTCCGTGCCATAACTTCCGTTTCATCGTGATCCATTTTCTCAAATTTTACTCTCAATCAAAACTTCATATCGCCGCCTAAGAAGTTAACTTCAAAAAATAAAATGAAATTAAAAAAAAAAAATTAGAAAAATTATAGAATTTATATTATTAAATAAAAAAAGAGCGCATATAAAAAAGAAGTAAAAAGGAAACGAAAAATTTCAACAAAAGTTATCCCTTGAAGCTAAATAAATTTCAACAAGTAGGCGAGCTTCGCTGATTGTATGCTCTTGAAATTGTCATATTATCATATCACTCCTATCCAGCACACATTTATCTTTTATCACAACTGCAGAAAATTAGGTAAATTATAAGAAATCCCTAGTCAGACAGTCGTGCGTGCAATATAAAGCCATGCTCGAGTTAGAGTGTAGCATAAATACATATGTACATATATGTATAAATGGTAATGGAAGTCAATGCGTGATGAGAATAAAAGAGTAAGTAATTAAGGCTCATTTGCTTTGCAAGTGACGTTTGGAGTCGGCAAAAAATTGCAGGTCCCACCAACTTGTAGAAAAAACTCAAAAGCAACACACCACAAATTGGAAAAAGAAGCTCAGCAAAAATCAGGTTAGAGGTTACCTGTTGGTATATCGCCGCCCTTAGGTTTTTTTTTTTAGTAGTAATTAAGGCGTTCTCAGAGAATATCTTCGATAACTGAGGCATCACACATACGTGTCAAGTGCTTCCGTCAGTTTAGGACTGTCTACATGGGACACGAAGTGATGTTTTAGTCTTCATAAGAATAATAATGGCCGAAGAGAATGTTGTGATAACTTTTGACTGAATTAAGTTAGGCCAAAAAAAAAACATTTTCGTTCTTAGCATATTTGTTATATAAAACATATATTAAGTGAAAATTGCATGACAGCTCTTTAAGTAGAGGTGGTGGACGATGGTCATGTTCTTCCTATTAAAATTAAAGATTATTTTTCGGTCAGCATACTTCATTTTTTTTTTAAACTAGCAATTCGATTTTCTTTGAACGAATCAGAAAAACAAAAATCGATTTTGTTCTTTTTGCTCACCCTATTATGTGTGTTTGTTCGACGATGTATTGCCAGATGTTCAACTTAAAGTAAAGAATCCATTTTAACACAAGTAAATGCTTTGTTCCAACAGAATACAGTGGTGGCAATAAAAGCTGGTTGACAAATCTTTAAGTAGAGGGATATAAAATAATAAACTACGATGGGCATATCCCTCCAATTAAAAATAATGACTATTTTTTGGCCAGCATACTCTATTTTTAACTAGGAATTCGATTTTCCTTAAACGAATCGGAAAAAAACGGGCATAAATTTTTCTTAGCCCACCCCAGTAGGTGTGTTTGTTCGTACATCACTTAAAAACAACTGCTTGGCATTGAATGTATTTTTCGACGATGTAATATGCGAGATATCCAACCTAACGTAAAGAATCCATTTTACCGCAAGGAAATGTTTTGCTCCAACAGAATACAGTGGTGGCAATAACAATTGGCTAAAAATATTTTTATAAGTATAGTGAAATCGAAACTAGCCGATATTTGAACAAGAAATATATTTGAGAAAAGGCATTTTATAATGTTTTATTTTATTTTATTGAACATATTTAATTTTATTGTATACATAATACTTTATTTTATAAATTTTTTTTATTTTTTAATGATTTTTTTTTTTTGGTTTTTTTTTCATTTTGTTTTTTTTTTTTTTTTATTTTACTTCATTTTATTTTTTTTTTTATTTTATTATTTTTTTTTTGTTTTTTTTCATTTTGTTTTACTTTTATTTTTTTTTTTTTCATTTTATTTTATTTCATTTTATTTTATTTTTTTTATTATTTTTTTTATTTTTGTTTTTTTCTTTTTTATATTTTATTTTGTATTATTTTTTTTATTTTATTTTTTTTATTTTTTTAATTGTTTTTTTATTTTTATTTTTTCATTTTATTTTATTTTATTTATTTTATTTTATAATATTTTATTTTAATTTATTTTGTTTTAAATACATTTTTTTAAGTTAATTTATTTTTTAATTTTTTTTTTTATTTTTTTTATATATTTGATATTTTATTTTGTTTCTTTTAATTTTTTTTTTATATTATCTTATTTTACTTCATCTCTTATTTTTTTATTTTACTTTATTTAATTTAATTTTTCTTCTTTTATTTTCTTTTATTTTTTAATCTCATTTTAATTTATTTTATTTTATTTTTATTTTTTTCATTTTCTTTTACTGTATTTCATTATATTATATTTTATTTATTTTGTTTTATTTTATATTATATATTTTTTTTTTACTTTTTTATTTATTATTTGTTTTTACTTCATTTTTTTATTCTGTTTATTTTTTTCATTAAATTTTAAAATTAATGAATTAAAATTTTTATTTTTTTTTTATTTTTTTATTTATTTTTTTTATTTATTTTATTTTATTCTATTTTATTTAATATTATTTATATAATTTTTAGATTTTAAGATTTTATTTTGCTCTTTTTTTATTTTAAGTTATTTCATTTTATTTAATTTTTTTCGGTTTTCTTTTATTGTTTATTATAATTTTATATTTTAATTTTTTTATTTTATATTTTTTTATTTCTTTTCATTTTTTTTTTTCATTTTTTTATATATCATCTTATTTTACATATTTTATTTATTTATTTTTTTTTTTTATATTATCTTATTTTAATTTTTTTATTTTATTTAATTTTTTTTATTTTCTTGTATTTAATTTTTTTTTTCTATATGGTAACTTATTTTACTTGATTTTTTATATTTTTTTTTTATTTTTTTTATTTTATTTTATTTTTTTTTTCTTGTATTTTATTTTATTTTTTTATTTTTTTTTTTTATATATTATCTTATTTTTATTTTTTTATTTTATTTAATTTTTTTATTTTCTTGTATTTTATTTTATTTTTTTATTTTTTTTTTTTATATGGTAACTTATTTTACTTGATTTTTTATATTTTTTTTTATTTATTTTATTTTATTTTATTTTATTTTATTTTATTAAATTCTATTCTATTTAATATTATTTTATATCATTTTTTAGATTTTAAGATTTTAATTTTTCTCTTCCAGAAAGTCATAAGAACAAAAAATTGTATAATGCCCATAAATACTCAAATCAACGAACAAACGAAAGGAAAAACACCTCAAACAAACACAACACAAACTTTCAAAGTACGAGGTGATATTTCCGGCACACCTCGCTCTCAATAATTGTCTTTAAGCTTTTATGTAAGTTTTAAAGTTAAACAAAGAAAAGTTGTGAATTGCTTAGAAAGTTTAAGTTTTAATTGTTGACGAATAAAGAGATATATACATAATGTTACTTAAGCTTAGTAAATTGTATTTATAAATGTTAAATGAAATTCATACAAATTTGTAGTTAGAGTATACGCATATAGAGCCGAGTACCTAGATTACTAGGGTGGCTCATATATATTTCCAACCATTCAAATATTTTCAAGTCTTCCTACAAAAGAGAATAAATGAAAATTTTAAAAAGTCAAATTATAACTTCATTAACATTGGAAGGTGTCGCAAAAAAATAATTTTAAACCAAGCCGCCCTAGCTTTTAGCAATAAACAATTTGTATATAATTAGTAGGTATGGTATGAATTTTAGTTCTTGCTTTTAAAATTAGACTAAATAGAAATAGCTTTTATACATGAGAAATAGAATGTATAAATGTATACGTGTAAGTACTTATTTTTTCCGTCAACTTACTTCTATTGTATCAAAACATATTTTTTTTAATTTCGAACTATATTCAACTAGAATACGTGGGTTGAATAAGCTGTGAAATAAAGTCAATGAAAATATCTTCAAAAGAATAAAAATAACACAGATTTTTTTTAATTTCGTAAAAATATTTAGTTATATTTTAAGCAAACAAGGTGAGTCAGCAAATTAGGTACAGGAATATATGCATTAGGGTGATTCAATTAAAAAAAAAATTTGGCTTTTTTCGGTCTTAGCCCCTGAATCTTTAGGTATTGATGAGAAAATAAGCCTTGCAAAAAATTAGCGCTCTAACTTACACCCCTTAGGGGTGGCTATTTTTTTTCGCCCTTTCCCTGGGGAAAATGGTATTTTTTTTTTTTTCAAAGTGAATTTTCTTTCAATTTTTGAAACATTTTTCAAAATATTTTTACATCCTCTTAAGTTTGAAGCTTTGAAGCTTCCAAAATGGTATGAAATGTGCGATTATCTTAACTATTAAAATAATTACAGCCATTTAAAATTTACTAGATTTTATACGTGTTTCTGTGTATGTGTGTGCAATAGTACAAAACTCAGTCGTTTTTAAATGGCTGTAATTATTTTAAGATAATCGCACATGGCTTACCATTTTGGAAGCTTCGAAGCTTCAACTTTAAGACTGTGTAAAAAGATTTGAAAAAAAGTTTCGGAAATTTAAAGAAAATTCACTTTGAAAAAAATACCATTTTCCCCATACAAAATGTATGGGAAAGGGCGAAAAAAAATAGCCACCCCTAACGGTTAAGTTAGAGCGCTAATTTTTTGCAAGGCTTATTTTCTCATCAATACGTAACTTTTTAGGGGGTAAGACCAAAAAAAATCGCATCGATAGGCCGCTTCGGCTAAAATTCAAATTATTTATTACTGAGTATCATGGAAAGAAATATTTTCAAAAAAACCGCTAGGTGGCGCTGAAATTGTGGTAATGAAAACTTGAAATCTCATTTATGGACTGATTTGACAGATATTTACACTGTGTCTAACTTAATTAATATTCAAAAGTTAGAAAAATGGATTCGCTAGATGGCGCATGAATTTTTTCACCAACTTTCAGGATTCAACGCCGCAGCGAGAAAAAAATTTTCGCAATCGGCCTTAAACCCAAACCCTGCCTTTTTTGTTTTGGGATTTTGAGGTTAGAGTCAGCCAGCGACAAAATTGTGATGGTGTATTTGAATTTAGCTACTTTTTAAACTAAAACGTTCAATTTGTGTCGGTCGAAAACTAACACTTTCATTTTGTGTCTAACAGAAACTAACACTTTCATTTTGGGTCTGACGAAAACTAACACTTTTATTTTGTGTCTGACGAAAACTAACACTTTATGAAACTAACAGTTTTATTTTGTGTCTGACGGAAACTAACACTTTCATTTTGGGTCTGACGAAAACTAACACTTTTATTTTGTGTCTGACGGAAACTAACACTTACATTTTTTGTCTGATGAAAACTAACACTTTTATTTTGTGTCTAACGAAAACTAACACTTTATGAAACTAACACTTTTATTTTGTGTCTGACCGAAACTAACACTTTCATTTTGGGTCTGACGAAAACTAACACTTTTATTTTGTGTCTAACGGAAACTAACACTTTCATTTTGGGTCTGACGAAAACTAACACTTTTATTTTGTGTCTGACGGAAACTAACACTTTCATTTTTTGTCTGATGAAAACTAACACTTTTATTTTGTGTCTGACGAAAACTAACACTTTATGAAACTAACACTTTTATTTTGTGTCTGACGGAAACTAACACTTTCATTTTGTGTCTAACGGAAACTAACACTTTAATTTTTTGTCTAACGAAAACTAACACTTTATGAAACTAACACTTTTATTTTGTGTCTGACGGAAACTAAGACTTTTATTTTGTGTTTGATAGAAACTAACACTTTCATTTTGTGTCTAACGGAAACAAACACTTTCATTTTGGGTCTGACGAAAACTAACACTTTTATTTTGTGTCTAACGAAAACTAACGCTTTATGAAACTAACACTTTCATTTTGTGTCTGATGAAAACTAACACTTTTATTTTGTGTCTAACGAAAACTAACGCTTTATGAAACTAACACTTTCATTTTGTGTCTAACGGAAACTAACACTTTTATTTTGTGTTTGATAGAAACTAACACTTTCATTCTTTCACTTTTATTTTGTGTCTGACGGAAACTAACACTTTCATTTTATGCCTGACAGAAAATAACACTTTCATTTTGTGTCTGCTGAAAACTAACATTTAACATTAAATTTGTGTCTGACGAAAACTAATCTAAAAGTGTTAGTTTTCGTGAGATACAAAATGAAAGTGTTAGTTTTCTGACAGAATTTTAAAAGTGTTAGTTTGCGTAAAGAATTTAAAAAGTGTTAGATTTCGTATGGCACATCGATTTGGTATGCCCACAGAATGGTGACAAAAATAAAACAATTTCTTCACAACAACCAGCATGCGATTGTAAGTATGACACGGCGTATGAGTGATGTTCTCTACTACATATACATATGTAGTTAAGAGCAGTCAACAGAAAAAAAGGGCTTACTACCCAAAACGTTTATCGCAAACGACATCATTTTCGACGCCTAATTGATTGCTGTTTACACACCAGTTTTTAAATTTATATGCGCTATAAAGTGAGTAAGTACATATGACTAAGTCCTAAGTATGTTGAGGAAGAAAATAAAGTAATAAATGTTTGCGTAGAAATTTGAATAAACCATAAAAGATTGAATACAGCCCATTCAATTGTCCACAACAGTAAGTAGATGCAGTAAATGTGAAGGATAGACTGTCTCATCATGCCAACATAAAGTAGGTAGATTAGTGTTTTTTTGTTTGGCTCTTTATCAGTTGTATTTGCACTCTTGGCTTTATATCGATTCTTTTTGGATTTTTTTATAGTTAACAATCTCATAAATAATTCTAGTATGCTTGCATCTGCTGTCACATTCAAGCATGTGCTGCATTATTTTACACAAAAATTCAATCATGAGCTGTAAATTGTCGACACTCAAGTCATTGCCTTATGAACTGTTTTCACTCAATATTCAGACAAATTACTTGATCTGATGTATTGGGAATTTTACTTATGTACATATTGAGACATGTCTTTATCAGTTTATGCATTATTACATACAAACAGGCAACAATTTTCCCTATGGTGTCGCCCACGGTCCTAAAAAGCTAATTTAACTTCATTTCATTACCCAACAAGACAGTTGACCATCATACATCAAAATGGCTATCAGATTTGTACCATGAATATGAACAATCTGATGCATAAACCAGTAGGGTCTTGTGGGGGTGTACATACAAATTGCAACTTATTTAGGACCTCATAAGGTGTCGGTATTCGCATTTTTTTACAAACATATTCAAATTGACAACAGTTAATCAGATGTATGTGTATGTATGCATGTTTACCGCCAAAAAAAAATGTTCCTTCTATGAGGCTTAATGCCTATTTTAAATAATTTTTTCCAAACATCCACCAAATTTGGCTATCTTATAATGCAGTTCCAATTTTTAAATCGCCTAAAATGGGGAGCGTTGTGAAATTTTGGGGATGCCGATTTTCGGAAAGCGAAAAAACGTCCAGTGCCAAAAATAAATTCCTCGACCCCAAGAAATTTTTTTTTTGTTGTCAATAGTCTTTTTTGGAAATGAGTAACCTTTTGAAAAAAAAAACTTAGACTGCAAAAATCGCTGGATCCAGAAAAAAAATTGCCAAAAATTAGCAACACTTCCTTGGTCAGACTAAAATTAAAGGGGCTACAAAACTGCATACTCGAAAAAATTCTACATGTTCTCTTGGCCGAGCAATCAACGTTCGAAATTTTATTACAAGAATTTTTGGAACCAGAAAATAAATTGGTTTCAGAAAATAAATTGCCAAAAATCAGCGAGACTTCCTACGAACTGAAGTTTAGCCCTTCAATTGATATTCAGAAAATTAAAATCGATATTCAGAAATCCAAATTTATATGAAAAAAACATTAAAATGCGGAGTACAAGAGATTTTCTGAATTTTAATTTTCTGAGTATCAAATGGAACTTTTTGAATATGTATTGTATTTTTCTGAATATCAAATGGAAATTTTGAATATCAATTTTAACTTTCTGAATATCATTTGTAATTTTCTGAATATAAATTGCAACTTTCTGAATATAAACTGAAAAAGGTGTAGTATAATGTATGCAAGTTTATTACTCCCGCTCTGTGGGAGACAATCTTCTATATAAGATTGATAGATTATTTGAAGCAAGGCCTTATTTCTTGTTATCGGTTACACCATTTTTTGTTGGGTTAGATTTTTGCTTGGTTGTGTTTATGTGGGCACAATTTGTGCTTTGTTCAACCACCTTTAGGTCAATGGCATAATTCGACGATACAAATCCATCAGAAATTGATTACGAATAAAGTTGTGGATTTTGCGAGTACATATTATCAAATAATATCTACACACATTTGGATATTTACTTTTATTGCATCTTTAAGTAGGTATGTGTTTGCTAAAACCGTAACCGTTTTCAATTCAATCTCACAGCACTTTCTCTAGGCGCTTATTTGGTCAGCTTGGATTCCTCGATTCAATCAAACTTCTCCCAACAATGACGCCGGTTCTACGAGAACGGTACCAGTACTTGTGCTGTACCCATCGTGCCGAAACGACCCGGGCCGTTTTCTTATATCGACCCTGCCAAGAGCAATACACTCGGGATGACTCTGTCTGACATTTAGGCAGGGCTACACCTCGCTACAACAACAACAACAGTAATATGTTAATACGGTGGTTAATTACATGGTACTTTTATAAAAACGTTTTTTTTATTTATTGTCTTCATTTGCGAATTTCACTCTCATAAAAAGGTTTTTCTAAATTTCTTTGAAAAAAATACTTAATTACTCATAATTAACACTTGTATAAACACAAAATCTTTAATAAATTCATATACATTTACGACTTTTGGTGGAATACTACAAATTCACCACTGTAGCTTAAATGGAATTCGCTACATCCGCAGAGCTTTCATGCCCTGATTGTTGCATCGCTAACCATTGCGTTATCTGCTCCTTATTCTGCTGCAGCCACTTCATATTAAATTTAACATTTTCCAATGCCTGCTTGCGCGCTGCAGTGCCCGCACCAGCCTTTGGATATTTAGCGAAAAATGCTTCCATTTCCTCCAACTTTGTTTGGGTAACGAAATTCGCTGTTATCGATGGTATCATACGACCCAAATAACGTTCATTAATGCCAAAACGTTTAACTAATTTGGGCCAATTTTCACGCACATAATCCCATACTAAACTTTGACCGACAGGATTTTTCGATATAAGATTGATGCAAGTGAAATAATCTTGACCGCGTACATAGCTCTCATTCCATGCCAAGTTGATGTAACTGTGGTGGTGAGTAGAAAAAAGATAGTTTTTTTTTAAGTGTACAAAAATAGTTTTTCATTTATAATATTTACCGTTGCAAAATCCATGGTGAGTTCACTGCCGCTAAGGAGCTCATCAATTTCGCTTTCTCTTGTGCATTTTGCTCATTAATAAATAATTGCCACACTTGATCCCATGATTTTTCATCTCCTACATATTGCATGCCGTACTTATACACTACCGCGCGTATGTCTGGATCTGGACGCTCACTGGGATTGTTTAACCAAGCGGTAAAACGTGCAGCTACCTCCTTCAGCATTGGCTCATAGCCAAAGGAACCAGCCAAACCTAAAATATTTGTGCGTAGTAAACTGAAATTAAGTAAAAAATAATTAGTTCATATATTTATTTAGAATTAATATTATCAACATACTTATTCAAATGATCATCACTCGTAGTCCATGACACATTTTCATATGCTTGCACTAATAATTTTCGACCAAATACAACAAAATCTCTATATGAATCGGTGTAGTAGAGACGATTTTTAATAAATAATAGCCGCTCACTAGCCACATTCCATGGCACATAGTCTAACTCTTTCTCGAGATACAAAGCCAAATCCAAAGCGACGCTATAATTGACCTGTGCAGCATCGGCTAGCGAGAAAACATCATTGATAAGGTGTGCACGATCGGCATTGCTGAATTGTCCACCTGCACTCTTGAGCGCATTTGTCAGCTTTATCCATTGTTCGGGTGCATAGTTGACACGATAATAGCCGACTTGATTTTTATTGAATTTAATCCAATCAACTGAATTGTTAAGCTTTATTTTGACTGTGTTGAGTAGAAGGAATAGAAATTAGATTATAAAGAAAATTTCTAATAATTTTGGTTTTTTGATGCACATACCTTCATTGTCGTTATAGTTGAAAATAGTGCGTTGAACTTCAGCATTGTCGCTAGTGAAATAGGTAATTGGAATGGACCAATGGTAGCTGTAAAGGGGGAAAAAATAAATTATGAAGAAATTTTGATTTGATTTTTTTTATTTTATCTAATTTTATTTCTATTCCTATTTCTATTTCTATTTCTATTTCTATTTCTATTTCTATTTCTATTTCTATTTCTATTTCTATTTCTATTTCTATTTCTATTTGTATTTGTATTTGTATTTGTATTTGTATTTGTATTTGTATTTGTATTTGTATTTGTATTTGTATTTGTATTTGTATTTGTATTTGTATTTTTATTTTTATTTTATTTTATTTTATTTTATTTTATTTTATATTATTTTATTTTATTTTATTTTATTTTGTTTTATTTTATTTTATTTTATTTTATTTTACTTTTTTTTTTAATTTTTTATTTTATTTTATTTTATGTTATTTTATTTTTTATTTTATTTAATTTTTATCTTTTTTATTTTTTTTTACTTTATTCTATTTTACTTTATTTATCTAGTATTATTTTATATTACTCTTTTCTAATGCTTGCTAAGCGTCTGCTTCTTTCTTCAACAACTTACTTGAATTTTGATTGCTCATGCTTGGCATTATAGTCTTCTGGATTTGAAAGGAATCTCTTTTGTGTAAGCGTATAAACATTGCTATCGTTTTTCACCTCAACAACAGGCAAACCCATTTGTTCAGTCCATGTTTGCATAATTAATCTGTGTAGATGAAGTGAAGTAATTAATTAAATAAGCTTCTATAAAATTTACTTTTCAAATATTTAATGCATCCGCAACTCACTTTACATCAAAATCTCCTTCCAGTGCTTCAATTTCTGTTAGGAAATCATCAGTCTCTGCATTGTTATAGTAGAATTTTTCCAAATAATTATGTGTTGCATTGCGGAATTTCTCCTCACCAACCAAATCTTCCAGCATGCGTATAACAGACGCGCCTTTTGAATATGTAATACTGTCGAAAAGTTCGGTAATTTGTGCTGGACTTTCAACGGTTTGCACAATGGGATGTGAAGCTAGTGTGGCATCCAATTTGAGTACGGTATGTAAATCTTCAATGATGAATTGATCGAGCTGGGAAAAAACGAGAGTATAAGACAGCATTTAAGTTGCTATAAAAAAAAGCTGGACATATTTACTAACCATATCCCATTCCGGATGCATTTTATTGACACCTTTGTATTCAATGTAGCTGGCAAAGCCTTCATTTAACCATAAATCATTCCACCATTTCATAGTAACTGAAAAGAGCACAAAAACTATATGTGAGGAAAAAACTTTCAAATATGTAAAAGCTGACCTACCTAAATTTCCAAACCACATATGCGCCAACTCATGTGCCACCACTGTTGCTACACGCTGCTTATTTGCACTTGAGTGTTCTTTCTTTTCGTAGAGTAGCGCTGTTTCGCGATATGTGACCAAACCCCAATGTTCCATGGCACCCGATACAAAATCTGGTATGGCAGCCATATCTAATTTCGGCAATGGATAGGCTACATTAAAATATTCAATATAATATTCTGTAATGCCAACACCAGTATCCAAGGCATAAGTGACACTATCAATTTTATTAGCTGTTGCATAGACTCGCATTTCAAAGTCATTGGCACCGGACAATTTGCCGCTTACATTTCTCGCTTTGTGTGCAAAATCAGATACAATCATACAGGCTAAATAGGTGCTCATGGGTACACTTTGCTCAAATAGTACTTCCGTTACATCGCCATTTACGGTTTCGCTCTGAAAGAAATTATTGATTACGAAATTGGTTAATATAAAGATTTAAATATTAGAGTCTACAAACGGTGAATGGTTGCTACTTAGGTCTTGATATGAAGCACAGATCCCAATATGAGATGAGATTCGGCCTCATTTAAGAAGGTTGTGTGATCAACAGGCTCTCAACAATATCTACTACCCCCGATATTGAAAATTTATCCAGTCACGCCGTATTTACATCTTTTTAACTCAACCTTTATGGGTCTAAACTCACCATATTTCAAACCCATTGAAACTGTTAGTTTTCTAGGACTTCGGTTAGAAACAATTTTACAATTCGAAATTAAGCCTACAGAAGGGCAGAGCGAAGTACTGCAAGAACGACCAGCTCAGTGTGAATCGAGGTTTACTATATCCAGCAAAGCTGACACTCCTGTAAACCTTTCGGAAAGGTTTTTGCCCTTATAAACACGATTCACGTTAGAGTAAAAGAGAGTTTCGCAGGGCGTCGATTCTCTTGATGTTGTTGTTGTTGTTGTTGTTGTTAACTCTGATTCGCCCTGCTTAGAGTGATCATTCCGAAGATCTTGGTGTTGTTTTTGCCCGAAGATCTTCATCAAGCTCTTGTTGTTGTTGTTGTAACGAAGCGTAGCCCTGCCCAGCGTGTACTTTTCCTTAACCTAAATTGTCATCAATTTCTTCTAACGGGAGTCCTAGGAAACTTGCAGTTTCAACAGGGTTGGACCAGAGGGAGATGGGTGTTAGAAGAGTGGGCTCCGAAGAGCAGATAAATAAATGGTTGGTATTATGGGGTGACGAGCCGCATGCCGGACATTCATTCGGCACGTCAAGGTCTAGTCTGGATAAGTAGGAGTTTAACCTGCTACAGTATCCAGAGCGTAATTGAGCCAGAGTGACCCTTGTCTCTCGAGGAAGATGACGCTCCTCAGCCGCGACGCGAGGTGGTTTGGCGTGCAAAACGGCGTTCAGTGGACAGAGCGAGACATAAGACGCAACGGACGTGTCATGGATGTGCTTCAGGGCCTGCGTATGTACCTTTGGATCAAACGGCGAAAGTGTGAGGTGCCGGATCTCATCAAAATGCTCACGTAGATGTGCCCTTACGGTCCTAGGAGGTGGCTCATACTCAAGCAGTAGTCTGTTGGGATGTTGTGGTTTGCAACAGTTCAACAGGTACTGCTTGTTTAGCATTTCATTGTGCTCCAAAACTGGGAGCATTTCCACCTCATGATGTAAATGATGTTTTGGAGACATAAGGACGCATCCCGTGGCGGTTCTGAGTGCGGTATTTTGGCAGGCCTGCAGTCTTTTCCAATGAACCTCATCAAGCCCCGGCGACCATATCGGCGACGCGTAATTCAGGATCGGCCGACCAATTGCTTTATAGGTTGCCAGCAACGTTTCTTTGTCTTTACCCCAAGTGCTGCCGGCTAGCGACTTGAGAATTTTGTTGCGGCTTTGTAGCTTAGAGACAATTGCGGTTGAATGAGCAGCGAATTTGTGCATGGGGTCGAAAGTTACCCCTAAGATTTTGGGGTGAGAGACAGTAGGTAATTTTTGATCGCCTACGTAGATTTCTAACTCCATGCCAACTTGCGCCGTCCAGGTCGTGAATAGTGTCGCCGAGGACTTCGTTGGCGACAATGTCAGGCTCCGGGCAGTGAAAAACTCAACAAGAGAGGGGAGATAACCATTGATCCTGGAGCATAGCTCATCTACGGAAGTGCCAGAAGCCAGGATCGTACAATCGTCTGCGTAAGAGACAATCGAGACTCCATCTGGTGGGGAAGGAAGCCTCGAAATATAAAGATTAAACAGAAGCGGGGAAAGGACACCACCCTGCGGTACCCCTTGTTTAATCTTTCTCGGTTTTGATTTTTTGTTTCTGAAAACTACAGACGATTGACGACCACTCAGATAATTGGCGGACCAACGCTTAAGACAGGGGGGGAGCGATGAATCTTCCAAATCGGATACCAGTTGTCCATGATTTACTGTGTCAAAAGCTTGAGACAGGTCAAGAGCAACTAGAACCGTCCTGTGATGAGGGCTTTTCTGGTTGAGTCCGTCAGTTATCTGAGTGTTAATGGCATTTAGAGCAGATGTTGTGCTCCGTATTTTTCTAAAGCCATGTTGGTGCTCGGCTAACCTCAACTTTGATGTGTAAAGAGGAAGTAATACCGCCTCCAATGTCTTCACTACTGGCGAGAGGAGCGATATCGGACGATAAGACTCCCCTACGTTAGCTGGCTTGCCAGGCTTTAGTAGTGGGACCACGACTGCCTGTTTCCATTTTTCAGGTATGACAGAAGTGGCCAGGGACAAATTGAAGACGGTAGTGAGGTATTTTACTCCCTCTTCGCCGATGTGTTTTAAATGCACCATGGCTATGTCGTCAGGGCCCATAGCTTTAGAGTTTTTGGCTTTCCTGATGGCCACTCGAACCTCTGTAGCGGTGATGGAAACGGGGGCATTATTTTTGTGTTTATGCGCACACCTGAAGATCCTACGTCTGTCCCTGTCCTGTGCAGGGTGTGGTACAAACTGTCGGCAAAAGGCCGTTGCACTTTTCTTCGGGTCACTAAACGTCTTGTCACCGAAGGTGATGTCTACGTTTTTTGGTGGACCCGTCGAATTTGACAGGGATTTGACTGTGGACCATAATTTTCCAACACCGGTAGAGAGGTTACAAGACCTCAGATGCTCCTCCCATTTGGCATGTTTGTGTTCATCTACCAACCGTCTGATTTCCGCGTTGAGACCACTGATCTGTGGGTCTGCGGGATCGATGCTACGTATATGGTCACGTTCATTGGCCAGGGCTGCAGCTTCAGTTGGGAAGTTTGGCCGTATATTCTGTATTCTCCCAGCTGGTATAAAAAGGGCTGCAGCTCTATTTATGACCTTACGTATTTCCTTTTCACCTTGGCGTACGTCAGTCGGTATGGGAAGAGCACCAAAGGAGCTCTCAGTAAACTCAGTAAAGCCAACCCAGTCAGCCCTCCTGAAGTTTACGTAGGATCTCTTCTCAGAGGTGGTGAAATCCGGGGCACGATCAACGGACAGGATGATTGGCAGGTGATCTGATGCCAAAGCCACCATTGGGCGCCAGTTTATGCAGTTTATTAGACCTGGACTAACAATTGTTATGTCCGGGGAGCTACTGCAATTTACTGCCATCCTCGTGGGGGCGTCCGTGTTCACCGCGCAGAATGTGGAAGCGTAATTCTCTCTCGGTAATTCCGAGAGAGATGTACGGATATGATTCCTCTCACCTCTCATTACCCATCTTCTTCTTCCTCACCGATGGAGGGATGACATGACCTAGAAGGTTCCACTGGTCATACCAAATCGCTACCACGACAGTCGGGCAGTACTGCAAGTGAGTACCGCAGCGTACCGGGGTCATATCAGGCCAAGGACTGTCAACTTCGGCATCACTCCCTAAAACCTTCGGGGAGTGTTTTGCTGTTAACAACAACAACAACACAACAACCCGTTCGTTTCTACGTACTGCCGGTTCTGCGAGAAAGGTACATGTGCTTGCGCAGTACCCTTCGTACCGAAACGACCCAGGCTGTATTTTTTTATTACAGCCTGGCCAAGAGCAGTACACCCGAAGTGACCCTGTCTAACGTGTCACGATTCCTCCCCCTTAAATTGTCATCCCTGGAGCAGTTCCTTGCAGCAGGGCTGCTCCCTATTCTGTTGTTCCGGTCTGGCGTTGAGCTAAACCCTGGTCCAACAGAATGGTTCTGCTGCGTGTGCCGGAAGAAAATTTATACCAGATGTTCGCATTCGGTGCAATGCACATCTTGTAAAGGTTGGCTACACAAGTCTAGTTGTTCCGGACTAGATCCAAAAACACACCGGCCTCTTAGTTTTTTCAAAACCTTCGTGGCACCTTGCTGTTCACGTCTTAGAACGTCCCGTGGCTCGCGACGCTCCGGCGTAGCGCTATCGCCTCCCCTTCGCAATATATCTATTGCTCAGCAAACATTGTGTGTTCCCAGTTGTAGCTCGCGCTCTAGCGTGCTAACACCTCACACAGCAGCTCATAGCTACTCCCTACGTAGCACATCTATTGATGTTGTGAGCACTGCTGAGCTACAACTCCCGCCCCAAAATATTCTCCTCCCCTCTACTTCTTCCGGTACCGGCACAAGTGTGAATCAAGGCCATCAGCTCCTGGTCCCTCACACTATGTGCACTGTTTGTCGGCACAGAATATATGCGTCCAGAGTGCCATCGGTCAAGTGCAATATCTGCCTTGGCCAATGTCACCTGCGCATATGCTCAGGGCTCGCAAACAGAAATCTATGGACTGATGCGTATGTTGCGCCGTGTTGTCGAGCTGTGCAGCCCACATTGCCGACAAATTCTACCTCGTTTCCCAACGAGCGGAATTTGTCGCCTTCAGGACTGCGACGACGATCACGGACTAGCATATTACCTCCACGGCGAGCGCACCAGTCCCTGACTCCCAGAGTGACCATTGCCTCTCCCCCGCATTTCAAAATAATGCAGTTAAACTGCAATGGTATAACTGGCAAGATTGTGGAGATCACCAAGTTTATGCAGCAAAACTCCATCAAAATTGCTGCAATCCAGGAGACTAAACTTGGCACCCACTCGGATCTCAGAGCGAGTGGTGGCTACCACATTCTCCGGCATGATCGTACGGACGGTGGGGGTGGTCTTGCGTTCATCATCCACCAAACCGTGCGGTATAGGGAATTTGCATTCAACACCGACCAAGAGGACATACCCTTAGAGCGACAGGGTATTGTCATTTCAGCTGGAGGTGTTGATCTCGAGCTGATAAACATCTACATACCTCCCGTCACCTGTTGTCCCAGAAGTTATCGCCCTGATTTAAGCGATTTCCTACGGGGCGATAACCGTGTCATTATGGGCGATTTTAATGCACACCATGACATGTGGCATTCACGCCATTCTGCTGACGGCAGAGGACGGGAAATAGCCGAGCAAATTGACGCTTCCACGTAGATCAACCATCGAGTAGCACGTCATTACCTATGTGCATATTAGTCGCCTCTTACGACCGGTATGCCTACCTCGGGCCTATTCTAAACCCCTAACCCGCAGGGGCAGTCGATTCTCCATCAGATCGCTTCATTGCTGGGTGTCCCCGGAAGCAGTGTCCTTACTACAGACCATGACCTTAAACCGATGGCACTAAGCTACAAACTGTCAGCCACCCAAAGTTATTAGGGGTGACACTGGATAATACTTTCTCATCTGCTGGTCATGTGTCTGCAATGGTCTCAAAGGTACGTGGTCGCAACAAGATCCTCAAGTCACTTGCTGGCAGTACTTGGGGAAAAGACAAAGAAACGTTGCTGACTACATATAAGGCCATTGGCCAATCAGTCTTTGACTATGCTGCACCCATATGGTCGCGTAATGTACATAACACCAACTGGACGAAGTTACAAGTCTGCCAAAATACTGCCATCAGAACTGCTACGCGATGTCTCCTCATGTCTTCCGAGTCTCACCTCCATCAGGAGGCAAAACTGCTCAATGTAAAAGAGCATGCGGAAATGCTGAGCAGGCAATTCCTTCTGAACTGCCACAAGCCAGCACATCCAAACCGTCATCTTTTGGACATAGATCCGCCCCCGAGAGACATAACGAAACATCTCCGTAAGCATAATTATGATGAGATCCGGCATCATATTACCTTGCCGTTTGATCTGCAGAATCATAAGCGGGCTCTAACCGACATCCGCACCGAGTCGGTAGACACTTTTGTCGGATCTCTACCTGTGAATCCCGTTCTGAACAGTCCTCCACCGGATATTGCTGAAGAAGAACACACCTTACCAAGGGAGACAAGAGTCACCTTGGCACAGCTTAGGTCTGGATATAGTGTAAGGTTAAACTCCTACTTATCCAGACTTAATGATACAATCTCAAACACATGCCCTGCATGTGGTAGGACCCCCCATGATACTATACATATCTTCAATTGTTCATCTGAACCTTCTCTTCTAACCCCTCTGTCCCTCTGGACAAACCCTGTTGAAACTGCACGTTTCCTTGGACTCCCCTTAGAAGAGCATGATGAAGATCTTCGGAATGATCATACACTCTAGACAGGGCAATGCATTGTTAACAACAACAACAACAACAACAACCTTAAACCGAGGTTCACAAACTAGAGACCGCGACCAACTATGAATCACCAACCCCGAATGTCCCAAAACAACTAAACTCAATGCAGAAATCGGAAGCGCGGTGTTTTCATCGAGTTTAACCAGCTGATATGTAAGAGTAGGTCGCCTCGCCGTTGGCGCACCCTGGGTAACGCTAAATGACCTACATGGCCTATACGGCTAGTTTTTTGTATTGCCGGTTCTACGAGAACGGTGCCAGTACTTGTGCTGTGCTCATCCTACCGAAACGACCCAGGCCGTTTTTTTATATCGACCCGGCCAAAAGCAATACACCGCGGGGTGACCCTGTCTGACATTTGGGCAGGGATACACCTCGTTACAATAACAACCATTAAATTATGAAAACCACTTGGCCATGTGGAAGACAGCTACTAAACAGCTATTTTCAAGCAGACACTCGTTAACTTTGTCATTCCATAGATAGGAAACAGCCGCGAGTGAAACCCGCAAATCTGAGAAAAACTGGCAGTACGAGGTTTGCGGAGCTTCAGGAAGGACTCAACAAGGGGCGCTACAGATTGATGTCCTTTCTGCTTTCGCGGCAATTGGCGCCGAATCAAACTGACACCAACTAACTTCCTGTAGTCTACAATGCATTGTTAACAACAACAACAACAACAACAACTTCCCGTAGTCTGTCACCCTAAGTACATTAGTCAGCCGTTTGACCCTCGAAGCCATAGGTGGGCACAAAACGAAGTCAACACCGAAACGACATCCACACCGAACCGCGATAACAACCATATATTTACCTGTTGAATGGAACAGACTCTTCTAACACAAACTTCACTCACGGTCGTAGAGGGATAGTATTTTAATCTTAGGAAAGTAATTGCCGGCCTATGGTCAAATCCCACCATATAAAACTGCACGAATCTCTCATACTGCCCATGTGACGTTCTACATTTACCAATCAAATCGAAGTAGCAGCCCTCACATAAAAATAATCTTATCTCACTAATAAAACTTACTTGCACAGGCATATTTGATAGCGCATGATAACCTCCTTCCGTGGGACGTACTATAGTTATGATAAATTCAGCTTTCAAAGATGGCTCATCGAAACACGGGAATGCAGTGCGAGCATAAGTCGGTTCGAATTTGGAAGTAGCGATCCATCTGCAAAGAATGAAGTATATCATTATTTAAATAGAGACTCCCAACTAGTATAAGATAGACTGCAACTGCAAGCATATCAAATTCTTCATTATAAATAAGCCCTTTTTCACACCTGCGTTCCTTTGTTTTGGTATCCAAATATGAAGAGGCGTAGAAGCCAAAAATTCGATCGCCAAGCGAACCATTAAATGCCAGCTGCAGCGTGTAGTTGCCAATTTCCAAGGGCTCTTTAAATTCAGTCACCCAGTACTCGAATTCGGGATGCGAAAAGGTCAAAGTTGGATTCAACTTGGCCAAGGGTTCGCCACCCTCACTCAAACGCATGACTTCCTCGGTGCTCACATTTATACTTTTCGCATGCACCGGAATGTAAGAAATTGGCTTTGTCACCTCCAATTTGATGGTTATGCTGCCGCTATAAGTTTTATTCACCAAATCCGGTTGTAAACGCAAATTATATTTTTTCGCACGCAACTCCTTTGGCAAACGAAAGCTCAGCTGCTGCAACACTTTGGATGCCGCCACGACTGCTGGTTCCAATGATTTAGTCAATTTTCCTGCATTCATTGTTGGATTGGCAGAGGAATAGGTTGTTGCTAACGAAGTGGACAAATCTGTTGATGTTTTTATGCGCAAAGTTGATAAATTTGTTGGCACAAACAGCTGATCATGATTTTGCAAATATTCCCCGCTTGGTGTCGCCGGTGTCGCTTTCGGCTCATTCACAATATTTCGCCCAACATAAATGAGCGCACCCAGTAGGAATGCGCATAAAACGAGTAGTACCAAGCAGAAGCCGACAAGCGTAATGTATGCGTTATTCGGTTTTTGGCGTACAAGTCGTGAATCGGTATCGCGTATGCGATAATGATGTTCATCTGTTGATAGGCTGGAGCGTGGACGAACTGGAGGTACTTTTGCTTGTGCGTACATTTTTTGGTGTGATAATTTATTTTTATTTTTTTGTAATATTTACTAACTACTACAGTTTAATTCTTTTTTTTTCTTTTTAACTAATTTGAATTTTCATCACAGCGCCATTTTTAACGAGCTAGATAAAAGAATTTTAATCTTGAGCTTATGGGTGTTTGATGTCCTGAGCGGCTTTCAAATATAAAAGTGATTAATATATCGTCCCGTTTCTGCCTTAACCTCGTATCTACAAAAAAAGAAAATTTCACAAATCGTAGAAAACCAACTGAAATTCTCAAGTTTTGCATACTAAAAATGTAGATACAAGGTAATGGATCGTACAAAAAACCACGAAGGTTTATATATTCAACCAAACTGATTTTGGATTCGAATTTCTCGATGTCTTAAATACACTTCCACATAAAAAACGAGTTTTCTCAAAAAGTGTAGTTACGAGGTTAAGGCAGAAACGGAACGATATGTTATATCATCATATCATCTGATTTCGCCCAGTTTCAATAGCAACCTACCTTGGCCAGAAAGTAACCTGTATACAAAATGTCATGCAAATATCTCAATTTTTACTCGAGTTATCGTGTACACGGACATACGGACGGACACACGGACGGACATGCTTTAATGAACTTTTTTTCCAACCTACGCACAACCCGTTTCTCGGGGGGTTGGATTTAAATTACACATTTATATAGCGAGCCGCTTGGTTCAAGACAGACGCCCGCTTGCAGCCGCACCTCATGGTTGTTGTTGTTGTTGTTGTTGTAGCGAGGTGTAGCCCTGCCTAAATGTCAGACAGGGTCACCCCGAGTATATTGCTCTTGGCCGGGTCGATATAAGAAAACGGCCCGGGTCGTTTCGGCACGATGGGTACAGCACAAGTACTGGTACCGTTCTCGTAGAACCGGCAATACAAGAAACTAGCCGTGTAGGCTATGTAGGTCATTTAGCGTTACCCAGGGTGCACCAACTGGGAGGCGACCTACTTTTACACCGCACCTCATGGTGACAGACGCTGCTGATGAAGTCCCCTGGCAAGCCCTTAAACCGATTATGTTGGAGTGGCCTTGTCAGGTTATCGCCTTCTCACTTTAGTTCACCACCGAACGGGTGTTCAGTGGCTATCCAGAGATACGTGGGCTTTCCCGGACGTAGTTAGCTGCTTGGACCGCACAAAATCGCCTAGGCGGTTAAAGGCTATTTTAAGTAAGTAAGTAAGAACTTTCATATATCTATCTCGATTATTTTGTGCCGTTACGTAGTACCGTTATGTGGGCAAAATTATAATACCCTTGTACTAGTACTAGTACGCTGGTATAAAAATTATAGAAGGCTACCTTAATATAAAATTTTAAAGTCGATTACCCATATCGGCATATCTCAGATCATACAAAAAAAATTCAGACATGTGATAAAAACAGCAAAATTTGATAGGGGATC
This sequence comes from Campiglossa producta, assembly GCA_964058755.1. Taxonomy (NCBI): domain Eukaryota; kingdom Metazoa; phylum Arthropoda; class Insecta; order Diptera; family Tephritidae; genus Campiglossa; species Campiglossa producta. The sequence continues at coordinate 27,836,343 of CAXKVI010000001.1, read as the reverse complement.
TTGAAAGTTCATCTAAATTTAACAAGTTGAAGCCTCAATGACTTTTTGAATGCACAATTATTTTTTGTCAAAAAAGCATTCCATTTTTCAACTTAACGCTTAAAAGTTACTGTGGTTAACTCTTCATTGGACGCGAATAGTAAGAAATTCTGACATAGAAAAAAGTTTAGAGGCTGATTTACACCTGTCGATTTTCTAGTCGATTTTTTGTCGTTCCACCGTGTAAAGCTAAGGGTACACCTAGCGACACGACGTGACCAAATATTCTTTGCATTCCCTGCAAAAATCGTTGGATTATGTGTTCCAATTTTCTGATAATGGAGTAGTCCAATAGTAATCCTTTGTATACATAATCGGACCACCTTCAGCTTTTTGAAAGCCGATCATTGCTCCTGCCTTATCGAAGAAAATCACGACACTATCGCTCTGACAATATATACTCCAAGGAGTAACAACATTGGAGTACATTGCAAAGTACTCTGACTGTAGGTACTCCATGGAGTAGCAGAAACAAAGCGAAGGTTGGAGTAGGTGGTCCAGTCCTAGGACATCGCAATGTTAATTGGAGCACAAAAGGATTACATTTGGAGTACTGTGATGCTCCAATTGGAGTACTCCCTGGATAGGAAATAGAGTACTCTCGATTTTTGCTGGGTGTGTTCTTATGGAGCATAGTACACCTAGCGACAGCAGCACCACGCGACACAACATAGTTGATCAAAAAGGCAACTATTTGGTCGCGTCGCGTCGTGTAGATAGGTGTGCGGTACTTTAAAGAGCAACTCGATCGATCCACACCTTGTATTTGAAGTAGTGTAAAAAAATCGACCAGAAAATCGACCCGTGTAAATCAGCCTTAATAGTTAAGCAAATTCAAAGTTTCAGCGTTTTTCCTATTTTTGTTGTTTTTTTTTCAAAAATGGTTATACATACTTTCAAGGAGTATACTGGAGCCTACCAGCTTTTCCGGCGTAGCTTCTGTAGAAGATTTTGATTAAGTCGTTGAAATATCTATCGACTCTCCCAAACTATTTCCGAAAATATTCTAGGAACATTCGCAAAAAACGGATGAAATTCCACAAAATAGTTTGCAACACAAATCTTGACTATGTGTGCGTGGCAGGTTCGCATCCCCGGACAATTTATTTTTACTTTATTAAATTGTATTGTTAAGGCTGCTATACACGGGTCGATTTTTCTAGCCGATTTTTTTCAATCCATTGCGTAAATAGCAATTCGATCGATTCACACCTTGTATTTGAAGGTAAGAATGCAGTCGAACGACAAAAATCGACTAGAAAAATCGACCCGGGTAAATCATCCTTTAAAAGCATAAAACACTTCTTAGGGTTCTATTAGCGCAATCTTAATATATATTGATTGAGAATAAGCTTAGAATATCGAAACTTTATACACGGGAAATGTTTTTTTTTTTTGCACTTTTGTATGATTTATGTGTTAAAAGTCTATTCGAGAGGGTAAAATGTTATAACTTATAACTATCTGAATCGTTATTTTTTTAAGGAAACCAAGTTAAGTTGAGTCCAAGTCTACGCTAACGGAAGCTTGAGCCTAGCCGTTTTTTATAAAAAATGTATTTATATATATCCAAATTTTGTTGAAATTCAACACACGAAAAGTGTTAAAACTCAATTTTTTTTCCTTTCGGTACCATATTCAAAACTTCTTTTTTGATCGAAAAATAGGACTTAACAATTACACTGCTCCACACACATTTTGTCCTATGAACCAAATAGACTTTTTCTGAAAGTGCATCGGCGACGTGTACATGAAAATCGCCGATACACGTGTATTTTTATTTTTTGTCCACTTTCCGAAAAAGTCTATTTGGTTCATAGGACAGAAAAAAAGTTCGTTTTTGTACCGCAGTGTTATGAACCGTATGTTAAATTTTAAGTAGTGTCACATTGCAGTTTAGTTCGTGTAGTTATCGTTCGCCATAGAGAATGAGGCCGTTAGTCTTAAGGCTGATTTAAACGGGTCGATTTTTTAATCGACTTTCTGGTCTATTTTTTAATCGACTTTCTGGTCGATTTTTCATTCAACCTTCAAAAACAAGATGTGAATCGATCGAATAGTTATTTATTGGAACGACAAAAAAATCGACCAGAAAATCGATCCGTGTAAATCAGCCTTTAGCTCGCACTTTTTTTACAACCTCTAAGGTTTAAAAGGCGTACTGAGTTTTTTATAATTTTTTCCGGGATTATATTTGTTTCCTTCCATATCACTTTAAACACTCTATATAATATAAAGACTATAACTTTACCGCATGAAAAACTGTGTATTCAGCTTTTATTATGTTTAAGTTTGATTTTTCGAGCGAGTAGTTAAAAGTTAGGGAATCGGGCTACTGATGTTCAAAAATCAAATATTTTGCAAAAATATTCCCTTATCTCTTTTCAGTTAAGAAAATCCTTAAAAAAATGGATAAATCTCCGTTTCTGGGAGACCTCATTTTCTATGATAACAGTTGAAATGATCTTGAGTTTCAGATGAAAAGTTATCGACTCACGTCAAGGCCATATTAGAACAATGAAATAATTTGTTTATTGCGCTTGTCTCAAAGTTAATTTTTTTTTCTACTAAATGTTTAGGCATAGTCTATTTAAAGTAACTACATGTCAGTATAAATGGCAGAAGGGGGCATATTCGCCACTGGCTTGTCTAAAAGTTAATTACTTCAACTAATATGTTTAGGCATAAAATATCGAAAATATTTCTATGTGAGTACTCGTAAGCTTTAGTTATTAGTTAATTTGCATGTCGATTTTCAATTATTACAAAATAAAAGTTCGCTTTTAAATTTAAAATTTTGCGCTTTGTTTGCAATCAATAGACAGACACGCGAAGACTTTTTGTTTGCTTCGTGTAAAATGACAATGAGATAATATAGATAATTTAAAATTATTTACAAAAAGGCAATTTAGTTCCAAGATTTGTTGCTACATTTAAGTTCAAGCATGCGATTAAATCGCTGTGAAGAGTAAGCCCAGTAATTAGAGCATTAAATGGTAGTGATGTAATTATGTATAAACTTCAGTAAACATTTGCGTGAACAACGCAATGGAACTGAGAAATGATTAAATTATTACTAAGATTATGTAATAAACGGCAACTCTGAATAAAATGGTACATTATTACATACATAGATGACCATCTCAAGGCCATTGAATTATTTTATTTTGAATAATAAAGCATCAAATCTTCCAAAAAATTTTGACGCGAATAGGTTAGAGATTTGAAAATAAAGTTTTTGTCAATTTCCAAACATCCATTTGATCTCTAATGTAGTGTTCATGCTGAGTTTTACCATTTTCGGACATAAGCGGGAAACAAAATCAGTCCGCCAATACGTCAGTTACGTGACGTACGTCAAGTTTAGAGCAAATTCATATTTTAACGTATCCGCCGTATATGGCATTACGCATACAAACACCCACAGTCTACTTTGCTGTCAGTTGTTTCAACGTACTGACGGACTGATTCTGCTGACCGCTTTACATTTCGAAGATGCGTACATGCTGCCGCATTTACTAATGCATTTAGCTCACGGTTGCAATTAGTTTAGGTTATGAGCATATGTACAAAAAGTCGAAAACGATTATTTCTTAGCAGAATATAAGCTGTGCTCCTGCATTAACAATGCTAATGCAAAAATAAACACTGCATTTAGAAGTTAATGCTAAAATGCTAAATTATGGCTCAGCATGAACCGGCTATAAGAAATTCTTTGGCCTGTAGTCATAGTCAAAGTTAAACATGAGTTTAAGTTAATTAAAGCAATTTTTAACAGATAGCACTTGTAAAGTTGTGTAAAAAAGCTTTAACTAACTTAAAATAATATTGTATTTCGACTATGACTACGGGCCTTTGCCTTTTAACATTTTTTAATTATCTCGACCAGCGTGGCTGCTAGCGGAATTTTAATTATGCAGATTGTATTGACATCTTGTAATAAATAGTTAATAAAATAGTCAATTTATAAAACTAATTGGTTTTAATTTAAAGAATTCGTTCTTCGGGTTTTACAATAATTCGAAAACTAAAAAAATTATATCAAATATTTCAAAGCTTGCTTATTTTCCTTGCCAAGATCTCTAGATCGATTTACAGTAGATCAGTTTACAGTTGATTAGTTTACACTTGTATGGAGCCATATGATAAGTTTCAAGTCCCAAGGTTGCCAAGAAATCAATTAAAAGCCGATCCCAAAATTCACAATATCAAATGAGTTTTCGAAATGCACAGCTTAATCCATGCGCCACCTGGTGATTTTTTATATTAAATATCGTATTCTCACCGAAATTTCTTCTCACTGAAGTTTCTTATAGGTTTTTAGGGAGTTTCAATTGTCGCGATCACGCGCCACCTATCGGAATTTTGATTTTTGCTAATAACTTTCAAGTCCACATATTGCCAGGACATCAATTAAAAGCCGAGAGCCAGGGTTTCCAATATCAAATGAGTTTTCGAAATAGCTCGATCCATACGCCATCTGGTAAATTTTTTGTTTGTTTAATTATTGTATTGTCACCGGGTTCTGTAATCCTTGTTCGCCGGTATTTTGTTTCACAATTGCTTTCTTGAAATATTGACAATTGTAGACACGAATAGAAAACACAAAAGAAAATTCCATCGTTCTACCGTAATCAGTTTAAAAGTTATGACCCGTGAAATTTTCAAATATGCCTCTCAGAGAAGTTGGCGGTGCCACGCCTACTATATCTACTATAGCCATTTCCGTTACCGTCAAGTTTTCGATATTGAAAGTGGGCGTGGTTGGAGAGCGACTTTATCCAATTTCTTTAGGTATGCTCTCAACGATGCTAGTATCCCTTGTGCCAAATTTCATCGTTCTACCGTAATCAGTTTAAAAGTTACGAGCAGTTGAATTTTCAAAAAAGCCACGCCCACTTTTAAAAATGTATCAAAAATTATTATATAATGACCAGGGGGATTCACCTTTATAATTATATCATTTTAGCCATTTCCGTTACCGAATTATGTCAGTTTAGGTGATTTTCGATATCGAAAGTGGGCATGCTTGGAGGGCGATTGTATCCAATTTCATCAGGTATATCCCGAACGATACTAAATAGTATACTTTATGCTAAATTTCATTGTTCTATTGTAATCAGTTTAAAAGTTATAACCAATCGAATTTCAAAAATACCTCCCTTAAAAGTGGGCGGTGACACGCCCACTTTGAAAAATTAATGAAAAAATCACAAGAGAAAGACCAGAGGTATTGACCTATAAAATTATATCATTTTAGCCATTTCAGCTACCGAGATATATCAATTTATGTGATTTTCGAAACTTTCGATATCGAAAAACGGGGCGCGGTTATCATCCGATTTTGCCCATTTTCAACAGCAACCTAACTTGGTCAGAAAGTAACCTGTACAAAATTGGATGCAAATATCTAAATTTTTACACAAGTTATCGTGTACACGGACAGACGGACGGACATGCCTTAATGACCTTTTTTTTTCAACCAAAGAACTTTCATATATGGAACTCTATATCTATATCGATTATTTTGTGCCGTTACGTAGTACCGTTATGTGGAAAAAATTATAATACCATTTGACTAGTACTAGTACGCTGGGTATAAAAACGTATTTGTTCGTAAAAAAAAAATTAAGCGTGTCTTTCCAAAAATATTTATAACGCGTCTTTCTTTGAAGAACATAAGCTTTGCGTCATTCTTTGTTAATAAAACACCGTTGCGTCTTGTTTCGTCTGTAGTGTTGATACATTGTTATTTGTAGGTACATAGCTGTTCAACTAATACATATATTATAACGGTACTTAACAATAGAAAGCCGCCTGCAAATAGATAAAACAAATAGAAGTGATCATAAAAATGTACAACAACCAGTTTTGAGCTGTGTGTAATCTATAAATTATTTCAAGTTCATGTGTTTTCATGTCATTTTTTACCTATTTTACATAGCAAATTAACCTATATTCAAGTTAGGCGGTCAATGTTGCTTTGTTTGGGTAGCTAGGTATGATGCAAAACAATTGAAAAATGATCCATCTGTAAAGGTCTGTGACATTTATGGAAACATTTTTTTTTAACATTTAAATTTTTAATCTCAAGTTAACTTGCAAGAACTTCAACTGAAATAATAAAAGTGTAAGTTTCATTGACTTTACACAGCTGAAATTTATTAAAGTTCGTTTAGTAAACAAGAATTCTAGGGTTAATGCTTTCATAATTTGTAATTTTATTTTTTTTATTTTTTTACATCTACATAAGTAACTTTAAGCAAATTTTAAGTAATAAAATTCAAAATATTTGCAAGTTCAATGCTCAAGCTAAATTTAAATAAATATCGTCTTTTGTTAATAAAAAAAGTGTTATTTATTGCATTATAATACTCTTAAGCGCTGATTGTGTAAACATATTAATGCATTTTTTACATTTATTTACATTGCATATTTTATTTTTTTTTTTATACGCGTGAAATGATATTACCAAACACAAACACATGCTCATTAAATATTCCGCACATTATTTGTACGCCGTAATTATTCACAGCATAATTGGCAAATACCGCATCGAAATATGTTCGGATTGTGCATTAGAGATGGCTGAGGGATTAAGTTTTCACTTGCAAAGTCGTTAAACTCGACTTTTGACTTTTAGACGCTCTGTATTAACTTTTGCATTTTAAATTTTCAACATCCCTTTTCTCGGTGAGTAGTGAATTTATTAGTCCATCGAATATACAGATCGCTGGGTTTTGATTTGGAGAGCACGATAGTATGTATAGCTCGAAATTTTAGATTTTTGAGTTAAGCCCCTTTAGATCTAGGTGTGCAATATTATTTTATTTTATACTATTTTACTTTTTTTTATATTTTATTTAAATTCATTTTAATTTTTTATTTTATTTCTTATCCATATTTTAAATAATGGTGAACAATTTTTAAACAATCCCATACAAAGCGTTTGACAAGATCCTTCAGCAAGTTCGAAATTTCAATTATCGTAGTTGGAATCGCTTGTAACATTTTTATACTCAGCGTACTAGTACTACTACAAGGGTATTATAATTTTGTCCACATAACGGTACTACGTAACGGCACAAAATAATCGAGATAGACATAGAGTTCCATATATGAAAGTTCTTATGTTGGAAAAAAAAAGTTCATTAAAGAATGTCCGTCCGTCTGTCTGTGTATACGATAACTTGAGTAAAAGAGATATTTGCATGAAATTTTGTGTACAGTTTACTTTCTGGCCAAGGTATGTTGCTATTGAAAATGGGCGAAATCGGATGATAACCACTCCCCGTTTTTCGATATCGAAAATTTCGAAAATCACACAAATTAACATATCTCGGTAGCTGAAATGGCTAAAATGATATAATTTTAGAGGTGAATCCCCCTGGTCATTCTCTTATTATTTTTCCTTAAATTTTTTATAGTGGGCGTGGTAGCGCCCTCTTTTAAGAGAGGAATTTTTGAAAATTTGACTGGTCGTATGTTTTAAACTGATTACGATAGAGCGATGGAATTCGGCACAGAGCATACTAGTATCGTTGGCAGTATACCTGATTAGATTGAATAAAATCGCCCTCCAACCATGCCCACTTTTAAGGGAGGCGTATACATGATGTAATTGGACGAAATCGCTTCCCAACCACGCCCACTTTCGAAACGGAAAATTTCGAAAATCATATGAAAACTACCGCTGCGTATTTAATGTTCGCTTTACCCGAACTTAGACTTCCTTACTTGTTTCAACTTGTTTTCGCTAAAAACTCAAAAGAATAGAGATACAAATTATGCGACTGGTCAAAAGTCCACACATATTTTTAAAGTTCATAATAGAACTGACCGAGCGGTCAGTGTTTTCGATTTTGTCGCATAGTCTTACCATCATACATTTTTCAAAATACTACATTGGCGAAAAAATATCAAATAGGTGGCAACTTTACGGACCGCCTCAAGTGGGAACACCCATGTAGAAAATCTTCGAACGAAGCATACGATCCACCCACAAAATTTCATACAAAATAAATAAAATGAAGATAGGTGGCAACCCTAGAGGCCAACTCATCTTGAAGACATCATGCTGGGTATGCAGTTGTAAGTACCTTTCAATTTATACCCATATTGGCATAGCTTGCTCAATATTTAAATAAAATTGAGATAGGTGGCAACCCTGTAAACCATTTCAAGTGGCAACACCCGAGTGGTACCATCTCTATGCCAAATTTCATCCAAATTTCATCCAAATCGGTTAAGCGGTTCTCGACCTACTACCAGATATACAAATATAATACGGTAAGATGGCTCCCTAAAGTTATAAGATAAGGTTATAAGATTTGCTATCCAACATTAATTTTCATGTACTACAAACATATGTAATGCAAACATGTAGTACATTTATTTATCACAGCAGACGTAGTATAAGCTGCAAATTTTATTCGCAAAGTATAATGGCAACACTTTATGATCTTTAACTTAATTAGAGAGTCAATTAGTAGTGGGCATAGGTTGACGGCATCGGCATTGTATAATAACTCTATTAAAATAGGTCACGAATCGCAATAAACTGGGAGCATATAGTCGAATCTTTGTGAATGCATATTAGGATAGGTCAGATCTTTTGTTACAAAGATCAAGGTAATGCATTTGAAATCGTGCTTGGTCCTCTGAGTTTGGCTTTAATCAGCTAACTCATTGTCAAAAAAGGATTAGAAAACTTTATTTAGTTACTGGTTGTAGGTAGGTACTTTCTGCGTATGAATAATATTTATTTCATTTATAGTCAAGCAATGTATTTACATACATTAGGCTGCCTCACCAAGCAAAGGAATACTTTTTCCAAAATCTTAAAAAATATTTAAAAATTTTCGAACATAATTTTTCAACTCCTCTTTCATCCTATTATTTCATAACTAGATTTGAAAAAAAAAAAAATTTATAAAGTACAAATTTCCCCTGCAAACAAATCTTTTGTCAACCTTCTTCTTTTAAAAGTTACTTTTACTCTATAAAAATGTCAAGAAAGAGATGATTGTTATTCGGATGAAAAAGTAGTATTTTTAGTGTGACACTCTAATGCCAGATAAAATAGCTGGCAAAGCAATGTAAACAACTATTTTTTTAGAAATTGTGTCACTTTTTTTGTTAACTTACATCAAAAACGATGTGCCCATTTATAAAATTATCTTTTTTTATGATATACGTTGATTTACGATAAACCTACTGACTACAAAATATATCTTTTTCCAAAAACTAATATGTCCTAAATTTCGAATACCGCTGCATACACAAACTGCATACGTTATGAGCTTTGCACCTCTGTAATTGGTACATATCTACTATTGTTTTTAGAGCTGAATTATAGCGAAGAGAACAGTGAAACCTCCAACCAATGGACAGGTCTATGGAACATATTTTTTGACATATTTTATTTTACTTCATTTTGTTTCATTTGATTTGATTGTATAGATTTGATTTTATTTTGTTTCTTTTTTTTTTAATTTTAAATTTTTATTTTTTATTTTTTACTTTATCTTACTAATATATAAAAACGTAAGTTTGTGACTGACAGTTAATGTTTGTCGCCCTTTAACGTCTGAACCAATACACCGATCTTTACGAAATTTTGCACGCAAATTACTAGGAGTATAAAGTCTGCAACAGGCATCATGAAATTTCGATATATTTATCGATAACATAGTTATCGGTCAAAATGTAGTTTTACGTAAACTTTGGAATATTTGCACAAAATTGGTATCAAACGAAAGGGGAAGGCCACAGCGTGCATTTGGACTTGGGTTCATTCCGATATATTTATCGATAACATAGTTATCGGTCAAAATATGCTTTCGGGTAAACTCTGCAATATTTGCACAAAATTGATATCAAACGAATGGGAAAGACCACAGCTTTCATTTGGACTTTAATTCATTTCGATATATATATCGATAACAGAGTTATCGGTCAAAATGTTCTTTCGGGTAAACTTTGGATTATTTGCACAAAATTGATATCAAACGAGTGGGAAAGACCACAGCTTTCATTTGGACTTTGGTTCATTTCGATATATTTATCGATAGCAGAGTTATCGGTCAAAATGTTCTTTCGGGTAAACTTTGGATTATTTGCATAAAATTGATATCAAACGAGTGGGAAAGACCACAGCTTTCATTTGGTCTCTGTTTCATTTCGATATATTTATCGATAGCAGAATAATCGGTCAAAATGTGGTTTCGGGTAAACTTTGGATTATTTGGACAAATTGATATCAAACGAGTGGGAAAGACCACAGCTTTCATTTGGACTTTGGTTCATTTCGATATATTTATCGATAACAGAGTTATCGGTCAAAATGTGGTTTCGGGGGAACTTTGGAATATTTGCACAAAATTGATATCAAACGAATGGGAAAGACCACAGCTTTCATTTGGACTTGGGTTCATTTCGATATATTTATCGATAACATAGTTATCGGTCGAATTGTAGTTTTACGTAAACTTTGGAATATTCGCACAAAATTGGTATCAAAGGAAAGGGGAAGACCACAGCGTGCATTTGGACCTGGGTTCATTTCGATATATTTATCGATAACAGAGTTATCAGTCAAAATGTGGATTCGGGTAAACTTAGGAATATTTGCACAAAATTGATATCAAACGAATGGGAAAGACCACAGCTTTCATTTGGACTTGGGTTCATTTCGACATATTTATCGATAGCAGAGTTATCGGTCAAAATATGGATTCGGGTAAACTTTTGAATATTTGCACAAAATTGATATCAAACGAATGGGAAAGACCACAGCTTTCAATTGGACTTGGGTTCATTTCGATATATTTATCGATAACAGAGTTATCGGTCAAAATGTTCTTTCGGGTAAACTTTGGATTATTTGCATAAAATTGATATCAAACGAGTGGGAAAGACCACAGCTTTCATTTGGTCTCTGTTTCATTTCGACATATTTATCGATAGCAGAATAATCGGTCAAAATGTGGTTTCGGGTAAACTTTGGATTATTTGCATAAAATTGATATCAAACGAGTGGGAAAGACCACAGCTTTCATTTGGTCTCTGTTTCATTTCGATATATTTATCGATAACAGAGTTATCGGTCAAAATGTGGTTTCGGGGGAACTTTGGAATATTTGCACAAAATTGATATCAAACGAATGGGAAAGACCACAGCTTTCATTTGGACTTGGGTTCATTTCGATATATTTATCGATAACATAGTTATCGGTCGAAATGTAGTTTTACGTAAACTTTGGAATATTCGCACAAAATTGGTATCAAACGAAAGGGGAAGACCACAGCGTGCATTTGGACCTGGGTTCATTTCGATATATTTATCGATAACAGAGTTATCAGTCAAAATGTGGATTCGGGTAAACTTTGGAATATTTGCACAAAATTGATATCAAACGAATGGGAAAGACCACAGCTTTCATTTGGACTTGGGTTCATTTCGATATATTTATCGATAACAGAGTTATCGGTCAGAATGTTCTTTCGGGTAAACTTTGGATTATTTGCACAAAATTGATATCAAACGAGTGGGAAAGACCACAGCTTTCATTTGGTCTTTGGTTCATTTCGATATATTTATCGATAACAGAGTTATCGGTCAAAATGTTCTTTCGGGTAAACTTTGGATTACACGGTGTGACAAAAAAAAAAAAATTAATGGTACTTTTTTCGAGACATACCTCATTTTGTAGGTCTGGTCAGACATATAAAAACTGCATCCTCAGAATTTCCAATACACCCCCAAAATCTGAAGTTAGGGGCCAAAAACCCCTTTTTCATAGTTTAAGATACATATTGCTCAATAACTTTTTTATTATTTATCCGATTAACACGAATTTAGTGTTACTTTAAAGGAGACTCTTTTCCGCTTCCAACAATGTAAAAATTGTTCATATACCGTGATAAATGTCAGAAAAACGGGCGAAACAATATCGAAAAATCAATTTTTTTTTTAATTTTTTCATCTTTAATAGCAGATTTTTCGAATAATTTGTTAACTAGTGCATATGTAATTTTATTTAAAATTAATCTCTTATTAATTCTGTCTTCAACGATATATACATTTGTTTTTATTCGAGGAGGCGTTCCTCAGCTATTCCACTTTGATCAATTTTTACAGCGAAATATGCGCGCTACATTTTTTTGATTATGTTAGCTACGACCCAAACTTCTTCAAAGTGTATGTAATTGTAAAAAATGTGTGAAAATCGGAATAAATTTTGCTATATTTGTGGCTTGTTTGTAGGCGAAAAAACACGCGAAAAACTAGAAAATTCGAATGGTTTGGTTAAAAGTTACAACATCTTGTTTGGCAAATCATTTGTAAAAAGCCGATGGTATGAGCCAGAGTATGCTTGTTTTTCTTGTGTGATAAAGCTGCTAAAGTGTCCACGAAAAAGAGTCGATCAAACTTGGGATTTCCCTTATTCAGCGCCTATGATATGGCATCCTCAGTTATACCACAATATAAGTGATTGCTACTTCTGTAAAACAAATTTATATGGGCATAGTTATAAAACTCGTAAATATATCAAATATGCCAATGTTTCTAGTGTTTCGAAGGCAATACCTTATCAAGGTCAAGTGAAGTGCACAAATACTGTCGAGAAAAAATTCAACAAAGCTGAAGACTTTTCGACAGAGGACGGCGACAAAGAGTTTATACTACACGGGTCGCGTTCATCCGAGCGCCATTTGGTTTCTAACGAGGATTTTGAAGATCTGGTAAGAGATCTAGGTATAACAATTCGGCAAAGGGAAGTACTTGCTTCTAGATTAAAGCAGTGGAATATAGTGGAAGAAGATTTTAAAATTACGCTGTTGCGAAGTAATGAGCGCTTGATGTTTAACCAAGTTTTTAAAATTGATAAAGACGAAAAAAACTTGGCTTATTGTACGGATGTGTCTGAACTCTTCGTCCGATTTGGATACAACTACGAACCAAAAGATTGGCGCCTTTTCATCGATGGATCTTGTAGAAGTATAAAAGTAACTAACTAAAAAATTGTTTAATAATATTATGTGAATTCTCTTTAGGCCTTAAAGCAGTATTGCTACATAACCAAAACGAGATGCCTTCGATCCCATTAGCGTACGCCACTGGTATGAAAGAAACATACGATTCCATTGAAAAAATTCTTCACTTAATAAACTATGCAATGCACAAATGGCAAATTGTTAGTGACCTTAAAGTTTTAACAATACTGATGGGCATGCAGGGAGGTTACACAAAGTATCCCTGCTATTTTTGCGAGTGGGATAGCCGTTCTTCGCTTAAGTACGAAAGAGATAAGTGGCCAGAGCGAAGTACCTTTCAAATTGGAGAGAAAAATATGTTGAGAGCTCCACTTGTGGATCCTGAAAATATAATTTTGCCACCACTGCACTTAAAACTGGGCTACATGAAGCAATTTGTTAAAAGGCTTAATGTAGACAGTGAAGCATTTCTCCATATAAAATCTTCATTTCCAAAATTAAGTGAGGCTAAAATAAAAGAAGGTAGTTCTGATATTATTTCTGTATGTTATAACTCATGCTTCATTGATTGGTTTTTATAATTTTAAGGCGTTTTTATTGGGCCTCAGATTCGCAAGCTTATGAGAGATACTGAATTTTCATTCAAACTAAGTCCGGTTGAACAAAGAGCCTGGAATAGCTTCCAATCTTTATGTACGAACTTTCTAGGCAATAAAAGGCGTGAGGACTACAAAGACGTCGTTCATGAGTTTCTGAATGCGTATTCAGCAATGGGATGTAGAATGTCCATCAAAATTCACTTACTCCACTCTCATTTGGACGTTTTTCCAGAGAATTTGGGTCAGCTCAGTGATGAACAAGGGGAGCGCATGCATCAGGAGATGGAAGCTATAGAGAGAAGATTTTCTGGAAAAAATATTGTTAATATGCTCTCGGAGTATTGCTGGTCTCTTAAACGGGATACAGATGATAGTTTGTATAAAAGAAAAAGAGTTTGTAAACATTTTTAATTGACAAAAACGTATTTGTACGCCATTAAAATTTTTTTTTAGTTTTTCAATAAAGAAACGAATTACATTAGAAATCCTCAACGGATCATAAAAAACTATACCTCGTTGGAAACTAAATTCACAGGAGACTCTACACGTAAATCAAACAATATACACTGGTGAACAAAATAGTGGAAAAAAACTGTGACTCAAGATGGAATTTTTTTCCAAAAATTGAAATTTTTTGTGTTTTTTTATTTTTTCTCTGAATTTTCTGTCAAAAAAATAAGCCGTTTATAAATCGATAGAAGCGTCAAAATGTCTTCTTTCCAATGATACCAAAACCTTTTACATAGGGCGACCAAAAGTAAAGTTATAGGCCAATATATGCCTTCACCTATGGAAAAGGGGTTTTTGGCCCCTAACTTCAGATTTTGGGGGTGTATTGGAAATTCTGAGTATGCAGTTTTAGTCAGTCTGACTAGACCTACAAAATGAGGTATGTCTCGCAAAAAGTACTTTTTGACTGTAACACCGTGTTATTTGCACAAAATTGATATCAAACGAGTGGGAAAGACCACAGCTTTCATTTGGACTTTGGTTCATTTCGATATACATATCTATCGGTAACAGAATAATCGGTCAAAATGTGGTTTCGGGTAAACTTTGGAATATTCGCACAAAATTGGTATCAAACGAATTGGGGAGATCACGGCTTTCATTTGGACTTCGGCTCATTTCGATATATTTATCGATAACAGAATTATCGGTCGAAATGGGGTTGCGCGTAAACTTTCGAATATTCTCACAAAATTGGTATCATACGAAAGGGTAAGGCCACAGGGTTCTTTTGGACTTTGCTTCATTTATGCTAGCATTTATTTTGATAACGGCTGGATATAATAAAATTAAATTTGGAAGCGAGATTTTGGACCACCTCGAGATGGTTATATGATAAAAAAATAAAGGTCTTTTAGAAGGTTTTAGAGATATCGCTCAAATGTAGACCAGGGTAGGTTAGGTTAGGTTGCAAGGGCAGGACAGAGTACACAGACTCTGCCCGACACTTAGGCCATTAAATAGACCCATTGTGATACCTCATACGGTTTCTACCCACCTTCTTGCCCCAGATATGCGAGAAGGTTATCCTTAACGCCGGCAGCAGCCGACGCGAAAACCTAGGGGGATCAAGGGTAACCTTACTAAGGGCATCAAATGAAAGGTATTGATAAGTGTTTTAAAATGGTGTACTTTTCAGTCCCGTTTTCGAGATATTGATTAAAATGTCCAAAAGGAGGGTCCCTCGATGGCATCAGTGCGATGTGAGTATTAAATGAAAGGTGGTGACAAGTGATTTAAGATGTTTTAGTATTTTCTCCATATAAGACCAAAGTTTTTAGAAATTGATCAACACGTGGACCAGAAGTCGAGCTAGAAGGTTTTTGTAAAAAATGGGTCTAAATTAAAGATGAGAGTTTTAAAGTGGAGTCATTTTAATTCATTTTGGGAAAGGGATAGGGGTATGGATGACAATTAGAAAAACAAAATGAAAAGAGAAAAGTATATGAAAAGGATGAAGGAGAAGTAGGTAGACGGGAAGATTATTGTGGAGCTGAAATGAAAAGGGCGAGTCACATTTAATAAATGAAAACAAGTTAATGTTTGGGCAGTACAACTTCTGCCGGGTCTGCTAGTTATATTTTTTTTTTTTTTATTTTACTTTATTCGATTTTTTTTTTTTTTGATTATGTTATATTTTATTTTTTTTTTATTTTACTTTATTCGATTTTTTTTTTTTTGATTATGTTTTTATTTTTTTTTATTTCATTTTATTTTATTTTTTATTTTTTTTTATTTTATTTTATTTTATTTTGTTTTATTTTTTTTTTAATTTAATTTTATTTATTTTATTTTATTTTATTTTATTTTATTTTATTTTATTTTTTTTTTTTTTTATTATTTTTTTTTTAATTAATTTTTTTTTTTTTCAATTTTATATTTTATTTTACCTTTCTCTCAGAAATTCACTGTCCACCTTAACTAGGTCTCACTGTGTATACGATATTTATGCATGTAAAAGATAGCTAAAAACATTGTGACGGAAACCAGTTTTGCAGTGCTCATTTTCAATGACCACCACCTCGCTTGGAGTTCATCATCATGTTTACCGGCCGCAAGCCACCAACGGCCACCACCACACCTGTAGTATACAACACGTTTACCGAAAGAAAGTGATAAGTTAACCAAGTGAGACCGCTTTTCTACGGCCTCAACAAACAATTTCATTTCATTTCGATTTGTTTTTGTTGTGCTATTTTTTTTTACTTGCAAGTCAACATAGATTTTGATTCATTTGTGGGCTTGGTAATTGAATGCAAATTTTCTTGTGTATAAATCTAGTTTGTATAAATGTTTATTAGGGTGGTTCTAAGGATGAAATGTAGAATATTTTCCAGTCTCACCTCCTAAAGCACTGCCGGACATCTCGCATAAAAATGTATGTATATCCCGATTGGAGCCGGTTAAAGCGGGCCGCATTGGGTTAAATTTCAGATTACCATATGGCCTCCGATCGGAAAATTTATATGTGATATCTTTGGAAATAGTTTTCAAGATTAAAGGTATTACATAAAAGGACAAATATTTTTTTACCCACAAGCCTTGACCGTTTCCAAGCGGGTCCAAAATTTCTGTATCATATATGTAAACGGCTATAGTACTATCGTTGCGGGGCTTGAGGACCACCCTAACGTTTATGTAGGCTTTGTTTGTTTACGCGTACAGGTAATTGTAAGTGAAGAGTACGCATAACAGACAAACTATCAAAAAGATAGGAACACCTATAGGGCTCAAATCCAAGCAAATCCAGTCGGGGTTTGATAGGAAACGCGCATAACGGGACCCAGTCTGCCGATGGGCTTCGACATGAACGACCATAAATACAATTTCCGAAGAACTTTTATTTAAAATACTCCAAGTGCTATCTCATCATCACTGTTACTTGGGCGGTTTATAGGGTTGCCATCCACATTTTTTTTGCCGTTTTCCAACGTAGATGTTTTAAAGCAGGTCTGTCACCTAACAATATTTTATTGATTCTTTCGTATATCGTTTATTTGGGCGTTGTCACTTCGCAAGGTGTACAGGGTTGCCCTCTATTTGAATTTTTTGAAAATATTGTGCAAGATATGCCTATAGGGGTCTCAAATGAAAGGTATTTTCGGCCATAAACCAACCACCTAGGGTTGCACCTAACCACATTTTTTTTATTCCATCGCATATCGACAACTATCTCGGGAGCCCATTAACCGATTTGATGAAATTTTAGATATAGATAGTATGCTTCTTTTAAAGCTTCAATTACATAAAGCTTTATTTTGACTTTACCTCAAACTTTGACGTTGACAGAAAAGTTCAGTATACGTATTTAATCGAAGCATGGCAAATTGGAGACCTCAAAGTTGAAGCAAGGTTAAAATTTGGCAAACTCTCAAATTTTGCTTGCTTTGCTTGCTTTGACAATCAGACGTTGATGACTTTGCTTTAATTAAAGAATAAAAAGTTGGAGGAAATAATAAATAATTAATTTTTTCTCTATTAAATTAATAAAATACCCAAAACACTCTGAATGCAAAGAAATAAATAACGAAAACAAATGTATAAAAGGGAAGCGTCAAGGCGTTCATTGTAACATACCTCTGAAGTTGGACGCAAAATTTTGAGGTAGCAAATGTCAGGCGAGGTTAACAAAGCTTTATGTATTTGACCCTTAAGACCTTCCACTTGGGTGTTGCCACTTAGTAACCCAGGTTGCCACCTAGGCAGTGTTAGAGAAGATATGCCAATATCTGTGGAAAATGGAAGGCATTCTAGTTTTATAAACTAAAATGTTTTTATGTAGGGTTGCCACCCAATCGCATTTTATTTATTCATTTGTATATCGACCAATATCTCGGGAACGGCTATAGTGATTTGACTAAAATTTATTACATATTAGATAGTACGCTTCATCGTAAGATTTTTTTACTTGGGTATTGCCACTATGAGCGTTTCACAGGGTTGTCACAAATTTTAAAATGTCAGAAATTGTATAGGGTATGTCGATATTTGTATCAAACGCCGTGTTTTAACAAAAATGCTTCGAGGTGGGGCTACGCCCTGGGGTTGCCACCTTATATCATTATATAATATAGCTTGGTCGTCCATTCAAAAGTCCTCTTATTATGGCAACTGCTGTATACTAAACATCATACTTGTATTGTTTTTGTAAATTCAAGCAAGTCTTTTAATAGGGATGTAAGTAAACACGCGCAAGTACTTACATACATATGTACATATGTACATATTGCCAGATGTATGTAAGTACTTGAGCATCAACTTTGATGACTCAAAAAATCGCATAATTGTTTTTGGTCTTTGTTGTGGGCGTTTTTTGGCACAACAACCTCATCGTAAACCTAGCCAAGCAATCAAAAGTGAACACAGATTCGTTTCTTGAGCAAGTGCTGCATAACTATGACTAGGTATGGAGATTAAAAACAAAACTACAACAACATTAGCAAATTATTTAATAGCAAAGCAGCTGTTGATGAATAGAACTTGTTGGTATGCGGCTAGATGATTTATGTGTTGTTGTTGATGTTGTAAAAATCATGAACTAAATAGCATTAGTATGTATTGTGATTGACTCTTTTTGCGTTTTTCGTCATCACTTGTTGCGCTTCAATTGTTGTTGTCTTTTTTTATTAGCTTTATTCTGATCTCAAATCCAGCTTCATTTGTGATTTCTTTGCTTATTTGCCATTGTTGTTGCTGCAATACTCATTATAAGTTGTAGCAATAAAAACACATTTTTTGCTTTCTTCTCTAATTCTTTTTAAAGCTTGCAATTCAGGTTTTTCTTTTTTTCATATACAGAGGTTTTAGCGCACAAGCAACTGTAAAAAAAACCTTTCGCTGATAGATAAAAATAGAGGTAACAAAATATTTGCAATCTTTTTTGCGCATTTTGCTTTTGTTTTCACTGGAATATTAAAAAAATTACTCGTATGAAAATATGTTTTTTATTTTGCTCCTCAAAAACTGCTCGTGGATAGGTGCAAAATAATAAAAATGTATAATACGATCAGGTGGCAACCATGGCTAGCATCCCTAGTAAGCAACTTTATTAGAAAGTATTCTGGATAAAATTCGATCTTGATATATTTATTGATAGGTATGTCATTTCATTAAAAAATCTGAAAGGTGGCAACCCTGTAAAAACATCATCATAAAGTGAGAGAGCAGGAATAGGGTACCAGGATAAACGTTTATAGAATGTGTTAAGACGTTTTCGAGATAGAATCTGAGGCAAAAACAAAAATAGAATATAAAAAATAAAATAAAATAAAATAAAATAAAATAAAATAAAATAAAATAAAATAAAATAAAATAAAATAAAATAAAATAAAATAAAATAAAATAAAATAAAATAAAATAAAATAAAATAAAATAAAATAAAATAAAATAAAATAAAATAAAATAAAATAAAATAAAATAAAATAAAATAAAATAAAATAAAATAAAATAAAATAAAATAAAATAAAATAAAATAAAAAAAAAATAAAATAAAATAAAATAAAATAAAATAAAATAAAATAAAATAAAATAAAATAAAATAAAATAAAATAAAATAAAATAAAATAAAATAAAATAAAATAAAATAAAATAAAATAAAATAAAATAAAATAAAATAAAATAAAATAAAATAAAATAAAATAAAATAATATAAAATAAAATAAAATAAAATAAAATAAAATAAGTAAAATAAAATAAAAATATCAAAAAAAAAATAAATTAAAAAAAAAATAAATTAAAATAAAAAAAAATAAAATACAATAAAATAAAATTAAATTTAATTAAATAAAACAACACAAAATAAAATAAAATAAAATAAAATAAAACAAAATAAAATAAAATAAAATAAAATAAAATAAAATAAAATAAAATAAAATAAAATAAAATAAAATAAAATAAAATAAAATAAAATAAAATAAAATAAAATAAAATAAAATAAAATAAAATAAAATAAAATAAAATAAAATAAAATAAAATAAAATAAAATAAAATAAAATAAAATAAAATAAAATAAAATAAAATAAAATAAAATAAAATAAAATAAAATAAAATAAAATAAAATAAAATAAAATAAAATAAATTAAAATAAAATAAAATAAAATAAAATAAGTAAAATGAAGTAAAATAAAATAAAAATATCAAAAATAAAATAAAATAAAATAAAATAAAATAAAACAAAAATAAAATAAAACAAAATAAAATAAAATAAAATAAAATAAAATAAAATAAAATAAAATAAAATAAAATAAAATAAGTAAAATGGCGTAAAATAAAATAAAAATATCAAAAATAAAATAAAATAAAATAAAATAAAATAAAACAAAAATAAAATAAAACAAAATAAAATAAAATAAAATAAAATAAAATAAAATAAAATAAAATAAAATAAAATAAAATAAAATAAAATAAAATAAAATAAAATAAAATAAAATAAAATAAAATAAAATAAAATAAAATAAAATAAAATAAAATAAAATAGAATAAAATAAAATAAAATAAAATAAAATAAAATAAAATAAAATAAAATAAAATAAAATAAAATAAAATAAAATAAAATAAAATAAAATAAAATAAAATAAAATAAAATAAAATAAAATAAAATAAAATAAAATAAAATAAAATAAAATAAAACAATATTAAATAAAGTGAAAAAAAATTTAATAAAATAAAATATCCACTAAAATCGAAAATTCAACAAATAAAATCAAAAGCAATAAAATAAAATAAAATAAATAAAATAGAAAAAAAAAAAACAAACTAGAAATGGAAATAAAATGAAAAAAAGAATTAAAGTTAATTAAATAAGTTTAAATAATTTTGAAAATTTTGTGGACTTTTGACCAGTCGAATAATTTTTATAAAATTATTCTTTTTTAGTTTTGGCGAAAAAAAGTTGAAAAATGCTACAAACAATACCAACTACGATGATTGAAATTTCCATCTTGCTGAAGGATCTTGTCAAACCGCTTTGTATTGTTGCTTAGAAGTTTTTCATCACCTTTACTGGTCATCGAACCAAGGAGAGGAGGTTAGGATTTTCAAAACCGCAGTGTGTAACCATTACACCAAACACTGCTTCGTGTGCCTGCAGGCAAATTGCAGCTATATTTTATTTAAAAATGTTATTCTTTCCTAAGTACACATACCCAAAGCGGCATTCTGTTGCTATTTACGTATGGCTAGGATTTCTTGTTGTACACATTAGCTAAGCCTTAGCTTTATTCATGGTATAATTTTTCCCAAAAAAATAATAATAAAAGAATAATTTGATAAAAATTATTCGACTGGTCAAAAGTCCACAAAATTTTCAAACTTCGTAAAAATAATGACCAATAATAACAAAAACTAAATTATAAGTTTAAATAATAATGAAAACTGAAATACATAAAAATAAATGAAATAAAATAAAATCAATGTAAAATAAAAAAATTATTAAAATAAAGAAATAAAATAAAACAAAATGATTTAAAAAAAATCCACTATTGATATTTAACTGCTAAAAGGCAATTAAAATGCAACGCAATAGAAATAATAATGGTTACGATTTTTAATTATTTCTTTGTTGGTCTGACATTAGTCAGCTGCATAAACGACTATACACTTTTTTCTGGTAATCTTCTGAAAGCCGCTCAAACACAAATCCACGCACACTGAAGCACACGACAACGATTTCTAATATGGAATTTGTTAGTATGTCAGAGCTCAACTAATGAGATGAAGGTACGCTAGCACAGAAAAATGTTGTTATTAGAGATGAAAAGCCATTCTTCAACTGTGATCAATGAGTGACACTAAACATTGTTGTTATTATTATGCTATAAATGCGCTAGGTATCAGCTGATTAAATTACATCTATTAGAGAGAGGATAGTAATAACAGCTTTTAAGCTGCCTTAATGCTTATTCAATTTTTTTTTTTCTTTTTATTACTCGTAACTAAATTACTATACACATAGTAACTGTATTTAAATTGTTTTGTTAAGTAATTTGTAGTACGAGAAATTACTAAATTCGTTATTCTTTCACTTGCTTATTAAACTCGTGCGCGCTTCACAACCGGCTCGTTCAAATTCACGTACTCAACTAAACTGAAGTATGGCTCACCAATGATTGAATTCGAATTGTGAGCCGACTCAGTCAACCATCAAGTTACCGATGCAAGCTGCTGTTGCAAATACAACAACGAATTTGGAAAAGCTGGTCTTTGACAACTTAAGCTTGAATGGTTTGTTGTTTGATTGAGCGCTTGCAGTAAGGAGGTGTCAATCAGGCTAGGTCTTGAATAGCTGCTGAGAGCTTGTGAGTTAGTTGAGAGTGAAACTGTGCATTGATTGCGAGTGAATTTTTTAAGCGTCTCTGCAGCAGACCAGGCATGTGTATTGCCGCAAAAATGATAATGATATGCAAATATCTCTTTTAGTACTCTCTGAACTCAAATTGTTTGCAAGCCTGTTTATAAATTTTTTTTGTTTTCACTTGCGTTCAACTAAGATCGCGATATGAAATCAATAAAGGTAAATTGCGTCTTATCATATTTTTTTTTAAGAGTGAGTGACTCATAATTTTTCCTGACGCTCTGCGGATATCAGCTGAATCCTATGAAATAAAATAAAAAAAAAATAAAAAATAAAATAAAAATAATAAAATAAACTAAAATTAAACTAAATTGAATAAAATAAAAAAAAAAATAAAAAAAAATAAAAATAAATAAAATAAAATAAAATGAAATAAAATAAAATAAAATAAAATAAAAATTTAAAAAATGAAATAAAATTAAACTAAATAAAATTAAATTAAAAAATTTAGAAAAAATGAAATAAAATAAAATAAATTAAAATAAAACTTATTAAAATAAAATTTAAAAAACTAAAAGAAAAAATTAATATTAAATTAAGTTAAATAAAATAAAAAATAAATTAAATAAATTAAATAAAATAAATTAAAATAAAACAAACAAAAAAATAATAAAATTAAAAAAAAATTTTAAGAAATAAATTAAAAAAAAATAAAATTAAAAATAAAGAAAAAATAAAATTAAAAAAAAAACAATTTTAAGAAATAAAATAAAAAAAATAAAAAATAATATAAAATAAAAAAGAAACAAAATAAAATAAATTAAAGTAAAATAAAATAAAAAAAAAATAAAAAAAATAAAATAAAATAAAAATTTAGAAAATTA
This sequence comes from Campiglossa producta, assembly GCA_964058755.1. NCBI lineage: Eukaryota > Metazoa > Arthropoda > Insecta > Diptera > Tephritidae > Campiglossa > Campiglossa producta. The sequence goes on along the minus strand of CAXKVI010000001.1, from coordinate 27,813,022 downwards.
AAAAATAAAATAAAATGAAATAATTTAAATAAAATTAAAAAAACTAAAAAAAAATAAATTAATATTAAATTAAGTTAAATAAAATAAAAAAAATAAAATGAAATAAAATAAATCAAAATAAAATATAAAAAAAAATAAAAAAATAAAAAAAAATTAAATTAAATTAAATTAAATTAATATTGAATTAAGTTAAATAAACTAAAAAAATAAATAAAAGGAAATAAAATAAATTAAAATAACATTAAAAAAAAAAAATTAAATTTAAAAAAATTTAACTAAATTAAAAAATATAAAAATAAAATTAAATTAAATTAAGTTAAATAAAATAGAATAAAAAAAATAAAATGAAATAAAGTTAAAACATAAAATAAAATAAAACATACAATTAAAAAAAATAATAAAATAATAAAAAAAAAATTTAATAAAAAAAACTGAAATAAAGGTAAAAATTAAAATAAAATAAAAAAATTCAAAAAATGCAAATAAATTAAATTAAATACAAAATAAAATGAAATCAAACAAAATAAACACAAATGAAACAAATTAAAATAAAACCAAATAAGATAAATTTAAAATAAATTAAGTGCCATACAATTTCATATAAACTGTTTCACATTTTTCACAAAATTTAAATTTACTTGAGATAATGGCCCTAAATTATATTCATTTAAATTAAATCAAATGAAATGACCCAACCTGTAAATGCGCAGAAAGTTTTAGTTTTTAATTGCAAATAGTTGCCACCTGCTTAAAAATTTTTTTTTTCTGTAGAGTTTGTTTGATTTTAAAGTTAAGGTGTCAAACTAATCCTGTAGATTTGTAGGAAGGGTGAACTTTTTTGAAAAGGGTTGCCACCAGTTTAAAAATTCAATTTTTCTCTATAGTCTGTTTGACTTTTAAAGTTTAGGTGTCAAACAGCTCATCCTGTAAATGTGATAGGAAGTTTTCGTTTGTTTTGAAAAGGGTAGCATCTATTATATATAAATGAGCAAAGCTTAAAAGTTTTCTCCCTTTTTTCCAATAACCACAATTCTAAGGCATATAAAATTTGATATGTATCGATAGATCTCGCCGAGCAGGGTGTGCGACAATAAATCAAAAATTAAAAAAAAATTAATTATTAATTAATATGATTTGAAAGTCACACCACTACAAGTGCTAAACACGCATTCACTTTATAGAGCCGCTGTTATGTGTGTATGTAGGTCCATTTGCATTGTTGTGCTTGCATTCATTGCAGTTGGGAAGAGTCCGAGTGTGAGTTGTTTTGTTGGCAGCAATAATAAACATGAGCCAACTTTATTGATCTGTGCATGGGTATTCAGAGAAGCAAATGCTTGTTCAGACATGATGTTTTGAAAAAAAAAGCACAAAGCCCTTCGTGGCTAGACTTAGTGAAATAAAATAAAAAGGAAAATTGATAAAACTAAAAAAAAGCAAAATAAGAAATAGAAAAGTGATTGAAAGTAAAAAAAAACAAATTTGTTGGAAATGAAAGGAAAGGAAAGAATATAAAATATAAAGGAAAGGAATGGATAAAAGGAAAATAAAGGTAAGATAAGGTAAGGAAAGGAAAATATGAGAGAAAAATTATAGGCAAATAAAGGTAGGGAAAGGAAAGCAATGGAAAAGAAAAAGGAAGGGAAGAAAGGAAATGTAATGTAGGTAAAGGAGTGGAAAAGAGAGGCAAATAGAGAAAGACAAAGAAAGGAAAGAAGAGAAAAAAGGGAAAGAAAAGGTAGCGAGGGGGAAGGTACAGAAAATAAATGAAAATAAAAATAATGAAAAATAAAGGAAAGAAAGGTAATGAAAAGCTGAAAAAATAAGTAAAGGAAATGAATGGAAAAGAAAGAAAACTAAAGGAGTTACGGAAAGGAAAAAAAGAAAGTAAGGAAACGGTAGAAAAGGAAAGGTAGGAAAAGGAAAGGTAAGGGAAGGAAAGGTAAGGAAAAAAGTGAAAGAAAATAAAGGTAAGAAAAAAAATAAAATAAAAGAAAAGAAATGAAAAGAAAAAAAAAATGAATAAAATGAGAGGACACTAAGGGAAACGAAACTAAAGCAAAGGAAACGAAAGGAAATTAAAGAAAAAGAAAATAAAAGGAAAAAAAGGAATGTAATGGCAATGGAAAGAAAGGTCAGATAAGAGAATAAAAGAAACGAAAAGAGAGGAAAATAAAAGAAAAGAACAGAAAAGAGAGAAAGAAAGAAGGGAAATAAAATGAAATGAAAGAAGAGAGAATTAAAGAAAATTAAAAGAAAACAGAGGGAAGGAAAGGAAAGGAAAGAAAAGGGTAGGGAAGGAAAGAAAATCAAAAGAAAGGAAAGAAATACGTATGAAGACTACCTAAGAAGAATAAATAATTATCAACATTGACACTATATTACTGAATGGTTTAAAGAGGGAGGAAAAGGCAAAATGAATAGGAATGTATAGAAACCAAAAATATAAAAAATATGAAAAGAATGGCAAATTTAAGAAACAGCAAAAAGGTATGAAAATAAAATAAGCTTTTGTGGTTGAATTTCAACCACTGGGCGAACTCTATTTAAAGGAATGTTTTGTGCAGAGCATCAGGTTAGAATTATTCTTTATTTTCAAAAACTTTCCTTTGTATGAAAATTGCCGCAAAAATTCAATCAGCTGTTTCGACATTCGACAGCGAAGCGAGTTTTCTTACGTATTAAAAGAGCTTAAAAAAAAATTTTAGTTGAACTATTTTGGCACGACTTTCCATCTTCGCTAGTAAATTGTTGTTTGAAAACAACCCGGCCTTAGAGTTGTGCCATCTTCAGTGTTTTTTTTTTTTTTGCTTTCGTAACTTTACGTCTTTGAAACAAGCAAACTTTGAATATGAACAAGGCTTTTCCAAGGGAAGTCCTAGCTCTAATAGAAAAAATTACACAAAACACTCACCTTTCTTCTCCCTCCTCTTCTCCTTCATACACGCTCATATACATCCCATTCAGTCCCGTCAGTTGGCAAGTAAATTGCACATTTACCACATATGGCGTACTCTTGCGTAACAGCTCTTCGAGCTCAATAATCAAGAGTTCACGCTCAGGACTCAAATAAAACGATTTGACACGTATACGCATATAGAATGCCATCACATTTAGTATACTAACATTATCGATATCCAAATCTTTGGCATGTAGGACAACCAAATTGGTTGGAACATCCACTTCAATTTGTATTGTCACATAACCTTCGCTAGTTTTCGTTTCGAAATTTGGATGCCAATAAAGGCGATATTTTATGGGGCGAATATCTTTTGGTAGGCGGTAAATTATCTGAAAGGAAACAAACGTGTATATTAAACTCAGCGGAATGAAAAATGTTATAAAGATTTAGTAGCAATATTGAAAATATTTTTCAGAATTCTGAAAAATATACTGCAAAAGTTTCAGATCTTAATATTACTTTTTTGGTGTCCATCATTTTTCTTTTAAATTTTTTACTACAAACAAAACATATTTTTAGTATTTTTGCGATAAATTGACGTGATAAAAAAGCTTGCCTTTTTGTTGTTGCACTTTTTTTTGGATAGTAAAGCAATTATGAATTATGAACTTTAAAAAAACGTTTTTTTTAATGTTGTAACTTTTTCAAAAATCGACCGTTTGGGATCATTTTTTTTAATTTTTGTTTTTAAATGTAGTTTTCGGAAAAAAATAAAAAAATTTTAAAAGCCCAGATATACAATTTTTTTTTTTTTCGAAAAAAACTCCGACCCTTTTTTTATATTTATTTTTATTTTTTTTTTAACTCTAATTCTGCAATAAGCACTGATTCTATTTTAAATTTTTTTTTTTTGATTGAAAAAAAAATTTCATTAAAATAAGCCAAATTTGAAAATTTTTTTTTTTTTTCAATCACAAAAATAGAAGAGATTGTCGGCACATCCTGTTATTAGCGGGGCTTATTGCAGAATTAGATGGAGTTTAAAAAAAAAATTAAAAATAAAAATAAGAATAAAAAAGGGTCGGTCCAACTACAAAACTACATTTAAAAACAAAAATTAAAAAAAAATGATCCCAAACGGTCGATTTTCTTTAAAAGTTCATAACTTTTTTGAATTGGGGAAAAAAATTAGAAAAAATTCTGAAAAATGTCTTTCGGGGGGTAGAAAAAGATAGCAAATTTTTTACGAAATCGAAGGGGGTCAGGTAAAAAATATGTCGATTTGGCATGGAATGACATATATGACCCCCCAGACTTCATGCTGCCCAAATTAGATTTTTGTAGAACTCATCTGCAAATTTCCCGGCTTCTTTATTGGAAAATATGAATTTTGTGTGAAAGCAATGGATAACTCGAACTTTTTTTGTGAGAGTGGTATTGATATGGTATATCTCCATACCAATTCCCAGGTTGTTGTTGTTGTAGCTATACTTTGCCCTGCCCTGCCTGGTCGGAAAATCCACTTATAAAAAGTTACGTGACAGACCAAACAGGGGTTGTACGAGTGTTGACAGTCCTTTGTCGGATGAATCCGGTAATTTCCGGTACTCCCTTGCTGTACTGCCCGACTGTCTTGGGAACGATTTCGTAGATTTTAGTCGCCTCTTACGACCGGCATATCTACCTCTGGCATATTCTAAACCCCTAGCCCGCAGGGTTGCCATGAACATATTTAGAGATATTGAGCCTTGAAAAGTAAGTATATACAAACATTGAAACACGAGATTTTTATATTTTAGACTAGCATCCGGCAGACGTTGTCCTGCCACAAATTTATTTCCCTGCATGTTTCTCCAACCCGATCAATATATCTATTTTAATCCATATCCCTATCTCCTTCGTATAGGAGGAACCCCTTTTCGATAACCCCAGTTTTTTTTTGGAGGTGGCAGGGATTTATCTTATATAACTCCTCACAAACTTTCAGTGGTCTAACCTAAATACTTCCAGAGATATGGACTATGAAGTATTTCATTCGTATGGGAGGTGCCACGCCCCCTTTTTCGTTAACTCGAGTTTTTTGGGAGGTGTTAGGGATCGATCACATATAAACTCTCCCCCAAATTTTAGTGGTTTAACCCAAATACTTCCAGGGATATGGACTGTGAAATGTTTCCTTCGTATGGGAGGTACCGCGCCCCCTTTTTCGTTATCCCCAGTTTTTCTGGAGGTGGTAGGGATCGATCTCATATAACCCCTTACCAAATTTCAGTGGTCTAGCATGAATACTTCCAGAGATATCGACTATGAAGTATTTCAGTATATATCAAAACATTTTTTAGCCTGTGTCAATCAAACTCCCAAGCCATTCGACCTATAGGTGTACAGGAATGTTAAATTGTTTGATAAGAGTTGCCACCTGTTTGAAAATTTATTTTATATATGGTATAGTTTGTTTTATTTCTCAAAATTGAGCTGTCAAATGAAAGAGCTCAGTCCGTAGATGTGTAAAAAGCTAAAAAAAAATATTTAAGGGTTGCCATCTGTTTATAATTCATTTTTACTGTATTTTTTTTTTTTTAATTTTTGACGCGACATCATATTGAGAAGCTTCGAAAATGAGGTTTCAAACTAAAAATTTTATTTTTTTTGAAAAGGGTTCATACAAATCAATTTTTTTTAAATGTTAATGTTTTATGTTATTTATTTTTAAGTTAATCCGCTGAGCTGCAAAATCAGTCGATTTAAAGCTTAATCTGAATTTTGAAATTTTATCAAAATTTGTTTATTTTATTTTGAAATATGTATGAACCGCAATAAAAACAAAATAAATGTTACAGAGCTAAACAGGAACTTAAGCCGAAAAAAGCCGAAAAAACACCCAAATAACGTTTTTTTTGAAAAATGCATGCCTTTGGAGGTCTTTAACTTGAAAATTTTTGTTGTAACCTATAAAAAACCTGATAATATCTCTTTAAGCATCTCAAAATCTGTAAAAAAAAATAATTTTTTATTAAAAAACCAGCATTTACTCTTTTTTATAACCAAAAAATGAAAAAAATACATTTTTCAAAAACGCTTTTCAAAACTTAGTTTTGAAATTTTCCATACAAATTGTATTTTTCCTACGCGTCTAAACGTGAATTTCGGAAATAAATTCAATAATTTTTTTGTTTTTTTTTTGGCAGAACGAAAAAAGAAATTGGTCCAGTCTAATGTAAAGTAATTGTCTCCATTGATAAAACCTACCGATTATTTGTTATTGACTTTCATATAACAACCTACTTTAGACAATTTTAACTTAAAATAGGTACCGCTATTTTATTTTGGCTATCAGCGATTAGTCGTCTTATCTCAAGTACTCCACTGTAATTATGGTCATTATGGATCACAATCTTCAGGTGAGTCATTCCACGCCAATATAACATAAGATTAAACGAATATTCGTTACTACACCTGTTACTAGCCTTATTAGCACAATGTTTTAGTCAAATTAAGCAGAAAAATGTGATGGAACATCGGTCCTTTTGGCTCTTTTCTTCATAAATTTTGTACCCAAAATCAATGAAGTGTGGCAACCTCATTACTCACCTTTTCAGGATCGGGTAATCCTGGCGGTAGCGTTGGATAGTTTGGATTGGATGTGACTGGTGTAATTGTAGAACTTTCCATAGGCGTTGTTGGTCTCTCAATTTCAGCCACCGTGGTCGATGAGGTTGTAGTGGCAGTGCTACTTGAGGTTGTGGGATTGCTAGGACTTCCGGTTGTTGTCGTTGAAACAGTAGTCGGTAGCATAGGAACGAGCTCTAATTTATTTAAAGCATCTTCCAAATCACTTTCTAATGCCGCCTTATCAACAGCTAAAACAATCGTAGAAACACAAAAGGCTGTTGTAGCCACGCCCAGGAATATAGCCACATTTTTGGCGGTTAGCACTAGAAAAGGAAGATAAAATTAGTTTTATTTGTATTGGTGTTGTTGTTTTTTACTTACGTATCATTTTTGTTAAGTTAGTGGGATATTTGTTGCTTGAATTATAGTTCAAATAATAAACTTGTTAGCTGGAGTAAAACATTCCAACTAAAAAAATTGTTTTCTGCTAGCACCTCAAACTTGCATATTAGCCTAATAAAATTAGAGGTAGCTCCTCATAAAAATTTTTCTGTATATATGTTATTGATTATTTATCAATAACACTGTACAACAAAATTGAGATTTTTGAAAATCCCACCGGCTTTTTTGCGACGGCTTCTGAAGCTTTTGGGTGTGCTGATTTCGAATCTGAAGTCAGATTTTACGGGTCACGCAAGGTTTTCTCTCCAGAGCGTGGTTGGTAAAGAGATCGGTAGTTGTAAAAAAAAAAAATTTTATTATTTTAACAATTTTTTCTTGAGTCGAGGAAACATAATTTAATTTTAGTTTTTATATTTGGCGGCATACAAATATTCCGTAGTGCAAAAAATTGGTGTTTATTATTATTTATTATTATTAAGAAAAAAAAAAAAAAAATTGACAAAAATAAAATTTTTTTTTTACTACAACCGAAATCTGAATAAAACACCCTCTGGAGGGAAATCCCAGGGGGACCCGAAAATTCCGACTTCAGATTCCGATTCAGCACACCCAAAAGCTTTAGAAACCGATGAAAAACCATCTGGAATTTTTTTGCTGTTGTACAGTGTAATTAATTTATCTTGTCGTAAGGGTGCCTTTACAAGGGCGTTTCAACAATAGTGTTCAGTGGAGGAAGATAAATAGGCTTAAAATATTTTTACACAAAAACAAAACTTGGCTACAAATAAAATTTTATTTTTATAATTTACCATATTTTTTAGTTTTAGAATTTTTTTTCTGAAATTTTGCATTTTAAAATTTTTTTTTTTGTTTTTGAAATATTTTATTTGTTTTTTTAGGTTTTTTATTTTTTTTTTTATTCATTAAGTTAGTAATTTTTGAAACTTTTTTTTTTGTTTTTAAAACTCTTTTATTTAGGTAAATTTTTAGTTATTGAATTTTTTTTTTTATTAGTTTTAAATATATTTTTTTATTTTTAATTCTGAAATTTTGCACATTCAAATTTTTTGTGTTTTTTAAATATTTTATTTGTTTTTATAGGTTTTGTATTTTTTTTTTGTTTTTAAAACTTTTTATTTGGTTAAATTTTTAGTTTTCAAATTTTTCTATTTTTTAATTTTTTTTTTTAGTTTTTTATATTTTTGAAATTTTTAATTCTTGAAATAATTTTCCTTTTTATATTTTTTTGCAATTTATAATTTTTTTATTTTTGAAATTTTTATTTTTTTTGCTTACTGGTACCAATATACCTCTACTTCCAAAATTGATAACCCTGCATTTCAAATTTAATTCAAAATCGTCCTCTTTAAAAAAAAAAAAAAAAAATTCTAAATAATTTTAAACGTTGAGGGCGTCCCCCGCAAGTTGGAGAAAATGCCCCTTTATGTTGTGCCCATTCGTATTCGTGTTGTAAAACCATTCGTATCTCATAATTTTTTATAGGTAAATCGTTTATGACACTGCAAATGTAGTAGACGATAATATCGATGCTAATAACTTTATTGGTCATTGTCGGCATTCAACATTTTTTTAGGTTGGAAAATATTCATAATTTTAATTTAAAACTAACAAATCATTAATCGATATACCGTCGGTTTTCCAGCTCCGAATCATGATCAATTCTTATGCAACACTCCAGCATCAATTAATTGTCTACACATTGGCTAACAAAAAAATGTTACGTATACGTCATGTCCCTTTTATGAATATTTCAAGTAATTTTTCGCTATTAAATCAAGTGGAGCAAATAAAGGCAAAAACTTTTTACAATTACCGATGGAAATTATTGCAAACTTTTAGTTTATTATAGCTAGAAAGTCTAGCACGCGGTAGCACACAAACTTTTTGTCTCACCAATGAAAGTATAATTTTTGCTGGCTTAAATTGGTTTTAATGTTTGGTTGATAGCACTGACTTTTTATTTATTTGCCCTTGGAAGTGCTATATTTTCGTACAAAATCAAAACTAAGGCGAAATATTTGAAAGTTATATATAGACTTGGGTAGTTCATGAACTAATTAGTTCATTGAACTAGATCATGGAAGTGATCGCGGGAACTACTTCCAAATTTCAAATGAACTACTTGAACTATGTAAAATTTTCGTCAAATTTATAGAATTTATTGAGAATGAGAAAATACCGAGAAACCAAAAAGCGTGCTAAATCACAGTCCCTGCCAAAGCGAATATAAAACAGGGTGGTTTCGAGCGAATTCAGTTTACACTCCTTGTAAGCAATTTGACTGCTTTGAGGCGATTGTCAAGGAAGAAGAAGAAATCATATGGCGGGACGAATCCACCTTCAGAATGAATTCGCCTTGATCCCAGACAACCAGGGCTAGTCATGCTGAAAACAAAATCACAAATTAGTGCTGTGCAATACCAAAAATGACCGTGGGTAAGAGTAGGTATCGAAACAACAACGCATATTTCGATAATTTTCGACAACTCTTAGAAATTCCAACATGGGTAGAAAGAGAGCTTCGCTTAAAAAAATTGCCCACTTTTTTATCCTCTTTTTTGGTAAGCGCGACCCAGTAATTTTTTTATCCGCTCCTGGGTGTAAGAGTAGGTCGCCTCCCCGATGGTGCACCCTGGGTAACCCGGCCAAGAGCAATACACTCGGGGTGACCCTGCCTGACATTTAGGCAGGGCTACACATCGCTACTACAACAACAACAGCAGGTTTTTTACAACCGTACATAAGATGGTATTTGTTTACTTTAAGATTATTGAGCCAAAAGGCATCTTTTGATACCCCTCCCAACATTTTTGGAAGTGGTTTAGCAGTTCCAATACAAATAATTGACGAAAAGAACTAAAACAACTAAAAACGAACTGCATGAACTAGTTCATTTTGGTGAGCTAGTTCGAAATCTCTGATCACTTTAATGAACTAAAATTCCCAACTCTAGTTATATACATAATATATATCTACGTTTTTAAAAATTTTACATTTTTTACATTTATCTGGAGCGAATAGTTTACATGTCAGAAGAATGAATGTGCCAAAACTAAACTTTTGGGAAACCGTATTTGGAAGTTATTGCTCTTGCAAAATTTGACATTTTAGTTTTTGACATAAATTTTAAATTTTTTTAATTTTTGTTGTGCCAGAAACACGAATGTGTAGCAAAATGGTTACGTATACGCTATGTAGAGTGCAACAAATTCATGCTTCTGGCGCAACGAAGATTTTAAAAAATTTGGAAATTCAATTTTTAGACATTTTTGTTGAGTCAGAAAGATAAATGTGCAGCACATTCCTTGTTCTGGCACAATTTTCAGAGATTGAACTACACATTCCTGAAAATGGCATTACAAATTTTCGGGGGTTCCTTGTACATAGGAAACCCATGATTCTCGTGCATCGTAGAGAAACGAGAGGTTAATCAAGCGAGCGACGATATATGATACTTCTTTTTGCCCAACTCGTAAAATTTAGAAAAATTGTGGTTTTTAATAAGGACTACATTTTGCAGATGTCAGTATATAAGCTCTTTCACCAAATTTATTAAGACTTATATAAAATCATCAACATTTTTTGATGGGTGAAATTCACGGTTGGACGGCAGAGCTTATTTTGAATTTTGCAAACGTTTGCTTAGCATACCTTTAGGCGCCTGCGAATTTGAAGTAACGAAGCTTTCTACATAGCTAAGCCCAGTCAGCAATTAAGGGGCACATTATTAATATTCATCATAACTTTAAACGTGCTGAACTTGTATATTTGTACATTTGTATATCCGGTAATATCTCGGGAACCGCTGAAATTTGGCATAGAGATAGTATTATGGATTCTAAGACTATCTACTTGGTGGTTGCCACTTGGGGGTTTACATGGTTGCCACCTAGCTCCATGTTTTTATCATCATTTGGGTCATTTTGGTATCATTTTTGGATCATTTTGGAATCATTTTGGGGTCATTTTAGGATCAATTTCGGGTCATTTTCGGGTCATTTTTGGTTCAATTTTGGATCATTTTGGGATTATTCTAAGATTATTTTGGGATAAAATTGGGGTCATTTTGGTATCATTATTGGATCATTTTTGAATCATTTTGGGATAATTTTTGGGTTTCAATTTCCGATAATTTTGGGAACATTTAAGAGCCTTTTTGGGGTCGGTTTGAGATCATTTTAGGATTATTTTGGGATTATTTTAGGGTTATTTTGGGATCAATTTGGGATATGACTCCACTACTCCTCAACAAAAAATCTATTACATATAAATGCGCAAACATAACTGGTTTCTCCCTTTTTTGCAATAACCACAATTCTAAGGTATATAAAATTTGGTATGTATCGATATGTCTCCCCGAGCAGGGTGTCCGACAACAAACCAAAAATTAAAAAAAATTAATTATAATATGATTTGAAAATCACACCACTACAAGTGCTATACACGCATTCGCTGTTATGGGTGTAAGTAGGTATGACCACTTGCATTGTTGTGTTTGCATTCATTGCAGTAGGGTGAGTTGTTTTGTTGGCAGCAATAAGATAACATGAGCCAGCGCGTCAACTTTATTGCGCTTAGGTACAAACAGTGTTTACAAAAACAAAATCTGTGCATGGGGATTCAGAGAAGCAAATGCTTTTGAAAAAAAGCACAAATAAGCTAGATCATGCACAAGGCCCTTCGTGGCTAGACTTAGTGAAATAAAATAAAATGGAAAATTGATAAAATTAAAAAAAAAATAAAATCAGAAATAGAAAAGTGGTTGAAAGTAAAAAAATAAAATTTGTTGGAAATGAAAGGAAAGGGAATAATATAAAATAAATAAAAATGAAACAAAATGAAACAAATAAAATTATTAAATTAAGAAAATAATAGGAAAGGAAAGGGACGGATAAAAGGAAAATAAAGGTAAGTTAAAGTAAGGAACCGAAAATATGACAGAAAAATCAAAGGGAAAGGAAAGGAATGGAAAAGAAAAAATGAAGGGAAGAAAGGAAATGTAATGTAGGTAAAGCAGTGGAAAAGAGAAGCAAAAGGAGAAAGACAAAGAAAGGAAAGAAGAAAAAAAGAAGGGAAAGAAAATGTAGCGAGGAAGAAGGTATGGAAAATAAATGAAAATAAAAAGAAAGAAAAACAAAGGAAAGCAACGGAAACGAAAGGAAAGGAAAGAAAAAGAAATTAAAAGGAAAAAAGGAATGTAATGGAAATGGAAAGAAGGATCAGGTAAGAATATAAAAGAAACGAAAAGAAAGAAAAATAAAAGAAAAGAACAGAAAAGAAAGAAAGAAGGGAAATAAAATGAAATGAAAGAAGAGAAAAGGAAAGAAGAGAAAAGGAAAGAAAAGGAAAAGAACGGAGAAGATAAAGAAAGGAAATAAAAGGGAAGAGAAGGAAAGAAAAGCAAAAGAAATAAATTCAGATGAAAGGAGAGGAAAGGAAAGGAAATAAAAGCAAATGAATGCTAAGGAAAGGAACGGAAGGAAATACGTATGAAGACGACCTAAGAAGAATAAATAATTATCAACATTGAAACTATATTACTGAATGGTGTAAAGAGGGAGGAAAAGGCAAAATGAATAGGAATGTATAGAAACCAAAAATATACAAAATATGGAAAAGAAAAGAAAATTTAAGAAATAGCAAAAAGGTAGGAAAATAAAATAAGGTTTTGTGGTTGAATTTCAACCACTGGGCGAACTCTAGTAAATAAAAAATCAACACCAAAGTTATGTACTCAAAAGATTGAGATAAAAAATTTTCATTTTCCAATAGAAATAATAAAAGTTAATATCTACTTCAGATGCTCAGTCAGCCATTCGCCAATATTGTTCTTATTATTCGCAAGCCAGGCTATATTATTCTTGACATTCTCCAAAGCACGCACACGTGCTGCAGCGCCAGCACCCGCCTCTGGATATTTCGTGAAAAACTGTACCATTTCCTCATATTTGGTTTGTGTTGTGAAACCCGAAGTTATCGAAGGAATCATGCTACCCAAATAACGTTCATTCAAACCAAAACGAGCTACCAAATCGAGCCAATGCTCGCGTACATATTCCCATACCAGGGACTCGCCAACCGGATTGGCGGCAATATATTGCATGCAGGTGAAATAATCCTGACCGCGTACATTGCTCTCATTCCAAGCGAGATTTATGAAGCTGGAAAATTTTTAAAAATTTCAAAAATAAAAATATTCAAATGGTATGGAAAAGATAAGAGAATGCACGCACTTGCTCAATATCCATGGCACTTGCACAGCTGACAGACCATACATCAATTTCTTTTTCTCGCTAGCATCCGTTTCGCTTAGGTACAGTTGCCACATAGTTTGCCAAGTTTTTTCGTCACCTGCAGCATAGACACCATAATAATAGACTGTTGTTCGTATATCTGGATGTGGTTGTTGAGTTGGGTCAATAAGCCAGGTGTTGAAACGGTTCGCTGCTTCTGTTAGACAATCCTCTACACCGAGAGCACAAGCCGCTGATAATATTGAGACGCGCAAACGACTGGAACAAAATTTTCTTTTAGGCTTATATCACTGCAGAGAATTTCTCACTACTCACTTCTGTAAATGATTCACGCCCACGTTCCACGTCACACTTTTATATATGGGCTCAATCAACTCAAGCGCATATTTTTTAAAGTTTCCGTATATATTAGTAAACTGAAGTAAGCCTCCTAATGATGTGAGTTTTGATGATGCCACACTCCATGGCACATATTCCGTTTCTTTTGCCAAATACTCCATTATATCGAAGGCAATGTCGTAGGATAATTGAGTGGCATCAGCGAGCGAAAAAACGTCGTTTAGTAGGCCAGCACGATCGGTAACTGAGAATTTCTGAATAAAGAGCGAGAGGAGTATTTTATTAAATTAATGGGCAACGATTAAAATGTGCAATGGTAAAATTTACAAAAATAAAAAGCAAAATAAAATAAAATAAAATAAAATAAAATAAAATAAAATAAAATAAAATAAAATAAAATAAAATAAAATAAAATAAAATAAAATAAAATAAAATAAAATAAAATAAAATAAAATAAAATAAAATAAAATAAAATAAAATAAAATAAAATAAAATAAAATAAAAAAAAATAAAATAAAATAAAATAAAATAAAATAAAATAAAATAAAATAAAGTAAAATAAAATAAAATAAAATAAAATAAAATAAAATAAAATAAAATAAAATAAAATAAAATAAAATAAAATAAAATAAAATAAAATAAAATAAAATAAAATAAAATAAAATAAAATAAAATAAAATAAAATAAAATAAAATAAAATAAAATAAAATAAAATTAAATAAAATAAAATAAAATAAAATTAAATAAAATAAAATAAAATAAAATAAAATAAAATAAAATAAAATAAAATAAAATAAAATTAAAAAAAAAAAAATAAAATAAAATAAAATAAAATAAAATAAAATAAAATAAAATAAAATAAAATAAAATAAAATAAAATAAAATAAAATAAAATAAAATAAAATAAAATGAAATAAAATAAAATAAAATAAAATAAGATAAAATAAAATAAGATAAAATAAAATAAAATAAAATAAAATAAAATAAAATAAAATAAAATAAAATAAAATAAAATAAAATAAAATAAAATAAAATAAAATAAAATAAAATAAAATAAAATAAAATAAAATAAAATAAAATAAAATAAAGTAAAATAAAATAAAATAAAATAAAATAAAATAAAATAAAATAAAATAAAATAAAATAAAATAAAATAAAATAAAATAAAATTAAATTGAATAAAATTAAATAAAATTAAATTAAATTAAATAAAATAAAATTAAATAAAATAAAATAAAATAAAATAAAATAAAATAAAATAAAATAAAGTAAAATAAAATAAAATAAAATAAAATAAAATAAAATAAAATAAAATAAAATAAAATAAAATAAAATAAAATAAAATAAAATAAAATAAAATAAAATAAAATAAAATAAAATAAAATAAAAAAATAAATAACTAAAACAAAACAAAATAAAAAAAAAATTAAAAGAAATTAAAATAAATAAACTAAATTAAATTACCCTTAGCTAAAGTAAATTAAGTTAAAATAAACTAAACTTAATTACATTAAATTAAATTGAATTAAATCAAATTAAATTGAATTAAATTTATAGTGAAGGGCGCTTACATTCGGATCCGATGCCAGTTGACTAGACAGCTTTTTCCACATAGCGTCAGGATAGTTGACACGATAGTAGCCATATTGATCATAGTTGAATTTAATCCACTCCGGTTCTGATGAAAGATTGATTAATACTGAGACAAAGATTAAAAGAGAAAGAAGACATTTGAAATTAATTTAAACAAAAAGAGGATAACTACAGGAAAAGTGGCATATATAGGTATCATTGGTTGGTATCTTTAGCATGCCTATTTTATTTTATATGACTCACCCTCTTTCTGATTGTAGTAGAACCATTCCCTTACAACATCATTCGATAAACTAGTTTTGTATGTAATCGGTATCGACCAAGTATAGCTAAAAAGAGTTTAAAAAATACAGAAAAAAATTTCTCGAACAAAATCACTCCACCTAGTTATCACCCTAACTCACTTGAAACGTGAATAATCATAAACTCCATTATTGTAATCATCGGGATTGGTAAAGAAACGCCGTTGAGTTAACTTAAATTGTGTTGTGCTCAGTTGTACTACCTCCACCACAGGTAAACCCATCTGCTCCGTCCATGTATTCATAATCGATTTTACATCAATACCCAAATTTAATTTATCGATCTCAGTTAAAAAGTCATCAGTTACAGCATTTTTATATTTATACTCATTCAAATAATTTGTGACAGCCTGTTGGAAATTTCGCTCACCAATAAAATCTTCCAACATTCTGATAATTGATGAACCCTTTGAATACGTGATGGTATCGAAAATTTCTGTAATTTGATCGGGATTCTCTACTGTCTGAATGATGGGATGTGAGCCGAGTGTGGCATCCAAGTTGAGTACGGCTTGTAAGGTGGATATGGTGAATTGATCGCGCTAATATTGGAAGATAAAAATATAAAGAAACAGAATCAAGAGATTGAGATGTCAATGAAACACAATTACCGTTTTCCATTCTGGAAACTTTGCTTCAACGCCCTTGTATTCAATATAGCTGGGAAAACCTTCATTAAGCCATAAATCGTTCCACCATTTCATGGTTACTGAAAAAAAATAAAAATATATTAATTATTTAAAAAAATTGAAATAATTTAATTAAAACTAAATAAAGTAAATTAAAAAAAATAAAAAATAAAATAAAATAAATTAAAATCAATAAAAATAAATAACTTAAATAAAATAAAATATAAAAAATAAAATATATTAAAAAAATAAAAAAATCAAATAAAATTAAGAAATACAATAAATTTAAAAATAAAATAAAATATTATAAAACAAAAAAATTAAATTAAATTAAATTAAATTAGATAAAATAAAAGAAGTAAAAAAAAAAAAATAAAAAAATAAAATATAAAAAAAATAAATATAATAAAATAAAATAAAATAATATTAAAAAAATAAAATCAAATAAGATAATATAAAACAAAATAAAAAAAATTAAATAAAATAAAATAAACAAAAATAACAAAAAAAAATTAAATAAAATAAATTAAAATCAATAAAAATAAATAACTTAAATAAAATATAATAAATAAATAAATAAAAGAAAATAGAATAAAAAAATAAAAAAATTAAATAAAATTAAGAAATAAAATAAAATTAAAAAATAAAATAAAATAAAATAAAATAGTATAAGACAAAAAAAATAAAAAAAAAATAATATAAATTAAATAAACTAAAAAAAAAAATAAAATAAAATAAAATAAACAAAAATAACAGAAAATAACTAATGTAAAACAAATAATCTTTCGCAACAATATCGATAATATCCAGTAAGATTGTAAAGCAACTAAATTTATAAATAAAAGGCAACCAGCTATAAAAGCTTATCAACTACGAATTATATAGCTCGTCACGTATTTAAGTAATCAATAAACCGTTAAGTTATATTACCTAAATTCCCAAACCACATATGAGCAAATTCATGAGCGATTGTACTGGCAATACTTTGCTTATTTGCTGTCGAGCTAACGCCTTCTTCATAGAGCAAAGCAGTTTCACGAAATGTCACCAGACCCCAATGTTCCATAGCGCCAGAAACGAAGTCCGGTATGGCAACCATGTCTGGAAAGGATAAAAAAATATATTTTTTCAGAGATTTTTTTTTGAGCAACAAAAAAATAAAAATTCACCCATTTTCGGCAAAGGATACTCGACTTGGAAATATTGTATATAATGCTCCAAAACAGCTTTTCCTACCGACAAAGCAAATTCGACTTTTTCAAGTTGTTCGGGTGTAGCATAGACACGTAGCGGCAATGTTTTGCCGATGCCTTTCGTATCGATTTCAGTTTCTTTGTATGCAAAATCGGATATAATGAAACATGTTAAATAGGTGCTCATTGGCACACTTTCGTTGAAGTAAGCTTCCACATAGTTGCCTTGAATGGATTCGTACTGAAAGAGTGAAAAGTTGAAATAAAATAAAATAAAATAAAATAAAATAAAATAAAATAAAATAAAATAAAATAAAATAAAATAAAATAAAATAAAATAAAATAAAATAAAATAAAATAAAATAAAATAAAATAAAATAAAATAAAATAAAATAAAATAAAATAAAATAAAATAAAATAAAATAAAATAAAATAAAATAAAATAAAATAAAATAAAATGAAATAAAATAAATTAAAATAAAATAAATTAAAATAAAATAAAATAAAATAAAATAAAAAAAAATAAAATTAAAAAAAAAAATAAAATAAAATAAAATAAACAGAATAAAATAAAACAAAATAAAATGAAATGAAATGAAATAAAATAAAATAAAATAAAATAAAAAAATAAAATAAAATAAAATAAAAAAATAAAAATAAAATAAAATAAAATAAAATAAAATAAAATAAAATAAAATAAAATAAAATAAAATAAAATAAAATAAAATAAAATAAAATAAAATAAAATAAAATGAAATAAAATAAAATAAAATAAAATAAAATAAAATAAAATTAAAAAAAAAATAAAAAAATAAAATAAAATAAAATAAATTTTTTTTTATACTATTTTGTTCGATTTATTCTTATTTTATATACATACATTTTTTTTATTTACTTTTATTTTAATTGATTTTAATTTAATTCATTTTATTTTATTTTATTTTATTTTTAATTATTATGTTTTATTTTATTCAATTTAATTTAATTTATTTCTGTTTTTAAATTTTTTTCGAAATTCTAAAAAATATATTTTTTCGACTCACCGCTTTATCCATATTTGAAAGCGCATGATAATTTCCTTCCTTCGGATAAACGAGCGTAATGTCATATGTTGCCTTCATTGCGGGCTCATCAAAGCATGGAAAAGCCAAGCGAGCATAGGTCGGCTCAAATTTAGAAGTGGCGATAACCCTAGACAGAGTACATACGAGTTAAATCGAAAACCTTTTTTAAAACTTCAACCCTGTTCATCTTACTTCTTCGTGTTATCCGCTTTGGTGTACGAGGAGCTATAGAGACCAACAATCTTACCAGCCATATTTCCCTCGAACAATATGCCCACAAGAAATTCAAGTGCAGCTGGCAACTCTTCACTCAACTCCACTATCAAAAACTCACGCACTGGATCCAAATAAAAACGCTTAACATAAATAGTCGGACTCCCCGTATAAGACAAGAAAACATTATTTATAAGTAATTGCTTTGAATGCAACACAATTTGTTTGATGGCTTTCGTGGTGTTTACGTGGATACTCAGCTGACCAGTAAAGTTGCCTGTTGCAATCTCAGGATGCAAATAAAGATCATAGTTGATGGGATAAATGCTATCGGGTAAGCGATAATTGATCTAAGCACAAAAAAAGAAAATTTAGATTTAAATGAGAAAAGAGAGCGAGTGTACCGTTATTCACTCACAATTTCCGGTGGCGCTGCTGTCGTCTCTGGCGCTTGTGTGGTTGTTCTGGTAGTAGTAGAGGTCGCTGGCGTTGTTGGTGTACTTACCGTGCTGGTATAAGTTGTACTTTTGTTCAATTCTGCTATCTCTTCAAGCGCATCCTCCAGCTGACCTTCTAAACTGGACTTTTGCACCGCCAATACGATGGTGGAGACTGTAAAAGCTGTAAGGGCTAAACCCAGCCCTATCGCCACTAACTTTGCTGTGATAATCATTTTGTGTTGTAAAATTTGTATTCCTTGATAATTTTCCAAATCTTTTTAACCGTTTCGCAACCTTCACTTACGGCAACCTAGCCGTAACTGTTTTGTAAAGTTTGTTACTAAAAAAT
>CAXKVI010000001.1:27786209-27791209 GCA_964058755.1 Campiglossa producta | reverse complement strand
GCCGGCCACCTCTCGCGCACATAATCCCAAACGATAGATTCACCAACGGGATTGGCCGCAATATATTGCAAGCAACTGAAGTAGTCTTGAGTGCGCACATTCTCCTCGGACCAAGCGAGCTCAACATAACTGAATGAATAAAAGAGAAGAAAGGGAATTAGTAGTGTTCTCAGAGAAGATATTATATACAACGAACTTGTTCAAAATCCATGGCACTTGCACTGCCGCCAACCCATACATCAACTTGGTCTTTTCACCAGCATCTTTCTCGTTTATGAAAAGCTCCCACATAGTTTGCCACAATTGCCCATTTCCCACCGTTGCCATACCATAGTAGTAAACCGTCTCACGAATATCGGCATGTAGTCGAGCTGTCGGGTTTGCGAGCCAAGCCTTAAATCGTGCTCCTGCTTCGGTCAAACATGACTCGAGACCAAGTGAGCAAGCAGCGCTCAGTACAGTTTGACGTAGAAGACTGTAAAGTGTAGTGAGATTTAGTTTGAAATACTTAATTTCGATCAAAAATTTCGTTTAACTTTATTTGACTCATAACTTACTTTCCCAAATGATCTGTGCCCACTTCCCAGCCCACCACCTCATATATCGGTTGTATTAGATCACGCGCATATTTCTTAAAATTCGCATAAGCTTCAGTGAACATTAAAGCACGATTGATTGTAGTCAATTGTGTAGCGGCTACGCTCCACGGCACATATTCATCCTCTTGGCTCAAATATTTTGTCATATCGAGTGCTATATCGTAGGAGATTTGTGTTGCCTCGGCCAATGAGAAGGCATCATTTAATAGGGCAGCGCGATCACCAATGCTAAATGTCTGTAGGTTTAGAGAAACAAACAAAGAGTTAGAATAAAAATCAGTAAAACAAAAAAAAAGTAAATAAAATTAAAAAAAAAAATAAAATAAAACAAAAAAGATATAAGTAAAAAAATAAAGAAAAAATTAATAAAATAAATAGAAAAAATAAAATTAAAATAAATAATAAAAAACATAAAATAAGAACAAAAATAAGTTAAATAAAATACAATAAAAAAATAAAACGAAATAAAATCAAATAAAAAATAAAATTAAAAAATAAAAATTAAAAAAATTAAAATTAAAACAAGTAAGGAAGTCCAAGTTCGGTTAACCCAACATTAAATACCCAGCGGTAGTTTTCATATGATTTTCGAAATTTTCCATTACGGAAGTGGGTGTGGTTGGGAAGCGATTTCGTCCAATTACATCAGGTATACTCCCTATTTTATTTTCTGGTATACCTTGTACCAGTTTCATCGTTCTACCGTAATCAGTTTAAAAATTATGACCCGTGAAGTTTTCAAATATGCCTCCCTGAAAAGTGGGCGGTGCCACGCCCACTTTAAAAATGTATGGAAAACTCATAAGAGAATGACCAGGGGGATTCGCCTATAAATTTACATCATTTTAGCCAATTCAGCTACCGAGATATGTCAACTTATGTGATTTTCGAAATTTTCGATATCGAATAGAGGGGGCGTGGTTATCATCCGATTTCGCACCTTTTCAATAGCAACCTACCTTGGCCAGAAATTCACCTGTATACAAAATTTCATGCAAATATCTCAATTCTTAGTCAAGTTATCGCCACTTTGGGCGGTTTACAGGGTTGCCACCTACTCCTTTTTTTTAATATAGTGCTAGATATACCAATATGGGTATCAAATGAAAGGTATTTTCGACCGTATTCCAAATTTGACCACTTCAAGGAGGGTTTCCAACTAGGGTTGCCACCTGACTGCATTTAATTTTTTTTTCGGCCGTATTCCAAATATGGCAATTTCAAGCAGGTTTGCCACTTAGGGTTACCACCTCACCGCAATTTATTTATTTTTTCATATATCTTGGGTACTGCTTGACTGATTTCTATAAAATTTGGCATAAAGATAGTATCAATCATTTTAAAATTATATAAATGGGTGCTGCCACTTGCGGCAGTTTACAGGGTTGCCACCTATCTCATTTTTTTTTAAATATTGAGCAAGAAATGGCAATATAGGTATCAAATGAAACGTATTTTTGACCGTATTTAAAATATGACATTTTCAAGCAGGGTTGCCATCTAGGGTTGCCACCTGACCGCATATTTTTTAGTTTTCCTCATATCTCGGAACCGCTTCAATGATTTGAATAAAATTTGGCATAAAGATAGTTTGATTCATTCTAAGATTATATATATGGGTGCTGCCACTTGGGAATGTTTACAGGGGTGCCACCTTTTTCGATTTTTTTTTTTTATTTGGAATAAGATATGACATTATGGTCATCAAATGAAAGGTATTTTCGCCGTATTTCAACGATGCCATATTTAAGCAGGATTGAAGCCTAGGGTGGCCACCTAACCGCATTTTATTTAATCATTCCTATCTCGGCCACTATTTTGGTTGCCTAATGACCCATTTGGATGAAATTTTATTACAGGGTAAGTATGCTTCATTCTAATTTTTTCCACCTGGGTGTTACCACTTGCGGTGTGTTACGGAGTTGCCACCTATTTGGTTTTTCTTTGAAAATCTTTTTTGGAAAGCTTATACTGTTGGTAGGTAAGATTTGTTGACAACTTCGAGGAAAACCGATAAATAAAATAAAATAAAATAAAATAAAATAAAATAAAATAAAATAAAAAAAATAAAATAAAATAAAATAAAATAAAATAAAATAAAATAAAATAAAATAAAATAAAATAAAATAAAATAAAATAAAATAAAATAAAATAAAATAAAATAAAATAAAATAAAATAAAATAAAATAAAATAAAATAAAATAAAATAAAATAAAATAAAATAAAATAAAATAAAATAAAATAAAATAAAATAAAATAAAATAAAATAAAATAAAATAAAATAAAAAATAAAATAAAATAAAATAAAATAAAATAAAATAAAATAAAATAAAATAAAATAAAATAAAATAAAATAAAATAAAATAAAATAAAATAAAATAAAATAAAATAAAATAAAATAAAATAAAATAAAATAAAATAAAATAAAATAAAATAAAATAAAATAAAATAAAATAAAATAAAATAAAATAAAATAAAATAAAATAAAATAAAATAAAATAAAATAAAATAAAATAAAATAAAATAAAATAAAATAAAATAAAATAAAATAAAATAAAATAAAATAAAATAAAATAAAATAAAATAAAATAAAATAAAATAAAATAAAATAAAATAAAATAAAATAAAATAAAATAAAATAAAATAAAATAAAATAAAATAAAATAAAATAAAAAAATAAAATAAAATAAAATAAAATAAAAAAATAAAACAAAAAAATTAAATAAAATAAAATAAAATAAAAGAAAATAAAAAAAATAAATAAAACAAAATAAAATAAAATAAAATAAAATAAAATAAAATAATATGAAATAAAAAAATAACAAAATAAAATTAAACTAAATTAATTTGAGTTAAATTGATTGAATTAAACTTACCTTGTAATCTGCTTCTAATGCTTTCACCAAGCCTTCCCATAGTTGATCAGGATAATTGACGCGATATAAGCCAATTTGATCATAATTCAATTTGATCCATTCCACTGGACTGTTCAAGTTAATTATAACTAAGAAAGCAAGATAAAATATTGGCTATATTTTGAAAAAGGTTTTGAATGATGCTTTGTTTTCAATCGGCAGTGGAAACAAATCTCCTGAGCATGAAATACCATTTCTGCGTAAGTTTTAACATAAATAAATAGAAAATGTGAATAGAACACTCACTATCGTTCTGGTCATAGGAGAACCACGCTCGTTGAACATCATTAGATAAGCTCGTTTTATATGTAATCGGAATCGTCCAGGTATAACTAGTGAACAAATTAAAAAATATTAGTAATACATGCACATACGCATATCCATACTATCATTAATCAAATGCTCACTTATAGGGTGAATCATCATAAACACCCTTATAATCATCGGGATTTGAGAAGAAACGCTTTTGTGTTAAACGATACTGCCGCTCTGAAATTTGCTCAACCAGCACAACGGGATAACCCATTTGCACAACCCAAGTGTCAATAATTGCTTTCACGTCTATGCCCAAATTTAATTTTTCAATTTCTGTTAAAAAGTCATCGGTCACAGCATTACGAAATTTAAATTCGTTTAAATAGTTTGTAACAGCTTTTTCGAAATTCTTCGAACCAATAAAATCCTCGAGCATGCGTATAACTGAACCACCTTTGCCATAAGTGATTTGATCAAATATTTCCGTAATCTCAGCAGGACTCTCGACAGTCACGATAATGGGATGTGAAGCTAAGGTGGCATCTAGCGTTAGAACGCTATGCAAGCGAGTGGTAATAAATTGATCCAGCTGTGGAATAGTTGAGGTTGTTTTAAACGTTGAATTTATTTTATGGTAGAAATATAGTTTTACTTTCTACATTTTTACTATCACAAGTTTCTTTTAAGAATTTTTTTAGGAACTTCACTCACCATTTTCCATTCAGGAAACACAGCGTTCACGCCTTTATTTTCAATATATCTAGCAAAACCTTCATTAAGCCATAAATCGTTCCACCATTTCATTGTGACTGCAATCAGATAGTAATAAATTAAATGTTTGTTGTTAAAGTGAAATATCTGGACAACAATTTCTCTTGGAACTATTTTTATATAACCGTAACCATAGCCGTAACTTTAACTGACACCATAACGGTAACCGTAACTGAGCCCAAAGTCTTTGCTCTAAACGGAACTCTAACCATACCAATTATTGGCACCACAACCGTAACCGTAACTTTAACTAACACCATAAACGTAACCGTAACTGAACCCAAAGTCGTTACTTTAAAGCAGGGCCCGGCAGAAATGAAATTAAGGGTGTATTAGTAAAATGAGCGACTGAGCATAACAAACGACATCCATTGATTGGCCATTGCGATCATACGCTCTCACAAACCGAGCACCCGGCCACCCTAACCATAACAGTAACTGACACCATAGCCGTAGTTGA
>CAXKVI010000001.1:27766209-27781209 GCA_964058755.1 Campiglossa producta | reverse complement strand
ACTGAATATTTTATTTTTATTTTTAATATTTTTTTTTATTTTTTTTTGTTTTTTTTTTCTTTTGTTTTATCTTATTTTATTTTATTTTATTGTAAATTTTTTTTTTATTTTGTTCTTATACATTTTTTTTTTTTTTATTTTTTTTTTGTATTTTCTTTTTTTTTTGTTACATTTCATTTTTTTATTGTTTTTGTATTTTTTTATTATTTTTTTGAATTTAAATTTTTTTTTTTTGTATTTTAGTTTTTTTTGTATTTTCTTTTCTTTATTTTTTTTTTTGTTACATTTCATTTTTTTATTGTTTTTGTATTTTTTTATTATTTTTTTGAATTTTTTTTTTTTTTTTTTTGTATTTTAATTTTTTTTGTTATTTTTTTAACCTTATTTAATTTTATTCCTTTGTATTTCGTTTAGGTGTTTTTTTTTTTAAACAATTTAACTCACCCTTCTCCATTCCACTATTAAATAAAACCATCTTACACTCATTTTTTTCCTTTTTAATTTCCAACTTCATTAACAACACAATTTCAATTTCACATTAGGTAAAATCTTTATCAATTAATCCAAGCCGCTGGTTTTCCCTCCACTCGATAACCGTTGTAAGCAGCTGATGTCGCTGCCGCCGCTGCCAACTCTGAACGCCGACTAGGTTCACCAGCCCAATACGACGGCGCCACTTCATACGATTGTACCATTTTATTATTGCTATTCTTTATGGCTGATATGATGAGCAGGAATATCGCCAACTTGCCAATGAGTATCGATTTGACCAATAACAATTTCAATTTAGTAACCAGAAATGGTACAATAGCCGATTGTATGAGAAATGGCAAGACAAATAACGGTAAAACTTTAGTAACCATATCATATTTTTTGCCGCGACCTAAGAGAGGGAGGAGAGTAAGTTTGTTTGATATTAGTAAAATTTTGTAAAAAAAAAAAAAGTACTCAGTACTCGATGCTGAAAAGTATCGACAGTACTGAATACCCGAAATGTACTCAGTGTCTAACAAGTACTTAGTACATAAGAAGTACTTAATATCCAAAATGTACTCAGTACAGAAAAAGTACTCGGTATGTAAAAGGTACTCAAATGTCAAATTTTTATCAGTAATTGTCAAAAAACACTAAATAGATACGGATTTTTATTTTAAAACATTTGCCGTAACTAGTAATATTATTAAGTTACATAGGTAAATGACGATTTACCAGATCTTGTTGTAAAACATAGTGCTACTAGCAGAACTTGACACAAAGTACCCGATACTTCTAAAAGTACTCGATTCTTAAAAGTATCGATACCAAAATACCTAGTAGATACTGCCCAACACTAGTATTTGGTCTAGTTATTTAGCTTTAGTGGTAGTGAATTTGTTTGTGTATAAAGAGAAGTAAGTATCTCATTCATAAATGCGCGCGAGTATTCGTACAGACATATATAATAAAAATGGGACTACTACGTCTAGCAAAAAAAGCATTTTGCCTCCTGACAACATTAAAAGTCATAATCTGCAAGCTTTTTCAAAATCAACTTTTCTACACAAAAATACCCAAGAAGTTTCATTTTAACCCATTAGTGGTGATTTCTTAACCCATTAGTGACTCATATTTTTTTTAAAAAATCGCCATATTTGCTTTTATTTAATACACGAGCACGATAAGACACTTCATCCATCAGGGGCCAATGATTAGTTTTTTTTTTAACTAAATCAATTAATCTTCATCGTCTTAACCCATTATCTGTCATATGATCAGTTTTTATTATTTTAAGTCCCGAAATCAAATTTTATCTATGAGAATCGTTACACCGATTCAAAAATACCGAAGCAGTGCCATCTTAACCCATTAGTGGCCATGTTTTAACCCGTCAGTGACCCATATTTTTTTGCCTTTATTCTTTAAACAGTTTATTTTTATAAAAATTTCCATATCTGCTTGAAAATAATACACTAACAGTGTCTTAACCCATTAAAGGCCATATATTAACCCATTGGTGAACTGTTTTTTAAGTCCCGATATTATATTCTTTGTATCAGAATCGCTTTATTTTTAATATTTTGAGATCAAAATAAATTCTTGTACACTAAAGCAATTAATTGTCAGCGTCTTAACCCATTAAAGGTCATAAATTAGCTTTTTAATGACCAGTTTTTTTTTAAGTTCTGAAATTTTTATAAATAACAATCGCCAAGCCTTCACAAAAATTTGCATCTTTACCCATTAATAGGCATGTATTAACCCATTAGGGACCCATACTTGTTGTCTTTATTTTGAATAAAAAACAAAATTTACTGTCCCATTTTGGTACTAATTGACTGTATATAGACATTCACACGCAGTAACCATAAAAAAAAAATATTTTCTATTAACCAAAAAACGACATACCCTCTTCTGTGTTATCAGTCAGCCAACGCCCACGCATTATTTCACGTAAATTATCACCATCCAAATTAACATTTACAATATCATTTAACATATCAAAACTCATATTAACGCCAGGGCCGATTGTATAGCGTTTGTGCTTATCAGGCAATTCATCGCTAACTGCTAGGAGGCTAATACCGCTGCTGTCACTGCTACTATTAACTGAAGTGCTGCTATTCATACTGTGTTTATAAACGCTGCTGTTGTTGTTGTTATTAATTTCATGCGCCTCCTCATTGACTATATTTAAATGGCTACTGTCTTTGGCACGTTTGTTGGCATTTGAATGCGCGCGTTTATTTTTACGCTTACGTTTACGTTGCTTTTCTAATAATTTCACTTTAAGCGTTTCATTCACGAGTGTGTGAGTTGGTGATGAGGGTGGATATGTGGACACTTGCGCAGCTTCTGCTTCTGCTACCGTTTTTGTTGAAGTTAGCACTAAAGTTTGTTGCTTAAGTCTTTCGTTAATTTTGTTTATATCCTCATTTTGCTGTGTTGTTGTTGTTGGTCGTGCAGTTGTGGAGTGTCTGTTAAGCGTAGCAGCAGCATTTAAGCGTTTAATTAAACGTTTTTTATACTCAGCTGATGTACCATTGGTGCCCATGAATGTACTTTTGTAGCTTTTATAAATACCTCGTAGCATATTTTTGAGCGGTCGAGCTGAATCGCTGCCATCAACGTGGTAACCAGCAAAACCTCGCCCTTCATCACTTGTTGGCTCGTCGTCGTCATCATCATCATCATCGTTTGTTAAATCTTCCTCACCACTTAGCGCTGCTGCTTCTTCTTCTTCACTCATTGGCAATGCTGTTGTTGCTTCATCAGCAAATAACGTGCTTCTCGCTTCGAGCTCCGTTTTCGCATTTTCAATTTCGATAGGTAATACCAATTTTTTCGTATTGCTAGTATTTGTTTCCTTTGCAGCTGCTTTGATTACTTTGATCACATTTATATCCACAAACACTAACAATGTTAGTAATAAACTAAATTTGGCATACATAATTTTTTTTTTTTGTTTTTTTTTTTTAATTTTATATTAAATTTATTTAGTTTTTATTTTTCAAATGCTTCCCAGCACCGCCCAAAAACACCAATTCTCGCCTATTGAACTCAATAACGTCTTTTCGCCACGATCATCAAAGCAGAAATGTGCTAAACGCTGCAATGGAAATCATTTTATTAACTCGCATTCATCTGCTTGGAAAGCGCGAGACCATCCAAGTCCAGCCAAGTTTTGAATGGAAAAGCAGCAGGCAACATGTTCACCCAGATATATAAATGTGCGCAGCCACACAACTGGTGATTCTTGAATTTCCAGGCAAGAATGAAATTAGCTACATCAAAGCTCACTGCTGAAGCAAAGTTGTGGTTAGCTTTAGATTGGAGCAAGAAATCGCAATGTGTCACTCGTAGCTGCAAAACCACTTGTTCGATAGCTGACCGCATAAATACTTTCATTCTAACTTAAACTAAGAAAGCAGAAGTAGGCTCACAGATGATGGGCTGCGTAGAATCTTGCTAAGGTGAAACAATCGTTTCATTTTACTGTTATTGCACTAATTTTTCCACTTTCCCCATGCCGTTGTGCGCTTCGCTTTCCAATGTCACTAGCAGGTAGGCAGTCGTTCGCAGGCTTTCAGTCTTTTGCTCCAGAAAAATGCGCCGCCTTAGAACTGGTGTGTTTATCAATATCATCGTACTTGATTACAATATTGCTATCTCTTTGTTCGTTTGTTTGTTTATCCATACCATTTATGGCATGCATAAAAAGTAGGCTTCTATTCCCATGTATACAAGCACTCCACTTTTATTGCCTGAGATGTTGATCTGAATTTTGAATTATTGAATCAATATCAAGTGCACACCGTGCGTATCCGTTAGTGAGAAAATTGTAGTAAATTTGTATCATTAAAATCGACAATTTATGAAGTTTTACCCAATGAACACTTAATTGAAAGTACGGTTGAAGATTTAACAAACGACTCGCCGAGCCACTAAAATATAGGCTTCGCGACATTTATAAAAGCAACAAAAGTACCTACATGGACAAGGGTACTTCATTTGAGTGTTAAGGCACACTTTAAAAGAACTACATAGCAACAAAACGTGGATATAACCAAATATTACGAAAGACTTAAGAAACAAACTTTATTGCTAACATCAACACAAAACAGAAGCAGAGCCACACTCTCAATACCTCCCTCGTCTCCTCCCAAACACAACAATAAATTCGGGCGCTCAAGTACCATAGCCACAGTTATTCTAATATAGGGACCAATGAGTGAAATCAATTAAATTGGAAATTTGGCTGATTTTTTCATGAAAGGAGCCGAAAATGATGATTTTTTTACATTTTTGTATAGGGAGCCGCTCATGTGGGGTTTTAGCGTGTATGTCACTGACATGGGTGGGTCGAGCCTCCAAAATTAGCGGGGGTCAGTCATACATTTGGACTCGATTGGGGCACTCTGAATGTGCCAAAGTAGGATTTTTCAAACTTTGACGCTCAAAATCAAAACTACAGAGTCCTGAGATCAGAGTTCGTTTTAGAGGTATGCTTCTTTCGGCAAAATATCTCATTTTTAAGCCTAAAATATAAGTTTCCTTGCTTTGCTCTTTTCAAAACTATGGTGCCATTACCAAACATGCACACTTAACCCTTAAAGGACCCCTTTTTTATCAATAAATTAAATTTTTTTTTTTAATTAGGTATTTTCAAACTATCTCTTTTTAGTTCGTTGGGTATAATACGTTCATAAAAATCTGTACGCACTACTTTTTTTGTATCACTTAGCTTATCCTACCAAAGACCTAGCTGAGAGGCAATTTGAAATGCATTAAATTAATGATGTGTTTATGAGCCATCATATTTGTTGTCGTCGGTCGTCATGCTTACAAGTATTTTTACACAGTAGCTACCCTGCAGCGAAAGCAACTAGTTGAAAACTACTTTACAACTAGTTGGTGCACCGGACCCAACTAGTCAGTGTTTTGGTCTTTTTTCCATATAAGCAACTGGTATTTTTCACGTGTTGATGTCCTACGAAATGTCAATTGTCAGATGTCGACCAGAACATACCAACCATCTACTAGTCATGATATACTAGAATTATACTAGCAGTAAAATACCAGTTCCATACTAGTACAACCTGGACTGAGTGATTTCCATAAAATGAACTAGTCCCATTACTACTCCAAAAAGGACTAATATGAAATATACTAGTCCTATACTATTCCAAAAAGTATTGAACCTGGACTAGTATGATTTCAACCAAAATTTTCCTTTATTTTATCATTTGCCTTTATTTCCATGTTTATTCTTAAGAAAGCAGCGATTATTTGTATTTACCCTATCATGAAAAAGCATCTATGAATTATAAGAGAAAAAAGAAGCAAACGAAACAATGAATTTTGTATTTTTTAACTGTTATGGTTTCATACAGAAAATTCTAGTTGAATACTAGTATGAAATGGAGGTTTCGCTGCAGGGTAGCTTCTTAGTGGTGCCCACTGATAAGTAATGAGTGTAACTGGCGAATAAATTTATAAAATTGTACCACTTAGCTTTTGCTTTTCACCGCTGCACATAAATAAAATCATTAATTGGCATGCAAACATTTTGACGTGCCACTGCAATTTTTAAACTTGGACATCCGTTTAATGTTTATGGGTATATGGTCAATAGCTATGTAGTCTATGTGCATAAATCTGTAAAAGTAATTTATTAATTTCGTTAGTCAAAACTAAATTAACGAAAGAAAAAGTAAATCACTTATGGAAATATTCAATTTCAGAAATTTTTCGCTACTTTATTGTTATATTACTAGATAATAATTTTTTACTAAAGATTACCCAAACAAAGCTATGCATACTTTAGCTTAAGACCTAATTGATTTAGATGATAATAATTTTTCAGCAGCGCATATCCTGCCTTTCAGTGACTATAGCTTGTGAACCTTTAAGGTTTTGTTGGTTTATTTGATTGTAAATGATGAGTTAGTCCATTCTGAAACCAATAATAGTAACAAAATCGTGTGAGAGTAGGCTCATGCTAAGGCTACAGAATATACTATCTATAGTTAACGCATTTTCGATAAAATGTGCGCTTAACACAAATTCGCACTCAGCGATATATTAAAACAAGTAAGGAAGTCTAAGTTGAGGTGAACCGAATATTAAATACTCAGCGGTAGTTTTCAGAACCGGATAATAATGATATAGGCCCTAGGAGGATTTACCTACCAATTTATACTATTTTAGCTATTTATCTTACCGAATTATGTCAATTTATGGGATTTTCGAAATTTTCCATATCGAAAGTGGGCGTGGTCGGGAAGCGATTTTGTCCAATTTCAACAGGTATACTCCTTGTATTGCTAGTGCATATACCTTGTGCCAAATTTCATGATTCTACCGTTATGAGCAGTCGAATTTTCAAACATTCCTCCCTCTTAAGGTGGGCGGTGCCACGCCAAAATCACTAAAAATAACGAAAGACTTAAGCAACAAACTTTCATGCTAACTTCAACAGGCATAGACCAGGGCCACTTTCATCACCTTCACAGTGGGCGGTGCCACGCCCAGTTTACAAAATTTACCAAAAAATCATAATAGAATGACCAGCTACAGAGATATGTGATTTTCTATGCGAACTGTCTTCGACGCAGAAAACTGAAGTGTGTTAGTCTTCGACGCTGAAAACTGAACCGTGTTAGTCTTCGTTGGGAGCGACGATTTGTACAGAATTTCCAGGTCCACACTTTGTCTTAGGTAATTTTTCGACAAAACTTACCGTTTTCGAAAAAAGTCCAAAAAACCTAAAATTTTGACCTTTGACCTCGATTAACTTTTTTAGCACACATGGGATCGATAAAAACTTTTAAGGTTTTCTATCTGAAGGTAAACCTAAGCTGTATGCAAAAATTTGACTCTGTGGGAATTGTTGTTGTTTCAAATGTCTATATTGACCGGACTAAAATTCAAAACATTTACCTTAAAAGCGAGGCACTTGAAACATGCAACATAGTTCAAAGCTCTTAGAAAATGCAGTTCGAACGGAAAAATCAGCTGATCGAACTACAGAAAATTCATTTATAGTTTGGAATCTAGCGATTATTAAAACTTGGTATAAAGATCAACAAACTTCCGCTAGATGGTGCAAGTTTTCATCAAGAAAATTCCGGTAGGTGGCTCTAATAACTTGGAAAATTTGTTTAAAAGCGGAAATTTTGCGATTTATTTTTAACTGATTTCCTTGCAACCTAGGAACTTAAAACTTAGCACGTAGTTTAGGGCATGTTAACAATATAATTTGTATGTATGAAAATCCAGCTAGGTGGCGCGCTAATTGGGATAATTGAAACTAGCTTAAAATGTCGAAAAACGGTAGGAATCTTGGGGTCGATTTTTAAGTAACTTCCCGGTAAGCTAGAGACTTGAAACTTGACTCATGTTTCAGACAATGCATTTCTTCATCAACAATATTTTCGGAGGAGGCGCATGGGTCGAGCTATTTCGAAAAATCGTTCGAAATTCGGAGTCTTTCGATCGACTTTTGAATGATTTCCTGTCGACCTATGAAACTTAGCCCAAAGTACAGGACACGATGACGATACAATTTGTAGAAATCGAAATTCCGCTAAGTGGCACGCTGATCGGGATAACCAAAAAAATCACTAAATGTCGCATCGATTGAGCTATTTCGAAAATTCCGAGTAGAAATTGTTTGCTTATTTTGGAAACGTGAAATTCTCCCCGCATATCATAGAATAACACCCAACAGGAAAATCCAAGGTAAAGTAAACTTAAATGTAAGCTCGCTTCAGGGGTCGTAAAACACATAAAAAGTCATTAAAAAGCACTTAAATTTTCTTTTTTCCAATTAAACAAATTTCGAAATAAGCCAACATAGTTAGGTATGGAATGTCGGTTTTTGGGCAAACTAGTGCAAGTGGTGACTAAATCGCAACCAGACAAACTTAATTTATTCATATTTATTAAATCGCTTTATTTATGGGTATATGGGAAGGTAGCAAATTTTAATCACGAAAGCACTTTTCATTTACATGGTCACATGCTACTTTCCTACAAACCTTTAAGCACACATTGATAACTTTTTGGACATGGAAGCGCATACAAAAAATTTCTTTTATACTATTAAGTTAAGGTACATACCATTACATACAGCACGTGGCCAGAAATCGGTAAAAATAAAAGTGCTGTACGAAATGACATTTGCATATAAATACACACATATGAAGTTATGTTCGTGACTTTTTATAAAGGTAAATATGATTGACAAAAAAAGAAAGAATTTGTCAATGCTGTCAAAGCAAGCGCTAATATATGGCTGATCGTGAGCATTTCTTTTTTTTTCTTTCGCAATTCTGTCTTGTAATTACGTTTTTGTTGGTATTTTGGTTTTCTTTTTTAATTTTTTTTTTTTTTTTTTTTTTTTTTTTTGTTGCGTCGCTTCTTATCAAGTTCTACCCTAAAACGTGCGCTATTAAAGCGGTGGTCAAAGTTAAATTCACACTCAATACCTTACGAACTTTCAACAGTAAATCAACACTTTTTTTAACGCTGCTGTCGTTGCCTTGTTAGTGTGTGTGTGTGCGCGTTTCAAGGATTATTACTTAAATAATATAAAAAAAAAAAAAAAAAATGGTTGCCAACAAAAAAGTTGTGTTCGCTATACTCATGTTTGCTGCTGTCATAAGCCAAGCTATGTGCCAGGATGCTGCCGAGGATAATGCTTCCGATGTTGCTGGTTAGTGTTTTGAGTGTAGAATTAATAAATGCGATAAACAAAAGTTTTATAAAACGCTGAAAATATATGAAAAAAGAGAGTTTTTGGAAATCATTAAGACTAAACAAGATATGTTAATCGGTGTAACGTAATGAGAAAGATTTGAATATTCCAAAAGCAAAAAATTTTAATTAAAATAAAATGACATAAGGCTTAGAACATGTCAGAACGAAGTGTCCTATAATTATGATAATCTAACTATATATATAAAATTCTAGCGCGAAATTTTGTAAAAGCTAAACAACCGATCCACTGGCCCGATTTTTTTCATTCAAGTTTTAAAATATCATAATCCGGCCACATAGGACCGAATGACAGTACCCAGCAGTTTTTTCATATTGCCCTTGAGAAAGTGATGGTAGATTCTGATGTAAATATAAACCAGGTTAAATTTACATCAGGATTTACCATCACTTTCTTAAGGGCAATATTAAAAAACTGATGGGTGCTGTCATTCATGTCTAGCATTGTTTTAATTTAAAAAAAGATTGTATGTGTCCTATTTTGGCCGGATTATGATATTTTAAAATTTACCATCACGTTCTTGGGTTGGGGTTGGGACTGGGGAGAGGGTTAGGGTAAGGGATAGGGAAAGGAATAGAGGATACATGCAGGCAAATACCATTTTGGCAGGACAACATCTGCCGGGTCAGCTAGCGTTTAATAAGAAAAGGGTCACGTTAGAGATAGAAAATGTATCAGGATCAGCAGAGAGAGACAATCGATGTACCCACTAATCACCTCAATAAGAGACCTATCCACTTGGGGGTTGCCACCTGGGGAGGTTTACAGGGTTGTCACCTATCTCATTTTTTTTTAATTTTGTAGCAAAATATGCCAATATGAGTATCAAATGAAAGGTATTTTCAGCGGCATGACAACTAAAATATTTTCAAGTAGGGTTGCCACCTAGGGGCTGCCACGTTACCGCAGTATATTTGTATATCCGCACTATCTCGGGAACCGCTTGACCGATTTGGATAAAATTTGGCATATAGATAGTATGATTGATTCTAAGACTATCCACTTGGTGGTTTTCCACTTGGGGTGTACAGGGTTGCCACATATCTCTTTTTCTTTTTAATTATGGATCTATGCCAATATGGGTATCAAATGAAAGGTATTTTCGCCGACATACCAACTAAAATATTTTCAAGTAGGGTAGCCGCTCAGGGTTACCATTTCACCGTATTGTATTTGTATTGTATATTTTTGGGATCATATTTGGATTATTTTAAAATCATTTTGAGATCATTTAGGGGTCACTTTGGAATTATTTTGGAGTTATTTTGAGATCATTTTGGGTTCAATTTTGGCTTAATTTGAGAAAATTATGGGGTAATTTTGGCATAATTTTTGGATCATTTTGGGGTAATTTTTGGGTAATTTTGGGAACATTTGATGGTCTTTTTGGGGTCGTTTTAAGATTATTTTAGGATTATTTTGGGAAAATTTTCGGATCATTTTAGGGTACATTTAAGGCTGTTTTTGGGATCATTTGGGAATAATTTTTGGATCGTTTTGGGAACATTTTGAGATCATTTTCGGATCATTTTAGGATTATTTTGGCATTATTTTTGGGTCATTTTGGGATCATTTTGGGTAGGTAAAGTTAGCACTAAATTTACAGCACCGAGCAAGGTCGGTCACCCAGGTACTACTAGAATTATACTAGTTGTAAAATACCAGTCCCGTACTGGTTCAACTTGGACTAGTATGATTTCCATAAAATGGACTAGTCCCCATACTAGTCCAAAACGCATTGAACCTGGACTTGTATGGTTTGAACCAGAATTTTCATGACTGATATAAAATGGATATTTCCTGAACAGTATGAATTCAGCCAGACAATTCTAGTTGTATACTATTATTTTTCTGACTAGTTTGAGGTTTCGCTGCAGGGCACCAAAAAGCAAAGCTACTGATCCATATTTCAGGACAGACTTCTGTTGTCCCCACAGTCCAAGGCAACAAGAAAGGAAATTTATTTAGCAGCCTAATTTAGAAAATCGAAGTATGGTATTTAAGCCGTTCTTCACCTAATTTTTTTTTAATTTAATGCAACATTCTTAAAAAAATCTTACTTTATAAAAATATAAACATTAATCATAAACCATTTCCTATTCACAGAAGGTCGCACATTCAGCCATCACTTTTTGAAGCGTTTGAGTTTTGCTGTTGTACCTGGTGCTTTTGTTGTGGGCGTCATCACCACTTTGCTGGCCGCACTTACCGTTGTATCAATGAAGGGTTTGGGAGTGGGTGTAAGTATTATGAACTAATTTTTCTGATTAAATGTTTCCAACCGATTTTTTCTCTCCTATATCTACAGGTAATCCTCTTAGTTCTAGCTATTGGTCAAATGCTGTCACGCGCTATTCCACCAGTTCATGCGACCGCCTACACAGCACCAGCCCCCGTACCAGTAGTCTACTCGCATTCGCATACCCAACAACCTGTTTGGCTTGAAAAGGAATGGTAAAAATGAAAAAGGACACTCACAAAACTAGTTCATAAGAGGGCTGCAACTAGAAGGCTTGGCCGCCACAGTCAATTCAATAAACGAAAACGAACGTTGAAATGAGACCAAATATAATTTAATTAATTTAGTTAGCCTTTAGTATTTATTTATAATATTTATTTATTAAAAAAAAAAGAAATCAAACAGCAAATAAAGAAAAAATGCACGAAAAATTAAAAAAATATGCAAAAATATGGCACTCATTTGAAAGTGAAATGATTCCAACTATTTTGATGCTATTTAATATTCAAAAGTGTCTCTACCACTTCCTCCATTTTTTTTTATGGGCATGAACTGTCCCGAACGTGACGCTTAAAGATTGCACGTTTTGATCGATGACGGCTACTGGCTAAATATGTGGCGAGAAGAAAGTGCTTGTACTTGCGCGCGCAGAAATAAACAAAATGTGTCGATAACGATTTATGGTTAATGAGGTCAAATGCGATGTTTGGGAAATGTTTGCTCGCTTTCGATAAAAGTTTTGGAAATACTGTAAACAGGAAAGTCGTGCAAGTTTGCGTTGCCTGGCTAGTCTTCTTGCATATGTGTACGTAAAAAATTAATCAAAGCAATATTTTAAATAGATTTTATTTTATTTGGAATGCACTTCTAACTGGAAACTAAGCATTATTTCTTGCTCATTAAAATCGTGATGGAGAAAGTTGTAATGCATTTTAATATGGCGCGTCGCAAACTTCCAAGCTGGTAAGGTTTGGACTAACTTTTTTTGCCGGCGACTTAAAAAAGTTCGTTTCCTAAGTCTTTTGTTCATAAAGAGACTTTCTTATTATTTCGAATTTATAAAAACGGCATTCTTTTGGAAAAGTTTGCTTTCTAACGTAGCTGCATGCCACCTACATCTATTTTATAGCTATTAGTTTCAGTCAATAGATCAGCGCTAACTGTATCTTTCATGCGCTCAATGCGCTTCTTTGCTTCACAATTTTGAGTTTACACTGCAACGCCTTTATAAACACTCAGATCGATCTATTGATTATTGATCAATTACGCGCTAAAGTGCTAACGGCATTTTACATAAATCAAAACAATCACTATGTTGTGTTTACTGTAAACATATGCCACTTAAACTACTTTTACGCAAAATCATAATTAGGTCGTTTTTTCTTCATTTATTTTCAAGCGATACAATAGAATGCAACAACCAATGAGACATTCTGAATTTATTTTGTATTAAAGCGTGCCCGCATGAGATACGTTTGTGTATTAGGGTGGTGTGAAAAAAACTAGTTAGTTAATTAATTAATAAAATAAAATAAAATAAAATAAAATAAAATAAAATAAAATAAAATAAAATAAAATAAAATAAAATAAAATAAAATAAAATAAAATAAAATAAAATAAAATAAAATAAAATAAAATAAAATAAAATAAAATAAAATAAAATAAAATAAAATAAAATAAAATAAAATAAAATAAAATAAAATAAAATAAAATAAAATAAAATAAAATTAAATTAAATTAAAAAAATAAAATAAAATAAAACAAAATAATTTAAAATAAAATAAAATAAAAAAACAAAATAAATAAAATAAAATAAAATAAATTGAAATAAAGTAAAATAAAATAAAATTAAATTAAATTAAATTAAATTAAACAAAAAAAATAAAATAAAAAATAAAATAAAAAATATATAAAAAAAAAACAAAATAAAATAAAATAAAATAAATCAAATAAAAAAATAAAACAAAACAAAAATAAAATAAAAAATATATAAAACAAAAAACAAAATAAAATAAAACGAAAATTTATTTTATTTTATTTTATTTTATTTTATTTTATTTTATTTTATTTTATTTTATTTTATTTTATTTTATTTTATTTTATTTTATTTTATTTTATTTTATTTTATTTTATTTTATTTTATGTTATTTTATTTCCATTTATTTTATTTTATTTTATTTTATTTTATTTTATTTTATTTTATTTTATTTTATTTTATTTTATTTTATTTTATTTTATTTTATTTTATTTTATTTTATTTTATTTTATTTTATTTTATTTTATTTTATTTTATTTTATTTTATTTTATTTTATTTTATTTTATTTTATTTTATTTTATTTTATTTTATTTTATTTTATTTTATTTAATTTAATTTTATTTTATTTTATTTTAATTTAGTTTATTTTACTTTATTTTATTTAATTTTATTTTATTTTATTTTATTTTATTTTATTTTATTTTATTTTATTTTATGTTATTTTATTTTACTTTACTTTACTTTATTTTATTTTATTTTATTTTATTTTATTTATTTTGTTTTTTTTATTTTATTTATTATGTTTTTTATTTTATTTTATTTTATTTTATTTTATTTTATTTTATTTTATTTTATTTTATTTTATTTTATTTTATTTTATTTTATTTTATTTTATTTTATTTTATTTTATTTTATTTTATTTTATTTTATTTTATTTTATTTTATTTTATTTTATTTTATTTTATTTTATTTTATTTTATTTCATTTTATTTTATTTTATTTTATTTTATTTTATTTTATTTTATTTTATTTTATTTTATTTTATATTATTTCATTTTATTTTATTTTATTTTATTTTACTTTATTTAATTTTATATTATTTTATTTTATTTTATTTTATTTTATTTTATTTTATTTTATTTTATTTTATTTTATTTTATTTTATTTTATTTTATTTTATTTTATTTTATTTTATTTTATTTTATTTTATTTTATTTTATTTTATTTTATTTTATTTTATTTTATTTTATTTTATTTTATTTTATTTTATTTTATTTTATTTTATTTTATTTTATTTTATTTTATTTTATTTTATTTTATTTTATTTTATTTTATTTTATTTTATTTTATTTTATTTTATTTTATTTTATTTTATTTTATTTTATTTTATTTTATTTTATTTTATTTTATTTTATTTTATTTTATTTTATTTTATTTTATTTTATTTTATTTTATTTTATTTTATTTTATTTTATTTTATTTTATTTTATTTTATTTTATTTTATTTTATTTTATTTTATTTTATTTTATTTTATTTTATTTTATTTTATTTTATTTTATTTTATTTTATTTTATTTTATTTTATTTTATTTTATTTTATTTTATTTTATTTTATTTTATTTTATTTTATTTTATTTTATTTTATTTTATTTTATTTTATTTTATTTGGTTTTATTTTATTTTATTTTATTTGGTTTTATTTTATTTTATTTTATTCTATTTGGTTTTATATTATTTTATAATAT
>CAXKVI010000001.1:27728709-27758709 GCA_964058755.1 Campiglossa producta | reverse complement strand
TTCAAAACTTTTTGGTTGTTTCTTCGACTGTGCGCAGCGTTAAGGAAAACGATAAACTACATGTCTCTACAACAGCTACATAATGAAATACAAAAACACTTCCTTGCCCCAATATCCCCAGTGATTAAATAGAAAGTGCATCAAGTAAGTACCTACGTACAAATGTATGTATGAGTGTTGATATTTGTTTGTTTTTTTTTTTTCATCCTTCGTGTACTTTACTGTTAGTAGTTGTATATGATTTTCTTCACTTCGTCTGCTACTTCTTCTTCCTTATTTTATGAATTGTTTAATGAGTATTGAAAGCTTTCAACAGGCACCAATTATAGTTTTCTTGTTATTGTTTTTACATGTATGTAAGTACTGTACTCTGATTTGAAATGTAAGTTGAAGATGAAATTTTAAATTTAAATAACATATTTTTATTCGGCTTTTCCCTCGTGTAAAGCGCCTTTACGATCTTCATCACATATATCCGTATCATCCCAACCCCAAATCATTGTTTCTTCGTTTTCATGATCCAGCTTGGACACCAGCTCAGTCAAATTGGCATTGTTGTTGTTAATATCGTTTAGGGTGAAGTGTGAACCATCGCCAGTACGTTGAACGCGCTTCAAGATCATTTCTTGTGAGACCGATTTCATATCATAAGCTTGACCTGTATGAGAGAGTATAGAAAAGAAGTTGAAAAAAAAACAAACACATACAAAATATGCATTACACTAATACTAAAACAAAAAGGGTAAATATTTTATACATATCATTCAACTTACCAATACGCGCCATAAAATCCAAGAAACATGTAGTCCAATTATATTGATATGTACCCAATTCTCCCGCTTTGTAATCCCATGGGAAGACATGATGGTAATTATGCCAACCTTCACCGAAAGCAACAACTGCTACAGCTTTACTATCGACTGAGCTGATGCTCTTCTCGTATGGCCGCATGCCATAGAAGTGAGCAGCGCTATTAACCAACCATGTGGCATGCAGTGACAGCGTATAACGTAACATTGAGCAAACGAAAAAGCACACTGAGAGCGACGAGCCGAGCACGAAGTAAGGAAAGAGTGCAGGTATGACAAAGCAACAAATCGGCATGATCACGAAGTAGAATCTGCGTAGAAAAAAAGTTTTTAGAATAATTCATGTGAAATGGTTATAACAAATACATCTATTTTATGAAATTTTTAAGTAATTCTTTCAAATAAAGTTCGTTTCTTAAGTCTCTTCCTTAATCGAATTCGTTTCCTAAGTCTTTTTTCCGAAATCTAGTTCATTTCCTAATTCTTTTGAATTTCCTGCGCTCAAAAAAAAACACTGCTTACGTAAGTTCTCACAGTTTCTTAAGTTGTTTGCTTTAAATCAAGCCTTTTGACTTAAATCGAGTTCGTTTCTTAAGTCTTTTGAATTTTCTTAGCTCAAATAAAACCAATTAAAACGAGTTCATTGCCTTAGTCTTTTGTCTTAAGTCGAGTTCAAATAAAACCCCCGCAAATGTTAGATGTCACAGTTTCTTAAGTTTTTTGCTTTAAATCAAGTTCGTTTCCTAAGTCTTTTGTCTTAATTCGAGTTCGCTTCTTAAGACTTTTAAATTTTCTTAGTTTAAATAACACCAATTAAAACGAGTTCATTTCCTTAGTCTTTTGTCTTAAGTCGAGTTCGTTTCTTAAGTCTTTTGAAAATTATTAGTTCAATAAAACCACTGCAAAGGTTCGTTGCCACACTTTTGTAAGTTTTTGCCTTATACGGAGTTCGTTTCCTAAGTCTTTTGTCCTAAAACGAGTTCGTTTCTTTTGAATTTTCTTATTTTAAATTAAATTACTGCTTGCTTAATTTTTTGCCTTAAATCGAGTTCGTTTCCTAAGTCTTTTATCTTAAATCGAGTTTGTTTCTTAAGTCTTATGAATTTTCTTCGTTCACATAAAATCAATTAAAACTAGTTCGTTTCTTAAGTCTTTTGAATACTCTTAGTTTAACTAAACCACAGCTTGGGTAAAGCGCGTTTCTTAAATCGAGTTCCTTTCATATTTCATAAGTCTTTTGATTTTCCACATTTGTTTCATTTTATCTTTTTTTATTTTAATTTTTTATTTTTTTTATTTTTTTTTTTT
This sequence comes from Campiglossa producta, assembly GCA_964058755.1. Classification (NCBI taxonomy): domain Eukaryota; kingdom Metazoa; phylum Arthropoda; class Insecta; order Diptera; family Tephritidae; genus Campiglossa; species Campiglossa producta. The sequence goes on along the minus strand of CAXKVI010000001.1, from coordinate 27,756,592 downwards.
TTTTTTTTGTTTTACACCAATGTTCAACTCACCTCTTTTGGAATCTAACCACCGGATCATCCCAAATATCACTCATATCAATCGTTTTGCCGCGTTCTCTAACATCTTCATGTTTCTTGCACATCAACCAACCCATATGTGCAAAGAAGAAACCACGTCTTGAATTGTGTGGATCTGCATTTGTATCGGTGAATTTATGATGAACACGATGATCACGACACCATTCATAAATACTATTCTGGAAAGCGAGCGATTGACAAAGCATAAGGAAAATACGCAATGGCAACTTGGCTTTGTAGGCGCGATGTGACCATAAACGATGTACACCAGCAGTAATACCCATACCACCTAATATAGCATAAACGTAGGCTAATGAAAACAAAAAAAAAACAACAAACAGAAGAAGAAATAATTACCAAATAACATCAGCACTCATCACACCCGTACTAATACTTACAAATCGCAAATTCGAGATAAGCATTTTGTGCATATATCAAATAAACACCATAAATCGCCATCGAATGCAATACAACAAATAACATAACATTGAACCAAACAATTTCCAATTTGTAAGGCTTCTGCGTTGGTGTATCTGTTGCGCTTTGAATTTGTGCTTGTGGTTTTGCAGAACTTTGACGCATTACAGCGGCTGGTTCACCCTGATGGGGTACACGATCATTGCTGTTGTTGCTGTTTTTACATGACGTTTTGGTTAATGTTGCTTGCTTGTTGTTGTTGGCGTCATTATTTGTAATTGCTGTTTCGGCAATGAGAAAAGTGCTGCCGATTAAATTTGGAGCCATCTGTAAGTAGTCGAAAAAGAATGTGTGTAAAGATGGTTAGTAAAAAAGTATGATTTTTTTTTATCTTTTAACACAACAGACGTCTTTTCAAATTATTTTTTTTTTTTTTTTTTTTTTCAAATATTGCTGTTTACATATTTATAGCCAACTGTCATAACAACATGTATGTATTGAATTTAGGTGGATGATGATTTAAAATTGTAAGCACATTTTCACAGTTCTTTCGCATATTGGCATTTTTGCATAAATTCCTATTTATGGTAGATTGGGTTCAACCTTTTGTCTATGTATAAAAATAGAAATTTTGTCACCAGGAGTTTTGAGGTGGTTTCTAGGTTTAAAAAAAAAAATATTTCAAACGGAAAAATGTGTTTTTCCTCGAAAACTACAGATTTAATTTTTAACTCTCTTTTATTAACCTAATTCATTTAACTTGTTTATTTTGTTTAAAATTTTTTTATTTTTTTCACTTTTTTTCTTCTATTATATTTTTCTTTTGTATTGCTTTATTTTATTTTATTTTATTTTATTTTATTTTATTTTATTTTATTTTATTTTATTTTATTTTATTTTGTTTTATTTTATTTTAATTTATTTTATTTTATTTCGCTTTATTTTATTATATTCTATTTTTATTTTATTTTATTTTATTTTATTTTATTTTATTTTATTTTATTTTATTTTATTTTATTTTATTTTATTTTATTTTATTTTATTTTATTTTATTTTATTTTATTTTATTTTATTTTATTTTATTTTATTTTATTTTATTTTATTTTATTTTATTTTATTTTATTTTATTTTATTTTATTTTATTTTATTTTATTTTATTTTATTTTATTTTATTTTATTTTATTTTATTTTATTTTATTTATTTTATTTTATTTTATTTTATTTTATTTTATTTTATTTTATTTTATTTTATTTTATTTTATTTTATTTTATTTTATTTTATTTTATTTTATTTTATTTTATTTTATTTTATTTTATTTATTTTATTTTAATTTATTTTATTTTATTTTATTTTACTTTATTTTATTTTATTTTATTTTATTTTATTTTATTTTATTTTATTTTATTTTATTTTATTTTATTTTATTTTATTTTATTTTATTTTATTTTATTTTATTTTATTTTATTTTATTTTATTTTATTTTATTTTATTTTATTTTATTTTATTTTATTTTATTTTATTTTATTTTATTTTATTTTATTTTATTTTATTTTATTTTATTTTATTTTATTTTATTTTATTTTATTTTATTTTATTTTATTTTATTTTATTTTATTTTATTTTATTTTATTTTATTTTATTTTATTTTATTTCGCTTTATTTTATTTTATTTTTTTTTTTTTTTTTTTTTTTCTTTATTTTATTTTATTTTGTTTAAATTATTTTTAATTTTTTTATTTTATTTCATTTTATTCCATTTTATTTTATTTTATTTTTATTTTTTTAATTTTTTTTATATTTATTTTACTTTAATTTATTTTATTTTATCTAATTTTATTTTATTTTATTTTATTCTATTATTATTTAATTTTTTATTTTTTTAATTCTTTTTCATTTAAAAGAAATACTCTTCCATCCCACCTTAATGCATACATGCATACATATTTTCTACATTCCACCCGCAATCGCCACTTTTTGTTGTCGTCAAGTAATATTTTTTTTTTTTTTTGCCTTGAAGCTTTTACCAATTTAGCTTATGTGTGTCTATGACTTCCTCCATTGACTACCAAATAAGTTCTAAACATTTTATAGAATGATTTGAAATATTCTCAACATATTGTTCATATATTATTCCTGTCAGGCGTTGAGATTCATTTCAGGTGAGCCGTGCACTATGATCGCAAATAAACTGAATAAAGCCAAAAAATAACTTTATTCAGTTTTTCTCGGCGATCATAGTGCACGGCTCGCCTGAAATGATTTTTGTTTCTCAATAGTAGGAAAAGGTAAGTGATGTGGGGTTTCTAAACGAATCGTGTCGAATATCGGCACGTGTAGCGTTTTTTAGTATTTAAACAAGTCCCAAATTTAATTTTATGATTTGCTGTGTTATGAATTCAAACGAAATGGGCCACATAAAAAAATCAAATAAAATTAGCAAATATTTTAGCAGTAAATTAAAAGTCAATTTAAATTAACTTTTATGTTATAAGTCAATTTTATTAGCAAAAATTTTATTCGGTTAATTTAAATTTCAAAGAAATATTCTGTGAATAAAAAAGTTCGTTGCTTAACTCTTTTATTTCAACTAAAGTTTCTGCTACAAAATTGTAATTAATCACACTTGTTGCCAAATGTTCGTATTTAATTCAATAAGAAGAATAGGATGAACAAACGAAAATCATTTTAAAAGAAAATTAAAAAAAAAATTTAACAAGTTCGTTGTTTAAGTCTTTTGTTGTATGAAAAACAAAACATTTATTGTTGACATTTTGGAAATTATAACGCTTTTGAATCCGTTATCGCAAGGAATGCCACACCCGTACTGTTATAATTTATCAAAATTAGAGCCAACTTAAATTCAAGTTTGTTGCTTAATTCTTTCGTTTTTCTTCCATTTCTTTATAAACCCAATTGTAACAGTCTTTCGGTGATTCTCTGTAAGAGATATTAAAGAAAACTGTATAAAGGCGCATCTTCCAGAGTTGTAGAAGCCGAAACGATCTGTTTTTATAAATTTGGTCTGTGTGTTGGTACTCGCATCACTTAAAAACCGCTGCATAGGATTGAATGAAATCTTTACCAATTTATCTCTAGAAGTTCAACATAAGGGTCTGAATCTATTTTACAACCAGAAAAAGTTGTATTCTGGTTAGTAGTTCTCTTTTTTCAATTCGAGTTCGTTTCTTAAGTCTTTTGAATTTTCTTCATATCTACAGCCAACTGTTTAATTTTACTGTATTTTTCACTAGCTAAACAGTTTCTATGGCAGCAAAGTTCTATTCGCACCATTGAACAAATCGGTTAGCCATGAAAATGAACTTTAGAAACCAACCGCTAAAAAAATTGCAACTTCGCAAAAACTTTTGCATAAATTTGAAAGATGCTGAGACGTGTTCTACACCACAAATAAATTGTTGGACTTTGTTGGCAGCGTAAAGCAGCTATTGCAAATTGATGGACTTGACATTGAGTGAACGCAATTGATGCTTATTATATGTGTGTGTGTGTGTGTATGTACGCCGCCCGACCTTGAACGTTAGCTTGTGGCTGCATTTGACTTGTTGTAAGCCGAAGTTGCAATGCAGCTGCATCAAAAGATAGCAACAACAAACAATTTTGTGGCAATTCAGCAGCCGTGAGCATTTAATTGCGCGAGCTCGAACAAGTGTTTAAACACACACAAATTTTTATATTTCAAATACAGGGTGTTGTGTGAGATAAGGCAAGGTTGTATGAGTGTGCAAGCATTACCAGTGAAATATTTGATGAATAAAAGCACAAAAAAGGATCCGAACAATTTTATTAAATTTTTTTCTTTCAAACATTCCCTTTTTTTGGTTTTTCTTTCAATATGATGATGCTGAAACTAAACGAAAAACTAATAAATATCAACACAATTTTCTTCACATACCCTGTATAGTCATACGAACTTGCTTTTAATAATTTTCATATAAATTTTGTGTTTTTTTTTTTAGTTGTTTGTCAACAGTGGGGAGCGCACGCGAAATTATTGGCACCATTTTCTAGGCCAAGTTTATTTCTATAGAATTTTTTTATTGAATAAAAATTTCGAAGCGCAAAGTATGCACTCTCACGAGCACATGTATGTAAGCATGCCGATTCAAGCTTAATAATTTAATGAAAACTAGTCACACTGTTTGCGGCTTCTGTTGCAGCCACTCAACCGACCCGTATCGCCGCCTAGCCGCCTCTCCATTCGCTACGTACTATTGCAGGTTATTCCACTCTGAGCCATGAAGAATAATAGATAAACTTTCAATTGATGCAGTTTTCCTCTCACCCCCAATCATTCCTAAAAAATGCTTTTAACTAAAGTTCTAAGTTTTTTGCTATGAAAAAAATTCGTTTTCACATTCGATTTATTGTTAGCTGTTACATAGTAACTTTAAATATTAATAGCAGTGAGCAACTAGTTTTACGTTAATCTATTAAGTTCTACCTACATAGGCAGTAAAAAAATTATTGCAAATTAAGTTTAAGATTTAATTTAAAATTGCGCATTTTTTTTAATTATTTGAAGCAATCGACTGCTTTGGACTTAATTTTCGTGGATGAATAGGAGCTAGACAATAACGGTTGTACGAGGTATTTTTTATCTTATTTTATTCTACTATATTTTATTCTTTTTTAATTTTGTTTTATTTTATTTTATTGAATTTATTATTTTTTTTTTTATTTTTTTTTATTTTATTTTTTTTTTTATTTTTTTTTATTTTATTTTTTTTATTTTATTTTTTTTTAATTTTATTTTACTTTATTTTATTTTATTTTATTTTATTTTATTTTATTTTATTTTATTTTATTTTATTGTATTTTATTTTATTTTATTTTATTTTATTTTATTTTATTTTATTTTATTTTATTTTATTTTATTTTATTTTATTTTATTTTATTTTATTTTATTTTATTTTATTTTATTTTATTTTATTTTATTTTATTTTATTTTATTTATTTATTTTTTTTATTTTATGCTATTTTATTTTATTTTATTTTATTTTACTTTATTTTATTTTATTTTATTTTATTCTCTTATATTTTATTCTTTTTTAATTTTGTTTTATTTTATTTTATTGAATTTATTTTTTTTTTTTATATTATTTTTTTTATTTTATTTTTTTTTATTTTATTTTATTTTATTTTATTTTATTTTATTTTATTTTATTTTATTTTATTTTATTTTATTTTATTTTATTTTATTTTATTTTATTTTATTTTATTTTATTTTATTTTATTTTATTTTATTTTATTTTATTTTATTTTATTTTATTTTATTTTATTTTATTTTATTTTATTTTATTTTATTTTATTTTATTTTATTTTATTTTATTTTATTTTATTTTATTTTATTTTATTTTATTTTATTTTATTTTATTTTATTTTATTTTATTTTATTTTATTTTATTTTATTTTATTTAATTTTATTTTATTTTATTTTATTTTATTTTATTTTATTTTATTTTATTTTATTTTATTTTATTTTATTTTATTTTATTTTATTTTATTTTTTTTTTATTCTTTCGCAATTTTTATTTTATTTTTTTTATTAAGTTTTATTTTATTTTTTTTTTATTTTATTTCATTTTATTTCATTTTATTTTATTTTATTTTATTTTATTTTATTTTATTTTATTTTATTTTATTTAATTTTTTTTATTCTTTCGCAATTTTTATTTTATTTTTTTTATTAAGTTTTCTTTTATTTACTTATTCAACAATCGTGTGGACAAACTCCGTTTCTATTACTCATGTAAGAGGAATCATTATACAGTTTTCTTTAACGTCTGTAATGTAGTCATCGGCAGCCTGTTACAATTTGTGAAGATTAAAAACCGAAAGACTCAAGCAACGAACTTGAAATTAGACTGCCTAAAATTTTGACAAATTATGAACGCTAGGCCGTTGCAGTCGTTAATTCCCTGTGTAAACTAATTCAAAAACTATGAATCTTTTTCAAAATTGATCGACCAAATTTCCAAATTTCAAAAGACTTAAGCAGCGAACTTCTTTTTTTTCTTAAAAATTTTGGTTGGTTTTTTCCCGAAAGATATTCGATTAACATACGTTGGTGCCAGCGCAGAGAAGGTGAAAGCTAAGCTCAACTTGCTATTTCAAACTGGCATTACTTTTAGCAAATATTGTCTAGACTCTAGATGGATTATTGCCAATTGCCGAGCATGATGTTGAGAACCAAAGTTATTACAGCGAAATTTGCTACGCACTTCAAATATTTAATAAAAGGGCAACAAACTTCTGCCCAATGCAAATGAATTGATTATGCCAACCACGCTGCTTTCTATTTCGATGTAAGTGTCAACTCTTTATCAATTGGTATTGGAAATGTGTTTAATAAGGCGGCGCCGATGTCATCAATATATTGTTCTTCTTCTTATAATTTGTATGGGAAAAAAGCCGAATGATTACGCACGCACCTCTTATTAGACACACATAGTTGATTACATAGATCGTCTGAGCATATTTTTTTTGATATTTTTATCACGCACCGTCCATCAAATGCTTTGAGTTCAATAATTGTAGAATAATAGACATTCTACCATGTCATACAGTTTATATATATGTATTTTTGTAAGCGATATGTTTGTGTATATTTAGATAGTTACGTATATAGTTAATATACTTATATGTATGTATATTCTATACTTTTGAATGTATGTATGTAGGTATGGACGTTCAAATTATGGCAGTCTAATATATCGATTCTGTGTGATTTTGTTCACTTGCTCAGTTCATTGAAAAATAATTTTTATTAAATTGTACTCGTACCCAAAAATGTACTCATTCGCTACTGAAGAGCACTCAGAATCCATGCCAATACGCAATATCTGAGCAAAAAATAAATAAATTTTTTTTTAACTAATAAACTAGTGAACTAAATTTTTAATTGAAGTAGTTCGTTCAGTTCATGGAAAGTTCTTAGATGATAATTCATGTAAGTTATTTTAGGAACTCCCAACGTTATCATACATCAAGCCAGCGGTAACAGTAAAAAAATATATTTTTTAAACTAAATTTTACTTTGGTTGTTATTACAAAGGAAAATCAAAATCCTTTCAAATAATTTAAGTGACTTTGAACTATATCAATTGGTCGAACTATAGTTCATTAAGCTAGCCGAACAAAGATCCTAACAATGTAGTTCAATGGTTTGAACTTCAAACTGTGGACGATCTAGCTAAGAACTAAACCTTTCAGTGAACTAAATATCCCAACGCTACTTTGAGATATAAACAACTTGACGGTATCTTTTTGGGATCATTTCGGGACCATTTCGGCATTGTTTTCGAGACTTTTTTTCGATCATTTCGAAACATTTTCGGGACCTTTGCGGTACTTTTTTGACACTGCTTTCTTGGTCATTTCGGGACTTTTCGGGACATCTTTGGAATTTGTTGGGGTTTTTTTGGAATCTTCTCAGAACTATTCCGGGATTTCTTTGGAGATTATTTCGGGATTATTTTTGAGGTTATTTTAAGACTTTTTTCAGAAACATTTTGGTACTTTTTCGGGACTTCTTTGGGATCAGTTTCGTACTACTTGGGGAATATTTCGGTATTGTTTTTGGAAATATTTCGGGACTTAATTGCGATATTTTCGTTATCATTTCAAGACTATTTTTGGAATCATTTCTGGGATAATTTTTGGAACTTTTTTGGAATTATTTTAGGATAATTTTTAAATTATTTTGGGAAATTTTTGAGATATTTTAAAGATTATTTTGGCACTTGTTTCGCTTTGTGTTTGCTTTGTTTTCGAGACACTTACCGCACTTTTCCGAGACTTTTTTGGAGACTATTTCGGGATTTTTTTTTTAATCATTTGGGGACTTTGGAGATTATTTCGGGACTTTTTCGGCTCATTTAGGGACCTTTTGAGGTTATTTTAAGATTTTTTAATTTTCAGAGATCATTTCGGTACTTTTCGGGATTTTTTTTAGATCATTCCTGGATTATTTAGGGGTTGATTTTGAAATTATTTCGGGACTTCTTTGGAATATTTTCAGTATTATTTCAGGTTTTTTTTCGGGATCTTTTCTGGAATAGTTTCTAGAATTTTTCGGGATTATTTTGGAATCATTTCGGAAACGTTTTTAGAAAAAGTTTGAGATAATTTTGAGGTTGTTTCGGAAGTTTTTCCGCTTTTTTCGAGGCACTCTCCTGACTACTTTTGGAATCCTTTTGGCACTTTGGGGACTTTTTCCAGCATCATTTAACAACGCCGTTTGATTGAAGCGGCAACGGCAGATACTCAAGGATATCTAAACGGGTGTCAAATTCTTGGGCTCAACGTGTAGATGTGCAGGAAGGTCAAATTTTTATGAAAAGGGTTGCCACATGTTTAAAAATTAATTTTTCTTGCATAGTTTGTTTGCTTTTGAACGCAGAGATCTAAAATGAAAAAGCTAAGCCTCTTGATAAACAGGGGGTATAACTTTTTACAAAAGGGTTGCCAACTGTTTAAAAATAATTGTTTCCTATTAAGGTAGTTTGTTTGATTTTTTAAGCTAAAATTTCAAATGAGAGGGCTGAATTGTAATTATGCAGGGCGGTTTAATTTTTTTTAAAAAAGGTTGCCACCTGTTAAAAAATTAATTATCTTGTAAAGTTTGTTGGGTTTTTAACGTTGGGATCTCAAACGAAAGGGCTAAGGCAAACTATTAGCAAGGAAGTAAATTTTTTTTTAAAGAGTTGCCACCTGTTTAAAATTTATTTGTTTTTTAAATTAAAACTGTCATATGAAAGGCTTTGGCCTGAATATTATTAATTTATTAAAAAAAAATTAATCAGGGTTGCCACCTGTTTAAAAAATAAAATTTCTTTCATAGGAGAAAAAATTTAAGGGTTGCCATCTGTTTGAAAATAAGTTTATCCTTAAACTTGCATTGAACCTCAAAAAATACTACAGAGATGAATTTAAAAAAAAAATGGCAATTTCTTTTTCATAGCACCCACATTCAAACAAACGACCCCTCCCCTAACCCCACAAGCCACTCAAGTACATATATCCATTTCTTCGTGCGTACACTGCTCTGACGCATTAAGCGAATGTGAATGATACGGACAAAGCCCGCCACAAACAAACCGACCGACAAGCAGCGCTCAAGATTCGTACACATTTGCGCAAGCGCATGCAATAAATACTAATTATGAAGAACTTTTCGCTTGTTGCGCTGTAAAACTACACTCATACTTTTTTTTCTTTTTGAGCTCATACTTTGTAGGTGCTTAGGTTCCGCTTAGCTCTTGAACTGCTACATACGCATATGAATTATACTACACACTACTAGGTATGTAATCAGCTACATACATTCAGTACGCACATAACTATGCATATTCATATGTACATATATACTTAAACGCTGTCATCCCAATTCGATAACAATTGCAACAACAACAAAAGCACAGCAAAAAATCAATATTCAAAATAGCAAATGAAATGGCGTGCATATTGTGAATAATCAATTTGATCGATTGATTTCGCTTTGACGTGCGTTTTGTGCTCTACTCGTACATAACTATTTCTTGTGCTTTTTTTTTTTTTTTCTTTTGTGTATAATTTTTATAATTTAAATTTTTTTTTTTTTTCAGTTTTTTTTTTATTATTATTCTACTTATGATCTGCAAAACTTTGAATAATTTATAATTTTTCTATTTTTGTATGTTTATCCAGACGTGATTTACTTTTGTATAAATGTCATATCTCAATTCTGATAATCAGAAAAATCTGAATTCTTTATTTTCTACACTGTAAATATGTTAATTTCTATTTGAATGAATTGAGATTCCTTGAATGGAAGTTGTGTGAAAACTGTCAGTAGCATTTTATGCTACACCTTGATTAGATCTGTTGCGATTGATGATGTTATCTCATTACCATTTGATTTGTTGTGAAATTCATTTTCACTTCTTTTATTTATTTATAGCAGACGTTATTTTGCTAGGAAACGAGTTGCTTACATTTGAAAATTGTATTCTGTCCCACTCCTCATCTCTCTATCTTACTATTTTTTTTTTTTACCCCCACTCAGGAGGATTATCTTCATTATTTTGATTCCCATATAGCTTTTCCTACTAAGGATGGGCATTAGAGCGTATCACGGTGTAAGGGGGAGGAAAAAGTTGAAAATGTCCTCCCCTGTTTGAGCACTTACCTTATGAAGTTTTCAAAAAAAAAAAATTTAATTTTCTTGTCACCCTGTAAAAACAGCGAAATTTGTTTTTTCTATAATTTCTACAATTTACGTTCGATTCTCAAAAGTGGTACAGTTTTAGAAAGGTATTCACCAAGGCAATATTTCATCCATAGAAACTTTTAGCCCATCATGCCAAGTTCAGCTTTTATTCAATTTTTTACTAAAACCAACACCCTGTATTTGAAAAAAAAAAATATTGTTTCCTGTTTTTGAAATCACCAACAAGTAAACATTCGAACCAGGGGAGAACATTTTAAACTTTTTTTGGCGATACGCTCAAATGGGCATGGCATCATCCACCACTCAGATTGATATTTAGAAGAAGACTTATAGTACATTTACACCGTATCAAATTTGGCAAATTTGGCTAAAAATGGCGCTTTCTTCAATACAAATCTCATTTTCCAAATTTGGAATTCCATCACATTTGACCTCATTTGCCGAACAAAACAATCCACAGTTCCTCAAAAAAGCAACCCTGCCTGTGTTCCACATTTAGAATTACCCAACAAGAACTTTAATGGACAATTGACGTGTGATAGCTTTTACACTGTAAATAACAATTTGAACTAGTTCTTTTTAAGCAACAGGGCCAACACTACCAGAAAAATACAGAATCCTTCATGAATCTTCAGGTGTTTAAAACATCACGGTAGTGCATTTTCTTTCGGTGGCTTTTTGTCCTGGTAGAAGATTCTTGCAGGGAAGGTGAAGCAAAATGCAAATTTGTCAGTGTAAACGATGTCGAACTGACTCATTTGAACTCGCCAAATTTGATGCGGTGTAAATGTACTATTAGGAACTAGTGAACTAGTTAAATATTTTTATTGAACTACTTTTATAGTGTGCTTAGTTAAGTGAACTAAACTTTTCTCTGGCAACTTTTCGGATGAGAGTTTATTTGAACTACATATCTTAGAAACTCACCACGTTATCATATATCAAAACCGAAGTAACAACAAATAATTTTACTTTGGTTGTTATTACAAAACAAAATGACATTCCTTTTCAATCATTTAAGTTGCTTATTTAAAGCAAAATAAAGTTAGGCTGTTATAAAAAATTATTGAACTAGTTCAATTGGTCATCATTATCGTATTCCTCAGCTTATATTGAAGCATAGGACCTTCAATAAGTTGACTAAACAATGAGCCCCAAGAACTAGTTCAATGGTTTGAACGAAGTAGAATAAAACTAATTCACTCAACTTAAAACCCCAACTTAACATTGAAATCTAAAGAACTGGAGTCATATTGAAAGCAAATCGTCAAGAATAGCACCATTAACGACAATGTAGAGATGGTTTTTGAGATAACGCCTGGACTTTTTCGGGACCATTTCAGATTTTTCTTTATTTCGGGATTTTAACAAACTATTGAACTAGTTTAATCGTATTCCTCAGCTCATATTGGAGCATACTTAGAGCATTCAGTAAGTTGACTGAAGAATGAGCTCCATGAACTAGTTAAATGGTTTGAACGAACTAGAAGGTCGTTATGGTTTTTGAGATAACGTCGCGACTTGTTCGAGACTGTTTCGGGACCATTTCAGTTTTTTTTATTTCGGGATTTTTTTTTTTTGAACTATTTCGGGGCCATTTTAGGCACTTTTTCGGAGTATTTTGGAACCTTTTTGAGATTATTTTGGGTTTTTTTTTGGGAAACTGTTTTGAACCTTTCTGGGACCTCTTAAAGATCATTCAAGAACTTTTTTTGAGATTATTTTGGAACTCTTTCGAGAAAATTTCCAACCAATTTTGGCACCATTTTCGCGATCATTTCGGGACCACTTCGGGATTTCTTTACGACCATTTCGATGTTTTTTTTAGGGATTACTTTAGGATAATTTCAGAATTTTTTCGGCAATGTTTTTGGAATAATTTTGGGACTTTTTGTGGATAATTTCGGAATAAGTTCAGGGTTTTTTCGGCTTGTTTTTTTTTTTTCTTTTAGGAAAATGTTGTGATTTTTTGGGATAATTTTGGGAATTTCCCTTGGACCATTTCGGGACTATTTCGACATTGTTCTCGTTGCCGTTTGAGGACTTCTTCAGTATATTTTCGAGATCATTTCGATATATTTTTCGGATCGACTCTTGACTTTTTTTACGATATTTTCGCAATCATTTCGGGAATACTAGAAATTACAGTCAAGGAATAGCTACAAAGTTATCAAATGAAAGGGCTTATCTTGTCGATGTGCAGGAACGGAAAATTTTCTTGAAAAGGGTTGCCACCTGTTTAACAATATTTTTTTATATTCGGTTGTTCGTTTTTTTTTTTTATTTTAGGTGCCTTGTAAAGGGTTTGGTTTGGAAATGAGTGATCTACTATAATTTTTATTAAAAGCGTTGCCACCTGTTCAAAAATTTCTCTCTCGTATCCGAAATTTTCATAGTTTGGATTTTTTCTTAACACTACTCGAAAATTGAAAGTGGCGTGTTAACTAGTGAATTTAAGTTATCTTTTCACCATTAGAATGACCATTACAGATAAAAAGTGATTAAAATGTTTGCATAAAAAAATCTAACGATTCCAAAATAATCAATTCTTCATTTCTCAAGAGAACATAGATAAAATCGATTAAAAAATCGAATCCAGTCCAGCCCTATTTCTTAAGTACCTAGCTACGCCGCTGTGTAAATATACCCATATACTACTTTTGCACATGCGCGCGCGTATTCATTTTTGTCGATATTTATTATTTTTGGACTGCTAAGTTTCTTCCTCAATGCGATTTTTGCGGCCAATCAGGAAGTTAAACATTTTTTAATGTTTCTATTCATTACATAGTTACTTCTGATTTATTTTTATTTTCCCTTTGTTTTAGTGAGTCATTTTCTTGTTCAGTCATTAAAATGATTCAAACGTGTTTAGTACGAAAATGTGAGGTAAATTGATGAAAATAGTAGTCAATGCTTTTTTTACAGTGCCCTCTAATTAAGATAATATGTTTGTGTGTACATCAATTTGGCATAGTTCTCTATGACCTTAGTTCGGTCATCTTATGGAATTATAGTTCGACCAATTGAACTAGTTCAATAGTTTGTGATAGCAACATAACTAAATTAGGTGTAAGAAAGGTTACTAAAAATATTTAAAAATTAGAAAAAATTATTTTACTTTACCGAACCAACCTACGAACTAGTTCACTAAAAATATTTCGTTCATTAGTTAAAAAAAAAAACTCTTGCCCACTGAAGAGTTAGCACAGAAAAGTTCGGTTCATTTTACTGTACGAACTAGTTCATTTAAAAAATTTAGGTCACTAGTTCTTTAGTTCAAAAAAATGACGAAGCCTATTTTTTGGCCAATTTTTCTATCCTTTGCTGCTCAGATGTTGAAAAAAAAATACGAGTCGAAAACACTTATTATGTTATATTATGTTATGTATTATTTTGTATTGTGTGCTATGTATTGTTATTTTATGTTATGTTATTTTTTCTTTTTTATATAATGTCATGTTATGCAATGTTATGTAAAAAGCCGGAAACACTGATTATGCTATGTTATGTATTATTTTGTATTGTTGTGGTATGTATTGTTATGTTTTATTATTTATTTATTGCAAACGGAAGCAATTATAATGTCATGTTATGTTATGTTACGTTATGTTATGTTATGTTATGTTATGTTATGTTATGTTATTGAATATTATGTTATGTTATGTTATGTTATTTTTTGTTATTTTATGTTATCGTATGTTATGTTTTTTTGTCTTTTTGTATAATGTCTTGCTATGCAATGTTATGTTATGTTTTTAAATGTCAAGTTATGTTTTTTAATGTTCTATTCTGTTAAGCTATGCAATGTGTGTAGGGCATGCAATATAATAATACATATGTAAGTTATGTCATATTTTTTCATTATTATTATATTTTTCATTATGTTATAGTACCCTGCAATTATTATTATGTTTTGTTATGTTACATTATGTTATGTTATGATAAGTCCTTTATCGTGATTAAGTTTTTAATCAAGTGTATTTTTAATTTTTTTCTTTTTTTCAAATCATTTATTTTCTTTATGCCTTTATTTCTTGTACTCCAGGATAACCCCTACTCCTGCGAACAATCCTAACCAATCTTAAACGAACCCCCAAGAGAAATGCTAACAATTGACCACAGCAAAGTGTTTCATAAAAATTTCGTGTATCAGCCCTTACGTTGTTCTTCCCAAGGAGGGCTAGTCCTATAGCCATAAATTAAAAAAAAAAAAAAAAAATACAAAAATACCCTACAAGACACTACTGATGAATGCATCACATTTTTCATACTGCGAGTACAAATCTGATGACCAATTCATTTTATGCCTGATGGTCGCTCAGCGCTTCCTTGTACCCTGACTGGCTCATATACGCTGCCAACCATCTTTGGATAATTTTCTGGGAAATTACCAGGTCGCGTTTCCCAAAAAGCTGGATAGAAGGGTGGATAATTTTGCTCAGCGAGTAGCCGTTTCTATCCATGTTGAAGCTGCTAGTTAGGGTTGGAAATTATGGAACATATGTTGGTCATCTGTGTTTTAGGGAAGATAATGTGTCAGTCATTCGATCTTAGAACCAGTATTGACGTATTGAGGTCAGTTCGAGTTTTATTTTCTGTAAACAAAGAAAAAATTGCAGTCTTCTTAATGCAATTCTAATGCTAATCAATAGCCGGTGTAAATTATATATGGTTTTTTTTTATTTTTTACAACATTAGTATATAGTTCATGTAAGTAGTACTTTATGCGTATACATTCGAGCCAGGATCAATGTAGTTCACAAGCGAACACGTGATCATCAATTTGCATAACTCAAATCAGCATTCAGTCATAGCTAATTTAACAATGCTCATGGTGTTTTTTTTTTACTTTTCGAACAAAATTGCATTTTTAAGTACTAAAAGTTTGCATTGAATGCAATTAAGACATGGACAAATGCATTAGCAAATCAATTTTTTTATTTCTTGCTTCACTTCTAATTTTTTCTTCAAGGGCTTTTCTTGCAAATATTTTCATTTGATCTTTAAAGCAAAGAGGTTAATTATGCAAACCTGGGAGAGTACATATATATATATATTAGGGTGACTCAAAAAAAATGTCGACTTGGTCTTACCTCCTAAAAAGTTAGGTATTGATGAGAAAATAAGCCTTGCAGAAAATTAGCGCTCTAACTTAACCCTTAGGGGTGGCAATTTTTTTTCGCCCTTTCCCATACATTTCTTATGGGGAAAATGGTATTTTTTAGAAAGTGAATTTTCTTTCAATTTTTTAAACTTTTTTGAAAATATTTTTTCATACTCTTCAAGTTGAAGCTTTGAAGCTTAAATAATTACAGCTATTTGAAAATGGCTGAGTTTTGTACTATTGCACACACTTACACAGTAACAAGTATAAAATCTAGTAAATTTTAAATGGCTGTAATTATTTTAATAGTTAAGATAATCGCACATTTCATACCATTTTGGAAGCTTCAAAGCTTCAACTTTAAGAGGATGTAAAAATATTTTGAAAAATGTTTCAAAAATTAAAAAAAAATTCACTTTGAAAAAAATACCATTTTTCCCCATACAAAATGTATGGGAAAGGGCGAAAAAAAATAGCCACCCCTAAGGGTTAAGTTAGAGCGCTAATTTTTTGCAAGGCTTATTTTCTCGTCAATGCCTAAAGTTTCAGGGGGTAAGACCGAAGAAAAACCCAAATTTTTTTATTTGAATCACCCTAATATATATATATATAGTACATATCATTAGACTAAATTGACATTTTTATGTATGTAAAACTAAGTAAGTTATTGCAAAATGATTAACTCAGCTTAATGGGATGGCTTGAAATATATGTATCTTGTTGCATATATTAAAAAATTTTCCAAATGAGTCAGTTCGTAGCGGACATACCAAAAAATAAATGTGTATATAGTGGTAGTAGTTGGCAACCCTAGATGGTAACCCTACCAGGGAGTATTTTCGTTGAAATACGATATAAAATACCTTTCGTTTGATACCAATAATAACATATTCCACCTAATTTGTAAAAAAAAAATTTAAATGGGTGGTAACCCTGTTCAAAAACTTCCTAGTGTATCATGTTATCGATGCTCGAAAGTTCATACAATTATTTTTCGAGATACATATATAGTAGCGGATATGCCAAAATGAGTGGATTAATTGGTATCCCTATCTAGAAATACGTTTTGCTGAAATACACACAGAAAAATGTTCATGTTAAATCAACACTTTTTTAACACCTTTTCGGGTTTTTATTTTCTAACATTATCGATCATGTTATTTTAATATGAAGCTCATGTTGAATAACTTCACTTCCTGTTAAACTAACATGATTTCCTGTTAAATTAACATGAAGCTCATGTTGAAAAACTTGACTTCGTATTAAATTAACATGACTTCCTGTTAAATCAACATGAATTCCTGTTAAATTAATATGAATTACTGTTAAATTAACATTAGTTCCTGTTAAAACCAAACTATCTGCCTCATTCTCTCATGTTGACAAAAATTATTCTCCGTGTAGGTATTTTATAAAATACGAATTTCGGGATTGAAAATATGCCAATAAAAACTAAATAATTGAGATTTATTTATCAAAACGATCTAAATTTTTTCGAAAATTTCTTTTCAAAACTTTTAACGAAACCCCTTTAACTTTTTAAAATTAAATAATTATCGTTTTAACTAAAAAGAAACTTACTGCAATGAAATTACAACTTAAATACTTTAAAGTAAGATAATTTTTCTAACAAGCTCTTCACTTGCTTCATACTAAACTATTGGAAAACAACTGATTTTGAAATCCCGAGACTAATGCCAGGTTCCCGGGAATGTAAAATCATATCCCCAAAATCCAGGGATCGCTAAAATCAAAAAAGAAATAGCATCCCTGGTTTCTACTTACAACAAAGCTTTATATATTTCTTCCTCATATAAGCAGTTGGAAGTTATAACATGGTCAGATGTCGCTCAGAATATTCCAGTCATTTATCAGTTACTCATGAAGTACTAGTTTATTTTAGACTAGCTGACCCGGCGATTCCTATATCTATCTCAATCCCTATCGCTATCTCTATCACCTAACATCAGGTTCTGAAAGGCAATATAAAAAAACTGATGGCTGCTGTAATACATGTCTAGCAGCGCTTTAATTTAAAAAAAGTGTATTGTGTCCTATTGTGGCCGGATTATGATATTTTAAAATTTGAATGAAAAAAATGGGGCCAGTAGATCGGCTGTTTAGCTTTTACAAATTTTCGAGCTAGAATTTTATATATATAGTGTATATATACATATACATATATATGTAGATAGTATAGAAGTATAGATATAGATGAAACTACACCAATATCATACCAGTTGTAAAATACTAGAATATACCACTTTCATAGTACCTGGTGGAGCGGTGGAAAAAATAGTAATCTTTTAATTGAACTAGTTCGTTCAGTAAAGTGACCTAAACTTTTATCTGAAAACTTTTCAGTTACTATGGCAATAACGACCAAAGTTGATTTTGGTCAAAATTGGTCGTAATAAACTCATCTTCTTGAAAAAAAACGAAAATGCTTAATTAAATTCGGGCAACTTTTTATTTCAAATTTTGACCTGCACCGTTTTTCCAATAAACGTTAATACGACAAAAAGTTTGAAATTCTTATCATAATAAAAAACAAAAATTTGGTATTAAGAAGTTAAAAAAATTCTTGACAAAAGGTGAGAAATCGATGATTAATTTAATAATGTCGTTAAACTAAAATTTCCTTTTTCCGTCATTTGCATTTTTTCGACATTTTTTTCGGTCAAAAATGTCTTCGGTATGGCAAAATTTTTAAAAATTCGGTCTTTGAGATATGACATTTTTTCGACATATCGTACGGATCTCATTTGAAGGTTGACCACAGTCGAACGTCAAAAAATCGAATATAAAATCTACTCATGGAAATCAACCTTAAATATCAATGTTTTTCGAACATGTTATTTTTAACAAATCTGTAAATAAACTTTTCACTAAAAAAAATAAAAGTTTACGGCTTTTGGGAGAACCCACACGAACGATAGGTTTTCATTTCGTCTAGCAGTCACATTCCGGTTAGAATCCGAAATTTTTATGACAGCCCATAAATATTCTATAATCACCAAAAAAAAAAAACTATATAAAATAACACAATAAAAATTTTGAAGAAAATCCAGACCCAAAGATAGCAGTACACTTTTCCAAAATTCTTCTGTAAAATAAATCTGAATCTGTGGTAAGATTTAGGCACCACATTCGACATTTGGAAAAAACATAGAGTGGTTCCTTGGTCTATAAGTGCTTCATTGCAAGATTTTCTTGACTTGAGTGTTGCCACAGGGTTGCAAATTATGTAAAACATGCAAATATGGATATCAAATGAAATGCATTTTCGGCCATATACCAACTTAATTATTTCTTAGTGGGGTTGCCACTTAACGTTGCCACCCAATTTTATTTATTCCCTCGTATGGCGACCACTGTAAGAGGGTGTAAGAGTAGGTCGCCTCCCCGTTGGTGCACCCTTGGGTAACGCTAAATGACCTACATGACCTACATGGCTAGTTTCTTGTATTGCCGGTTCTACGAGAACGGTGCCAGTACTTGTGCTGCACCCATCGTGATGAAACGACCCGGGCCGTTTTATTATATCGACCCGGCCAAGAGCAATACACTCGGGGTGACCCTGTCTGACACTTAGGCAGGGCTACACCTTGCTACAACAACCACAACCACTATCTTGAGAATAGCTAAAGCGATTTGAATCAAATTTGGTATATACATAGATAGTATGCTTTGTTCTGAGGTAGCCTGAAAAATGATCCAAATAGCCATAATTTACTTGATTCTCGGGTTTGCTCTTTTTTTGGTTAGTGTTCGATATATTTTCGAAACCTGGTTATACTGTTGGTAAGTAACCGGTTAAGCCCGATTAGTGCTACAAGATTTAAACTTCGGGTCCTTAACTCTTTGAAAAACTCCCACTAAGGACTTGATGTTTCTCGAAATAGCAAACACTCGTGGTTAAAAAATGAGCCTAATTTTCAAGCGATTTTTTTTTTAACTTTTTTTGGGATAAATTAAATCTTTCAAAAGTTTCAATCAACAGCAATAATAAAATTATTGCTAGGCCTCAAGCTCGCAATTACAATGTCGTTTATATACAAAGGCCGCACGGTTAAAAAAAAATAGCCGAAATTTTAAACCCGTCTAAAGTTGAAGCGATTTTTTAAACTTTTTTTTTTTTTTGTGAATATTTTAACCCTTCAAAAAGTTTAAAAAGAATTTCAATTTCTTTTGGTTTCGATTTAAAGTCTAAATGAAAAAGCTGTAAAAATTTTTTTTGTTTTGGTTTGTTTGAATGTAATTGAATTATGCCTACAAAAACTTTATGTGCGGCATAGCTCAGCGGCAAAGCAGTCAGCTGTGACTCCTGAGCGCTTTCCTCCGAATTCTGCCAAGTGCCACATTTTTTTAATTTAATTTTATTCTTAAAACTTTTCGGTTTCAAATTAAAACTTTTTGCTTTGAAAATTAAAACTTTTTGTTTTAAAATTAAAACTATTTGGTTTGAGAATTTAATTTTTTCGGTTTAAAATTAAAATTTTTTGGGTTAAAATTAAAACTTTTCGGTTTGAAATTAAGACCATTTCGGTCTTAAATTTTTGTTTTATTTTCATTCATTTTTAAAAGCCTATTCAAGATATAATTTGAAGCAAGATTTGGTTTGGTCATATACAGCTGTTGACTGCTAATTAGAAACGACCAACTATTTTAAACGGAATGCAATTTTTCCATTAAAATACGTGTTTTAATAAATTTCTCGGTAATTTTATTTAAACTTAAGAACAAATAGAAAACAATGTATTTATAATTATTTAATTCCATTTAACTTTTTTACAAAAACTTGTGAAATCCATGATTTGGGTGTGGCAACTAATTAGAAACGAAAATATATTATCAGATAACAAAAAGGGTTTTAGTTAGTATTTGGTTGCATAACCCTTTTGCTTCAATACTGCCTCACACCGATTGCGCATTGATGAAATAAGATTGCGGCATCGTGCCACTGGTATTGCTTGCCATGCCGTTCTGACTTCATCAAAAAGGACATCCATATTTGGGATATTTTTGGCACTTACGGCTTTTTTAACGTCACCCCAGAGGTGCTCTATTGGATTCAAATCTGGACTGGATGATGGCCACTCCAGAACATTAATGGAATTTTCGTCAAAAAACTTTTTCGTTAATTTTGCCGTGTGCTTCGGATCGTTGTCCTGTTGAAATTTCCATATAACAGGCAAATTTTCCTCAGCCCACGGCAACATCACATTTTTCAGTATATCGACGTATTTCTCCTTGTTTAAAATTCCATCAATCCTATGGAGTGGACCAACACCATTCCAGGAAAAACATCCCCAAACCATGATTGATCCTCCACCATGCTTCACTACGCGTGAAACATAGCGAGGATTGAATTCCTGGTTGATTGGCCGTCGAACATACCTCCGACCATCAGGACCAATGCGATTAATCTTCGTTTCATCGCTCCAAACGACATACTTCCATTGATTTGGAGCCCATGCCCAATGGGATCTAGCAAAGTCTAAGCGGCGTTTCCTTTGAATCTTAGTAAGAAGGGGTTTCTTGCGTGCTGCTCTACCATGCAGTCCAGATTCGACCAAACGCCTAGCAATTGTCCTTTTGGATATTTCGACATCGAATTCATCTTGAATTTCGCGTTGTATGTCAGAGGAATTCTTTTTTGGGTCTCTTCGAGAGATTAGTGTTATCCTGCGATCTATTTCCGCTGAAGTTTTCCGAGGCCTTTTTTTGCGTGGAACATTGGCAACAGTTTTAAAGTTTTGGATATGCTTTAAGGCACTAAAAACCATTTTTATTGAGCATTTGATCTGCTTTGCAATTTCACTGTATGACTTTCCAGCTTTGCGAAGATCATAAATAGAGCTGCGTAGGGCAGGTGTGCAACTTTTGCCTTTTCCCATTAGACGCCTTGAGGAAGAACATTTAAATTGATTATAAACAACAACTATAAAATAATTACTTACCAAAATTAGTTAATATTATTATTAGAGCACCACAACGTGATGATATGTAATCATTGAACAACTGTTTCCAATTAACTGACCCACTTTTTCTACCTTGCGCTAAGTAACCCATGCTCTTTGTGAAAAATATTAACAGTACTTCAATTCCACAACTGCAAAACTGGGCGCATTTAAAAGTAAACAGAGTAACAAAAGAAATGCAACTTCTTTTAAGAGAAAAACAAACGGTAAATTTAAACATTTCATTACTATCCTCACCAAGCATTGACCGAAAGTGAACGTTTCTAATTAACTGTCAACAGCTGTATGTAGTCCAAAAAAAGTTTAATATTTAGGTTCAAATTTTTAACCGTGCTTTATAACTTTAACAGTTCCCAATAGGATAAGTGTTTAGTTCAGGATATGTATTTATACTCCAATTGGATACTAAGCAAGTAATATTTTAGTGTTTGCACTATCTAAAGTCACTAATGTATATAATGTTTCTCACTCATTTCCTCTGTCATTTTTTAAAAGAATTTTCATAAATAATGTTTGTAAGCACACAATCCTTTTTATTTGCATCACAGTAGCAAATTTAGTCAGTTTAAAGTTTTTTCCATTTTTCACATTTTCTGTTCGCTCACCTTTAATTTGGTCCCTTTTATTATATGGAAATTGTTTTTTTTTTTTCAATATACAACTTTTTTTGTCCTTTTATTTTACGAAATTTTTATTCGAGGAATTCCAAAAAAAAGTTACTTTGTCAAAACCCTTATTATTTTAACACAATTTTTTGTTTGTTTTTAATCTATTAAAAAATAATATTTTTTTTTTTTTGCAAACACCGCACCTTTTCTGCTGCAAGAGTTCTCTCCACGCGCAAGGATATTAACGTCGTTACGCCGCGTCACACAATTTAGAAGAATTTTGGCAAATACTCGTTCGCACTGTTTTTTGTTGCCGATCAGTGCGTTCGTTGTTGACTGTATGAAGTCAGTAGACAAACAGTTTGCCTAGAAATAATTACACCGAATTTTAAAGACAATTCAAATGAGCTGTCTTTTTTAGTGACTTGTGTGTTGGCTTTTATGTTTAAATGTGGTCGTGTATTCTTTTTGTTGTTTGTGTGCTTATGTGCGTAGAATTTGTAGTTCTTGTTGTTGATATGTTTAGTTTTTCTTTAGATCGGTTTCGCTCGATCGCGCTAAATGCACTGTAATCGTGCTCACATGTTTCTTTTCGCGCGCGTGTGTATGTGTGTGTGTGTGTGTGTGTGTGTTTTGCCGAGAAGTCTAGTCGTTAGTTTTGTTGTTGTTGTTTTGAAGCTTTTGATAGGGTGATGAGAGTGGTGGTGTTGCGTTGTTGTTGTTGTTGTTGTTGCTGTTAAGTTAGACAATAGTTCAAACGTATAGGTTAGAGGATCTGCTCGTCGTTTCATCAGGTTATCTATAACAATTTAATTTTAATTTATTTTTTCTAGTTTCCATTTAAA
Source organism: Campiglossa producta (assembly GCA_964058755.1). Lineage (NCBI taxonomy): Eukaryota > Metazoa > Arthropoda > Insecta > Diptera > Tephritidae > Campiglossa > Campiglossa producta. The sequence goes on along the minus strand of CAXKVI010000001.1, from coordinate 27,733,340 downwards.
ATTAATTTAAATTGTTGAATATCCCTACCGGAAATATATTTTTAAAAGTTTTCTAAGTCTCACCAACACAACCTCAATAGAATGGATATTGTAATTTTGTAAACGTATCAAATCACCATGTAACGGCATAGTATACATATTTAGTTCGGGTTTCATAAGGTATATATCAAAATTCTTAGGTTGATTAGAGCAGTCTAAGGGGCCGAGTCCACTCGACGGGCTTAAGCTTGCAATGACAATCCTTTCAACAATTCACCTACATAGCAGACTACATCAAGGTTTAGGACTTTAATGAATCATTATCCAAAAGGAAATTTACAGTATCGAGCAAAATAATTGTAATATATATTTTATTTTTTATTTTTAAGCTAATTTAACCATGTTATCGTATGACTTTAACCGAGCTAAACCTGTATATTTGTATATTTTGGGTATCAAATGAAAGGATTGCCATTTACCGCATTGTATTTGTACTGTATATTTTTTGGATCATATTTGGATTAATTTAGGATCATTTTGGGAACATTTAAGTGTGTTTAAGGAGTCGTTTTGGGATCATTTTAGGATTATTTTGGGATTATTTTAGGGTCATTTTGGGATCATTTTGGGTAAGTAAAGTTAGTGCTAAATCAATAGCACCGAGCAAGCTCGGTCATCGTCCAACAATTAACATTTGGAACCATACCAGAGTGTCTTGTTTCTCGACTTGATTATAGATGGACATCTGAAGTGGTGCGAAAACTTGAATTACATATTATTTAACATGTTCTTATTCCAGATAGGTGGCAGCTCTGTGCGAACCTACTAAGTGGTTATAGGATAGCTTAGGTAAAAGGTTTTAGTTTTTCACGCATATTAACATATCTGAATCAATTTATAAAAATAGGTGGCAACCCCAAAATGCGCTATTCAAAAGTTTATCCCAATAATTCAATTCGTGTTCCAGATAATAACGAATATATTATTTACATACATATAATGGGATTAGGTGGCAACCCTACGTGGTAAACCTACCTAAAAATATTTTTTTGAAATACGAAGTAAAATACCATTCACATGATACCCATATCTGCATACCGTACTAAATTTTTTTTAAATATCTAAAAGGTGGCAACCCTGTAAAAACTTCCTAGTGGCAACGCCTAGATAAAAAAGTTTGACATGTATCATGTTAACTATATTCAGTTGTTTTCGCGATAATAACGAATATGCCAAAATATAAATATTATCTGAATAGGTGGCAACTCTAGGTAGTAATGCCACATAGAAATAATTTTATGAGTCAAGTCGTTTTATAAAAGTCGTACGATAAAAGCGAATTTGGTTCAAAATAATTATATAGTGGAAATACAAATATTACAAATATTTTTGTGGAAATGTGAAGAAAAAATATTGGGCTTGATACGTTGAACTAAAATCTTGAACTATTTCGGCTCCACATTCTAGAAGTTTGAAACTTAATTCAAACCCCGATGGCATATGCAATATGTATTTATCCAAAAACTCCCGCTAGATGTCTCACAGGATGAGATATTTACAAAAATCTTGCTAAAGTTGTGGCGTCTTACCCTGGAATTCTGTAATTTTGTCTCATCTCAAGTCACAAAATTGAGATCTGTCATTTGAGGTTTGTAATTGGACAACATGGAATTGGAACACGAATTGTCTGTATTAGTGACTAGAGACAGCTTACAGAATTCGGGGGTTAATGTCTATTATTGAGTTACGTTCCGCTGTGCTAGAGGCCTTTTAAAAGAATTCGGAATCCGATAGCATGCAACATAAAATAACGAACACTAGATGGATATACTGACAAATTCCGTGCTAAATTGGAGATGCTTTAATTCTATTTTTGAGTAACTAGCTTTTCCGAAGCTATGCCAATGAAAAATTTGAGATAATTAGAAAATTCGTACTACATATATATTGGGCCACCTTGCCACAATTCAACATGACTTTCGATAGGTGGCGCATGTCTACTATTATGTATGGTATTGGCTTAGTTCGCCTCCCCACTGTAGTTATTTAAAAATAGACTTTGTTCCGGTCACTGCGATTAAATACTGCGTAAACATTCAAAGAAAACATATGAGTACACACATACAAACATAGACTGTATATTTCATAATATACATATACATATATGTTATATAAATTTAATGGCTGTGACGAATTTAAATGCCGAGATAGTCTAACATTAAATATTAAACTTTTCGATTCAACTATTTTTCTTTTTTTTTTTTGCTTTTTTAAGTTAATGTTAATTGCAGCTTTGGGTTAGTTGGTCAATCGAAAGAGACAGTGGTCATAGACAATAACTTAAAATTGCTTTCAAGTTCTTTTCTTAAATTAAGCTAATTTGGTTTTATAATTTTGAATTTTGCTAACAATGCAATAAGGAAGTCTAAGCTCGGCTAAAACGAACATTAAATACCCAGCGGTATTTTTCATATGATTTTCGAAATATTACATTTCGGAAGTGGACGTCGTGGTTGGGAAGCGATTTTGTCCAATTACATCAGGTATACTCCCTATTATGCTAGTATACCTTGCACCAAATTTCATCGTTCTACCGTAATTAGTTTAAAAGTTATGACCCGTGAAATTTTCAAATATTCCTGGCTGAAAAGTGGGCGGTGCCACGCCTACTTTTAAAAATGTATCAAAAAATCATAATAGAATGTCTAGGGGGTTCATCCTACCCAAACTATATCATTTTAGCCATTTCCGTTACCGAAGTATGTCAATTTAGGTGATTTTCGAAATTTTCGATATCGAAAGTGGGTATCAGGTATACTCCCAACGATACTGGTATGCTTTGTGCCAATTTTCATCGTTCTACCTCAATCAGTTTAAAAGTTACGACCAGTCGAATTTTCAAAAATGCCTCCCTTACAAATGGAAGGTGACACGCCCACTTTAAAAAATTTATCGAAAGATCATAAGAGAATGACCAGTGGATTCACCTATAAAATTATATAATTTTAGCCATTTCAGCTGCCGATATAAGTCAATTTGTGTGATTTTCGAAATTTTCGATATCGAAAGTGGGCGTGGTTGAAGGGCGATTTTATCCAGTTCCATCAGGTATACTCCCAACGATACTAGTATGCTTTGTGCCGAATTCCATCGTTCTATCGTAATCAGTTTAAAAGTTACGACCAGTCGAATTTTCAAAAATGCCTCTTTTAAAAGTGGAAGGTGACACGCCCACTTTAAAAAATTTATCGAAAGGTCATAAGAGAATGACCAGTGGATTCACCTATAAAATTATATAATTTTAGCCATTTCAGCTGCCGATATAAGTCAATTTGTGTGATTTTCGAAATTTTCGATATCGAAAGTGGGCGTGGTTGAAGGGCGATTTTATCCACTTTCATCAGGTATACTCCCAACGATACTAGTATGCTTTGTGCCAAATTCCATCGTTCTATCGTAATCAGTTTAAAAGTTACGACCAGTAAAATTTTCAAAAACGCCTCCCTTAAAAGTGGGCGGTGCCACGCCCACTATAAAAAATTTATGAAAAAATCATAAGAGAACGACCAGGGATTTCACCTATAAAATTATATCATTTTAGCCATTTCAGCTGCCGAGATAAGTCAATTTGTGTGATTTTCGAAATTTTCGATATCGAAAAAGGGGGCGTGGTTATCATCCGATTTTGCCCATTTTCAATAGCAACTTACCTTGTCCAGAAAGTAACCTGTATACAAAATTTCATGCGCAAATATCTCATTTTTTACTCAAGTTATCGTGCACACGAACAGACAGACGGACGGACAGACGGACATGCCTTAATGAACTCCGCTTTTCAATCTAAGAACTTTCATGTATGGAACTCTATATCTATCTCGATTATCTTGTACCGTTACGTAGTACCGTTATGTGGAGAGAATTATAATACCCTTGTACTAGTAATAGTACGTTGGCTATAAAAATGGAGAAGAAATAAAGATGTGATTGAAAAAAAAAATTTATAAGATTACGTTTAGTTAAATGGACCAAAATGGATAGCTGACGTAATTGAGAGCATCCTTCTCCAATAAAATAAAATAAAATAAAATTAAAAAAATAAAATAAAAGAAAATAAAATAAAATAAAATAAAAATAAATAAAATAAAAAATTTAAAATTAGCCGACAAATCACTTATAAACTTAACAAGCATTAAGGTAGTAAAAAAGAAGAAAGGGAAGATAAATAGCCAAAACCAAATTGATAAATTAAGAACTTAAAAAATCCATCACATACATAGAAACATAAGCCAATAGATGTATGTGTGAGTGCTAAAGAATGTCAGGGATAAAATATGCGCAAATAAAAAACGATTCATGCGCAAATAAAAAACGATACATTGACAAATCTTTATACCATCAAATTAAATGCTAACTCTAGAAATTTGAATGAACGTCTAAGAGGTCAGACAATTTTTTGGCTGCGAAAAGACGTAAAGCGAAACATATCTAAATGGTGGGAATAGCCAACAGCTAGCTAATATTTATTTTGGTTAATATTGTCGAAATGTTACAGTTCTAAAATTTTAACACTTAATTGCTTTAGCGGCACCATTAAAATGCTTTATTTACAATTTGGTGTGTTTTTTGTTTGCAAAAAATTTTTTTATTTGTTT
>CAXKVI010000001.1:27713709-27723709 GCA_964058755.1 Campiglossa producta | reverse complement strand
TACCAGCGTGTTGCGGTCGAACTTTTATTTTAATTTTCGATTGTTGTTGCAGTTGATGCTGTTGCTGTCGCAATGATGCACTCAGACACAATTTTTTTCAAGGTTTTTACAAAAAAAAGTCACAAGACAACAAAAAGCCATAAAAACATTAAACAATTACGGGGGTTAGAGTAGCGCAAAAATAAAAATACTTCAACTAGACACCATAGCCAAAGAAAACCATTTAACTACTTGAGCTTGTAACAGCATAGAATGCGCATGCGCATGAGTTCAACACACTACCACCGCCATCACAACAAACCCAACACAAAACTGTGATATACGAGTATGCGTTTTTAAATTTTGACCAGACTGTACTGTCATAAAAGTTTTAATTGAATTTAACAATAAGTTATATTTTCATGCATGTATGTACGAGTACATAAGTACATATGAACGTACTTGTAGTATTTTTCAGATGAAGTATTTTACATGCGATTTAGCTACCGAAGCCCATGAACTGCAAAGAAAACACTAAAACTTTAAGTTATTCATGTACGTATATTTAATAAGTTTGAAAATTTGATAACAAAAAAAAAAAAAAAAATAATATTTTTTTGCCAACCCTTCCCCAAACAAAAGGCCAATTTCGTACATTGTTATTTTTTGTCATATTTATGGATGCATGTGTGGAAAATAGCACATAAATTATAATAAATATTGTCTCAAGATGAGTATACGCCTCGTCAATGTTTGCAGAATTTTCAGCTTGGCTGATCTTCACAGGTGTAGCATTGAAAATTACAACAGCCCAAAATTCGGGTGTACATATGTATGTAAACAATTGTTATTGTATTTATATATGTATGTAGTATATGCAATTAAGTTTTATATGTTATTGAGTAAGCTTAATTAAACACACAAATTAGTTAAGTTCATGAATAGCATTGTTTTTCTTGAGGATTTTATTTAAAATGCGGCGTTTAATGTGTTTAACCTGTCACTGCTTTTTAATGTTGTAAATATTTTGTTATTGTAATTTAAAAAAAAAAAAATTAAAAAATAATGTTATTGTAATTAAAAAAAAAAAAAACAAAAAAAAAAAAAAAAAAAATTAAAAAATAATAATAATAATAGAAAAAAAACATAAAATCAAATAAATAGAAAAAAATAAAATATGATAAAATAAATGAAAAAAAAAAAAAAAAAAAACTTAATTACCCAAGATTATATAAAAAATAATAATAATAAAAAGTAAAAAAAAAACTAAAAAAATGAAATAATAATACATTGTCACCGAAACCTGAAACCTAGTTCAACGGAAAGTTAGTTCCTTATCAAAAGCAAAATCTCTTGGAATGAAATTTTGCAAATATCGCTACTCTTGCGCCACCTATCGGAATTATTTTTTTGTTAAATTGCGTTGGATTAGAAAACTAAACGTTGATGAAAATTTATGGATGATTCGCCAACCAGAAGTTAGTTGAAAAACGAATGCAACGACACCGAAAACAGACATTCGCATTTTTTAAAAACAGCCGCTCACGCGCCACCTAGCATTTCCAAATTTTGTTTAAACTTTTCAAAAATAATTGAGTAATGAACACGCTAAATAACAGCCAGCAGAAGCAACACCCGAAAATTGTATCAAAATATTCGACGAATGTTTTAAACCCGCGGCAAACTCCTGTAAAAATGGCAACGGCGACCTGGTGGCAGATGTTCAGAGAGTACTAAGGTTATGGAGGGATCACTTCTCAATGGAGGAACAGAGCAACAATCCAGAGAAGAGGACGAACCCGACCCCACAATCGAAGACGATGGAATCGAAGTTCCACAACCCGATTATAACGAGGTGCGAATAGCTATATCACGGCTAAAAAGAAAAACAATAAACCGGCGGGTGCTGATGGCCTGCCCGCTGAGCTATTCAAATGCGGCGGCGAGGAGCTGGTAAGGCAGCATGCACCTGCTCTTGTGCAGAATATGGTCGGACGAATGCATGCCTGAAGATTGGAATCAAAGTGTTCTCTGCACAATCCATAAGAAGGGTGATCCCGCAAACTGCGCAAACTATCGTGGCATCAACCTTTTGAATATTGCATATAAGGTCCTATCAAGCGTATTGTGCGAAAGACTGAAGCCTGACGTAAACCGACTGATTGGACCTTATCAATGTGGCTTTAGACCTGGTAAATCTACCATCGACCAGATTTTTACAATACGCCAAATCTTGGAAAAACCCGTGGGAAAAGGATCGACACACACCATCTCTTTGTTGATTTTAAAGCCGCCTTCGACAGCACGAAAAGGAGTTGCCTATATGCCGCTATGTCTGATTTTGGTTTCCCAGCAAAACTTATACGGCTGTGCAAAATGACGCTGATCAACATCACCAGCTCGGTCAGAATCGGGAAGAACCTCTCTGAGCCGCTCGAAGCTACCTGCTGGCATCAAGCAAAGAGTCAGCGCATTCGCGTCTTGGCAACCACGCCACTGTTGGCAGCAATAATTCCGAGATAGTAAGGGACTTTGTATACCTGGGAAGCAGCATTAACACCAACAACAATGTAAGCCTCTCTCGACGAACAAAAACAACACTCTATAAGTCACTTATCGTACCCGTCCTGCTATATGGTGCAGAGGCATGGACACTGACAGCATCTGACGAGGCGCCTTTGGGAGTATTCGAGAGAAAATTTCTTCGAAAGATTTATGGACCCCTAAAAGTTGGCGTTAACCGAAGAAGATATAATGATGAGCTGTATGAGCTTTACGCAGACGTCGACATAGTTCAGCGAATTATAACAGAGCGACTTCGCTGGCTAGGACCCGTGGTGCGAATGAACGAAAGCGCTCCGGCCCAGAAGGTATTCTTAGCGGCACCCGCCGGTGGAAGTAGAATAAGAGGGAGGCCACCACTCCCATGGCAGGACCAAGTGGAGGCAGATCTGAGAACACGCGGTGTCTCCAGTTGGCTCAACAAAGAGCCGACTGGCGAAACATGTTAGACGGCCAAAATCGCCCAGGCGGTTAAAGGCTATTTTAAATAAGTAAGTAAATATCAGCCAAATCAACCAAATTGCACCGAACTCAGCTCCATCTAGCGGAATTTTTTGCAAGAAAATATATATTTTTTTCCTTGTATTAATACATTTTCTGAATTTCAGCCAAACCGGACCATAATATCGGAATTTTTTCCGTAATATTGCATTGTCATCGCGATCTGAGCTATGGTGAAAATTTCAAGAGCCTAGCTCAACAGGAACTTGGTTTAAAATCGAGTGCAATAAACGATGAAAGCGACCTAATAAAAATGTCAAAATAAAATATATCAGTGGCCGATCCAGGATTTTAGGTAGGGGGATTAAATTTTTAAGCTATTGCATAGATTTTATCGCAGGCCTTGGCGGTGGGAGTGAAATGAAAAAAAAGTTAATGTTAAAAAAGTTCGTAACGGACTTTTTTCAATGTTAAAAGGTTCGGCGTTAGCAACATAACTTTACAAAAGTAAATATAAGCGTTGCCTACATTAGACGTATGACGTTGTACTGATGTTAGCAGTAGGCCGATTACATAAAATTGGATCTGTAAGCCTTGTCTACATTTAGGCTATACTACTAACAGTATGACGTTGTACTGATGTTAGCAGCAGGCCGATTACATAAAATTGTACACTACATAAAATAGGTTGTTGACTATTTTTAGGCTATACTGTTAACAGGTTAAGGCTGTACTGCTCTAAAGTCATAAATATGTTCATTGAGTTTTCATAATAGTTTTAATAGCATAAGTTGATAAAAAGTGTTATGCAATAGCTTTACCGCGGCAGTCCCCGAGTGCCACACGTCCTTTTTTTCGAGGACATTTTTTATTCTCAAAACTCGCCTTTTAGGGTTTTTTTTCAAAAATGTATATACATACATACATTTGTTAGTACTAACAATGTGAAATTCAAGGTACCGCGTAACTTTTATTATAATCTTGTGTTGTTTCTACTATATTTATCGGTCATTTTCTAGTATATTTTTTGAGTAATTTTCACTATATTTTTACTATATTTTTGTGTAAATTGTTACTAATTTTTTGTGTAAAAAGGTTACTATCATTTTTGTGTAATTTTTACTATATTTTTTCGCTGTATAACTGTGAAAAGTATGACTTTTTGGAATCCGAAGGAGAGGGTTTGAACCTGAAAACCACCCCCTTGGATCCGCCCCTGAAATATATTGAAATTGTCTTCGGTCATGCCAAAGCTCATTTTTCCGCAACCCACCCTAATACATATCTACTTGCTTATTATTTGTGTGACTTCATAAAAATTGGCGTATTATTATTTACAACATCATTACTTTGGCCAAATATTTATGCAAATTGGGGACTTTGGACACACCTGAAGTTCCAGAAGCAAACACACATACATATATATTTGCTTACAGATATAGGTATTTGCATGTGTGTACAGGAAATTGACAATGACGAATGTCCCGGAAGATAATATTAAAAAATTAAAAAAAAAAAAATTCAAACAAAATAAAAAAAAAATGTAGAAAATAAATTCAAAAGTACAACATAAAATTCTTCATCAGGTGTCCCTTAAATCACTTAAATGAATGCGTAGTGGGATAGGTTATGTAAATATGTATCTTATCTAATAACTTTAAACGAGCTAAACTTGTATATATGTATATTGGTATATCCGGACTATCTCGGGAACCGCTTGACCGATTTGGATGAAATTTTGAATATAGATAGCATGATTGATTCTAATACGGCTGATACATTAGCGCTACTTTCGAATCAACTCCGCTTTTGGGAGTTAACTTGAGCATAATCTTCATTATAAACTCCCAAAAATGAAGAAGATTTGAGCAGATTTCAGAAAACGAGCTAACGATTTGACCGCTAATGTCATCGATAAATAAAGAAAAATAGCAAGGACAACTACCAACTACTTTACCGCTACTGAACACTAGAGTCGGAAAAAAATATACAATCCTCAGCGACATCTAGTAGTCATCGAGAAATAAAGAAAAATAGCAAGGACAACTACCAAAATTACGATTTTACCGCTACTGGATACTAGAGTGACCAAAAAATACATAATCCTCAGCGACATCCAGTTTTGAACCGCAAGTTATACAAGCGAAGCACTAGATGTCGCCGATTGTTAATCTTCAATTTTGTGTATGTCAGGGTAAAATTTGGATCTGATTAAAGAAGGTTTATTGGAGATAGCATAAGACTATTCACTTGGGGGCTGCCATTTAAATCGGCTTACAGGGTTGCTACCTATCTCAATTTTTTTTATTATGGCGCCAGATATGTCAATATGAGTATCAAATGAAGGAATCAAAGGTATTTTCGGCGACATGCCAACTAAACTATTTTCAAGTAGGGTTGCCACCTAGGGTGTCCTCCTTATCGCAGTATATCTGGTACTATCTCGAGAACCGCTTAACCGATTTGGATGAATTTTTGAATAAATTGTTGGGGTCATTTTGGGATAGTTTTTGGGTCATTTTGTTGTCATTTTGGGATTATTTTGGAATCATTTTGGGGTCATATTGGGATAAGTTTTTGGACCGCTTGAACGTTTTCGATGAAATTTGGAAAAGAGATAGTATGCTTGATTTCAAGATTGTCCACTTGGGTGTTGCCACTTGGGGCGGTTTACAGTGTTGCCACCCATCTAATGTTTTTCTTAAATATTGACCAAGGTATGCCAATATGGGTATCAAATCATAGCTGCTTTCAGCCGAATACCAACCATGATGTCTTAAAAAGGGTTGCCAATTTGGATGAAATTTTGTTTGTGGATTTTATAATTGGATTTGCCACTTGAGGCGATTTATCAAGTTGCCACCTATTTGATATTTTTTCGCTAATCTGTTATGAAAAGTTTGTGTTGGTAAGTAAGAATATTGGAAAAAATCGTGAAATCGAAACCACCGAGCAAGCTCTACTGGGTATTAGGTATGGAAAAGTTTGGCATTTGGAGTAGTTGACAGATTGGCTCTTTGAAAAACAAATTTACTGCGAAATAAAGATACCTTTTAAGTATTTATCTACGTAAGTACTTATTGTTAGCACTTTGACACTAACTTCTAGCACGATTTGAGTAATAAGCCAAAACACTTCCAATTAACCCCAGAAACCGATATATGTATCTAGTTGAAGCATATGTAACTAAGTACGTAAAACGAATCTCTAAATGTCGGTCAACTAAGAAGACATACATACATACATACTTACAATACTATGTTGGGCATTGGCTTTTACTTTTTTTCTAACCTTAAATGCAATTTGTCATAGTTTTAGAAATATGCTTTAACTCATTAATTACTTAATAGAGCTGTAAAACTGCGTTTACTTAGTTGGCTAACATCGTAAAAGCAAATAATAGCATACCTATTTACAACATGTAACAACAAATGCATAAGTATTTTATACATACGTGTGAATGTATGTAAGTATCTACTAACCTACTCATGCCTTCGAAAAGTGTTGACACTCGACTTGAAATTCGCTTTCATAGGTCATTGAACGTTTCAACTGTAATTCGACTTACCAATTTTCCCCTTTGGGCAGCAATAAGTAAATCTTGTAGCCGACAAAGGCTAAGTATTGCAAATGTGCGTTAGGGTTCATAAAGCCGCACTTATTCTATTATTCACACATTAGGAAATATGGCGAAATATGAAAACAATGTTTTTATTTTTATTTTTTTCTCCACTTTATTAAAGCTGAAATACAGCAAAATTGAATTTATTTTTTTTTTAATTATAAGTCATCTGTGTTTATTTTATGGTACTAATTATTCAGGGTGCAATTTCAGAACAAAGGTCGCATTTCTTCAGACATTGCTTTTATGTGTTTTTTTTAAGTCATATTCTAGTTCAAAGATGCCTAATGGGTTAATGGATTTTAATTTTCGAAATTTTAATCTGGTAATTTGAAAATACATATTTGTGCTGTTTTTAAGCCTTTTAGCCGTTTGACATTTTTTACTGCAACTTTGCAACTTAGTAAATATTACAACAAAAAAATGTAGTGAAAATTACACAATAAATGTAGTAAAAGTTACAAAAAAATAAATATTACACAGTAGTGAAAATTACACAAAAAATGTAGTAAAAACTACACAAAAAATTTAGTAAAAATTACACACAAAAAATTAGTAAAATTACACCAAACCATTTGTAAATATTACACAAATAATGTGGTAGAATTTACACAAAAAATTTAGTAAAATTTACACAAAAAATTTAGTAAATATTACACAAAAAATGCAGTAAAAGACAAAAAAAAAAGTATTAAAAATTACACAAAAAATGTAGTAAAATATACAAAAAAAGGTAGTAAAAATTAAACAAAAATTTAGTAAATATTACTCAAAAAATGTAGTAAAAGTTACAAAAAAAGGTAGTAAAAACTACCCAAAAAATTTAGTAAAAATTACAAAAAAAAAGTAGTAAAAGTTACAAAAAAAGGTAGTAAAAATGACACAAAAAATTTTGTAAAATACACCAAAAAAAATAGTAAATATTGCACACAAAAATGTGGTAAAACTTACACAAAAAATGTAGTAAAAGTTACACAAAAATGTGTAGTAAAAAAATACACAAAAATGTAGTAAAAAGTTCACAAAAAAACGTAGTAAAAATTACAAAAAAAATTTAGTACTTATGACACAAAAACTGTGCATAGTAAAAATTTCACAAAAAAAGTAGTAAAAATTACACAAAATATGTAGTATTACACAAAAAATCATCTAGTGAAAGTCTCACAAAAAATGTAGTAAAAATTACACAAATAATGTGGTAAAAATTACACAAAAAAAGTACTAAAAATTACACAAAATAGGTAGTAAAAATTACAAAAAAAGGTAGTAAAAATTACACAAAAAATCATCTAGTAAAAGTTAAACAAAAAATGAAGTAAAACTCAAAAAAAATTGTGGTAAAACTTACACAAAAAATGTAGTGAAAACTACAGAAAATATGTAGTAAAAATTACAAAAAAATTATCTAGTAAAAGTTACACAAAAAATGAATTAAAATATAAACAAATAATGTGGTAAAAATTACACAAAAATGTAGTAAAAAATACAAAAAAAAAATTAGTAAAAATTATAAAAAAAAGTTATGTAATAAAAATTACATAAAAAAATGTAGTGAAAATTACGCAAAAAATGTGGCGAAAATTACAGAAAAATTTTAATAAAACCTACACACAAAAAATGTAGTAAAAATTACACAAAATTTATGTTATAAAAGTTACAAAAAAATGTAGTAAAAATAACACTAAGAAATTACACAAAAAATGTGGTAAATCTACAAAAAAAATTTTGTAAAAATTATACAAAAAATGTATCAAAAATTACACAAAAAATGTAGCAAAAAATACACAAAAATTATGTTATGAAAGTTACACAAAAATGTAGTAAAAATTACACAAAAATGTAGTAAAAATTACACAAAATTGTAGTAAAAATTACACAAAAATGTAGTAAAAATTACATTAAAAATTACAACAAAAAAAATTAAAAATTACACAAAAATATTCAAAAAAAATGTAATAAAAATTACACAAAAAATGTAGTGAAAATTATTAAATTATCTCGGAACCGGGTTCGCATATAAAAGCCTCATCAACACCTTTCATTTGGTACCCATATTGTCCGCACAGTTTCTAGAGCCACATCTGGGGTCCACATTTTGGTCGATATTTCGGAAAGGGGTTTCAAACATGGGTTAGGGAACTACTTTCTTTTAAGATGCTCACCTTCCAAACACTCTCTAGGGCCACACCTGGTCCACATTTTGGTTGATATATGGGAAACGGGTTCGTGCATTGAACCTCCTTGTTAAGAGCCCCCGAAAGCACCTTTTATTTAATACTTATATCGTACAAACATCCTCAGAGTCACACTTGGTTCACATTTAGGGCAATATCTCGGAGCCGGGTTCGTATATGGAACTAAGAACACCACCTATTTAAAACCCTCATCAGCAACTCTTATTTGGTAGCCATGTCGCAGAATTTTTTTTTTTTTTTTTTTTTGCAAACAGTCCCGTTGTCATTCGAGCTATGATTGCACGCTTAAAAAAGTGGTGCGAAAAGAACGGAAGTTCGCTCATTTGTTATGCATTTTCTATTGCAGCTAAAAAATCTTTATTCATAAAAAATGATTATGCAAGCGTATTGTCATTGAGCTTAAGGAATCGCTTGCTAGTATTGTGCATATGTTCATATTCTTATGTTAATATATTATGCGCATACATACAGATGTTGTTATGTATTATTATTATTATTTTTGTTATTAAATTGAGCAATGACGCATGCAGTTTGGAAAAATAAATTAAAGCTTTCAATATGCTGATTTGAAAATGTTATCTTGGGTTATAAAAGTAGTGAGGTAAATTGTGAAGGTGTAGCAAGCAAATCCACAATTCAATTTTGTTTCCGAAAAATTTTAATTATCATTATCATTTTTTAATTAAGAATCTTAGCATAACCAATATTCTAATTTGCATTAATTATGCATTTAATTATGTTAACGGTCTTAAAAATTTTGCAAAAAGAAAATGTCTGCAACAAAAAACAAAAACTTACTCACTTACATACTTACATATTTTGTAATACAAAGCAATTACGACTAGTTAGTAATTAACTTTAAAACTGTTAAATATCCGGAGGTACATATATAATGACATAGGCGGTAAATTAGCTAGTAAAGTTTAAAGTTTCGTCTTGACAGCTTTGTTTGTTAGATTTAATTTGTAGATACATATTATATAAGTAGCGAAAAAAAGTAACCACAAATTAATAGGAAATTTAAATTAGAAAAATAAATGCGCTGGAATTTTTCTTTATTTTCTATTATATTACTTTTTTACTAGCTGGTGCCCGAGACTTCGTATGCGTATAATTTCTGTTGTTTTTTTTTTTGCAGCTGGGTTAGCAAAGAATAAAATCCAACAAAAAGACTGGTGTTCAGCACTTAAGGGTCGTGTTG
>CAXKVI010000001.1:27639124-27704124 GCA_964058755.1 Campiglossa producta | reverse complement strand
GAATTGCTGTTTTTATATAAGAGCTGTCGGTGTTGAAAATCATCGAGATGGGATAAATATTTCACATAGCCCCCATACAATCGATTGTTCCGATAAACGGATTTTGGTAGATAATTCCTTCAATTATATAGGTAGGAAAGTGAAATTTCGTAACAATTGCTCTTTTAGGATGTGAAATGTGGAATGTTTCAATGAGAGTGGACCAATATAACACATCGCCCCCATATAATCGATAGTGCCGATAATTTATGTATGAGCTAAAGTTAAATTGAAACAGGCTGGTACTGGGGATCGAACAGTGAAAATCATGACGCTTATTCATGAAAGGTATATAGCCCTCGGCACAGCCGAAGACAGTTTTCCTTACTTGTTTTTGTTTTTTTTAGTAATCTTATTTTAATTCATTTTTTTTATAATTTTGATTCAATTTTATTTTATGTTATTTTATTTGTTTTATTTATTTCAATTTATTTTTTATTTTTATATTATTTTACATTTTTTACTTAATTTTTTTTGTTTACTATTTTACTTTATTTTATTTTTTTTATTTTATTTTTTTTTTTTTTATTTTATTTTATTTTTAATTTATTTTATTTTACTTTATTTTATTTTATTTTTTTTAATTTTATTTGTTTTATATTTTTTTATTTTGTTTATTTTATTTTATTTTACTTTATTTTATTTTATTTTATTTTATTTTTTTATTTTATTTTTTTTTTATTTTAAATTATTTTATTTTATTTTATTTTATTTTATTTTATATTTTTTATTTTTTTTTATTTTTTTAATAAATATTAATAAAAATTCCTTCATTAATAACAGTCAGGTTATTCATGAATTTATTAAAGAATCAAACCTATCATTTACAAGTTCAATTCCTGATTGACTCAGGAAGTTCAGCCTTTTAAAATTTAGCTGTTGAAATTTAAGGTCAAATTGTTTGGTACTTTTACAGGTTTACAAGCAACAAGATACACTAATAATTTTCTGTTCATTATCAACATTAAAAAAAATCACTCAGCCCATTAAGAACCAATAAATGAGGAAGAAGCAGAAACCAGATCAATTATTGATTTTCAAGCAGAAAAGTTGACCCAGTCACATAAAATTTAATGCTTTGCCGAAGGCAACTACTAATTTTAGCATCACTGGGTCAAAACCGCAATGATCGAAAAGCAGAATAAAAGTATCAGAATAAATAAACGAAGATATAGAAGATTCGCATACACACACACACACACATGCATATATAATTCTACAGCAACAAGTGCCATTTTTTAGGCTATAAATATTTAAACGTCATTAAAAAGCTTTAACAAAGATTTAGCGAAAAGAACAACATTGACCTTCTTCGAATGGAAAAATAATACCTTCAAAAATGCAAAAATATTAATTTAATATTTCTTTTAAAATATTATGCAGATGCGTCGAAACTAGTACAAACAATGATATCAGAGAGTGATGTGCGAATGTGTGTGTGTGTTTGGTTCATCAACTAAATTTTATATTTATTATTAAAATGTTATTATTTGTTTTTTTTTTTTTGTTTGTGTGTATTTTTTCAGTTTTTGGGGTAGTTTGCTGCTTTATTCACTTCCTTATTATAGTTAGCAGCAATTTTTTAGTTCCCAATAGATTACGGAATTAATTAGTGTTTTGTATGCGTAAGAGTATTCGGTGATTTTTTGTGGCAATTCGAATGTGTTCTTAATTTCTTTGCAATTGGAAGAAATTTTTAAATACAATGATCTGTCATAAAATTAATTGGTTTTGTAACTGGATTCCGTTAAATAACTTTACTCGTTTTAAACCTTGCAAGTGGTATTTGACTCTCAACTCAAACTTCTTTAGTAACGAAAGACTTAGGACACGAACTCGATGTGTGAGTTTTTGTTAACTCGTTAGATAGTTTGAATCGCACCCCTAAACTAAATAGAAAAATAAAATAAAAATAAAATAAATCAAAATAAAATAAAAGAAATTAAATTAATTTAATTTAAAATAAAATAAAATAAAATAAAATAAAGTAAAATTAAATTAAATAAAATAAAATAAAACAAAATAAAATCAAAAATAAAATAAAATGAAATAAAATAAAATAAAATAAAATACCATAAAATAAAATAGAAAATAAAAAAAAATAAAATGAAATAAAATAAAATAAAATAACATAAAATAAAATAAAATAACATAAAATAAAATAAAAAAAATAAAAAAAAAATAAAATAAAATAAATAAAAAAAAATAAAATAAAATAAAACAAAATAAAATAAAATAAAATAAAACAAAATAAAATAAAATTAAAAAAAATTCAAAAAAAAATTAAAAAATAAAATAAAATAAAATAAAATAAAAATAAAATAAAATAATATAAAACAAAATAAAAGAAAACGAAATAAAATAGATTTCATTGCTATATTCCGCAAAATCAAAATCAGTCGGGTATAAATGTATGCTAGTCCTTTAAAACATCCAAAGTTGCCTCTAATTCCACTATTTTTCTTTTCCTCATTTCTAGTGCTGACGCATACGGCTTCCCCCAATTCGGTTGCCGGCTTTTTGTGCACGCAGCATTAATATGCACGTTTGTAAATTACTTATGTAAATTCCAAGACAAATTTTTTTTGGTTTAATTTTACAACAAATTGCATTTTGTTTTGATTTTGGAGTTCGTTGACGTTGCGGTGTTGTTTAATTATATTTTGGTCTTTTGGCATTTGAAGTATTTTTTTTGATGGCGCGCCGCTTTGAATGCGTTGAAAGAAGGTAGTCGGTCATTTGTTGATTTCATTAACTAAATTTGTTTTTGTTTACTGCAGACTTACTCAGTGCAAACAATAAACTAGCCAAGCCCAGCAACATGAATTAACCATTAAGCGAAAATATAAAAACCAACAACAATAACAATAAATACATTAATATAAATTCATGCTCAACTTAATGTGTTTGTATTAGCATATGTGTATATGTGTGTAAGTATGTAAATAACATTTGTTTTAAATAATTTATAAAACGTTGTCTCTTAGGCCAAAATAACATGATTATCAGGGCTGAATAAATGCCATTTTATTTTTTTCTGCTTTCATGATTTTCGGCTTCTAGTTTTTCGGTCAAAGTCAATGTCAATGTAACATCACTGAAGGTTTTGCGTTAGACCCTCTAATTCGCTAGTGTGGTGTATGAATCGTTTAAATGGATGTTAACCGTATGCTTTATAAATAGTAAATTTTTGTTGTTGTTTTTATTTACATTTAAAGCCGGTATCATAACTTGAACCGCACGATGTGGCTGTGTGATTGACGTTAGTTAAAGAAACAAGAAAACAATAGATTAATGCCAAAATATTAACCGAGTTATCTTGTTACGTTTATGTGAGGGGATTAATAAAAGTTCTTAAAAATTTCTTAAAAAATGAAATAACTGCGGTATTTTCAATCCAAGTTTTCTAAGTAACAAAAGACATAGGACACGAACTCGATGCGTGAATTTTTGTCAGCTCGTCAGATATTTGGAACGATTTGAATGAATTTTAGTGGGGAGTTGCCTTTTTTAATTAAACAAAGTCCTGCCACAAAAAAAGTTAAATAAATTAAAAATAAAATAAAATAAAATAAAGTTAAATAAATTAAAAATAAAATAAAATAAAATAAAATAAAATAAAATAAAATAAAATAAAATAAAATAAAATAAAATAAAATAAAATAAAATAAAATAAAATAAAATAAAATAAAATAAAATAAAATAAAATAAAATAAAATAAAATAAAATAAAATAAAATAAATTAAAAATAAAATAAAATAAAATAAAATAAAATAAAATAAAATAAAATAAAATAAAATAAAATAAAATAAAATAAAATAAAATAAAATAAAATAAAATAAAAGAAAATAAAATAAAATAAAATAAAATAAAATAAAATAAAATAAAATAAAATCAAATAAAATAAAATAAAATAAAATAAAATAAAATAAAATAAAATAAAATAAAATAAAATAAAATAAAATAAAATAAAATAAAATAAAATAAAATAAAATAAAATAAAATAAAATAAAATAAAATAAAATAAAATAAAATAAAATAAAATAAAATAAAATAAAATAAAATAAAATAAAATAAAATAAAATAAAATAAAATAAAATAAAATAAAATAAAATAAAATAAAATAAAATAAAATAAAATAAAATAAAATAAAATAAAATAAAATAAAATAAAATAAAATAAAATAAAATAAAATAAAATAAAATAAAATAAAATAAAATAAAATAAAATAAAATAAAATAAAATAAAATAAAATAAAATAAAATAAAATAAAATAAAATAAAATAAAATAAAATAAAATAAAATAAAATAAAATAAAATAAAATAAAATAAAATAAAATAAAATAAAATAAAAGAAAATAAAATAAAATAAAATAAAATAAAATAAAATAAAATAAAATAAAATAAAATAAAATAAAATAAAATAAAATAAAATAAAATAAAATAAAATAAAATAAAATAAAATAAAAAAAATAAAATAAAAAAATAAATAAAAATAAAATCAAACAAAAAAAAATTAAAATTAAAAAAAAAAATAAAAATAAAAATAAAAAAAAATTAAAATAAGATGAATGTTTTTAGCGACCAGCACACAAACTCATCGAACTTTTCTTAGCATCCGCGCTTGAAGACATTTTGCATATCTGTATATTTCCTATATTTAAATTAATCAAGAAGAAGAAGAAATGCAAAGAAAGATACAAACAATAATAATGAGCTTCAAACCGGCACAAAAATACATAAAAACTCAAAAGCAGATGAGGTTAAAGCAAAAGGAAAAAATCTTGTTTGGAGCTGGTGTTAGACGTAACAGTTATTTCAGTTCCGACTTCGTTCAAGCGAAGGTCATGCAAAATAGAAAAAAAAAATAGAATTATCTAAATGTAAATATTGGAAGGTGTTGCGTTATTTGGCTAATCAAAAAGGGTCAAGAAACTTCTAAAAAAAAAAAAAAATAATTATGTAAATGATTCACTAGCAAAGATGAGGGCCAATGAGGTATGAAATCAAACTGTTTAGTCGAAAACTCGAAACAGGTTCTAGCAATGGAGTTTGTTAGTGGCTAGGCGTGACGACAGGTGAAACGAGTAGGAAGATATTTTACATTGTATTTTTTTTTCTATTTTTAGAATTTTTTTGAAGTTTATATTTTTAAGATTTGAATAATGAACTATTGCTTGAAGGCAGCTCCCTCTTTATCATAATACAGTTTTGATGCAGAAAAAGAGAAGAGTGGACGACGGGTTTCAATAGTTGAACTATTTACGTTTTGTGGCAGCACTATTGGGTGATGCATTTTTTTTGTAATCAATTTAATCAACCCGTTGTACAGGAAGAGGAATATATATTTTAATTTGCTGTTTTTACAATTCTTCCGATTAATATTTACATACATCTTTATGTAAGTAACTAAGAATAAGGAAACAACTTACAAGTAGAACCTGCTTGTGATCATTCGATTTTACTTCCGAAGGGCTTTAGGGTTGAAATATGCCAAATTGCAAATCATCAAATACTCGTTGAGATAAATTAATATTTGGAAATTTAAGATTCATTAATATTTTTTTTAATTCCTGCTTGTTATACGTATAGCTATGTTTTTTGTATGCCAGCAGGTTTTTGAGATGCTTGGCAAGTCGTTAAGTAGGAAAAAACATAAATACACGGAACTCCTTACGAAAATAAGTATGTTTATGTAAGTATTTAATATTAATCAATAGAAAAAGATTTATATGTAAATATGATGCTGGAAAACCTGTAAAAGTACCACAAATATTGACCTTGAATTTCAACCACTAAATTTTGAAAGACGAAACTTCCTGAGTCAATTAGAATTGAGTTTACAAAAAAATTTAAATAAAATAAAACAAAAAAAATTTAAGAAAAAAATTAAAATATAGCAAAAAATGAAATAAAATAAAGTAAAATAAAAAAAAATAAAAAAAAAAACAATATGATAATATAAAACAAAATCAAAAAATTAAAAAAATTAAAAAAATAAAATAACAAAAGAAAAATAAAAGAAAAAATAAATAAAATAAAACAAAACAAAATAAAATAAAACAAAACAAAACAAAATAAAATAAAATAAAATAAAATAAAATAAAATAAAATAAAATAAAATAAAATAAAATAAAATAAAATAAAATAAAATAAAATAAAATAAAATAAAATAAAATAAAATAAAATAAAATAAAATAAAATAAAATAAAATAAAATAAAATAAAATAAAATAAAATAAAATAAAATAAAATAAAATAAAATAAAATAAAATAAAATAAAATAAAATAAAATAAAATAAAATAAAATAAAATAAAATAAAATAAAGTAAAATAAAATAAAATAAAGTAAAATAAAATAAAATAAAATAAAATAAAAAAAAAATAAAATAAAATAAAATAAAATAATATAAAATAAATTAAAATAAAATAAAATAAAATAAAATAAAATAATATAAAATAAAAAAAATAAAAAAAAAAATAAAATAAAATGAAAATAAAAAAAAAATAAAATAAAATAAAATAAAATAAAATAAAGTAAAATAAAAAAAAAATAAAAAAAAATAAAAAATATAAAATAAAATAAAAATAAAAAAAATAAAATAAAATAAAATAAAATAAAATAAATTTAAAAAAAATAAAATAAAATAAAATTAAATAAAATAAAATTAAATAAAATTAAATAAAATAAAATAAAATAAAATTAAAAAAAAAAAAAATAAATAAAAAAATAAAAATATAAAAAAAAATTAAATAAAATAAAATAAATGAATAAAATAAAATAAAATAAAAAGAAATTCAACAAAGTGAAATAGAAAATAATAATAAAATAAAATAAAATGAAATAAAATAAAAAAAAATAAAGTAAAATAAAATACAACAAAACTAAAGGAAAACAAAATAAGATAAAATAAAATAAAATAAAATAAAATAAAATAAAATAAAATAAAATAAAATAAAATAAAATAAAATAAAATAAAATAAAATAAAATAAAATAAAATAAAATAAAATAAAATAAAATAAAATAAAATAAAATAAAATAAAATAAAATAAAATAAAATAAAATAAAATAAAATAAAAAAAAGTTAAATAAAAAACTACATTAAATTAAATAAAATAATTCTTTTTTGTTGTTTGGCCGTCGGTAAATATAAATATTTTTAAGCTTTTGAGCTCAAGGCCGTTTTTTAAATAAAACAGTCATAAATTGTTGTTGTTATTTATTTTTAATTGCCAATATTTCGTCCTCAATCTGAAGAAATCTTCAAAAACTTGAAAATATGAAATAAAATAAAGTACATTAAAAAATAAATTAAATTAAATTAAAAAATTAAATTAAATTAAAAGAAAATAAAATTAAAAAAACTAAAAAAAATTAAATGAAACAAAATAAAATAAAGTGAAATAAAATTAAAATTAAATTAAGTAAAATTAAATTTAACAAATCATCATAAAAAGGAGATGAAATTTAATTAAAGTAAAAAAAAAAATATTAAATAAAATAAAATTTTAAAATAAAAATTTAAAGGTTGTAATAAAAAACCCAACGGAACAAAAAACAAAATTAAACAAAATAAAAAATATATTTAATTAATAAAATAATTAAAATGGAATACAAAAATTTAATTGTTTTTTTTTTTAACTACTTAACTATTCTAATTAAAAAACTTGAGTACTTTCAAAAAATTTATTTAATTAAATAAAATAAGTAAACTGCAAAAAAATTAATTGGTTTGCTTTTCAAAACGACTGTAATTAAAAACTTCAGTACTTTCAAAGAGGTGTAAAAATGAAAAAAAAATAAATTTTAAATTTCGAGTTTTAGAAAATTTCAATTTTTTTGGTTAAGTGTTTTAGTTAATAAATACTAACTAACAAAAAAATAAAATAGGTTTATAAAGCTTTTTAAAATGACATTTTCATACAAATTTTCAATTATAAGAGCTCAACAAACCTTTTATATTTTTTATGAATAAGGGGGTAAATAATTAAATTTGAAAAAATTAAAAAATTAAAAAAATTTTTATTTCTGAGAGCGAACAAGTTTATTTACAAAAAACACCCTATTCAGAATATCATTTCTACGAAACTTTAAACGGACTATAATACGTTTTTTTAATATATTCACTACAGCGCCACCTACCGGGTTTATTTTTGGTTACAGAGTTTTTGATTATATTTAAAATATGCTTGCGAAAATTGAAACATAAGTACGAACTTTTCGAGTAAGGTGAACAAGTAACAGGTTTTATAATTTAAATTTGGCATCTGCGTCGTTCTGGAATAAATATAGAAGTCGACTATTTAATTTACATAAATAGTACCTGGGTGACCGAGCTTGCTCGGTGCTATCAATCTAGTGCTAACTTCACTTACCCAACACCATAAGCTTTCCAACATAGATTTCCAAAAAAAAATATCAAATAGGTGGGAACCTGGTGAAGATATGTTACACTGTTCTTTATATGTTGGCAAATTATTAGAATTTTGTAATTTTCGTAGCCGTAATGGACTTTTTGCGGACAACCCTGCTGGAAAATATTTTAGTTAGTATGTCAGCGAAAATAATTTTTATTTGATACCCATATTGGCATATCTAGCTCCATAAATAAATAAAAATGTAAATAGGTGGCAACCCTGTAAACCACCCCAAGTGGCAACCCCAAAGTGTATAGTCCTAGAATCAATCATACTATCTATGTGCCAAATTTCATTCCAATCGGTCAAGCAGTTCTCGAGTTAGTACCGGACCTACAAATGTGCAAGTACACTCCGGTAAGCTGGCAACCCTAGGTGACAACCCTACTTGAAAATATTTTAGTTGGTATGTCAGCGAAAATACCTTTCATTTGATACTCATATTGGCATATCTAGCTCCATAAATAAAAAAAAAATTAACTAGGTGACAACCCTGTAAACCACCCCAAGTGGCAACCCCAAAGTGTATTGTCCTAGAATCAACCATACTATCTATGTGCCAAATTTCATCCCATTCGGTCAAGCGGTTCTCGAGATAATACCGGACCTAGAAATATACAAATATACTCCGGTAAGCTGGCAAGCCTAGGTGACAACCCTACTTGAAAATATTTTAGTTGGTATGTACCTACAAATATACAAATATACAAGATTAGCTCGTTTAAAGTTATTATATATTATAATTAATTATGTCTGAACGGTCGAATTTCTTAAGCTTCAAAGGAGAACTTCTTAAACTTGATTTTATTTTAATATAAATTAGTTTTGTCGCGTTATTATATTTATTGTTTCTTCTGTTATTAGTTATATAACAAATAATCGGGGTTGTCCGAAACGTTTATAATTTTTTTATTATGTATTTTTTTTTTTGTTTGCTGCTTCGTATTAATGAAATACAAAAAACTTGATTTCGTTGATTCCAAGTTAACTTTGCAATCATAAAGGGTCAGTTACATAAAGCTTTATTTTGACTTTACCTCAAACTTTGACTTTGACAGAAAAGTTCAGTATACGTATTTAAACGAAGCATCGCAAATTGGAGACCTCAAAGTTGAAGCAAGGTTAAAATTTGGCAAACTCTCAAATTTTGCTTGCTTTGCTTGCTTTGTTCAATACAAATCTCATTTTCCAAATTTGGAATTCCATCGCATTTGGCCTTATTCGGCGAACAATACAATCCACAAATCCTCAAAATAGCAACCGTGCATGTGTTCCACATTCAGAATTGCCCAGCAAGAACCTTAATGGTATTTAACGTGTGATAACTTTTGCATTATGAACAGCTGTAAATAACAATTTCACCTAGTTTTTTTTTAATAAAATGGCCTATTCTACCAAGAAAAGACAGAAGACTTCTTGACTCTTCATTTATTATTACTCTACAGGTGTTAAAACATCGCGATGTTGCATTTTCTTTCGGTGGCTTTGTTTTCTGGTAGAAGATTCTTGCAGGGAAGGTTAGGCCAAATGCAAATTTGCCAGTGTAAACAGGTTCGAAATGACACATTCAAATTCGCCAAATTTGATGCAGTGTAAATTTACTATTATTAGATGTAATGTTCCCAGTAAGGCCAATTCATTCATATGGTAATGGCAAGAGAACATCTGACTTCCTCTTCTTCTCGGTTTTAACTCGCCGTGTACTGTAGAATGTCAGAAAATGAAAGAAATAAAGTAACAATCGATGGTTATCGATTCAAATTCTTTTTCACTTTGACATTCTACGTTACAAAAAGCTTGAAGCGAATCGAGGCGAATATTGCCGAATTCGCCCTGCTGAATTTGCCTTGGTTTCCAATTAATTCGAATTAACCATTTATGTATTTGAAGTTTTTTTTTGAAAATTTGTCAAAAAAGCTAAAATCACTGTAGGAAAAAGATATAGGGGTCTGACAGCGATTACGGCAAAACTTCCGGATAGACCTCAAAAATAAGTTTTGAAAGTTGCAAAGTTACTCATCAAAAACTGTTTACTATCAAATTTAAACAATAAATTCGCGAAAATACAAAGTAATTTTTTTTTTTCGAATTATGACCAATGGAGGGCCCCACTGTGATATTGTAGAAATGTGACTGTAGGGCGTCTATGATTTAAAGATTGATTACTCGAAAACGGTCAGAATGGAGAAAGTCTTGGTTCATAATTTTTTTTTGAAATTTCTTTTCCTACAAAATTTTGTAGGTCAAATTTTGACTTTATAGAAATCAACCAAATTTCGTTAATGTGGATGAAATTTGACACTATTTGACGTAGTGATACCCAGAACCCTGCCAACCAGGGCTAGCCAACGTGAAAACAAAATCACAAATTAGTGCTGTGCTATTGCTTATGAGTGTGGGTAAAAGTAGGATTCGAAATACCAACGCATTGTTCAACATAGTTCAATGATTTGAAAATTTTCGACACGAATTAACAATTTCAACATGGGTAGAAAATGAATCTCGCTAAACAAAATTGCTCACTTTTTTATACTCTTTTTTGGTTAGCGCAGCCCAGTTATTACCCAAGATTTTATCCACTGCTGGTTAGCAGGGCTCAAAATGGGTAGAATATGAACATGTTGTTGTTGTTGTAGCGAGGTGTAGCCGTGCCTAAATGTCAGACAGGGTCACCCCGAGTGTATTGCTCTTGGCCGGGTCGATATAAGAAAACGGCCTGGGTCGTTTCGGCACGATGGGTACAGCACAAGTACTGGTACCGTTCTCGTAGAACCGGCAATACAAGCCGTGTAGGCTATGTAGGTCATTTAGCGTTACCCAGGGTGCACCAACTGGGAGGCGACCTACTTTTACACCCCAACATCGCTCACTTTGCCTACTTTTATGTCCTCTTTTTTTTGGTTAGGGCGACCCAGTAATTTCCCAAGACTTTATCCACCGTTGGTTAGTTGGAAAAGCGCAGCGCTGCGTTGAAAGTTACTGCACATGTATTTTGGGCATTACCGAAAAAGAAACCAGCCGGCAGCACTGTATACAACCATCAAATACACCATCCGCATCCAAAATCGCACACATCTCTATTAATCAAGCAAACAAAAAAAGGTAAACACGCCCATATGATCAGCTGCAAAATATCTTCCGAAATACAGTGAGGGAAAACTAGAATTCACTGGTAATAGGTACTAAAAGAAAAGTCTTCTACAAATTAGAAGCCACGAACATGTCGGAAAAAAACGAAACGAAGCCTTCTATCAAAAGACCTGAAAAATGGAAACAAAATATACGCAAACGCCTCCGACAATCTGGACAGGAGTACCTTAGCCGCACTGGGAACGTAGTCAAAAAGCGAGAAGTGCAGCCAGCTTGCGGAGATTCATGTCACATGCAATGCAATACAAATATAACACCCGAGCAAAGGCAAGATATACATAACAAATTTTGGAAGCTAACAGAAGAACAAAAAAACTATTACTATTGGAAATATACAGCACGTGTAAAACCCAAGAAGCGACGACGCGACACAGCCAACAGCGAAGAAATGCGACGCGATTATACTTTTAAGTACAGATTTGAATTGAACGGTGAGCTGATAAATGTTTGTAGCAAATTCTTCTTTGCCACCCTCGACATATCCGCACGACGCATTTATTATTTTTATAAACAATGTTATGATGAAGAAATTTGTATGCCTAAAACGGAGGCGCTCTTCGGCAAGGGTGTGAAGCGTGTGCCTGATTTGGAAGAACGTTTAGCTGAATTGAGGGCGCATATAAAAACATTTTCCGCCGTAGCTGGTGATGATGGCAAACTTTATTTGCCGCCAGAATTGGATTTGGATACAATGTATCAAATGTATGTAGATAGTGGTGTTGTGGCACCACTCAAACAGCATTGGTATAATAAAATATTTCGTAAAGAATTTAATTTGCAAATTCAGCCCAACGTTAACCTTATTATTAATAACGAACTTTTGTTGGGGAATCATAGCTAATAGATGCGACTGGGCCATTCTAAAGAACATAATTTTAAAAGAACTTATTAATAAACATTTAAACTTGTAAAAGGTATGCATACTTTTATATTTAGGTGTGTAATTTAAACATATATTCAACATTTATCTATAGACAACAATGCTACTCTTAATTAACTATACAATTGTTTTATTTACAAGCATATCTAATATTTTAGCAAGTTTAGCATTTTGTTCGCCAATTGCAATATCTAAACGTTCATTTATATTTCGCTCTAATTGCTCAAATTTATTATCTAAGTAAGTCTTAAGTGCGCCATCAAGCGCTGGTGTTGTTGCAACCATGGCTTCAGTTGCACTCCGCTCGTTTTTGTTTGCCAAATCTGCTTGCTTGTTTGCAATGCTCTTGAGAAATAACATACATGCTTCTTTTCTTGGAAAGTTCTCACAATTGTTTAAAAGTTTGGCCAAATCAATATTGGTGCCCGTCGTTATGCCATTGGGATTGGGCGCGATTTGTAAGACTGTGCCAAATATGCATATCTCAGGCGAGGGTGTAATGAGCTATGTGCGTGTAAAGAAAAGCGGATGTTTATTAGAAATTAAACCACAGCATATATGTATAAGGCTTACCTTAAGCGTGATATCTGTAATACCCGAACGCTGTACTTGTATATCGTGCCGGTATGTGAATGCAATATCGTTGCGCTTATCTTCTAAAGAATTTGAATAAATTGTGTCCGTATATTCATTTAATGGTCCAAGAAATACTTCCATTTTCGCGACATTGGACACTAACGATATAGCTTCAATTTTGTAGATTGTCGGTAGTAATTTAAAATGTATCTCACATGGTTCTTTGATATTATCGTTAGGCTTAAGGAAAATGGCATTGTCGTTTTCTACTATTGTTTCCAATTGGGGCCTGGAATTTGAGGAAAAAGAATAGATGAATGGGTGAAGAAAAATCAGATTAACTATGTAAAGGCAGAAGTTCATGACTAGCTTCCTGGGAGTTGTAGCGGTTTATACTTCACCTCAGCTTTTACCAGTGAATGATATAGCCAAAATCGAAATACATAAAGAGACGCCCAAGAGTCTAGTAATTTAGTTCTATCTTAACCTAAAACTCACGGTATGTAGCAATATTCATGTGTGACTTCACCACGCACGTTCTGTGAAAATTCGCAGCCACCAGTACGCTGCCAATTGCATGCTACCTGGACAGTGACATTGCAGTGGTTTTCGTTTTCCAAATCTATGCTAAACGTGCTTTCTGCTGGCGTAGATGAGTTATTACCACCACCCTCTTTTCGCAGTGTTTTCATTTTATTCTCAAATAAGACTTTGGCTTCGTTCTTGGTTAAGCGTGCTGGTACAGGCAACTCGTTTTGTTTATTAGATTTGCTCCACCAAAACTTTGAGAAATCAATATAATGCCGATTTGGTATGATTTGTAATACTGTACCAAAAATGCAAATTTCATCAGATGATGGCAGCATCTGTAGGAAAAAAAAATTGTATAAGTATTTGAGAAAGAAATATTTCCATATTAGCTACCTTCAGCATGAGCTCAGCGATATCAGATTTCGCAATTTCAATATCGTGGCGAAATGTAAATACACCATCTTCATCAAAGTCTTCCAACTGCTCTGCTATATGCACATTTGTATAATCATTTTGTGGCCCTAGAAATAGTTCCAATTTCTGCACAGTGGACACTATTGTTATAGCTGTAACTTCGAAGGATGATGGCGGCAATTTTATACGGAATTCACATGGCCCCTTGCTATCATGTTGCTTGAGTAGAAGGGCGTTTTCTGCTTCTAAAATTGTGTCCAATGGTGGCCTAAAAACAAGCAAAAGAAAAAATATATACATATATTTTTTCGATTAAACGGCTAGCTTCATACGGCTTAAAAACGGCATTTTCCTTCAATTTGCAGCTAACGTTTTGTGTAAGCTCGCAACCACCGATTTGATTCCAATTGCATGTCACTTGTACACCTGGTAATGTCATTTTAATATCCTTTGTTCGCTAGGAAACTGGTTGAGATTCCAATTGTGCTAAAATAAACAAGAAAAAAACACAAACAAATAGCGTTGGAACGATACTTGTACTAGTGCTGCGAAATATCGATTGCTTTATCTCCTCTGTAGTCGATAGACAAGTAGGTACAGCAATAAAAAATCGCTGTTTGAGAAAACCGTTGCTTTCAGGGTCCCGTACGATATGTCGAATTTCCAAGACCGAATTTAAAAAGATTTTAAAATACCGAAGAGATTTTTGACCGAAAAAAAAAATGTCGAAAAAATGCAAATGACCGAAAAAGGTCGAAATTTGGATGCTTAATGTAAAACTTCGGAAATTTGGGTTTAACAACGTGTTTTATGACAGTATACAATTATTTATCACTTCCTTACCTATTATCAAGAACTTTTCAACCATTTTCCAATACAAAGCCTATTCAACTTGTCCCCTTGTTAGAGGTAACAACAGAAATATTCTCAGACATTTTCGGGCTACAAACTGCACATGAAAAAATTACGATTGAGAATGACTTATGATTTGTGCTTATTAGAAGCATAACACTAACCATTTGGTAATGATCATTTCGAGAAAGTTACCGTTATCTCATTGAGCTAAACTATGCTGGAGACACCAATGGCAAAAATAAATCGATGTGCCTTTGATGCGAAGTCTATGTACATTTGTTTCGCTATATATGTACATCGATGCTTCGACTTGGTTAGAAGTTTTCTAATATGTGTATATTTTTCTAATTACGTGCATATTTTTGAACAAGGAAAAGATGTTGGTCCAATTTACTTTTGTTTTTGGACAAGTGAGAAACCAAAATAACGTTTAAACGTTCAAAACTTCACAATTTTTATAGAAACATCGATACATCAAATATTTACGTGACTATAAAAGTCGCCAAAAATCAAAACTTTTCTGACATCTTTAAACCGGATATTCGTTTCTGAGAGGTTGTTGTTAATTATATTGAGAAGAGCTTAAGAGTTTGTGCTTGTAACTTTACCGTCAGGTTTTATATTTGCTTGCAAGAGCTATTGCAAAACACTAGAAAAATAATACTCAACATATATATATAAGATGTAGAAACAATGTAATGAATGATGTGTTAAATTCGCGCGAACATTTTTTTCGACCTTTTGTGTTTTCGGCAAATTTTTTTTCGACATTTTGTTTTCGACATTTTTAGTTTCGACTTCTTTTTTTTCGACATATCGTACCAGACCCTTGCTTTCAATAGGGTTTTTCGGTTTTCTGGATCTTTTTACCTCAGCCTCAATCTTTTTTCCGAAAAACCGAAAAAGTTTTTCACATGGTACGCAGCTTTCTAGCCTTTTCAATTTTAATATAACAACCCTACAACATGGGCTGATATTTTTACTAATACACTCACATTTTAAATTGGCAATACTGATAATTTTTTGACAAAATACTGACAATTGTCATAAGCTTTGTTTCTTGAAATCTCCAGCAAAGAACTGTCAGAAGAGAGTCTTGTAAAAAGTTGTAAAAATTTCATTTCTGCTAGTTTTATCTCTCTTCTGCTAGTTTTTCGCCGAACAGGAGCCAGCAGAAATTCTCAAGCAGAACAGCTGTTCTGCTGTTCTGACAATTGACAAATGAAAATAAATTTTTCCGCAGCACATGAAATTGCGAATTTTTCAGTCTTTGGACAATTTCTGCGTATATATCGACGTAAACCACGTAAACCTTACAAAATATTAAAAAAATTGAATGCCTTATACACCTTCTGTATTTCCGATTCCTGTAACTGTGTCTGCAGGATTAAGCCCTATATACACTTATTTTTTAGCGTGAACGTGGGTGAGCGTGAACAATTTTCTTTTGTGTAATATGTTGATATTACTCCACTTTTCCAAAAAAAAATCATCCGTAAGTGGATAAACAACTAAAATATCTTTGATATTACTGCATTTAAACTTAAGTGAAAGTGTTAAATATGCTTTGAAATGCTTATTTTACTATCTCCCAGTGAATTGTGTGCGAACGCAAAGTGACACAAACCCTTCGCAAGTGAGTGTTGAAATTTGGCAATTACCACGCCAAACTGTAATGTTTTTTTTACATTTTTTGGAGAGTTGAAGTCATTTGACAGATGTGCGTGAACGCACAAAAGAATTGACTTGGAATTCTTTTCCTTTGCGTACGCAATAGAAAGTCTCCACTCATTCACGCTCACGTTCACACGGAACTGTATGAGGGTCTTTATATTAGTCTCCTAAACGAGCCACATTACGTTGGTCACACGGACACTTGGCTTCGGCACATTGCTATTCAAAGATACGGAATTTTTGAAGATTTGGTATTTGTACTTACTTCATTTGCTGGTGAATAACTCATAGTTTTCAAAATATTCGTAATAAATTTTAAATTTCATAAAAATATGCAATCAATTTTGATTTTGGCATATATCACAATCAGCTGTTTGTTACTTGCTAGTTTTTGCTGGACAAAAAATCCCCAGCAGAAACTTGCAGTGAATTGGCGCTCTCTCTCTCAATTAAATGTCAAAAAGCTGCTGAATTCGCTGCTAACTTTTTCAAAGAACACTTTTTTAGGAGTAATTATTCATAATTAGCAGGAAAGAAACAAAGCTATAGCTGACTGTCACATGACACATAAAACTATTGTAACAAATGGTGCATTTTCATTTCTTGTCAAAACTTACAGAATTTTGACGAAGCTGTAAAAAAAAGTTTGGCTGGGAAAAAGAGAAAATCTTTTACGGTCTGGGAATGCAGACAACGTTGGAACCTTCGAAGCAATACGCACAATTGGTTTGCTTGTTGGTCAAAAATTGTTTTTTATTGATGTAATGCCCCGTATGAAAATTTAATCAAACTAATTTAATTTAATTTTAATTAAGGTTTGCATTTTTTTGTAGGTTTTTTTTGCTAAGGGAGTGAAAAACCACCATGCCCGCAATTCTTATTTGAAAATGAACCGGCTTTTCCAGCCATAATCGTGTTTTATGATGTATGAAAAGTGGTTCAAATTCATCTAAGACAGAACGACAGTGACGATATGACGTTGATCAGCTTTTAAATGCAACTTATCACAAGGGACTATGTCACGTATCTATGCGTAGCGCTTCAGCACGTTGGTCATCAGCTAATGCTTCCATTTCGCTAACCCAAAATTCTTGCAAAGTTGGCGCTAGAATCTAATTTATATTCTTAAATGCACTTTTTTAATATTAAGTTTTTAATTGTATTTAATTTATTTATTTACACATGTACATCAAATTTTCATTAAATATTGACCCATTTTATTTGATTTTAAAACATACATATGTTTTTAATATAAAAATATGTAAAACGTCATTTTCATATCAGCTTTGACAGATTATGACAGTTGTCAGCTGTGATATCACTATGACAATCATGATGATGTCATCTTTGATCCAAAAATTGAGTGAGACAGATGTATGCTCAATTCAAATTAGCAATGTGTTAGAGGGAGACAAAAACTCACACGGACACAGTTGTTGACATCCACTTTTTCTTATTCCTCGTATGAAATGATTGAAGCGATGATGGTTTTACTGACGGCAATGACAATCAAATGTTGCAGCAAATGATTGACATCTGTCTTTTAGGGAAGGTAATGAATGAGGACTGAACAAACAAAACGCCTTATTTCCACTTTTCTTTTTTTTTAGTGTTTTGATGCTATCTGGTGGTTCAGACAACATTACACACGATGTACACAATAGAAACTACTGAAACGTCATATTTCCTATAAAAACATCCGTTAAAATCAAAATTTCGTACAAATCGGAAATATTTTCTTCTCATTTGTTTGCTCATCGAAATTTTTGCACCAAAACAACTGGGCGAGGCTTATATCGTACCGAAGGTCTTGATAGGCCGAAAAAAAATTGAAAGGTCAATATTTTATTTTCCTGCAAAAGTTTATTTTGTTGATTTTTGTTTGTTTTTTCGGTCTATAAACATCTACGGCTCGATGTAAGCCTCGCCAAGTTATTTTAACGCATAAAAGCCCATGGGATCCCGTATATAATTAGCGGTTTCAAACAAAAGGGCAAATTTCCAAATTATAAAGTTTAAAAACTACAACTACCCCAGTTGGCCGTAGCTGTCTTATTTTAGTAACGCCAAATTAAATCTTTAAATTGTGGCTATTTGAATCTGTCAAAGTTTTTTTCAGTTTTGTTTGTTCAGTCCTTAAATAATCTGACGTTCAGGACACATTTGGCTTCTTTTTTGGGAAATTGTGCAATTTTTCCATAAAATATTTTGAAAGTAACCTTTTTTATATAAAATATAATACACGCCTGCTTTGCTGACTATACCTCGAGAAATGTCAACATTCTTTTGAGCTGCAATGAAATGTGTGACAGTCCCGGGATCTCGGGATTTTAAAATTACTATCCCGGTGTTTCGACATCGTCGGGAGAGGTATCAAAAGACGAATTTTGACCTCGTTATGCACAATCCGAGAGCGAAGGCTCTAAATATTATAATAGAGGTATTTCAACTCAGAAAGATGTTTTGCAATTTTGGGAACTGATAAAGTTATTGATTTGTAGCCAATAACTTTTCACCGAAAGCAGAAGGATTATAGAAATCGAAGTCAAAACGCGACTTTGATACCTCTTTCGATATTTTGGGACACGCTTCAGCAATTTCGTGGGATTATATTCGGGTCTATCAGTAATTCCGTCGGAACGTGAAACTCTATAGAAATCACGAAATTTATCGAAATTGTTTAATGAATTTCGAAAAATTTTGTGATTTCCATCGAGTTTTCTGTTCCGATGGAATAGCTGACAGACCCCATTTTTTC
Organism: Campiglossa producta; assembly: GCA_964058755.1. NCBI lineage: Eukaryota > Metazoa > Arthropoda > Insecta > Diptera > Tephritidae > Campiglossa > Campiglossa producta. Next base: position 27,684,829 of record CAXKVI010000001.1, on the reverse strand, counting down.
TAATCCCGTGATTTTGGGAATTTCCGGGGTACCGACAGGCTGGGATTCAAATATATATAATTCCAGAGTTTCGGGACGAAAAATTTACGCAGAATGCTAGCAATGTGGGATCGGCTCCATGCCTTTAGCCTGTCTTACTCGGGTCGACTTTTTTTCGTTCCACTGTGCAAATAGAAATTCGATGGATCGACAATCTGTATTTGTGCTTTCAACCATCAAATATAGATTGAATTGAATTAAAGTACTTTATTACTTTAGCTGTCTACTGCTAATAAACTAGCTAAAATTATGGGATATGTCTCAAAAGACAGGCTTTGGCCTAAAGATCAATAATCCGAAAGCGGTTTTTTAATTTTTTTGCTTTTGTGAAGAGATATTTGCAATCACAGCTCCAAGTTTTCATGTGGTTGTGTAATTACATTAGGCTGTCCCTAAAAACATGCGAAAAGCGGCGCGATGGCGGTAGCCACGGTTATGTCACACACACGGATTTGGAATGGCGTAGCCCAGGGTTATTTTCTATAATCGCGACCAAAGGCCGTCAACTCAGGAAGGTGTTCTACACACAAATACCATGGATCCCGCCACCAAATTGAGATCATACCTCGGTCATTTTTCGGTTTTTTGATCATAAGTTTTCACTGAAAAAAAAAAATTGAAAAGTCGCTTCCGGATTCGTGATCCTGCGACCAAAACATGTCCTTTAAATCCTCTCCCATAATTTTACCTAATTTATTAGTAGTTGACCCCCAAGAGAAGCAAATACCTTTTGTCCTGGTAGCAGACTCTTGCAGGGAAGGTGAAGCCAAATATAAATTTGCCAATGTAAATGGTTTCGAACTGGCTCATTTGAATTCGCCAAATTTGGTACGGTGTAAATGTACTATTACCAATTGCGCTTGCCAATTTTTTTTATCCCTAGCAAAAATGGCACTATTTAGAAAACAAATCGATTTAAATCACGGTGTGATTATTGTGACGAATTCGATGATTCCTTGATTATTTTCCCTGAGTTCGATCACTGTACGTTAAATAAAACACTCCGATTCTGTTTAATAAGTAGTACGCTTTATTCAGTACTAAAAACCGTAGTACAATATCGCGGGTTAATTTACTGTTCAGTACTTCACTGTACAATACTTCAAAATAAAATGATTGATTTGCGTTGTCTTTGCGGTTTATATACCCTAGCAGACAGCAGCTTCACAACCTAGAAATGTCTACACCTTTCTGGTTTATTCGTGCAACAGTGTTCTCGAAGCGCTTATCTATCGTCATCTCCTCTTTGTGCCACAATCGCAAACACGCGAGCTGCCTCTCGCAGCTGTAGTTGTGGTAGTGACGCTAGTGATAGAAATACGCTAGAGTTGGGAGATGAGCGATTCTTGAGAACATTCGCCATACTGCCCTCCACCTAAGTCTGATCGTCCCGATCAGACACATTTCCTGATCCAAACGTTGCTAGCCTCTCCAGGTGAACCACCTTCATTTTGTTTCGTGGTCTTCCAACAGTTTGTATGCGGTAGACAACATCATTTATCCGCTTTATTACTTTATATGGGCCTTCACAGTTACATTGCAGTTTTGGGGACAAACCTTTCTTTCGTTGTGGGTTGTATAACAGCACTAAATCTCCTTCTTTAAAACCTTCCGAGTTGATGGCTTTGTCGTATCTGGCTTTCATCTTATCACTCATGATCTTCGTCCGTTGTCTTACAAGATCGTGTATTTCTCTCATTTCTTCTTCCAAGATGCTAGTGGACTTCCTGGCATTTATTCCTTCATCAGCATTTATCCCAAACTTCAAGTCAGCTGGCAACCGCAGATCATTCCCAAAAATTACTTTTGCCGGAGTTTGACCCGTTGTTTCATGTATTGCCGAGCGATATGCCATCAGAAACAAGGAGATGTGCGTATCCCAATCTTTCTGGAACTTATCCACTACTTTCCTCATGTGCTCTTCCAAGGTTCGATTGAAACGTTCCACCATGCCATCTGACTGAGGATGCAGTGCAGTTGTTCGAGTTTTCCGAATACCCAATGTCTTGCACATTTCTTGAAATACGACTGATTCGAAATTCCTGCCTTGGTCAGAATGTAACTCCATCGGTACACCAAACCTCGCTACCCAATTGTTAATGAACACCTCTGCAATGGTTTCTGCCTCTTGATTTGGAATTGGGTAAACTTCTGGCCATTTGCTGAAATAGTCCATAACAACTAGTACGTATTTGTTTCCGAGTTTGCTAGTAGGAAATGGACCAGCTACATCCATGGCAATCCTCTCAAACGGTGCACCTGTGTTGTACTGCTTCATCTGTCCATGGCTTCTCGACTTCGGACCCTTTGCTTTGATGCACACCTCACAGTTGGCTATCCACTCCGCGATCGACTGCCGGCAACCAACCCAATAGAATCTCTGCTTGACTTTCTCCAACGTTTTCGTGACTCCGAGATGACCTCCACTTGGACCATTATGTAGCTCATTCAAAACATCAGAGATTTTCTTCCTTGGGACAACTACCAGCTTCCGAGCGCATTGACCATCTTCGCTTTCCCATACTCTATGTAAGCAACCGGATACCAATTTCAGACTGTTCCACTGTGCCCAATATGACTTGGCAACAGGACTCTCTGCTGACATCTCCTCTCTTGTTGGTCGTTCGTTTTGCTCGATTCCTTGCATCACACGTACCAGATCTGGGTCTTCTAGCTGATGCTTCCTTAGTTGATCCATGTTCCATTCGTCCGTAGATGTTATAGTCATCAGCCGCACATCTATAACATCTTCCTTGGCCTCAGCTTTGGAACAATGCTTGCATTCAAGATTACATGGTCGCCGGGACATTGCATCAGCATTGCCGTGGTTGCTGCCTTTGCGATGCTCTATGGAAAAGTCATAACTTTGTAGTCGCTCTATCCACCGTGCCAATTGACCTTCCGGATTACGGAACTGCAAAAGCCATTTCAACGCTGCATGGTCTGTCCTGACGTGGAATCGCTGTCCATAGAGATACTTGTGGAAATGTTTGATGCACTCCACCAATGCCAGTAGTTCTCTTCGTGTTACACAATAGTTCCTTTCGGGCTTTCCAATTGTGCGGCTATAGTACGCCACTACCTTCTCCTGCCCATCGACAATCTGTGACAAAACTCCTCCAATCGCATAACCACTTGCATCTGTATCCAGAATAAACGTTGAACCTGGGATTGGATACGCTAACATTGGGGCAGTGCACAGCCGTTCCTTCAAGGTTTGGAAAGCCACTTCATGTTCCTTCTTCCAATCAAATGACATATTCTTTCTGGTCAACTCATGAAGGATACTGGCTACGCTAGCGAAATTCGGTACAAATCGACGATAATACATGCACAGTCCGAGGAAACTTCGTAGCTCATGTAAATTTTTCGGTCTTGGCCAATCCTTTACTGCTTCGATCTTCTCCTTAGCAGTGCAAATTCCCTCCGTAGTAACCTTGTGACCCAAGTAACTTACTTCCTTCTTGAACAATGCACACTTTTTGGGACTTAATTTCAGACCGGCGCCAGCTATCCTTTGGAAAACTTCCTCCAAGTTCTTAAGGTGTTCCTCAAAGCTTTTTCCCAGCACGATGATGTCATCCAGGTACACCAAACACGTTTTCCAATGCAGTCCTTTCAATACTTGATCCATGAGTCTCTCAAAAGTAGCTGGAGCGTTACATAGTCCAAAGGGCATTACCGTAAATTGCCACAGGCCCTCTCCAATGCTGAAGGCTGTCTTTTCCTTATCCTCATCTCTCACCTCTACTTGCCAATAGCCGCTTTTCAAGTCCAGTGTTGAGAACCATTTCGTACCAGATAGTGAGTCCAGAGTATCGTCAATTCTGGGTAATGGATAGCTGTCCTTTTTCGTTACGTCGTTCAACTTCCGGTAGTCCACACAGAACCGCATTTTTCCATCCTTTTTCTTCACTAGCACTACCGGTGAGCTCCATGGACTAGCTGATGGTTCGATCACGCCGCTGTCACTCATTTCTTGTATAATTTCTCTTACCACTTGGCGTTTGGCCAATGGAACACTTCGAGGAGCTTGGCGGATTGGTCTCGCGTCACCGGTATCAATGTGATGCTTCACTACATTGGTCCGACCTGGTTTGGAGCCATCCTTGTCAAATATGGTAGAGTACTTTAGTAGAAGTTGGTTTGCCTTACTCTGGTGGTCTTCTTCGAGCTCTTGCGTCCACGCCGTGATATTATCTGATAGATTACTGTTGCTGGTAGACACATTTCCCTGGAGCTGCTCACAGTTTATAATCACCTCCACCTCCTGACATTGTCCCAATATAGCTCCTTTGGAAAGCTTGATCGGCGATCGGAACTCATTTAGTACTCTTACCGGTATACGTCCATCTTGTTTTGTCATAGCCAGTGTTTTTCCTACTAGTATATCCGTCTTTGAACTGTTTGCTGCCTCGACAACCCACAATTTGTTTGTCCCATAATCTCCATCAATCCTTGCCCAAACGACTGCCTCCGACTTCGGTGGAATTTGTTGACTATCTTCCACGAGTACCCGCTTACTGATGTACTTGTTCTCGTAACCAAATTTGAGTGGCACATCCATGTTCTTATAGCTCATGGTCTTGTTTTGCATGTCGATCTTGATGCCTTGGTTGCTTAAGAAATCCACACCAACTATGATCTCATCAACAATATCTGCCACTATGTTGTTGTTGTTGTTGTAACGAAGCGTAGCCCTGCCCAGCGTGTACTTTTCCTTAACCTAAATTGTCATCAATTTCTTCTAACGGGAGTCCTAGGAAACTTGCAGTTTCAACAGGGTTGGACCAGAGGGAGATGGGTGTTAGAAGAGTGGGCTCCGAAGAGCAGATAAATAAATGGTTGGTATTATGGGGTGACGAGCCGCATGCCGGACATTCATTCGGCACGTCAAGGTCTAGTCTGGATAAGTAGGAGTTTAACCTGCTACAGTATCCAGAGCGTAATTGAGCCAGAGTGACCCTTGTCTCTCGAGGAAGATGACGCTCCTCAGCCGCGACGCGAGGTGGTTTGGCGTGCAAAACGGCGTTCAGTGGACAGAGCGAGACATAATACGCAACGGACGTGTCATGGATGTGCTTCAGGGCCTGCGTATGTACCTTTGGATCAAACGGCGAAAGTGTGAGGTGCCGGATCTCATCAAAATGCTCACGTAGATGTGCCCTTACGGTCCTAGGAGGTGGCTCATACTCAAGCAGTAGTCTGTTGGGATGTTGTGGTTTGCAACAGTTCAACAGGTACTGCTTGTTTAGCATTTCATTGTGCTCCAAAACTGGGAGCATTTCCACCTCATGATGTAAATGATGTTTTGGAGACATAAGGACGCATCCCGTGGCGGTTCTGAGTGCGGTATTTTGGCAGGCCTGCAGTCTTTTCCGATGAACCTCAGCAAGCCCCGGCGACCATATCGGCGACGCGTAATTCAGGATCGGCCGACCAATTGCTTTATAGGTTGCCAGCAACGTTTCTTTGTCTTTACCCCAAGTGCTGCCGGCTAGCGACTTGAGAATTTTGTTGCGGCTTTGTAGCTTAGAGACAATTGCGGTTGAATGAGCAGCGAATTTGTGCATGGGGTCGAAAGTTACCCCTAAGATTTTGGGGTGAGAGACAGTAGGTAATTTTTGATCGCCTACGTAGATTTCTAACTCCATGCCAACTTGCGCCGTCCAGGTCGTGAATAGTGTCGCCGAGGACTTCGTTGGCGACAATGTCAGCCTCCGGGCAGTGAAAAACTCAACAAGAGAGGGGAGATAACCATTGATCCTGGAGCATAGCTCATCAACGGAAGTGCCAGAAGCCAGGATCGTACAATCGTCTGCGTAAGAGACAATCGAGACTCCATCTGGTGGGGAAGGAAGCCTCGAAATATAAAGATTAAACAGAAGCGGGGAAAGGACACCACCCTGCGGTACCCCTTGTTTAATCTTTCTCGGTTTTGATTTTTTGTTTCTGAAAACTACAGACGATTGACGACCACTCAGATAATTGGCGGACCAACGCTTAAGACAGGGGGGGAGCGATGAATCTTCCAAATCGGATACCAGTTGTCCATGATTTACTGTGTCAAAAGCTTGAGACAGGTCAAGAGCAACTAGAACCGTCCTGTGATGAGGGCTTTTCTGGTTGAGTCCGTCAGTTATCTGAGTGTTAATGGCATTTAGAGCAGATGTTGTGCTCCGTATTTTTCTAAAGCCATGTTGGTGCTCGGCTAACCTCAACTTTGATGTGTAAAGAGGAAGTAATACCGCCTCCAATGTCTTCACTACTGGCGAGAGGAGCGATATCGGACGATAAGACTCCCCTACGTTAGCTGGCTTGCCAGGCTTTAGTAGTGGGACCACGACTGCCTGTTTCCATTTTTCAGGTATGACAGAAGTGGCCAGGGACAAATTGAAGACGGTAGTGAGGTATTTTACTCCCTCTTCGCCGATGTGTTTTAAATGCACCATGGCTATGTCGTCAGGGCCCATAGCTTTAGAGTTTTTGGCTTTCCTGATGGCCACTCGAACCTCTGTAGCGGTGATGGAAACGGGGGCATTGTTTTTGTGTTTATGCGCACACCTGAAGATCCTACGTCTGTCCCTGTCCTGTGCAGGGTGTGGTACAAACTGTCGGCAAAAGGCCGTTGCACTTTTCTTCGGGTCACTAAACGTCTTATCACCGAAAGTGATGTCTACGTTTTTTGGTGGGCCCGTCGAATTTGACAGGGATTTGACTGTGGACCATAATTTTCCAACACCGGTAGAGAGGTTACAAGACCTCAGATGCTCCTCCCATTTGGCATGTTTGTGTTCATCTACCAACCGTCTGATTTCCGCGTTGAGACCACTGATCTGTGGGTCTGCGGGATCGATGCTACGTATATGGTCACGTTCATTGGCCAGGGCTGCAGCTTCAGTTGGGAAGTTTGGCCGTATATTCTGTATTCTCCCAGCTGGTATAAAAAGGGCTGCAGCTCTATTTATGACCTTACGTATTTCCTTTTCACCTTGGCGTACGTCAGTCGGTATGGGAAGAGCACCAAAGGAGCTCTCAGTAAACTCAGTAAAGCCAACCCAGTCAGCCCTCCTGAAGTTTACGTAGGATCTCTTCTCAGAGGTGGTGAAATCCGGGGCACGATCAACGGACAGGATGATTGGCAGGTGATCTGATGCCAAAGCCACCATTGGGCGCCAGTTTATGCAGTTTATTAGACCTGGACTAACAATTGTTATGTCCGGGGAGCTACTGCAATTTACTGCCATCCTCGTGGGGGCGTCCGTGTTCACCGCGCAGAATGTGGAAGCGTCAATTTGCTCGGCTATTTCCCGTCCTCTGCCGTCAGCAGAATGGCGTGAATGCCACATGTCATGGTGTGCATTAAAATCGCCCATAATGACACGGTTATCGCCCCGTAGGAAATCGCTTAAATCAGGGCGATAACTTCTGGGACAACAGGTGACGGGAGGTATGTAGATGTTTATCAGCTCGAGATCAACACCTCCAGCTGAAATGACAATACCCTGTCGCTCTAAGGGTATGTCCTCTTGGTCGGTGTTGAATGCAAATTCCCTATACCGCACGGTTTGGTGGATGATGAACGCAAGACCACCCCCACCGTCCGTACGATCATGCCGGAGAATGTGGTAGCCACCACTCGCTCTGAGATCCGAGTGGGTGCCAAGTTTAGTCTCCTGGATTGCAGCAATTTTGATGGAGTTTTGCTGCATAAACCTGGTGATCTCCACAATCTTGCCAGTTATACCATTGCAGTTTAATTGCATTATTTTGAAATGCGGGGGAGAGGCAATGGTCACTCTGGGAGTCAGGGACTGGTGCGCTCGCCGTGGAGGTAATATGCTAGTCCGTGATCGTCGTCGCAGTCCTGAAGGCGACAAATTCCGCTCGTTGGGAAACGAGGTAGAATTTGTCGGCAATGTGGGCTGCACAGCTCGACAACACGGCGCAACATACGCATCAGTCCATAGATTTCTGTTTGCGAGCCCTGAGCATATGCGCAGGTGACATTGGCCAAGGCAGATATTGCACTTGACCGATGGCACTCTGGACGCATATATTCTGTGCCGACAAACAGTGCACATAGTGTGAGGGACCAGGAGCTGATGGCCTTGATTCACACTTGTGCCGGTACCGGAAGAAGTAGAGGGGAGGAGAATATTTTGGGGCGGGAGTTGTAGCTCAGCAGTGCTCACAACATCTATAGATGTGCTACGTAGGGAGTAGCTATGAGCTGCTGTGTGAGGTGTTAGCGCGCTAGGGCGCGAGCTACAACTGGGAACACACAATGTTTGCTGAGCAATAGATATATTGCGAAGGGGAGGCGATAGCGCTACGCCGGAGCGTCGCGAGCCACGGGACGTTCTAAGACGTGAACAGCAAGGCGCCACGAAGGTTTTAAAAAAAACTAAGAGGCCGGTGTGTCTTTGGATCTAGTCCGGAACAACTAGACTTGTGTAGCCAACCTTTACAAGATGTGCATTGCACCGAATGCGAACATCTGGTATAAATTTTCTTCCGGCACACGCAGCAGAACCATTCTGTTGGACCAGGGTTTAGCTCAACGCCAGACCGGAACAACAGAATAGGGAGCAGCCCTGCTGCAAGGAACTGCTCCAGGGATGACAATTTAAGGGGGAGGAATCGTGACACGTTAGACAGGGTCACTTCGGGTGTACTGCTCTTGGCCAGGCTGTAATAAAAAAATACAGGCTGGGTCGTTTCGGTACGAAGGGTACTGCGCAAGCACATGTACCTTTCTCGCAGAACCGGCAGTACGTAGAAACGCCACTATAAAATTGTGCAGTACGGTGACATTTCCAATTCCGATTTCACATGTTATTTCTCCTTGGACTTGAGTGTCCTCGCAAACACGCGAGCTGCCTCTCGCAGCTGTAGTTGTGGTAGTGACGCTAGTGATAGAAATACGCTAGAGTTGGGAGATGAGCGATTCTTGAGAACATTCGCCATATTATAATCGATTAAGTGAAAGCTCGAAAAACCAAGTCCACAACAAAAAGAAAAATCAAAACAAACCAACAAAAGAAACAAAGTTCAATCTTGCAAATAAGCGGCGGCCACACAAAAATCCGTGCCAACAATTAAACTCAGCTACAAGAGGATTAAGAAAAGCTACCAACATGCTTAACTGTATAAGACATTGCGAAAAGTACGGTATTTATAAAGTTAGTAAAAGATACTTACAAAGATCAATATGTCTACAAAAGGACGATAAACAATATCAATACATGCAATGCTCGCAACTGCCAACACTCTACTTCCAACAATCATTACCACATTTGCCAATACCACAATTGAATTTAACATGTGAGCGTTTCCTGAGCGCTGTTAAGCCTTTGCTAAGCGAGGAAGAATATCGCGATAGCGTAAAAATGGCAAGTGCGTTTAGAAGCAGCGACGGTGCCGAGTTACAGAGGTATTTACAGCATTCGGATGCAGCAAACAAGCATACGAGCTATGTATCACAACCATGGTTTGATATGTACCTCAGTGATCGCAGTCCGCTGCCGCTCTACTACAACCCGCTGCTAATCATGAATGCAACTGCAAACCAACAACAAAGTCAGATTCTGCGTGCTGCAAATTTAGTCATAAGCTCGTTGAGATTTTGGAAGTCTTTACAGGCCGACCTCTTGGAGCCCGAAGTATTTCATTTGAATCCAAAGAAAACGAATACGCAAGGATTTCGCAAAGCAATGAAATTTGTACCAAAATCCATAGCAACCTATGCAGCATATACCATGAACGCCTACCCATTGGATATGAGTCAGTATAGTCGTTTATTTGGTGTGTCAAGAATACCAAAAGTAGGCAAGGATGTATTGGTACAAAACAAAAATTCCAAGCATATCTTAGTTATGTGCGGCGGCAACATGTATGCTGTGGATGTGTTGGACATAAACGGCAACATAGAACTACCTGAGATCATACTGGCGCGTTTGCAGACTACATTACAAATGGCTAAGACGAGCGGAGTAGCCGCTGTACCGGTTGGCGCTTTGACAGCGCTCAATCGTGATGAATGGGCTGCTGCACGTGAGCATTTAATCTCAAATGTGGGTGGTGGCGCGAACAACAAGCATATACTAGAAAAGGAAATCGATGCTGCACTCTTTTGCTTGTGTTTAGATGGCAATGATGAGCCAGTTTTTAGCGAAGACAATATGGCACCACTGCTTAAGCACTTGTTAGCTGGGCATGGACGTAATCGTTGGTTTGATAAATCTGTATCACTCATAGTTAGCGCTGATGGCACGGCTTCCGTGAACTTTGAGCACTCTTGGGGTGATGGTGTTGCAGTTTTAAGATATTTCAATGATGTCTACAAAGATACATCAGAAAACACATATGCCACTGGTGGAAATGCGGTCACAGCCGAACTAGTTAATGCACAGGCGGTGCGACGGATAAATTTAAAAACTGACCAAGTAGTAGAGAGCGCAGTAAAAAAAGCGGTACACGATAATATAACACTCATGGATGAACTTGATATTGACGTACTACAGTATCCGCTTATAAATAAGGCCATTTGTAAAGAGCATGCATTGAGTCCTGATGCAGTAATGCAACTCTCATTTCAATTGGCTTACAAACGCGCCTACAATGCCTATGTTGGCACATATGAATCGTGTAGTACAGCTGCATTCCGTCATGGGCGTACAGAGACGGTGAGACCATGTAGCGTGGCAACAAAGGCGTTTTGTGAAAGTAATCAACAAAAGCAATCAGATCCTATCGAGCTATTCAATTTAATTAAGCAATGCTCTGCACTGCATAGTAAGCTAACGCGAGAAGCTGCCATGGGACAGGGTTTCGATCGGCACTTATTTGCTTTGAAACATCAAGCTTTGGCCCATAATAAACGTCTACCAACGATTTACGAAAGCAAAGCTTATACGAATCTAAACTACAATATAATAAGCACTTCGACATTATCTTCGGATGCTCTGCTTGCGGGGTGTTTTGGTCCAGTGGTGCAAGATGGATTGGGTGTTGCCTATTCAATAAATGAGCAGCGGTGTGGTGCAGTTGTTAGCTCTTTTAAAAAACATCGTAATGGCAAAGAGTTTCTTGAAAATCTTAAAATCGCGCTAGATCAAATCTATGAAATATTAAAAATTAAGTCAAATGCGACTAAGGAAAATGTAACTAAGGAGGAAAAAAATTAGAGCAAAAATATACATAAAACGGAAAATGAGAAACTATAATGAAATAAGTTGAATAAAATAAAAAATAATGAAATAAAAATAATAAAAAAAGCAAAATAGTAAAAATTGAAATGGATAAACTAAAGTAAAATAAATTCAATTAAATGAAAAAAAAAAAACAAAATAAATTTACATAAAAAAAATTTAAACAAAATAAAATAAAGTAAATATAATAAAAAAATCAAACAAAAAAAATTTTGAAAAAATATAAAACTCAATTTAAAAAAATTAAATATTAAATAAAAATAAAAAAATAAAAAATAAAATAAAAAACAAGCTTAAAAAATAAAATAAAAGAAATTTAAATAAAATTAAAATGTAATAAAAAAAAATAAAATAGAAATTTAAAAAAATTCAATAAAAAATATATTTAAATAAAAATAAAAATTTACCAAATTGAAACAAAATAAAATAAAAAAATTAAAAATAACAAAATAAAAAAATTGAAAAAATAAAATAAAATATAATAAAATAAAAAATTAAAATAAACTAAATTAAATGATATAAAAAATAAAGCTAAAACAAAGTAAGATACAAAATATATCTAAATAAAATAAACGAAAATCCTCACACATAAATTTAATTTTATTATTTTAAATTCTAAATAAAACAAAAAAAAAATAGATAATTAAAAAAAATAAATAAATTCAACTGAATTAAATAAAATATAAAATTTGACATTATTATAAAAAATTACAAAAAAATAGAATAAGTAAAATAAAAAAAAAATAAAATAAAATAGAGAAAGTAAAATGAAATAAATCAGGTAAAAAAATTAAATCAGATAAAATATGATAGAACAAACTCAAATCAAATGAAAGAAATCATACAAAATAAAAACAAAACAAAAAAATAAATTAAAAAACATTAACTAGGTAAAAAATACTAAATTGAATAAAATTTAACAAAATGAATCCAAATCCAAAATAATAGGGAAAAAAAAATGAATAAAAAATATTATAAAACAAAACAAAATTATGTAACTTAAAATAAAACAATAAACCAAACTAAAAAAATAAAATAAATAATAAACTAACATAAAAATAATAAAAATAAATATACCAAATTAAGTAAAATAGCTAAATATAAAGTTAAAAATTAAAATATTAGTCTGAAAGCCTTTGTGGTTGTATTTCAACCACTAGGCGAACTGTAGTAAAAATTTTATTAAATAAAAATTAAACACAAGAAACGGATAGAAAATAATATACTAAGCGTGCCACCAACCATGGCATATGGATTCCTACAAAGTGTGGTTTTCCGTTTAACGGACAGTGAGTAATAAAATCTTGTATTTTAAATAAAACATTATACAATAAATATTTATCATTTTTCTATATGCAGACATTTCTACAAATGTTGCTGTTTTTGTATGCCGCATTTACTCAGTGAAAAGCGGACCAGCAAAACCAAGTGCCTTATCCCCTGTTGCAAAATGTTTTTTGTTAAAATATATTAAGATTTAGGTATGTTTAAAATGCTGGTGTGATCCAATTTAAAATTTATATACATATATATTAAGTTAAATGATGTGTGAAAATCCCGATGGTTTACATAAATATATACAACTTTTATATACCTACCTTGCATGCTCTTTTAGTTTTCCTACTGTTTGAGTTGTGGGTTGAGACAATTACAATTTTATGTCGATAACATTTCTTTTACAGTTTTACATATTTTAATTATTTTTATTTAGTTTTTGTGTTAAAAAGCTTTAGATAACCTGAAATCAAACTTAATTTTGACTATAACAACAATTTAATTTAATTTTATTTTATTCTTTTATTCAGTTTTATCTTATTTTATTCTATTTATTTACTTTTTTATTTTGTTGTTTTTTTTATATTTTTTTTAAAATTTTTTTTTTTATTTTATTCTTTTTACTTTTTTTTATTTTTTTTTTAATTTGGCTTATATATGAGAATGATATTGTTTAAAGGACTGTGAAATTGGAAATTTCTAACGAACGAAATCAAACACTAAAGATGGCGGATCGCCGAAACCGGTTTGTTACAAAACCAAAATTGACAAGGGATGACGAAAAATCGTTCCAATATACATTCATTCATTCATTTATTGGCGCTTAACCGCCTAAGCGATTTTGGCCGTCGCCTATCAAAGCACGCCAGTCATTCCTTTTTAGCGATAACTGACGCCAATTGGAAACCCCAAGGGAGTTCAAGTCATCCTCCACCTGTTGTTTCCATCTCAGTCGAGGCCTCCCCCTTCCTCTGCTGCCGAATTCGGGTGACGATTGGAAAACCTTCTGGGCTGGAGCTTCTTTGTCCATTCGCATGACGTGACCCAGCCAGCGGAGCCTTTGGGCTTTAATTCGCTGGACTATGGTCAGATCTGCGTAAAGCTCGTACAGCTCATCGTTAAATCTCCTTCGATACTCGCCGTCGGCATCACGGGAAGGACCATAAATCTTCCGGAGAACTTTTCTCTCAAATACTCCAAGGGCCATCTCATCTTCTCTTGACATTGTCCATGAATCTGAGCCATACATCAGGACAGGTATGATGAGAGACTTATAGAGCGTGATCTTTGTTCTTCGAGAGAGGACTTTACTTCTCAATTGCCTACTCAGTCCAAAGTAGCACTTGTTCGCAAGAGTGATTCTCCGCTGGTTCCCAAATAGACGAAGTCCCTCACAGTTTCAAATTTGTAACTATCAACAGTGACGTGGCTGCCAAGGCGCAGGTGCGCCGATTCTTTCTTTGATGACAGCAAATACTTCGTCTTGTCCTCGTTGACCGCAAGACCCACTTTTTTCGCTTCTTTATCCAGTCCAGAGAAGGCAGCGCTTACGGCGCGGTTGTTAAGGCCAATGATATCAATATCATCGGCATACGCCAGCAATTGCACGCTCTTGTAAAAGATTGTACCATTGCGGTTTAGCTCTGCTGCTCGAATTATCTTCTCCAGCATCAGGTTGAAGAAATCGCACGAAAGGGAGTCGCCCTGTCTGAAGCCTCGTTTGGTTTCAAATGGCTCAGAGAGGTCCTTCCCAACTCTGACGGAGCTGTTAGTATTGCTCAACGTCATTTGGCAAAGCCGTATAAGCTTTGCAGGGAAGTCAAATTCAGACATGGCGGCATACAGGCAACTCCTTTTTGCGCTGTCAAAAGCGGCTTTGAAATCGACAAAGAGATGGTGTGTGTCGATTCTTTTATCATGGGTCTTCTCCAGGATTTGGCGTATCGTGAAAATCTGGTCGTTGGTAGACTTACCAGGTCTAAAGCCACACTGATAAGGTCCAATCAGCTTGTCTACGATGGGCTTCAGTCTTTCACACAATACGCTAGAAAGAACCTTATATGCGATATTAAGAAGGCTGATTCCGCGGTAGTTGGTGCGGTTAGCGGGATCGCCTTTCTTGTGGATTGGGCAGAGCACACTTAAATTCCAATCTGGAGGCATGCACTCGTCTGACCATATTCTGCATAAGAGCTGATGCATGCTTTTTACCAGCTCTTCGCCTCCGTGTTTGAACAGCTCGGCGGGTAGTCCGTCTTTTCCAGGTGCTTTGTTGTTTTTGAGCCGGGATATAGCTATCCTCACTTCATCATAGTCAGGTGGTGGGACGACTTTTCCATCGTCAGGGATTGGGGTATCGGGTTCGACGTCTCCCTCGCAATTTAGCAGTGAGGAGAAGTGCTCCCTCCATAATTTAAGTACACTCTGTACGTCGGTTACCAGGTCGCCATTATTGTCCTTACAGGAACTTGCCCCGGTCTTAAAACCTACCGTCATCCGCCGGATCTTTTCATAGAATTTTCGGGCATCATTCCTGTCAGCCAGCATCTCAAGCTCTTCACACTCACGCCTTTCGGCCTCACGTTTCTTTTTTCTGAAAAGGCGTCTCTCTTCCTTCTTTGCCTCACGATAGCGTTGCCATACACTGCGGGTTGCGCCCGTTCGCAACGTCTCCCTGTAGGCAGCGTCCTTTTTGTCCGAGGCAGTGCTGCATTCCTCATCGTACCAGTTGTTTTTGCGGGCTCGCTGGAACCCTATAGTGGCCTCAGCGGCGGTACGTAATGAGTGAGAGATATGCTTCCATTGCTCGGTTGCATCGTTAGGTCGAGGATTGCTCTCCGATAGCAGGTGTGAGAGTCGAGTGGAGAAATTGTCAGCTGTCTGTGTCGTGCGCAGCTTCTCGACGTCAAACTTTCCTTCCGTTACTGTGCGCACTTTCTTTGCTACACAGAGGCGTGTGCGTATCTTGGCTGCAACAAGATAATGGTCCGAGTCGATATTGGGACCACGAAGGGTACGCACGTCCAGAACGGTGGAGCTATGTCTGCCGTCGATCATGACATGATCAATCTGGTTTCTTGTTCTTTGATCAGGAGACAGCCATGTGGCTTGGTGTATTCGTTTATGCTGGAACCTGGTACTACTGATGACCATATTGCGAGCAGCGGCGAAATCAATCAACCTAGTGCCGTTGGGGGATGTTATATCATGGAGACTAAATTTTCCAACTGTTGGACCAAAGACTCCTTCCTTGCCCACCTTCGCATTAAAGTCGCCGAGCACGATTTTGATATCATGCTGGGGGCAGCGATCATAAGTCTGTTCAAGTTTATCGTAGAAGGAGTCCTTCTCTGCGTCGTCCGTCTCCTCAGTCGGCGCATAGGCGCAGATAAATGTTATGTTGAAAAATTTCGCTTTGATGCGGATCGCAACGAGACGCTCGTCCACGGGGGTGAACGCTAGTACTTGGCGGCGAAGTCTCTTTCCCACCACGAATCCTACACCACGCGCTTTGCCGCGTGTCTGGCCACTGTAGTATACGTCACAAGGTCCGATGGTCGTCTTTCCTTGCCCCGTCCATCGCATTTCCTGCAGGGCGGTGATGTCAGCCTTTGCGTTCGCGAGGACATCAACCAGTCGGGCAGCGGTACGCTCCCTAGAAAGGGTCCGGACATTCCACGTACATGCCCTAATATCCTTCTCGTAGTCCATAATTCGTTTTGCCGGGTCGTCAACATTAAAGGGGGTTCTCATCCGAGGCTTGATTTTTGTTCTTTTCATTGGAATTGGTTTTTACGTGGCGGGTCCCAAACCCAGCGCACAACCCTGTCGGTAAAACACAAAACCAAATTAACTCATTCTAAAATTTTCCTTTTATAAAATAATTTAATTATCAATAAGAAGCTATTAAAAATCTAAAAAAATAACAAATTTAATTTTACTCAATTTTTACATCAACTAATTTTATTTTATTTTTTTTACTCAATTTTTACATCAACTAATTTCATTTTTGCGCCTTGGCAGCCATGTCACTGTTGATAGTTACAAATTTGAAACTGTGAGGGACTTCGTCTATTTGGGAACCAGTATCAACACCGAAAATAATATCAGTTTAGAAATCCAACGGAGAATCACTCTTTCCAACAAGTGCTACTTTGGACTGAGTAGGCAATTGAGAAGTAAAGTCCACTCTCGAAGAATAAAGATCACGCTCTATAAGTCTCTCAACATACCTGTCCTGATGTATGGCTCAGATTCATGGACAATGTCAAGAGAAGATGAGATGGCCCTTGAAGTATTTGAGAGAAAAGTTCTCCGGAAGATTTACGGTCCTTCCCGTGATGCCAACGGCGACTATCGAAGAAAATTTAACGATGAGCTTTACGCAGACCTGACCATAGTCCAGCGAATTAAAGCCCAAAGGCTCCGCTGGCTGGGTCATTTTATGCGAATGGACAAAGAAGCTCCAGCACAGAAGGTTTTCCTATCGTCACCTGAATTCGGCAGCAGAGGAAGGGGGAGACCTCGACTGAGATGGAAACAACAGGTGGAGGATGACTTGAACTCCCTTGGGGTTTCCAATTGGCGTCAGTTATCGCTAAAACGGAATGACTGGCGTGCTTTGATAGGCAACGGCTAAAATCGCTTAGGCGGTTAAGCGCCAATAAATGATGAATTTTATATTTTTATTTTGTTTTGTTTTATATAATTAAATTTTTTATTTATTTTTGACATAATTTTTTACCTCTTCTTCCTTGCTTTGGCAACAGAAATACTTTCCTTCCTTTCCATTCCTGCAATTTCCTTTCATTGAATCTTTTTTTATTTATGCTTGTTCAAATTTTTAGGATTTTTTAATATAATTTTTCAGCAATGAAAAAATAACCACCAGTTGAGATATTGCTGCCGCAAATCTGTTCTGAGCACAAGCCGTCAGGGGGCGAAATCATTGTTTATACCTACTATAGTTTGGCAACTTATTTTCTTCTTCTTACGAATTTGAGTGGAAGGCACTGGCTGAGTGACTCCAAATGAAATGGAACGAAAGAATAGTATGAAGCCCAATAAGCCATTTTGTTTGATATCAACCTGAGACGCATTTGAGATGAAACCTTCAACGTCAATTCTCACTTTTGAAAACTTAATATCAATTAATCAATCAATTAATTTTCGATTTAATGATAAACTACCAGTAGCACATCAACTTTTTGGCTAAATGAGTATTAACTTGAGGTATAATTAAATATAAAAATTATACTATAAATGTGCGGCAGTTTCTACCTTCACAGTTTTTATACATACGACCCCCTCTACCATTCCCTAAAATAAATTTTGTCGAAATGGTGGTACATTATTGACCCTCATTATTTACCAAACGTTTGAGAAAATATTTTTCTGTGCTTATGGGGAATATGCTGTGCGTGTGTATTGGTGTGTTTTTTGCGAGTTGCGCTACTATATAAGGTATACAATGGGCGAAATACGTCAAGTAAACACTAGCAAAGGCAGAAAGTAGCAGAACAGACCTATTCAAAATATCACCGGAATTTTTGTGACTGTTTATACGACAATTTTGCAGGTAAGTAAATTAAAGTTAATTGTTTATTGTTTTGATTTTACAACTATATATTGTACTCAGAATAGTGTATTAATTGTTCGCAAATATCCACTCTTATTTGTAAGGCGGCTGATGAAATCGTGGCTGCTGCGCCCTCATCACATCTGACAGTCGGATTGTACACATGTGCTAATACTTTTTTCACATACTTTTTTTTTTAGAAATGGTTATGGTGGCTAATACGTGTCTCCCTAGCCAAATTGGCAGAGAAGATGTTTGTCGTGTGCCGGAGACAATTAACTTTACCAAGGAGGAGGAGAACACTTTGGAAACATGGAGGAATAATAAAATATTCGAGCGTTGCATGCAGTTATCGAAGGATAAGCCCAAGTGAGTACTACGCGCAATCAATAATCTTGTAAATATATGTATGTATGTGAATGATTAATGTTTTCAACTCCGCACCTTAGGTACACCTTTTATGATGGCCCACCTTTCGCTACTGGCCTACCGCATTATGGTCATATATTAGCCGGCACAATTAAAGACATTGTAACGCGTTATGCCTATCAACAAGGTTATCATGTTGATAGACGCTTTGGCTGGGATTGTCATGGTTTACCGGTGGAATTTGAAATTGATAAGCTCTTAAATATCAAAGGACCCGAAGATGTAGCAAAAATGGGCATTGTAGCTTATAATTCGGAATGCCGCAAAATTGTTATGCGTTATGCTAAGGAATGGGAAGAAATTGTAACACGTATGGGACGTTGGATTGATTTTCGTAATGATTATAAAACGCTTTATCCATGGTATATGGAAACTATTTGGTGGGTTTTCAAGCAGTTGTATGACAAAGGATTAGTATATCAAGGTGTGAAGGTGATGCCATATTCAACGGCGTGCACAACTGCGCTCTCCAACTTTGAATCTGGACAAAATTATAAGGAGGTGGTCGATCCATGCGTTGTCGTAGCGCTTAAAGCGGTGTATTTGGAAAATACATACTTTCTTATATGGACAACTACACCATGGACTTTGCCATCCAATTATGCTTGCGCTGTTAATGGCAATATGGTGTATGTTTTGGTAGGTTGACTAATAAGTTTTGATGTATGCACATTTTGTTTTATTTTATTTTATTATGGTGTATAGCTTTACCCTAATACTCCTAACTAAATACACTACTTATCAAAAATATATATTTTCAGGTGCACGATAAAGCCACAAATCGTTTTTATGTCATGGCCGAATGTCGTTTAAGTTATGTTTATAAAACGGAGACTGAATATGAAATCAAGGAAAAATTCCCCGGACAAAAACTTGCTGATCAAACTTATGTGCCCATCTTTCCCTATTTCATAGAACAAGGCAAGCGCTCGAATGCTTTTCGTATCCTCGTCGACGATTATGTTACCGAGGACTCTGGTACGGGTATTGTACATAATGCGCCCTATTTTGGTGAAGACGATTATCGTGTTTGTTTCAATGCTGGCATTATAACAAAGTCGAGCACCGTAATTTGCCCATTAGATGAGTCGGGACGTTTTACAGCAGAAGTTACCGACTTTGCAGGCTTATATGTTAAAGATGCTGATAAAAAGATTATAGCTAAACTCAAAGAAGCCGGTAATATTGTATCGGTGGGACAGGTGAAACATAGTTATCCATTTTGTTGGCGTTCTGATACACCATTAATTTATAAGGCTGTACCATCATGGTTTGTGCGTGTCGAACACATGTCCAAAAATTTGTTGGCATGCAGTTCACAAACCTATTGGGTGCCAGAATTTGTGCGCGATAAACGTTTTGGTAATTGGTTGAAGGAAGCGCGTGATTGGGCTGTAAGTATGGCATTTATTATGCTAGTATATTATTTACTAATAAAAGTGCTTTCATTTAAACACTTAGATAAGCCGCAATCGTTATTGGGGTACACCAATACCTATTTGGCGCTCACCATCTGGCGATGAAACTATCTGCATAGGTAGCATCAAACAATTGGAAGAGCTATCGGGCAAGAAAATTACCGATCTACATCGTGAGACTGTCGATGAAATTGAAATACCATCTGCTATACCTGGAAATCCACCACTTAAACGTATCACCGCCGTTTTTGATTGTTGGTTCGAATCGGGCTCTATGCCATTTGCGCAACAACATTTTCCATTCGAAAATGAAAAAGATTTTATGAATAATTTCCCCGCGGATTTTATTGCTGAAGGCATTGATCAGACACGTGGCTGGTTTTACACACTTCTAGTAATTTCGACCGCATTATTTAATAAAGCACCATTTAAAAATTTAATTGCCAATGGTCTCGTTCTCGCTTCCGATGGTCAAAAAATGTCTAAACGCAAGAAAAACTATCCAGATCCAATGGAGGTAGTGAATAAATATGGCGCTGATGCTTTGCGTTTATATTTGATTAATTCGCCTGTTGTGCGTGCTGAGAATTTGCGCTTCAAAGAGGAGGGTGTTCGCGATATAATCAAGGATGTATTTTTACCATGGTATAATGCTTATCGATTTTTGCTGCAAAATATTGCACGTTTTGAAAAGGAAGATCTCGCTGATGGACAACTGTATATGTATGATAAGAAGCGTCATTTCGATAATATTGAAGAGTCATCCGTACTTGATATTTGGATAATTTCGTTTAAGGAGTCTTTGGTCGATTTTCTCGCCAAGGAAATGAAACAGTATCGCTTGTACACTGTGGTGCCGCGATTGACAAAATTTATCGACCAATTAACGAACTGGTAGGTAGTTGTGGCAAGTGATTAAAACTCCTATTATAATTTTGTTTATTCTGTTTACAGGTACGTTCGTTTAAATCGTCGCCGTATCAAAGGTGAATTGGGCCAACATGAATGCATACAATCCTTGGATACATTATACGATGTACTCTATTCAATGGTTAAAATGATGGCACCATTCACACCCTACCTCTCTGAATACATATACCAACGTTTGGTGTTGTTCCAATCGAAAGGTGCCATCGAAAACGCACAGTCAGTACATTTTCAATTTATGCCTGTCTGCAATCGTATTCTCATACGCAAAGATATTGAGAAATCTGTAGCCCTTATGCAATCAGTGGTTGAATTGGGACGTGTAATGCGCGATCGACGCACTTTACCTATAAAATATCCTGTCTCAGAAATTATTGTTATACACAAGGACACAAATTGTTTAACAGCTATCAAGAGCTTAGAAGCATTTATATTAAGCGAGTTGAATGTACGCAAACTAACGTTGAGCTCAGATAAGGAGAAATATGGTATAACATTGCGCGCTGAACCGGATCACAAGGTAGATATTTGAAGTACACCCTGACCCTAATTTTAACTAACCCTACCTTTCTTTCCTTCACAGTCATTAGGTCAGCGTTTAAAGGGTAACTTCAAATCTATTATGGCCGCAATTAAATCGCTCAATGATGATGAAATACAAACTCACTTAGCAAATGGTTACTTCAATATACTTGACCAACGTATTGAGCTCGAAGAAGTGCGCGTTATCTACTGTGTTTCCGATAATACTAGCACAAATTTAGAGGCACACAGTGACAATGAAGTGCTCGTACTAATGGATATGACTCCCAATGATGACCTACTCGAAGAGGGTCTATCACGTGAAGTTATAAATCGTATACAAAAGTTGAAGAAAAAAGCGCAACTCATACCAACTGATCCGGTGACGATCTTTTATCGTTTAATCGATACGAATAAGGATGAATCCAAGCAGTTGGTCAAAATTATTGAAAAATATGAAAGCATGATTAAAGCTGCTATAAAATCGGAAATATTAATGTACACTGCGCAAAATGTTGGCAAAAAGCGTAAAATTATTGTAGAAAATACCGATATAAAAGGTGTGGTTGTTGAGCTCACCATTTGCTCCAACGAAGAAATTGAACTGCCTAACTTGAAGTGGGTCAATATTATTTTATCAAATGATATTACGCCAAGATTTGCTGAGGGTAAAAAGGCGTGTTTGTTTTTGGAAAATGTTCAAACAAAAAAATTCATTACTTTAGCGCAACTACAAAACGAAGTGCAGACTATTTTTGGCCTCTACGGTTTGAATTATAACATCTTCCTTGCGAAAAGCAAGAAACCCATTACAGCCGCTGATTTAAATGCATCGCTGGATGCTCAGACATTGCTTGTGGCACGCACTTTGAGTGAGGTGGATGCGAATATGTGCGAAGTCTCAACGAATATACCATTTTGTAAGTTTGAAAAGACGAAATCGGGAAATTATGTTTTCACAGAGAATCCACAAGGTAATCCTTTACATTAAAAGCATTTACTATGTAGTGAAGATAACACTTTAACTTATTCTTGTTGCATAAATTAAATTTATATAAAATTTTGAGAAAATTAAAACCGAAAAAGAAATGTTGTAAAAGAAAATAAGTTATTTTCTTGTTCTTTTTTTTTTTTTTTTGTATTCTGTTATAAGTTGGTGCAAAGAGAACACGCGGGATTGGGCGTTCTTTATTCTTTTTGAAAAAAAATCGTTTGATTCGCGCTGGATTTTATATTTCCCGGAAACTAACGATAAAAACCTGTGGTTGTATTAGTAATAGTACTAAGACTTGATTCTCAATGTGAATTAAACAGACTTATACTGAATCAACAGCCCTTGGCTTGGGCGAACCCCAGTTCGTTCCGGTACTTCTTCGTCTTTTTTTTGCTGCTCCTTTAATTTCCGTTTGGTTCCTATACGAAGTTTACTTTTTCTAATTTACTTTATTATATTTCACTTTCACATTTCTTATTTTATTTTCATTTAATTTTACTGATTTATTTCATTTTATATTATTTTTTATTTATTTTATTTGATATCAGTTTGTTATATTATGTGATTTTACTTGTTTTTATTCTTTTTCATTTTACGGTATTTTTATTTATTTAAATACATTTTATTTGTTTTTATTTTATTTTTATTTGCTTTATTTGATTTTTCTTTATTGTATATAATTTTATTATATTTCACTTTATTTTATTTAATTTTTTTTAATTTTATTTTTTTTTTTTTAATTTTAATTTATTTTACTTTATTTTATAATTTTAGTTATTGCTATTATTTGCATTATTTTTACGAACTTTGAAAATTTTGGGTTTTGTTCGATGACCAGTAAAGGTGATGAAAAATTTCTAAGCAACAATACAAAGCGGTTTGAAAAGATCTTGCAACAAGATCGAAATTGCAATCATCGTAGTTGGTATTGTATGTAGCATTTTTCAACTTGTTTTCGCCAAAAACTCCAAAGAATAATTTCATAAAAAATGTTCGACTGGTCAAAAGTGCACAACATTTTCAAAGTTACTTTATTTTATTTCATTTTATTTTTTAATTTATTCAGTTTATATTATTTTATTATATTTTTATTTTACTATATTTTATTTTATTCTTATATTTTTGATATACTATTTTATATCATTTTATTTGTTTTTATTTTATTTTTTATTATATTTATTTTATTTGATTTTACTTTATTTTATATAATTTATTATATATCACTTTATTTTTTTTTTAATTTATTTTTTTTATTTAATTTTTATTTTTAAATTTAATTTTTATTTTTTATTTTACCTAGTTTGTTTTTATTTTTGTTTTTAATTTATTGTACATGGTTTTTTTACTTTGTTTTATTTCATTTTATTTTTTTTAGTTAATCAGTTTATTCTTTTTTATTTTATTTTAGTTTTTATTTTCATTTAATTTAACTTTATTATATTTTATTTTAATTACTTTTATTTTATTTCACTTTATATTTTTTATTTTATTAATTTTTTTGCCTTATTTTATTTATTCTTCTTTTTCATTTCATTTTATTTATTTTTTTATTTTATTTTATTCTTATATTTTTTTATAATTTTTTTTAATTTTTTTTTTTTATTATTACTTTGTTTTGGTTTTATTTGATTTGATTTAATTTTTTTACTTATTTTTTTAAATTTTTTTTATTATTTTTTTATAATTTTTTATTTTATTCTCATATATGCTGTTTTATTTTTCATTTTTTGTTTGGGCAATTCACAAGAGTGTCGTATTCATCTGCCGTTGTATGTTTCCATGGTTTCCAATATACATTTTTTGAAAAATAGACAAATAGCACGAAATAGTAGACGTTGTGAATTGCGTAACTATTTTTTCTTAAATTTTTTATTTTACTTATTAGTTTTTTTATGGTTATATCCCTACTGTTAACCGCTTGAAAGTGACAATGACGTTATAACGTTTATAAAGTCTACCGTAACGTAACACATCGACAACGTAACAATTTTAATGGTACAAACTCATGGCGAATTTTTTAACAGTCACTTCAATTTAAAATATTTTTTTCAACTAGGCAGCATCGAAATTAAAAATATATGTTTACAAAATTTTTGGCATCAAAAAAATTTCGAAATCAAAACACCACAACGACAGAACTGTTGCACAATCAGCTGTTTTGCTGAATTCAGCTATTACGGCATTTAATTTTGCACAGTATGGCATTACGGTACACAGCTCTTACAAAATTTGGACAATCCTGCAGCCGACAATATAGCGCCTCTGTAGGATTCTCGTACGCCTACATACCCTGGAAACGTCCTGATGCTGTGCAAACCTCTAAAAATGTACGACAAAAGCATGAGCCAAGCAAAAAGAATGGTAAATATAAAATTGTCATGATACGTCATGGAGAATCGGAATGGAATCAAAAAAATCTCTTCTGTGGTTGGTATGATGCTGCGCTGAGTGAGAAAGGTTTAAAAGAGGCCAAAGCAGGTGGTAAAGCGCTAAAAGATTCCAACTTTAAATTTGATATTGCGCATACATCTGTGCTGTGTCGCGCCATCATTACATTGGATGTGGTTTTGAAAGAGATCGAACAAACTCATATACCGATATCGAAGACATGGCGTTTAAATGAGCGACACTATGGTGGCCTAACAGGCTTGAACAAAGCCGAGACTGCTGCCAAGTATGGTGAGGATCAGGTGAAAATATGGCGTCGTAGTTTTGCCACGCCACCACCACCCATGGAAAAGGATCATCCGTACTATGATACAATCGTGAATGATCCACGTTATGCAGATGGGCCATACAATGATGAATTTCCCATGTTTGAGTCACTCAAGCTAACAATTGAGCGCACGTTGCCCTATTGGAATGAAACGATTGTGCCACAAATTAAAGAGGGCAAATCAATTGTTATAGCGGCACATGGTAATAGTTTGCGTGGCATAGTCAAACATTTGGATAGTGAGTACCTAGGTGAGAAGAGATTGCTTTGAAGATGGTACTAATGTTCTACATTTATTTGATAGATCTATCCGATGAACAAATTATGGCGTTGAACTTGCCAACTGGTATACCATTTGTCTATGAATTGGATGAATGTTTGCAACCAGTTGTGTCTATGAAGTTTCTAGGTGATGAGGAGACTGTACGAAAGGCAATGGAATCAGTTGCCGCACAAGGCAAGGCTAAATAGATGTTAGCAAGGAACAAGAAGCTAGCCAGTTGAGAGCAAAGCATTTATGCATCCAAAATTGTGATCACGTGATAATCATTTAATGAATTAGCCCGCACTCAATAAAGAGTCGGAAGAAATTCTAAGATAGCAGAGTTTATGATCATTGTATTATTTAGTAGTCTGAAAGTAACCTTGCGAGACCAGGCAGAGGTCTATGCGTTTAACGTCTGCAGAGACAAATCTGAAAAGGGGTTACACAAATTAGGATATCGCTTTCACAGTAAAAGCCAGGCTGCACTCAGGCCATATCTTCAGTTAAAATCAAATCTGCACTAGGAAAAAGGCTTAATCGTCTGACAGTTAGAAACTCCATTCGAATGACCTCGATGCCGGGCCACAAGCAGAGAAATAACAAGCAGATAGTCTAGCCAGGAAGACAGCTGCCGAAAGATCATGGCATATCAGAGATATGCTGCCCTAGGACGAGTTACACCAGAGGACTCAGCGGTATATAGGGGTGTAAGAGTAGGTCGCCTCCCCGTTGGTGCACCCTGGGTAACGCTAAATGACATACATGGCCTACACGGCCTAGTTTCTTGTATTGCCGGTTCTACGAGAACGGTACCAGTCCTTGTGCTGTACCCATCGTGCCGAAACGACCCGGGCCGTTTGATTATATCGACCCGGCCAAGAGTATACTCTCGGGGTGATCCTGTCTGACAATTAGACAGGGCTACACCTCGTTACAACAACAACTCAGTGCCTGTGGGTTATGGGTTTAGAATATGCGGTAGGCATACCGGACGTAAGAGGCGACTAATATGCACACAGGTAATGACGTGACGGGTTCATATCCGGCAAAGGACTGTCAATTTCGACATCACTCCCCAAAACCTTCGGGGAGTATTTTCGTCGTTAACCACAGTCAGCGCTGGTTGGGCTAGTACTACAAAGCGTTATGCACCGAAACACCTCGGTAGAGATAGAGCGTAGACTCAAACAACCCTGTTTGGTCAGTCAGGTCCCATTTCATGAATGGATTAGCCGATCAAGCAGAGCGAAGTACTGTTACAACAACAAAAAAACATTGAATACGAAGCTTTTTGACAATCCCGAGATTTTGGGATTTAAAAATGGCAATCCCAGGGTCTCCCGATTAACTCAGATACTGTCCAAAAAGGTCGGGAAAGGTATCAAAAGACGTTTTTGACCTCGGTATTCATAATTCGAACGCGGTGACTCGATATTTTTTTTTTTCAAAAATTCAGGAAGGTGTTTTACACATAACTACCATGGGTCACGCCCCAATTTCCCCATTATTTGCAAAAAAAACTTCACTGAAACGAAAACTTGATATCGAAGTCAAATGCGTCTTTTGATAGCAGTTTCGTATTAATTTTAATAACGTATATAACGCTGGGATTTCGGTGTGAAAAAATGGCGCAGGGGGCCTGGGATTCCGCGATGCCTTAAAAGAAATCCTAAGCAGAGGTCATGTCTACGGGTCATAAGTTGTGATCTTAAGTCATGATTCGTATTTCAAAAAAATTCGACTTGGCAAGATAAAAGAACTTGGAAACAAGGAGGAAAGGCTTTACAATGGTTTTTAAAAACAATTCAAATAGCATAAAGATTAACAAAGTGAAAGTTTACTAATGTCGCACCACAGGAACAACCTCATCACATGCAACCCTGCTCTGCGTGCGCTGAATTGCTGAATGTGAGCTGTCATTTTCCAATGACCTTGAAACTGTCAAGTAAAGGTCACAAAATTTTCTTTGACATAACATTCTGATTAGAAATAAATTTGCGGCTCAATTCCAATTATAAATTACAATAAAATAAATAAAAATGGCTGGCAAATATAAAATTGTGATGGTACGTCATGGCGAATCCGAATGGAATCAAAAGAATCAATTTTGCGGCTGGTTCGACTCGGCACTCAGCGATAAAGGCAAATCTGAAGCGCAGGCTGCTGGCAAGGCCGTCAAAGAGGCAGGCCTGAAATTCGATGTGGCGCACACTTCCGTGCTAAATCGTGCCATCATCACATTAGAAACTATTTTGAATGAGAGCGGACAGGCTAGTGTGCCGGTGTGCAAATCATGGCGTTTGAATGAGCGTCACTATGGTGGCTTGACGGGTTTGAACAAAGCCGAAACTGCGGCCAAATACGGTGAGGAGCAAGTGCAAATCTGGCGCCGCAGCTTCGACACACCACCACCACCAATGGAGGCTGACCATCCCTACTACGATGTTATTGTTAAGGATCCACGTTATGCCAATGGTCCGTCACAAGCGGAGTTCCCCAAATTTGAATCACTCAAATTGACCATTCAACGTACACTGCCATATTGGAATGATGTTATTATACCACAGCTGAAGGAAGGCAAACAAATTATTATCGCTGCTCATGGTAATAGTTTGCGTGGTATTGTGAAGCATTTGGATAGTGAGTATAATTGAAAGTTGTGCGATGTATTTGGATATAATTTAATGTAAATTAATTTTTTCAGATCTCTCTGAGGATGCGATTATGGCACTGAATTTACCAACTGGTATTCCATTCGTTTACGAATTGGATGAATGCTTCAAGCCAGTTGTTTCCATGAAATTCTTGGGTGACGAAGAGACTGTAAAGAAGGCAATAGAAGCTGTTGCGGCTCAAGGCAAAGCTAAGTAAAGATGCACGCACACACTCGACTCTCTTTTAATTTAAGGCAATTAGAAATTGTTTGGGAAATATACCAACCATAGTTATTACCGCAAGCAGTTACTGCTTACCAAAGAAATTGGTAAATTGTTTCAAGATATCATGTTGAAAATATTTAGAAAATCATTTTCCTTGATTAATGTATTGCGAATATTGTTGTTGTGGCTATGATAACGAACTTTTGAAATAGTAGTTACCAATAAATTATTGTTAGAAGAAAATTCATAAATCACAAAATTCTGTTTTGATGCTTCCACAGATCTAGAAGGGATTGAGGTTTAACGGACATTGATCCCAAGACAATTTGGGCTAGTTGGTTGGTTGTCGTGCTGCTCGGTCAGAAGGACCAAGCCCAAGTAGCGCGCTGGGCGCCATTTTGATATTTGGGCTAGTACCACAAAAAAAAAAAAAACAAAATCCGAAATTGTGGACCACAAGAGTAGATCGGGCAAGTAGGTACACCAAGGTATTAGTACCGGACCGTACCGGTTTCATTACCTATGAACAACAACACTCCCTAAAACCTACGGATAGTGTTTTTCTACTACAACAACAACAACGAGACCGTTCAACGACATCCACAGCGAGTCGGTAGACGCCTGTCGGGTCTCGCGTTTTCGCTCCCCTTTTTAACATCCAACCAGCAGGAATAGCTGAATCTCGATGTGAATATCAACAGCGACAGACTAAGCTTTAGAGCTTGCTAATAGTTCGATATCCAAGCAGGCGTCTTTAGAGTACTAGAAGGTCTCAGAGTTAAGTCAGGTAACATGAAAATGATTTAGAAACCGGAAATGACCTCCTCGGCAGTATTTAACAATAATATAATATTCAATTGCAGAAAAAAATACTTCAATTCCAACGCTATTTCGCAAGAAATTCAAAAACATTACGATTTTATACATCCATTTATTCATTTGTGTTTCTCCTTATGCACTTAGTGCTGCAATTTTCTTAAAAGCTTTCAAAGCTTTTTATTTTTTCTTGTGCTTCTTGCCATCTTTGGCCAATTCTAAACCTAATATACATTTTGGCGGAACTTTGTAAGTTTCGGTTAGTAAATTATAAATGAAGCGCACCTGATTTCCTTGTATCTGCAGCTGTTCCGCCTTTTGATGTGGCAATTTAACCAGAGTCGTGCTTGCGGCAGCGCCTTGTTTACAAAGTTTTATAAATTCCGGTACAATAATGCCATAACATTCTATATTACTGATGAGTGTGACCTTCTTATTCCCCGAGCGCGTTGCCAGCGACATTTGTATTAACGGTTTATTGGATGCAACATTTTTCAATTCACACATTTGAAAACTATATTCCATTTTGCCTGTAATCGCTTTGCATATATTATTAACGCTCGCCGCTTTACAATCACATAACTTCTCCAACGTCTCATCCAATTTGATGGTACCACCAGCCGGATCAGCTTTTGGTAAATTATTTTTGCTTATGTATTCACGTACAATTTTTTTAATTTGTGCTGTAGGTATGCCTTCGCCACGTTTATAATTCATTTTGGTGAAGAGTGGCGCGGTGACATCATTCACCACATACATTTCTGTGAGCTCTGAACGGAATAAAGGCTGATCTTGAGCGTCACCATCTGCTGCAGACTTTTGTGGTTTGTAGTCTGTGATAAAGTTTACCACTTCGGGATGTTCCAGATCTATTGATGTTATTTTATCTACACCCTTTGACTCTTCGCGCACCACAACAAAGCCTTGATCAATCATTTCTTTTAGAAAATTGGACAGCTTTTTGTATTTTGTTTTCTTCAAGTCGATGGGTTCTGCGGCTTCGGGGACCACATACAGCCGGTAGAAGTTACTGGTGAGTAGAGGCAGTTGCAATGTTTTACCATGATTTTTCAGCGCCGCCAGAAAAGCTTGCTTCAACAAGTCCTCTGGTGCAATTGTTGGCGTGGCATCTTCTTCGACCGCTGCTTCCTCATCAATATCTTTTGACTCAACTTCATTGTCGTTATCCTGCAAAAAAAGAAGCGATTAGTATACTTTTTTTGTTTTTAAATTCAAGTATGCTCACCATTTCCGCTTCATTGTTTTCCTTTTTAGAAATCGATAGCTTCTGCAACGCTGGAAACGCTTCTTCCTCAGCAATATGCGTCATAGGCGCCGCAACTGCATTGGCTCCCACAATATTCGCTAGCGTTAACTGTATATGACCTTCCTTTTTCTGCCGCGCCTCCTCTTTACCACCCAACTCTGGAAAATCCGCGCTTGTCAGCGCCGCCGCTTTTATTGTTGGCACCTGCTGCACCAGTGTTGGCTCATGGCCCCACAATTTATCACCAAATATATGCAAAATTTTCACCGCAACCCCATGGCCGCCACACATGTACAAATCGTCGGTGGAACGTGGCAAATATCCCACAGCCACAGCTGCTAAATTCGATACTAAGTTGACAGCCATGAGTTGCCCTTGCCGGTAGCGTCCATACACGTTCATGCCTGTACCTATTTTCACTACACCGGGCAGCATAAGATCTGCGCCATTGCTAAGTTTTGGCAGCACATCGCGAAATGTTGTATAGTAGGGTAGTAAAGTGGGCACTAGCCATAATGCGTATACAGTTGGCGCTAGCTCACCTGATTCCATTTCAAAGAACATTGGCAATTTGTCCACGCAGTAGACATTTGTTTGTGTTTCGCCATGCGTTGTGAGTTTGAGTTGAGTAACTGCACTTTTGGAGGGTATTAGTACACTTAGCTGTTCAGTTGTGGCGTCTGGAAATGCTTTTTCGATGCGTTGCCTCAAACGTTTGGATTCGGAACTCTTTAATGGAGCATTACTCCTCAATTTATATGGTTTTAGAAACATCTCCGGGAATAAGATAAAAATTTGCTAATTTTGACAAGTTGCGATGACATTTTTGGCACAAGTTTATCGATATCTTTATTTACTCTTTCATCGACTACACCGCAAACTAGGGGTGGGAACAAAATGTAAGGAAAATTAAAAAAACAAGCATGTTTGACAAAAAAAAATCAATAACGTTTTTTGCACCCGACTCCCCTTTTTATACATTATATAGATCCGTCAACTAAGGCAGTGATGTGATTTCATAAGTTTTCCTTTTATCTGATCAATTGGTCGACCTCGATATGACATCACACATCACTCTTAGCTATGATATGGCAGACCGATGTATGTATATCTTTAACACTGACTTATCGAGAGATACGAGAGACCAAAACGCAGCTTTCGGTAACTTTTGCGGGTTTTTGTTTCCTTTAACACCCAACTGCTAATAAATTACCTAAAATTATGGGGGAGGGTTCACCCTGTTTTGGCCTCAGGATCACGAATCCGGAAGCGCTTTTTTATTCTTTTGCTTCTCTGAAGAGAGTTTTCATGTGGTTGTTGTAATTTTATTCGGCTGTACATCGCATTTCACCGTAGCCCATTTCATAGCATAACATATCACGTGATATGACATCGTCTGGTATAACAACTCTTTCGGTAACCACTACATGACGCTCATTACTATACTGAAATCACATCATCCCGAAATCAGATCATCAACGTAATTCTTAATAGTAACATCACATCGCATGCAATCACATCATAACATATCACGGGATATCTTTAAATAAAATTGTAACACATTGTATCGCGTCTTATGCTTGCTTGCCAGCATGGATTTCAGTTCAACCTCAATCACATTACTTATATACGTTTTGCCATATCATGGTTTAAAGTCGACCACTTAAGCTAAAAGAAAAATCACATCAGAGGCATGCACCTCCACATCGCTTCACATCACAATACATAACATCGCGTAATATAAGATCGCCTCATATCATCACCAATGTTATTTTAAATATTCATATTACATCGCATCACATTGTATAACATATAACGATATATAAGATCGTCTCTATCACATCTCATTCGTCATAGTCATATTACACCGCATCACATTTCAAAGCATCGCAAGTGATATCGCATTGAATAAAATTGCCTTGCATTGTATGTTTTACGTTTTTTTTTATTATTTATTTGACTAGTTAGGTATATTTTCATTTCTCACATTTTTTTGTTTCGTTATTTACATGGGTCGATTTTTGTCGTTCCACTGCGTTCTACCTTCAAATACAAGGTGTGAATCGATCGAATTGTTACCCTGCAAAAATCCAGAGTACTCTATATCATATCCAAAGAGTGCTCCAATTGGAGCATCAGAGTACTGCAAATGTAATCCTTTTTCATATAAAAGTTGTGGTCCAATTAACATTGCGATGTCCTAGGACTGGACCACCTACTCCAACCTTCGCTTTGTTTCTGCTACTCCATGCAGTAACTACAGTCAGAGTACTTTGCAATGTTCGGCTTTCAAAAAGCTGAAGGTGGTCCGATGAGGTATACCAAGGATTACTATTGGAGTACTCCAATATCAAAAAAATTGGAACACACAATCCAATGATTTTTGCCGGGTATTTACACGGTGGAACGACAAAAATTTATTAGAAAAATCGAACCGTGTAAATCAGCCTTTAGGGGCATAATTCTTCAGTTACAAAATAACAGTAAAAAAGGAAAACGACAAGGTTAGTTTTTATTAAGTACACACTTTATACATCCACAAAACATTTTAAATAAAAAAAATACATCCAAAAGGCAATAATTATAATAATATATAATTACTTGATACTTCATTTTTATACAGACTAATCATATTAAATATATGTACGTATGTTATGCTATTTGTAAGTTTTCTTTAAATAATATCTATGTATGTATGCATATTTCACTTATGACATAAATGTTTTCATAT
This sequence comes from Campiglossa producta, assembly GCA_964058755.1. Taxonomy (NCBI): domain Eukaryota; kingdom Metazoa; phylum Arthropoda; class Insecta; order Diptera; family Tephritidae; genus Campiglossa; species Campiglossa producta. The sequence continues at coordinate 27,651,760 of CAXKVI010000001.1, read as the reverse complement.
ACATATTGTAATTAAATTCTTAATTTTTTTGTTTTATTTGGCTGGCTTTGATTGGCAAATTTTTTTAGTAAATAACTTAGAATTATTTTTACAGAAAAAAAGTTGAAAGCAATTACACAATAAATGTTTAGTATATTTTACATAATAATAGAAATGCAAAATACAATACTTTCTTACAACAATAGTAGCACGCATGAAAAAAAAAATAATAAGGTAATTTTCAAAATCGAGAAAAAACGCATATGGCTTTCCATGGACATTTAAAAATTTGCGTGAATTACCATAATGTATTTTTTTCATTTGCTTTAATTAATGACCCGCCTGCGAAACACCATTTATTTCTTGCATTATTGTTTTCTCACGCTTCAGCCATGCTATGATGTCCTTGTAATTGCGCGACATCCAATCAACGTTGACGCGCACATGCTCGAGCACTTGTTGCACCGTGCGACCATTATCTTTAACATCGGTCTTAATGAAAGATTCAAGTTCGTTTAAGAAAAATTTCGAATTCATACGACATGTAACGTATTTCATAATCGTATTCAAATTAGACAATGTAGAGCCCAAGCTGTGGAAAAATAGATATACAATTTAATATCACTTATAAACAAGAAAGTTAACGGTTAAATTGTCATTAATACTATGATCAAAAACACAGTTCAGAACATTAGAGTTCAAAAAAGGATCCATCGAACGCCTTTTATCCACTAGACTACTGCCTGCCAACCACAATCACAAGCACAACTTCAATCCATATTGAGAACAAAATCAACAGGTAAAGAAGTCTAAGGTTGGGCGAACCGAACATTAAATACCCAGCGGTAGTTTTCAGAACGGGATATTATTATTATTATTATTATAAGGCCTTATTCCACCATTATTATATTACAGAACGGGATAACAATGATTTAGCTCCCAGGAGGATTAACGTAAATGGTTATACTATTTTAGCTATTTATCTTACCGAATTAGGTAATTTTCGATATCGAAAGTGCACGTGATTATCATCCGATTTCGCCCATTTTCGATAGCAACCTACTTTGTCCAGAAAGTAAACTGTGTACAGGCTAGTTTTCACTAGCTCAAATGGTGTCAAATTGCATCGACTTTATCGGGATTTGGTTGCTTATTTCGATAAAGTCGATGGAATTCGTCAAAACTTGACGTAATGAAAACCAGACTTACCAAATTTCATGTAAATATCTTAATTTTACTCAAGTTATGTTAATTTATGTGATTTTCGAAGTTTACGATATCGAAAAGGGGGGGCGTGGTTATCATCCGATTTCGCCCATATTCAGTAGCAACCTACCTTGGCCAGGAAGTAACCTTTGTACCAAATTTTATGGAAATATTTAAATTTTTACTCAAGTTATGTGAATTTATGTATGTGATTTTCGAAATTTTCGATATCGAAAAAGGGAGCGTGATTATCATCCGATTTCGCCCATTTTCAATAGCAACCTATTTTGGCCAGAAAGTAAGCTGTGTATCAAATTTCATGCAAATATCTCAATTTTTACTCTAGTTATCGTGTACACGGACAGACGGACGGATGGCCGGACATGCCTTAATGCACTTTTTTTCCAAACTAAGAACTTTTGTATATGGAACTCTATATCTATCTCGATTATTTTGGGCTATTACGTAGTACCGTTATGTGACAAAATTACGACACCCTTGCACTAGTACGCTGGGTATAAAAATTAGTGCTGTGCAATACCAAAAAAGGCTGTGGTTGAAAGTAAGTATCGAAATACAAATGCATAATTCGATAACTTTCAGCAAGAATTGGCAATTTCAGCATGGGTAGAAAAGAAACCTCACTCAAGAAAATAGTCTATTTTTTTGACAGACCAGACAGGGGTTGTACGGGTGTTGACAGTCATTTGCCGAATGAGTCCGGTACGTTCCGATACTACCTTGCGGTACTGTCCGACTGTCTTGGGAACGATTTCGTGGATTTTAGTCGCCTCTTACGACCGGCATACCTACCTCGGGCATATTCTAAACCCCTAACCGCAGCGGGAGGTCGGTAGAAGATTTTATCCGCTTCTGGTTAGCAGGGCTCGAGTGCTTGTATGGAACAGACCTTATTCATACAAATTGTATCGACTTTGTTGTACAAAATGTCGATGAAGTCGCCCTGCTAGCCAGCAGCGGATAAATATCTGAGAAAACGCTGGGTCGCGAAAAAAGGATAAAAAAGTGTGAAATTTTATTCAGCGAGGTTATTTTTTTACCCATGTTGAAATTTCTAATTCGTGTCAAATATTATCGAATTATGCATTGGTATTTCCATGCCTACTTTTACGCACTACAACAACAGCACTAAATTTTGATTTTGTTTTCACCATGGATAGCCCTGGTTGGCAGTTCCGAGAGCATTTGCACGACCCTTTAGCTCTCCAAACAATCACTTTCATGAAGGTCTTCTTTGATGATTTGTTGCCCTATTCACCTTTTTCCAAAAATCGATGAAAAACAGTGGTTTTCTAAAAAACATACCCCTTTTATATTAACCCATCACTTACTATGTCTTCATTTCCTCCCAATTGTTGCGCATAAAATCGAAAGCCACTTGTTGACCCACAACATTACCCGCCACAGCAACAAATATTTTCTGCACATCTTGTTTGCGTATATCGTCACCACTGAGCGAACGACGTAAATAGCGTGCCAAAATCCATGGTTCGAGCGAACATCCTAGAGCGCCGAGTAATAACTCCTTTTCCGTGGATACGGATGATTTGCGATAACGCTCGAATGCAAAGTCCCACTCATATTCGCTACCATATTGAATGGCTGTACAATAGATGATGCCACGTAAATTTGGTGGAATTCTGAAGTGGGATAATTTGATAAATAATTTTGAGATAAAATATGACGATTAACGTTTTTTGAGTACTCACGGATTATTGTTATCGGGGTTTGGCACTTCGATCCAATTGTGAAAATGACGTGAGCTTTCCAAAATACAATGTCGATGACCCAAATGACAAGCCATGCCTAATATTTCGACACGCTTGAATAATTTCAACATATCCTCATCGTTGTCGTTGTCGGTGTCGTCTGTGAAATTATTCGGTGATACATCTTTGTAAACGTTCTCAAGGAGATCGAGGATATAGTTCTAGAAGATGATAGAGACAGTGAGAATTAAAATCTCAGTTGTTAGAATAGATGATGTGGGACTGCAATGGGACATTTCAGGGGTCTATCAGCTATTCTGTAAGAACGGCAAACTCGATGTAAATCAAGAAATTTATCAGAACTCGGTAGACAATTTCCGTTACTTGGAGTTATATTTTTTTAAAAGGATTTAAAAAGGTTCTTTAATGGATTTTTCTTTCAATCTCACGCATTCATTCTTCGCTGGCATTTTGAATCAAGGCATGGAGCAGCTCCCAACGGAAATAACTGTAACACAGGGATCACATCGACTATATCGAAATTCGCTGCGAAATTCCGATGTAAATATCTCTTGATCTATTATGTAGTTTATCAGCTATTACGGCGGAGCTCCCGTGAGATGATTTTATCAGAATTTGGTTCTCCGGAACAGCTGATAGACCCCATTTGGTTGAAAATTCTTTCTTTTTGGCAAAATTTTGTCATGTTCGCAAACAAGAAAGAGTTACCAGATTTAGGGCCGCTTGCACAAAAGCCGATAACGACTGATCGCCCAGTTACCGGAGTATAATTGACGTATTTTGTTCGGTTAGCTGTCAAACTGGACGGCCAAAATCGCCTAGGCGGTTAAAGGCTATTTAAAGTAAGTAAGTAAGTAAGCTGTCAAACTAATCTCCGATTAGTCGTTATCGGCTTTTATGCAAGCGGCCCTTTTATTGATAAAATATAGAGTGGGTAGAAATTGTACCCGGTACTTTTAAACTACTCCATATTGCTCGATAGCATGTTACTGATCAAGCCAAAATGTATGGTGTTCTGAACACTCACCTTCAGCAGATCATAATCTCCTTGATTCACCAACATTGAATCGATAAAATAAAATGCCGATAATGCCGCCTTCCATGGCACATGATCCAATTCATGCTTCAAATAACGTGTCATATTCAAAGCTATGTCATAACTCAAATAAGCACCACGCGCTAAATTCATAACATCATCAATTAATTGTGCACGATTTGCGGGACAAATATTTCTAATTTGTTGTGGTTGCATTAAATATGACGTTATCGACCTCCAGTTATCCGCTTCATAATTAACACGATAATAACCAGTTTGTTGTATATTAAAAATGAACCAATTTGCTGTGGAAAGATTACGATCTTCAATTTCGTACACGGCACTACGTGGCACCCAAGTTATCGGACGGGTATTTACGAAATTTAATTCACTTGCTGTTGTGTAAGTAATGGGTATCCACCAGAGTGGGTTCTCATCCTTTGCGGTGGTATCATTGACATTCGTTGGATTTGTATAGACAAAACGTTGTTGTTCCATGCGAATTGCGTGCGTATTTGGATTACGTGAAACTGTGAGTACCGGGTAACCGGTTTGCAGAGTCCATGTATCCATAATGTCTTTAACGGTAGTATTACGTCCGAGTAAGCCCGCAGCAACAGCTTCGTTTGTTAGAAAACGCCATAAATCATTTTGTTCGGCTGAACGATATGACCTATTTGATGCAATGAAAATGGTTAACATAAATTGTTGGAAATTTCAATATTTTTTTAAAACGCTCCCTCTTTTCTAGGAATTTTTCAAGAACTTCCTATTAAAATTCTTGATTCAAATCAAAGAGACCTTTTGGTTGTGATAAATACCAAATACACTGTACAACAGCCAAAATATCCCAGAGGGTTTCTAGTCAGTCTCTAAAGCTTTTGGGTGTGCTGAATCCGAATATGAAGTCAGATTTTTCAGGCCACCCTAGGTTTTCTCTCCAGAGGGTAGTGCAAACCAAAACTGAGTGTGGGTAAAAGCAGGCATCGAAATACCAGCGCATAATTCGATATAACTCGATAATTCGAAAACTTCCAACACTAATTAGCGCTTACACGTGGGTCAAAATCTGCCAACTGTGCAAACGTTTTTTCGATGTGCGAGCTTTTTTTGCGCAATAATTTTTTTCGGTTAACAATCAAAAAAAAAAAAGACCCCTATTTTTTTATTTTTCGAAATTCGAATTATTTTCAATATGCATTTGTACGAAATTTTACAATATGGCCTTTAATATACATTTTTTATACTTCTTGTAGTGCAGTAAATTCATGATATTATATTAATTCGTGGAATATATACATTAAATTCATTTTTTTTTCTTGAAATATTTCTAAAGTTTTTTTTGTTACTGAAATGCAACCATGCGTCCGCGACATTCCACACTACCATGGATTTCAACTCTGAAAAATTCACCTCCATGGAGAACTTTCACCACAGTGCAAACACTGGTTATACTGTGTATTATACTATTAGGATGCATAGAGCTGCATCCGCATTTCCGTTTTTTTGTTAATAGAGCATTACCTACTTTTAACAAGTTAGCTTAGTGTGACCTTGGATAAAGGATATTTAAACGCGTTGTTATACTAAAATTTTTTAGAACAAATAAGTAGAGCACCAGACGAAGTACAATATGCCGAGAGCTAATTCCTGTTGTAATCCTCTTAATAAAAAAAACCACAAATGTGTATCGAAGAATATTGCACCAGTGAGTGTAAATTGGAATACTAAGTTTGCTGATTTTGTTGGACAGTTCATGTGCAGATCATGTCGAGTCCATATCTATCGAATGCCTATGGACAATTTTCAAGAATCCTTGCAACGTATAAGGGCAGGAGAAAACAAACCGGAAAAAGTAGTCGCAACGAAAGAGAATATTCCGAAAGTGACAGCGACGATGAGAGCCTTGAAGGGAATGACCCAAATTTCCAAAATCCACAAAGTTCTTCAACTAAAAAGCGGCCTTCTACAGATTTGGTTAACTCTGCAGAGGCAAGTTGGACAAAGGATCTTAAAAAATCTTTAGACGAAAAAAGTTCCCGTAACGAAAAAATTGGACTTTTGACTACGGTTCCTTTAGAATGGAGTATTCAGAAGATGATGAACGATCTTGGTGTCACCCGAAGGATGGCACTGAATGCTAGAAAATTACGTTTCAGCTGCGGATACGGATCTCAACCTATTCCAAAAGTTGGCCGGTAGTTGCCAACAAATATATTAGAAAAAATTGAGGAATTCTACTATTCGGAGGATAATTGCCGAATAATGCCAGGGAGAAAGGACTACATATCTATTGTAAGAAATGGTGAGCGAATCCAGGTACAGAAAAGATTACTTCTGCTTAATCTCAGCGACTTGCACAAGAACTACCAAGAAAAGTATCCAGAATTTCAAGTGTCATTGTCATCATTTGTACGACGTCGACCTCGTGAATGCATCTTAGCAGGACAGCTGAACTAGATTGCCATTTTTCAAATTGTGGCTCCTGTCCCGGAGCCATTGTGATTTTCAACAAACTCAAGCGCATATTAGAAGCCAATAATGTATCATTGATAGAGTTCAAAGAATGGTCAAGTACCGATAGGTTCGTTTTTTATCACTAAATTTGTTTTTATTAGTTTATTTATCTAAATTACTATTAAAAATTTTATTTTTGGTAGGTGTGAATTAATGCTTCGATCTTTGCCCACAGAAGAGTTTCTTAAGGTCCTCATAGATGATCTGCCTGCAGTTGTGAAACATGATTTTCTAACCAAGGTCCAAAATGATTATTTCGCTCACACGAAAAATTCACTAAAGAAGGGAGAGTTTTTAATTGCATTGGATTTTTCTGAAAATTATACTTGCCAAGTACAGGATGCCATACAATCCCAACATTGGGCGAATGTGCAGGCTACAATACATCCATTCGTTATATACTTCCAGGAAAATAATATGCTCAAAAACATTAACTTCGTAGTTATTTCTGATCACCTACTTCACGATGCAAATGCAGTGCATTATTTCAACACAAAATTGATCACTCAATTAAAAACAAAATTTGGACCACAAAATATTAAAAAAATATATTATTTCTCTGATGGCGCTGCCTCGCAATATAAGAATAAGTATAATTTGATTAATTTAACCAAACATAAAGAAGATTTCGGTGTCGAGGCTGAATGGAATTTTTTCGCTACCTCCCATGGTAAAGGTGCATGTGATGGAATTGGCGGCACCGTTAAAAGACATGCCTACAGGTCGGCTTTACAAACCAGGCATATAACAACACCAAAACTCTTATACGAATGGGCAATAACGTTTTTTTTTAAAAAATTGAGTTTAGCTACTCCACAACAGAAGAGCAAAATGCGCATAGCAATATCCTAGAATCAAGATACCGACTGGCGAAAACGGTGAAAAACACCCGATCATACCATTGTTTTTTTCCACTAAGTGGATCATTAGCATGTAAACTATATTCAAGTTCAGCCAAATTTGTAAAAGAAAGTTTTTTTAAAAAGAGGCTTAATAAAAATTAGTTTAAGTTTTCATGAAAAATATGTACGAAATATAAAACATAAGAAATATATAGATATTAAATTAAAACAAAACAAATAGCGCTTATTAATTTTTTGTAAGTAGGTATTGTCAGGTATTATTAAAAAACTGAGATCCCCATAGCTATACTCTGTAATTAACGTCAATCCGTGACATTCCTGCATTCCCATCAATAGAACTCTGTCCTAAATGAGCATCCTTCGAAATAAGTACCTACCTACTATCCAACCATAATCATATTGGCCTGAATGCAAACCACAAATACATACATACATACATTTTGGGGTTTTCGCACTCAACATGACACCTACCTAAAGCTATCCGTATGAAAAACATGGATTTTGATGCGCTTGTAAGGCCAGCATAGGGCATGGTAGCGACGACGTATGACCATTACATACGAAAAATACGATGCGCGTGCAGAAAAATGCCTCTAACTTTCGTTGTATGGTAAACTAACACTTTTTTTTTTTAGATTATTTTTTGTTATGAATTACACAATAAAATAAGACTAGTAACACAATTGAAAGCGATTGAGAAGTTTTTTTTTTTTAGTTGTTTAAAACAATTGCTAATAACTTTTTTTTTTTAAATTATTTATTGTAAAAAAAAAAATTTACTGATGAGACGTATTCATCCTCTTTAACTGTACCAAATATGAGCAAAATCGGTTAAACCGATCGCGAGTAAATAAATAAAATCCAAAGGCCTTTGAAAAATTTCGAATACCCATAACTTCGAAAATAATTCGAATTTCGAAAAATAAAAAAATAGGGGTCTTTTTTTTTTTTTGATTGTTAACCGAAAAAAAATTATTGCGCAAAAAAAGCTCGCACATCGAAAAAACGTTTGCACAGTTGGCAGATTTTGACCCACGTGTAAAAGAGCCATTGGCAAAAAATGGGGGCTCAGCCTCAAAATTTGCAGATGGATCTACAGTGCGATAATCCAGCCAATTATGCTGTATGGAGTCGTGATATGGTGGCCTGTCCACCACGTGGTATGGTGGAAAGTCCACAGATCGAGCATGATCTGTATAAGCGGGGCGTTAAGAACAACGCCAAATGAAGCTCTCCAGGCCATTCTTGGCTTTTTGCCACTCGATCTGGAAGGGTACCGGGCAGCAGCAGCATCGGCTGTGCGTCTAAGGGAAACGTCCGTCTGGGGCGCAAGCACTATTGGACACTCCTGTGTTCTAAGATCTTACAGCTTTCTCCCTCTGAGCACAGATCGGTGTGCGACCACAACAGTCGGAGATTGTTGTTTTAGAATAAACATTCCAGCAGGGAAGACTGGGAGAACATAGATCGGTGTCCCGCTACTAATGGCGGCACTTTTATATACACCGACGGCTCGAAGTTAGACGGCAGAGTCGGAGGAGGGGTTTACTCAAGGGATTTGGACCTAGAACTCTCCTTTAGACTACCTGATCACTGCAGCGTCTTCCGGGCTGAAGTTTCAGCAATCATGGACGCCGTGACTTGGATAGGTGAACGCACCATCGGACAGGATATCTGTAATTTCAGCGACAGCCAAGCGGCCATCAAATCCCTTGGCTCTTACTCGTTCAACTCTGAACTGACGCTCAGCTGTCGTCGATCTCTTCAAGAGATGGCCCAACAGAACCGCGTGAACCTCACATGGGTCCCGGGACACAGGGACATTGAGGGAAACTGTAGGGCAGACGAACTTGCCAGGCAGGGCACGACCAAGCAGATTCTTCAAGATAAAGAGCGGCCGTTTGCCACGTGCAAGCTAATGCTGAAGGAGCATACACTCCGCGAAGCCAACGAAAGATGGCTACAAGCCCCAGGGTGCCGGATATCCAAGCAAACCTGGCCAAAATGCGATCTTAAAAGATCTAGACACATATACGCCCTAAAAAGGAAGGAAATCTCCATATTAATAGGTGTTTTAACCGGGCACTGCCTTATTGGTAGGCACGCAGCAAGGCTAGGCGTTCCCTACCGACGATGCTGCAGGAGTTGCAAAGATGATGAGGAAGAGGAAACGGTGGAGCACCTCATCTGCAACTGCCCGGCCTTAAGCGGAGCGAGAAGGCGCTCTCTGGGAGTTCCCTTCCTGGTTAGCTTAAGCCAGGTCGCGGAGCTAGACATAAAGGACTTGATGGCCTTCATCAAGTTATCAAAATGGTTCGAGGAGGGGTAGCGGTGTCGGTTAGGAGTGTCAGTCCCGGGTTTCGGCTATATGGAGAGTCCCGACAGCACTGGGATTTTCCATATGGCCGGGCCCCGGGACTGACTTTCCTAGTGTTTGGTGGTATCACAGCGGGCCTTTTATTACTGGCCTAGGTGTGCCTTTGCGGCAGCCACTTCTACCTACCTACCTACCTAATTAGCTCTTTCAAGAAGGGTAAAAAAGGAGCCACGCTTCAAAATTGCCCACTTGTTTATCCTCTTTTTTGGTAAGCGCGACCCAGTAATTTCCCAAGATTTTATCCACTGCTGGTTGGCAGGGTATGGTTCCATGTACCCAGAAAAATTGTTAAAACATTTATGGGCGACCCAAAAACTCTAATTTCAGATTCGCTTTTTCAAAAACTTTAATTTTGTTGTACAGTGTTATTTATTCGAAAGTGGATTCGAAATCTTGTAACCCTGGTTTCAATAATGGCTACTGTGACGGAAAATTAAAAAAGGTTTAAGCGTTCTTCAAACAAATTCTGAAATAGAGCTTTTTTAAAAAATATTTTCAAAAATTGTGATCTTCCACTCAGCCCAACGAAATATTGTCGTATTAACTTACATCTCCTTCAAATATTTGCTTAAACCACGTCGAAAAACTTTCGATGTCAAAAAATGACTCATCATACGTATAATCGTGGCACCTTTACCATACGAAATACTATCGAATATATCCGAAATTTCATCTGGATTAAAGACCTCAACCGAAACTTTATGCGATGACGAGAGTGCATCCAACTGAAAAACACTCTGCAACTGATTAACCACAAATTGATCTTGCGTCTTCCAGTCCGGCTGGATGGCATCAACTGTGATATATTCCATATAGCTGGCGAAACCTTCATTTAACCAAATATCTGACCACCAACTGGGTGTAACCAAATTTCCAAACCATTGATGTGCCAACTCGTGTCCAACCACATTGGCAATGCGTTGCTTATTCGTTGTAGCTGAGACGCCCTCTTCATAGAGCATCATTGTCTCTCTTTATGTGGTCGAAAGAAGAAGAGAAACCAAAAATGCGTAAATTAGCGTTTTTTTTTATTTAGTTTGTTGCATATGCTCACCTAAATGTTATTAGACCCCAATTCTCCATTGCACCTGCTTGAAAATCTGGTAGCGCTATCATGTCAATTTTTGGTAATGGGAAACCCAAATCGAAATAGTTTTCGAGAAATTGTAAAATTTTTGGTCCAACGCTGAGTGCATAACTGGCCGATTGTATGGCATCTTTGCGTGCCCATACCGAGAAGTTTCCATTGGTTATATGTTTGAAATCCGAAATTGCATAAGCTACCAAATAAGTGGACATGGGTAAGCTTTCAGCAAATTGATCCCATACATAGTTGGGGATAGACTCACTAAAATAGATGAAAAAAATAAAATTGGTTTATATTGGAGTGAGTTAACCTTAAAAATATTCGCGTTTATATATAGTTAAAATAATTTTTTTTTGAAGCGGTGGCAACACCAAGAAAGTTTTGTCCAAGGCCTGTTATGTTATGATACATTTACACTGCACCAAATGCGTCGCATTTGGCGAAGTTATTTCGAGAATGTTTGTCCGCAGAATGAATTTGGTTGTCAAATTAGATGAATTTAATTTAATTTGACCTAATTTGGTGATCAAATTCAATCTGCGGATGAACGGTCTCGAAAAAACTTGGCCAAAAGTGACGCATTTGGGCTGTGTAAACGTAGCTTAAAACACCTCAAATTAAAAAAAAAATGACTTTTTTTTTATCGGGTGGCATCCCTTAAAAAAATTTGCCTTTCTGAACTCACCTGAACTATTATAGGGTGAGACCTTTGATTTGACACCCCAGCTTCGAAAATCAAGCAAACGTCACAAGGAAAATTTTCTATAAAAAAGTGGCAACCCTTTACCTTCCTTTCATTTGACACCGGAAAATTTAAAAAATAAAAAAAATATACAGGAAAGAAATTCTAAACAGTTGGCAACCCTTTTAAAAAAATTGATTTTGCTCAAAAAATTATTTTATAAAAATTTAAATAACTCGTTTTCAATCCGAGTCCTTTCATATGACATAAAATTAGAAAAAATTAACCAACTAGCTATTTACTTAATAAGAAAAACATATTTGAAACAGGTGGTAACCCTTTTCTAAAAATTTAACCTTTCTGCAGATGTACATGCTGAGGCCTTTCGTTTGACACCTCAACTTTACCAATTGAATTATTTTCAAGTAGGTTTGTCACCCAGAGTTGCCACCTAACCGCATTACATTTGTATATCCGGTACTATCTAGACAACAGTTTGGCAGACTTCGATGAAATTTGGCGTAGGGATAGTATGGTTGGTTCTAAGACTGTGGATGCTGCCACTTGAGGAGGTTTACAGGGTTGCCACCTCTTACTTTTCTTAAATATTGAGCATGATATGTCAATATGGGTATCAAATGAAGGGTATTTTCGGTGACATACCAACTGAAATATTTTCAAGTAGGGTTGCCGCTCAGGATTGCAATTTTCGTATTGAATTTGTATATTTTGGGATCTTATTGGGATCATTTAGGAGTCATTTTAGGGCCATTTTGAGGTCATTTTGGGAACATTTTAGGATCATGTTGGGATCCATTTGGCGTAATTTTGGGATCATTTTAGACCGCTGACCGATTTCTATGAAATGTATGCTTGATTCTAAGACAGGGTTGCCACCAATCTCGTTTTTTTTTTAATTCAACAAGGTGTGACAATATGGTCATTAAATGAAAGGTAATTTCAGCCGCATACCAACTATGATGTCTTTAAGATGAGTTGGCACCTAGGGTTGCCATTGGACAAAATCAAAAAAACCGCGCAAGATCGGTCACCCTAGGATGTACTACATATTGATATTTTTTTTAAATTTCAGATAAAGTACTTACTGCTTTTTCGTATAAACAACGGGCATATTAGA
>CAXKVI010000001.1:27626624-27634124 GCA_964058755.1 Campiglossa producta | reverse complement strand
CCATGTGCTACATATGGGTCATTCCAAATCGACAAGTTTTTTACCTGACCCCCTTCGATTCGATTTCGCTAAAAATTTGCTTTCCTTTTCTACCCCCAGAAAGACATTTTTCAGAATTTTTTGAAATTTTTTCCCCAAATCAAAAAAAGTTATGAACTTAAAAAAAAAACGTTTTTTTTTAATTTTTGTTTTTAAATGTAGTTTTCGGAAAAAAATAAAAGAATTTTTTAAAAGCCCAGATATGTATATAAATAATTTTTTTCGAAAAAAAAGTCCGACCCTTTTTTATTTTTATTTTTTTATTTATTTTAATTCTGCAACAAAAAAAAGTGGTGCTAACAATCTCTTCTATTTTTTTGATTGAAAAAAAAAATTTTATTTCAACTTAAGCTCATTTTATATAACTTTTTAATGAAATGTTTTTTTCAATAAAAAAAAAAATAAAAGCGATTTTCGGCACATCTTGTTATTAGCGGAGCTTTTTGCAAATTAGTTGGAGATTAAAAAAAAAATAAAAATAAAAAAGGGTTGGTTTTTTTTTCGAAAATTTTTTACTTTTTTTCCGAAAACTACATTTAAATCCAAAAATTAAAAAGTAAAAGTTTCAGCTTTTAAAAAAAAAGGATTTTTTAAAAGTTCATTACTTTTTTTGATTTGAGGGAAAAAAATTGAAAAAATTCTTAACAGTAATGCCAAGTGAAGCTTAGCTCCTAACAACTTGAGTGTTTTTTAAAGCTTTGACGTTCTTACCTCTACTGCCTCCCATGTGCTACATATGGGTCATTCCAAATCGGCAAGTTCTTTACCTGACCCCCTTCGATTCGATTTCGCTAAAAATTTGCTTTCTTTTTCTACCCCAGAAAGTCATTTTTCAGAATTTTTTGAAATTTTTTCCCCAAATCAAAAAAAATTATGAACTTAAAAAAAAAAACGTTTTTTTTTTTTAATTTTTGTTTTTAAATGTAGTTTTCGGAAAAAAATAAAAAATTTTTTTAAAAGCCCAGATATATAAATAATTTTTTTCGAAAAAAAAGCCCGACCCTTTTTTTATTTTTATTTTTATTTTTTTAAAAAACTTCAACTAATTCTGCAATAAAAAAAGTGGTGCCAACAATCTCTTCAATTTTTTTGATTGAAAAAAAAAAAAAAAAATTTTTTTCAACTTTGGCTCATTTTATATAACGTTTTAATGAAATCTTTTTTTCAATAAAAAAAAAAATAGAAGCGATTGTCGGCACATCTTGTTATTAGCGGAGCTTATTGCAAATTAGTTGGAGATTAAAAAAAAAATAAAAATAAAAATAAAAATAAAAAGGGTTGGTTTTTTTTCGAAAAAAAAAAATTATATGTATATCTGGGCTTTTAAAAATTTTTTTACTTTTTTTCCGAAAACTACATGTAAATCCAAAAATTAAAAAAAAATTATCCCAAACGGTCGATTTTTGAAAAAGTTACAGCATTTAAAAAAGGGTTTTTTTAAAATTTCATTACTTTTTTTGATTTAGTGGAAAAAAATTTAAAAATTCTGAAAAATGTCTTTCGGGGAGGGTAGAAAAAGATAGCAAATTTTTAGCGAAATCGAAGGGGGTCAGGTAAAAAATGTGTCAATTTGGCATGGAATGACCCATATATATGAATGTACGTAATCTACTGATAAGTTTATTTTTTTGTTTGTGTTATAATGCAATATTATTGCAAATTATGAATGAATTTTTATTTATAAGCACATCATAATGTATGTATTTTGTTATAAGTATGTATTAGAGATGCCATACTTCTTTAAATTAAAAAAATGCCGACATTTTCGGGATCTGATAATACAGCCACGAAGTTCCGGGACTTGCATTTTTAATTTGATTTATGTATTTGATTTATAAACTGACGTTATCTAAATTTTGTAAAAATGTGGCAACACTAATTTTTTTCTTGGTAAAAATGAGCCTGGTATTGTATGAAAACAATGCGAAAAAAGAATCATTGCAGTCAGCGAAGCCGTTCACGAGGTGTATACCTACTTTTTTTTTCATTCAAAAGGTGGCAACCCTATATTTTGATAAAAATGATCTTGATTCTATAGGAAACAATCCAAAAAGAATCATTGATATCGAGTAAGTCGCTCTGAGGCGTGTAACAAATTAACGCACAATTTGTATATAAGTAGGTATGAATTACCTCCATAAGAAGGCTCAGAATTTTCAAAGAATTTTAAAAGAGCACATGATCCCGAGATTGGTATCGCTAGTACATATTCATATTTATCTTTTCTCGCTCTCATAACTAATCATCATCAATGACATGACTCTGACCTAACGCTTAATTGAGCACATCCCATTAAATGCCGGCTTAGACGTCATACTTTTTCGCATACGCTATGTTAATTGGCACAATTAACAAATTTGACATTTAACTCAAAACTATATACAAAGCGCCTAGTTAACGTTTTGCACTTGACATTCAAACGATTTTTTTTCGAGTGAGTGTACTAAATTCTTATGGGTTAACTTATAGATGCATGCGATTGGCTATGCTTAATCATTTATAAACTTATAGCAAAATAGTTAATTGAATTAATTAATAAAAAAAATAATAATAATTAAGTTATCATCAAAAGATGAAGTTGAGTGTGTGCTAAACCTGTTTGTACGATTTTTTGAGTTGAGCAGTCAGGAGGTTCAGTTTGTAGCTGTACAGGAAACTTAAATTTGGTGAAAATGGTTGCCACCCAGTTAGAACTTTCTTTATAGTCTGTACGCTTTACGAGTGTTCCTAAAATACCTCCGATATAATATGCAACCTTTTATATATATTATTTAATAAAGTTAGTTAAATGTTTAAAGAAGTTGGTAACCCTGACATTTTTTTCCTAAAAAATTATGCTAATAGTACATATAAAGAAGAAAGTTTTGAAGCAGGTTTTTTCCTAAAGTTGGCAACCCTTTTTTTGCTGGTTCTTTCGAAAAAAAATCCGAAGAAATAATCACTGAAACCGGTAAAGCCGTTCTCGAGTTTTGCATTGTTTTTTAAAGGTGGCAACCCTAACTTTTTTTGCTAAAAATCATGCTGGCACTTGTTATAGCAAAAAACACGGAGAAAGAATCATTGAACTCAGTTAGGCCGTACTCGGGCTTTGAAGATTGTAACACATTAACAAATTTTTTTTTATATAAATTAGGGTGATCCAAAATCAAATGTTCCTTCCACGTCTTATTGCCTCAAAAGTTGGTAATTGAGCAGAAAACAAGCCTCGCGTAATATAAGCTCTGTAACTTAACCCTTATAGGTTGTTTTTTTGCATATTCCCTTTTTTTGAAAGGTATCACCATAAATTTTTTTCCTAAAAATCATCCTGGTACCTGTTATAGCAAAAAACACGGAGAAAGAATCATTGAACTCAGTTAGGCCGTGCTCAGGTTTTGAAGATTGTAACACATTAACAAAAATTTTTTTTGGTATACATTAGGGTGATCGAAAAACAAATATTTCTTCTAGGTCTTACTGCCTCAAAAGTTAGTAATTGATCGGAAAAGAAGTCTCGCGTAATATAAGCTCTGTAACTCAAACCTTAGAGGTCGTTTTTTGCATTTCCCCTTTTTTAAAAGGTGGCAACCCTAACTTTTTTTTTTGCTAAAAATAATTCTGGTATCTGTTGAAAAAAAAAAAAATACGAAAAAGGATTCGTTCAACTCAGTTAGGCCGTTCTCGGGCTTTAAAGATTGTAACAAATTAACAAAATTTTTTTGGTATACATTAGGGTGATCGAAAAACAAATATTTCTTCTAGGTCTTATTGCCTCAAAAGTTAGTAAGTCATGTAATATAAGTCTTGCATTTTCCCTTTTTTTTAAGGTGGCAACATTAACTTTTTTTGCTAAAAATCATTCTGGTACCTGTTTTAGGAAAAAAAATACGAAAAAAGAGTCATTGAACTCGGTTAGGCCGTGCTCGGGCTATGACGATTGTAACACATTAACAAAATGTTTTTATATACATTAGGGTGATCCAAAAACAAATATTTCTTCTAGGTCTTATTGCCTCAAAAGTTAGTAATTGATCGGAAAAGAAGTCTCGCGTAATATAAGCTCTGTAACTCAAACCTTAGAGGTCGTTTTTTGCATTTTCCCTTTTTTAAAAGGTGGCAACCCTAACTTTTTTTTTTGCTAAAAATAATTCTGGTATCTGTTGAAAAAAAAAATACGAAAAAGGATTCGTTCAACTCAGTTAGGCCGTTCTCGGGCTTTAAAGATTGTAACAAATTAACAAAAATTTTTTTTTGGTATACATTAGGGTGATCGAAAAACAAATATTTCTTCTAGGTCTTAGTGCCTCAAAAGTTAGTAATTGATCAGAAAACAAGCCACGCGTAATATAAGCCTTGTAACTTAACCTTTAAAGTCGTTTTTTTTTTCATTTTCCCTTTCTTTTTTTAAATCAATTTTTCTTTTATTTTTATTTTTTTTTTTTCAAAAAATCTTTTTATAATTTTTTTTTTTTTTATGTTGAAGTTTTAAACTTCCTAAAACCGTTTACATGGTACAATTATCATGAGTATTAAACCAATTACAGCCATTTGAAAATGACTAGATATTTAACCCAAATTTAGTCATCTTTAAATGGCTATAATTAGTTATGAAAATCGCGCTATTTAAAAATTTAAAATAGTTATGAGAAAATTCACTCAAAAAAATTATTATTTTCCACAGTAAAAAAATAAATGAAAAAAAAAATTAAAAAAAATATAAAAAAAAAATTTTTTTTTTTAAATTAAAACTAAAAAATATCGCTATTTTATTTCTAAGGTTTAAGTTGTGCCGCATATTTTTTTGAGGGCCTTACTTTTCTACAAATTACTAAATTTTGAGGGGTAAGACCTAAAAAAAAATTTCTTTATTTGAATCGCCCTAATATATAGTCTGGAGTAGATTTTTTTTGTGTTAGGCTAATTTGCAATTTTTTCCCATTGCATTCTTGTTTGCTTCGTTTTTTTTCATCTCTCAATCAGTGCACTGACTCAACCACACAGTTCGTGACATAACTAAAGAAAACAAACTTCATATCCTGCCGGCTTAGTGTTCTTGCTAGAACAGGAATAAAAGTATTAAATTTCCCCAACCCTTTCTTAAGAAGATGACACAATGCAAAGTTGTTTTAACGCTTTTGTTGTTGTGGCATGTGAATCATAACCACACGGGTGTGCGCTACATTTTGCTCTTTACAAGGATAATGTTCGCAAGCTTTGTTATGTTTTCAAGGACTCTGTACCCCTGTGGATATCAATTTCATATTAAGTATGTACTACAAAAGGATTAAATAAGAAAAACAATAAAAAAAAATATGTCTTACTACTTTGTAGTGAACCTTCAAAGAGCCGTAGAATTCGTAATATCGATCTTTTTATAGCTACCGCAGAAACTAACAAAGCTTAGCTCAAGGCAATGATTGAGTTTACAGCTTAGTCCTTTTCAAAAATCATCTCACTTCCTTTTGAAACTACATTGCAACTTACTGCAAATGACAACTGCTGCAACAAAATGCAAATTGTAAACGACACTTCGGTATTTGGCCTACAGTGTCAATAAACCCTATCGTTTATACACGCACCTACATAACTACATACTTGCGTCCTCACGGAAATACATCAATTGTAAACAAACCTTTTACCGATATGTCGAGCCGCCTGCAGCTATAAATCAAATTTCGCTTTGCCTACATACCCAACAAGAAATTATGCACCTTATATAAAGCTGAGCTACTAGAGATGGCACACTTCACCTTTATGTTTAAAGTTTTTGGGTATTTTTTAAAGTTATCGTTTTGGGATAATTTTGGGCTCATTTTATAACCATTTTGAGGAAGTTTTGGGATCGATTATTATGAGGCCACTTTGTGATTATGTTGAGATCTTGTTGGTGTCAGTTTTGGGACCATTTCGAGCCTTTAACCTTAATATAAACTAAACTAATTAAAATAAGTAGCAACCTTGTAAGACGACTAAAGTGGCAACACCCCAGTAGAAAATCTTAAAATGAAGCATACTAAGTATAGCGGTCTATATACGACGGAATAAATAAATGCGTTTAGGTGGCAGTCCTACATAAAATATCTTAGTTGGTATACTGCATATTGACATAGCTAACTTAATATTTCAACAAACAATTGTGAAATAGTGGTCCATATTAAATTGAAGTACCTGGGTGACTGGGCTTGCTCGGTCCTATGAATTTAGCGCTAACTTTACTTAATCCCAAAATGACCCAAAAATAATCTCCAAATAATCCTAAAATGCTACCAAAAAACCCTTAAATGTTCCCGAAATGATCCGAAATTGAACCAAAAACGACCCAAAACTGATCCCAAAGTAATCCCAAAATGACTCCATAAGACCCTAAAATGATCCCAAAATTATACAAAAATGATTCCCAAATAACCCCAAAAGCACCCTTAAATGTATCCAAAATGATACAAAAATGACCCCAAAATTATCCAAAAATTATCCCAAAATAATCCTAAAATAATCCCAAAACGACCCCAAAAAGACACCCAAATGTTCAAAAAATGACCCCAGAATTATCCCAAAATGAGCGAAAAATGATCCGAAAATGACCCCAAAATTGCCACAAATGAATCCAAAATTTAGCCCCAAAATTATCCCAAAGTGACCTCTAAACGATCTCAAAATGATCCCAAAACAATCCAAATATGATCCCAAAAATATACCTACAACACAAATACAATACGATAGCATGGTAACCCTAGGCGGCAACCCTACTTGAAAATATTTTAGTTGGCATGTCGCTGAAAATACCTTTCATTTGATACCCATATTGGAATATGTTGCTCCATAATTTAAAAAAAAATTAGATAGGTGGCAAACCTGTAACCCTCTCCAAGTGGCTACCCCCAAGTAAATAGTCTTAGAATCAATCATACTATCTATATGCCAAATTTCATCCAAATCGGTCAAGCGGTTCCCGAAAAACTCCGGATATGCAAATATACTCCGGTAAAGTGGCAACCCTACTTGAAAATATTTTAGTTGGCATGTCGCTGAAAATACCTTATATTTGATTTCCATATTGACATATTTTGCTACAAAATTAAAAAAAAATTGAGATATGTGGCAACCCTGTAAACCGCCCCAGGTGGCAACCCCCAAGTGGATAGTCTTAGAATCAACCATACTATCCATATTCAAAATACCATCGAAATCGGTCAAGCGGTTCCCGAGATAGTCTGGATATACAAATATACATAAGGTAAAATAAAAAAAACGCGCTCACGTGGTAAATTTAGGGGCTACCCTACTTGAAATAGTCATATTTGGAATACGGTTGAAAATACCATTCATTTGATACCCATATTGGAATATGTTGCTCCATAATTGAAAAAAATTAGATAGGTGGCAAACCTGTTACCCGTTCCAAGTGGCAACCCCAAGTAAATAGTCTTAGAATCAACCATACTATTTATATTCAAAATTTCATCCAAATCGGTCAAGCGGTTC
>CAXKVI010000001.1:27564124-27616624 GCA_964058755.1 Campiglossa producta | reverse complement strand
TTATGGTGTGGTTATGGAATGGTTATGGTATGGTTATGGTATGGTTATGGTATGGTTATGGTATGGTTATGGTTATGGTATGGTTATGGTATGGTTATGGTATGGTTATGGTATGGTTGTGTTATGGTTATGGTATGGTTATGGTATGGTTATGGTATGGTTATGGTATGGTTGTGTTATGGTTATGGTATGGTTATGAAATGGTTACGGTATGGTTATGGTGTGGTTATGGAATGGTTATGGTATGGTTATGGTATGGTTATGGTATGGTTATGGTATGGTTATGGTATGGTTATGGTATGGTTATGGTATGGTTATGGTATGGTTATGGTATGGTTATGGTATGGTTATGGTATGGTTATGGTATGGTTATGGTTTGGTTATGGTATGGTTATGGTATGGTTATGGTATGGTTATGGTATGGTTATGGTGTGGTTATGGTATGGTTATGGTATGGTTATGGTATGGTTATGGCATGGTTATGGTATGGTTATGGTATGGTTATGGTATGGTTATGGTATGGTTATTGTATGGTTATGGTGGTATGGTTATGGTATGGTTATGGTATGGTTATGGTATGGTTATGGTATGGTTATGGTATGGTTATGGTATGGTTATGGTATGGTTATGGTATGGTAATGGTATGGTAATGGTATGGTTATGGTATGGTTATGGTATGGTTACGGTATGGTTATGGTATGGTTATGGTATGGTTATGGTATGGTTATGGTATGGTTATGGTATGGTTATGGTATGGTTATGGTATGGTTATGGTATGGTTATGGTATGGTTATGGTATGGTTATGGTATGGTTATGGTATGGTTATGGTATGGTTATGGTATGGGTATGGTGTGGTTATGGTATGGTTATGGTATGGTTATGGTATGGTTATGGTATGGTTATGGTATGGTTATGGTATGGGTATGGTGTGGTTATGGTATGGTAGGCATTTCGTCAAGAGGATGTGTGGCAACGTGCTCTCCTTCCCCAATTCGAGCACCCTCTCCTACCCCTCCAATTTGTAGACAGAATCGTTAATTTTAATTTGAGGAACATAAACCAACAATAAATTATTTAGGCAATTAATATTATTTTATTACTATGAACACTGCCTACTAAACTCAAATGTTTACAAATTAAATTAAAATAAAAAACATTTCTTTCTCATAATAATATTTAGTTAGCTATGCTTATAAATAAATAAATACACACGTGTTTCTAATAATGAACTAAAGCACATTTACAACTTACAGAAATTTTAATCAACCACAAATATAATACTGTATTAAAATGAATCGATTAGCTGTCAGCAGTCTGCAAATAAAAACAATTATTTATTGCACATTTTAAGCGATTGGGTGAGACAAGCAGTTTTTGTCGAATTTTCGGCAGTCTAAACTAATTACATGTTCAGCAATTGAAAATTTGACAAATTAGCTTAAAAACATTGTAAGTTGTGTGTAAAACAAAAATATTTGACATTAGACTGGGCTAAAAATGTTTTTTTTTTTACAATTATTTCAAACATTGATATTATTTTTTTGAGTTCTATTATTGCTAATTTAAATTCTTTTGGTTTAGTATAATGTACATTTTTAAGTGATAAGGAGAAGCAGCCCTCGCTATTAGCAGATAATTTCAAACATATTTTGAAAAGTTCTATTCAAAGGTAACATAGCGCACTATGTCCGTTTTACTTAACTTATGACCTCAGTAGACTTGGGTAGTTCATGAACTAATTAGTTCATTGAAGCAGATCAGGGAAGCGATCGCGTGAACTAGTTCCAAATTTCAAATGAACTATTTGAACTATGTAAAATTTTCGTCAAATTTATAGAGAATGAGAAAATACCGAGTAACCAAAAAGCGTGCTAAAGTAAAGGCCCTCCCAACCAGGGCTAGCCATGGTGAAATCAAAATCATAAATTAGTGCTCTGTAATACCAAAAATGCTGGTTAGCAGGCAAGGCTTGTACTACTAAGGTGATGTTAAAAATTGTATTTCCTTTAAGAATCAACTGCAAAAACACGTTGAAAAGTATAGGAGGAGGTATCAAAAGACGTGCCTCTGGATTATTGAGGCCAAAAGGCATATTTTGATACCCCTCCCAACATTTTTGGACAGGTTTTCCTAAGGAAAACAAATACAAATAATTGAATTAAAAACGAACTACATGAACTAGTTCATTTCGGTGTGCTAGTTCGAAATCTCTGATCAATTTAATGAACTACCCAAAATTCCCAACTCTAGCCCACACCCAAAAGTACGTATTTACGAATACATATTTCTAACGTTATCCAATCAACATTTTTGCATCTGACGTAGTAGCTACTAGCAAAATTATTTATTTTTATTTCATTTATTTGTTATCATTTTTCATTGGTTTTATTTATAAAAATAATTAGTTGAGCAAATGTATACTCGTAGGGCAATTAAGGTCATCAAATTCAGAAATTAAAAATATTAATTAATTATGAGCAGACGTCCTATTGTCTAACATTGTCTAACCCGCAACCCCCTTATACAAATTTCAATCAAATGTCTTCTAACGTAATTTGTGGGAAAGTCGATGTTTCAATAGCTTCGTTTCTTTCCTGCTATTTATGAATAATTATGAATAATTATTCCTGAAAAAGCGTTTCTTGAACAAAAATAGCAGCGAATTCAGCAGCTTTTTGACATTTAATTATTGCTGGAGATTTTTCGTCCAGCAGAAACTAGCAAGCAGGAACAGCTGATCGGTGACATAGCAAAACAACAACAAAAAATGTAAATTCAAATTGTTAGCCAATCAGAAACATAACCGCTGTTTTGTATGCAAGTTTCTGCTGAACCCTGTTCGACGAAAAATTAGCAGAAATGAGATTTTGACAGCTTTTTACAAGACTCTCTTCTGCTGACAGCTCTTTGCTGGAGATTTCAAGAAACAAAGCTAATATATGTACATATGTTTTTGCTGTCAAAAGAATGTCATCAGTTGAACAGTTCGGTACGTTCGCGTTAAAGAAATCGAATATTCGCAGCATCCCTGTTAGATTCAGATGGTATTAAAAAAAATAATACTTTTACTATCACATACCCTTATCATTTGAGTTATTCAAACTTCATTCGGTTTAAGCCAGACTTGATTTATAACCGGTTGCTGCTGTCATACGTTAGATTATTTATTTATTTATTTTTTTTTTTTATGATAATAATTGTTGAGTGCTTATTACATTTTGCAAAGTTATAGGAAAAATTGCGTTTTGCTTTTGAAGTTCATTTCTAGACATCACAACCGCTCATTAGGTGGGCTACATGCATAAGTGGAAGTAAAAAAATACTAGAATTAATATTTTTTTTACTACATATTGTCAAGAAATATTTTTTTTTTAAAATTGTATTGACTGTTTTTTCCAGATCCTAAAAGTTTCACACCTTAATATTAATTTTTAGAGGTATGTACTTCCATCACTACTGAGTACAGTCAACCAATGTTGTGTTTTACCTTTCTATAGACTAGCCATTAAATTCTCGTGCGTACAGGCTCACTTAGTGACTAATACTTTCTAAAAGCAAACTTTTTTTTATTTCTGTAAAATTTTTCAATTGCAACGATCTATGACTTATCGTTACTTTACTTTTATGCAAGGCGAATTCATACAGGTGGGTTCGAGCGAATTCAGATCTATACACACGCACACACTCCTTGTAACTGAAAATGTCAGACAAAGCAAGAACATAAGCAATTTGACAGCTACCACTCGATTTTCAAGGAAGAAGAAGAAACCATATGATGGGAGGATGCCACCTGTAATGAATTCTTAATGTGTATCGTAAACTTACACCCTTAAACTAATGGGTAAATTTGTAATAAAATTGTATATCGTGATTTTTAATCGACATGCCTCGTTGGCTATTTCCATTTTAATTTCAAATTAACATCATTGCCACTTTTTCCAAATTTGAATTTATAATAGACACTACAGATTTATATTGGAACGATTTTTCGTCATGCCTTGTCAATTTTGATTTCGTGATGTTATCTCGCACAAATATATGTAGGTCGATAACCCCAAAATCGGTAGAGTTATCTAAATAAGGAATATCTTAAATTTTATGTTTGACGTCTAGTAATTATAGTCAATTCCATATAGCGGTTTTTGAGAGATACATCTACAAACAACAGATAGCGATTTAAATTTTATTATTTGTAGAAATAACCCATTTTAAATTTTCTATTAGAGTTGGGAATTTAGTTCATTAAAATGATCAGAGATTTCGAACTAGCTCACCAAAATGAACTACATAGTTCATGTAGTTCAGTTATCTGTATTTGTTTCCCTTAAGAAATAACTGCTAAACCACCTCCAAAACTGTTGGAAGGGGTATCAAAAGGTGCCTTTTGGTCTCAATAAACCAGAGGCGTGTCTTTTGATACCTCCTCCTCCTACACTTTTCAACGTCTTCTTTGCAGTTCACCCTTTTGGGAACTTACTTCGTCGCGTTTACCAAAAAAAAGAGAATAAAAAAGTTGGCAATCCTGTTTAGCGAGGTTCTTTTCTACCCATGTTGCAGTTGCTAATTCGTGTCGAAAATTATCGAATTATGCGTTGTTATTTCGATGTTGCCTACTCTTACCCACAGTCTTTTTTGGTATTGCGCAGCACAAATTGGTGTTTTTGTTTTCACCATGGCTAGCCCAGGTTGGCACTCTAGCACGCGTTTTGGTTTTTCGGTATTTTTTCATTCGCAATAAATTCTATAGATTTAACGAAAATTGTACATAGTTCAAGTAGTTCATTTGAAATTTGTAACTAGTTCCCGCGATTACTTCCATGATCTAGTTCAATGAACTATTTAGTTCATTTAACTACTCAAATCTATTTTCTATTGCGCTGTGAAATAAAATCAATTGACCCTATTTTCGTAGATCTTTTTACCCTTTTCCTCGTTTTCACACGTTACTGCCAAAACCGTGCTCGAAAATAGGATTTCGTGTGGTGCTCGTGCTGAGAAAATCGCATAAAGAAATACTACAGTTTTATTTTTTTTCGTGCGTAACGCGTCGAGTTTTAGTGATTTTTTCCCATGCGTGTGACTATTTTAGAAAGTACGTTTCGTGACCGTGTCGTATCAGCAAAAATCATGCACGCGACCATCTCTATCTAATTAAAAATGCTATTAAATAAAATAAAATAAAAAAGTAAAAAAATACAAAAAAAATGCAATATAATTAGAAGAAATAACATACATAACAAAAAAAAAAAAA
Organism: Campiglossa producta; assembly: GCA_964058755.1. Taxonomy (NCBI): domain Eukaryota; kingdom Metazoa; phylum Arthropoda; class Insecta; order Diptera; family Tephritidae; genus Campiglossa; species Campiglossa producta. Next base: position 27,611,372 of record CAXKVI010000001.1, on the reverse strand, counting down.
AAAAAATAGGATAGAAAAAAAATAAAGAAAAAATAAAAAATAAATAAATAAAAAAAATTAAAATGAAATAAAATAAAAGAAAATAAGGTATTAAAAAAAAATATAAAAAATGAAAAAATAAAAGAATAAAAAAATAAAATACAATTAAATATACAAAAAAAAAAAAACAAAATTATATCTAATAACAAAATCAAAAAATAAAATGAAAAAAAAAAATTAAAAAATTAAAATGAAATAAAATAAAAAAAGGTAAAAAAAAAAATAAAATAGAATAAAACAAAATAATATAGTATAATCACTCTCTACATACATATAATAAAATTGTAACAGGTCGATGTCTGTACATGGCAGATATCAACAAAAAATTGATTGGGGGAAGCATTATTAAGCGAGTAGAATCCAAATCAACCATTTAAAAAATTTTTGTGTGCCTGTCTGTCCGTCCGTATGTTTGTGGCCGTATCACTCTGAAAGTACTGAATAGAATTGAATGAAACTTTTTTCGTTGGATTGCTCGACGCTCAACTTAAAATTTAAGATATTACTTTTTTCGATATCTCAACCGGTTTTGGAGTTATCGCCCAATATGTGGACCATGTCTGTCTGTATGTTTGTGGTCGTAACACTCTAAAAGTACTGAATGGAATTGAATCGTTGGATTGCTAGACGCTCAACATAAAATTTAAGATATTATTTTTTGCGATATCTCAAAGGGTTTTGGGGTTATCGCCCAATATGTGGACCAGGGGTGACCCGAAATGTCTTAGTACAATATGGGTGTCAAACGATAGGTGTCAATGAGTGCTATAATATGCGATGTGTTTCATTGAAATATCTGAAATGGTTTGGGAGATATCTTGAAATTTTGACCGGTTTCGGAGGTATCGACGAATATTTCCACAAAAATGTTTTAGTACATTATGAGTATCAAACAAAAGGTGTTTATGAATGCTGCCATAAACCATTTGATTAATTTCAATACCTAAGCTACCCCGGAGATATCTCATAAAATGTGAACCTTCTTAATACCAAAACGCTTAATATGGCTATTAAAGTTGCTCGCGAGTAACTTGTTCGGAAAATTTGTTTATAATTTGCAATTTGGATAGAACTTCAAATATTGTGTACAAAAAAATTCTATAATTTATGTGCTTTATATTGGAAAAATAAATGGCTTTAGGTCGTTTTTTATTAAACCTTAAGCTTTATCAGTACGATGAAAAAATTTTTTGTGACCGAAATTTGGGCTTATCCAGTCTTTTTGTTGGATTTTATTCTTTGCTAACCCAGCTGCAAAAAAAAAAAACAGAAATTATACGCATACGAAGTCGCGGGCACCAGCTAGTTAAATAATATAAAATAAATGAAAATTAAAAATTAAAAAAAAAAAAACCAAATCAAAAAAAAAAAAAAAAAAAAAAAAAAAAAATAAAATAAATTAAAATCAAATAAAGTTTTTTGAAGAAAGAATCATGTTAGAACGTTTTTCAAAAGACAAATTTTCTTTAAATTGAAGAGTTCTAAAAGCACTTATACAAAAAAAAAAATTAAAATGCAACACTCTATAGGCCTAATGTTCATATGTATATACAAATGTGAGAGCAAGTGACCTTTTCAACACTCAGTTACATACATATGTATGTACATAAATTACTTGTAATTGAATATTTACCCGATATTTATTAATCCCATTAGCCGGCAAACTTTTTATTAAAACGCTTCAACTCGAGCGCGATTTATTTTTCAAAATAAAATCAAAAATTCAGAGACGGCACGGCGGCTATTTTATTTTTAGCTTTGTAATATTTAAATATATAACCCGTTAGTTCAAGGGACGAACGCACATAAATAAGTTCTCCATATGGCGATTCAAAAACCCGTTGTTAAATATTACAAAAAAAGAAAAAAAAAAAAACACGCACAAAAAATCTAAAGCAAATGCAATTTCAATGCACAATCTAAAACAACGGTATTTTTATCTTTGTACAACTTTCAATTTCTTTTTATTTTATGGCAAAATTTTTTTTTTTGGAAATAATTTTTTTTGCAATTTTTTTTTTTTTGCTACACTCAAAATTAATAGTGCAATATTAATAAGTTCATATTTTTAAAATTCATGTAAGTACACTGGAAATGCGTTGAAAAACATGAAATGTTAAAATTTTTGTGTGTGCGTATTTTTAGCACATTTTTATTAAGCTCTTTGTTTTTGTTGTTATTTTTTTTTTTTTTTTATACTTTAATTGCACATAAATGCAAAAGTGCACCACAAAAAAACACACACACTTCAAAACAATTCGTTATGTTAACCCACCGGCAAATAGAAACCGGTCAAAAATCCGCGCGAAAATATTGGCACGTCCGTGCGCCACGAAAGAATGCGAAGAATAAACAAAAGTAATATTTTGAAAACGAGCAGATAGTAAACTTATTGATGATGTTGTTGTAATCAGAACATGTGTGTTGTTGTAGCAACATATGTATGTCATATTCACCTCTATTATTAATATGGCACAGAGTGTTGTGCGTTGAGGATACTCAACTCACTGGGTCGTTTGAGTGTTTAATTTGTTTGGTGCAGGGTGTTAACTATTGAAAATATTTTCAACGGTTAATATTTTTAAGAGGAAAAAATAAAAACCAGAAAATTTAATTAAATTATACAAAATATAATGAAATAAAACAAACATAAAAAAACATAGCAAAATTAAATAAATTAAAATAAAACAAAATAAAAAATATAAAATAATAAAACAAACTTAACAAAAAAAAAAAACAAAAATAAAAAAAATTAAAATAAACCAAAATAAAAAAAATGAAATAAAAAATAAAAATAATAAATTAATAGAATAAATTGAAGTAAATGAAAATAAAATAAAACAAAATAAAAAAAAAAATTTATTTTAAAAAATTATATAAAAAAATAAAAAATTAAAATTTTAAATAAAATAAAAAAAAAAATAATACAAAATACAATACAATAAAATGACATAAAATAAAATAAACTAAAATAATAAAAAACACATAACAAAAGTAAAAAAAGATAAGACAAAATAAAAAAAAATAAATAAAAATAAAATAAATTAAATAAAATAATCTTAATAGCAAAAAAAAATAAAACAAAAAAAATATAATTAGAAAAATTGGCATAAAACAATAAAAAGAAATAAGGAAAAAAAATAAAATAAAAAATAATAAATTAAAATACCAAAAAAATAAAGTAAACTAAAAAAAACACAAAAAATAACAGAAAAATGCAAAAGAAATAAAAATAATTAAAAACAAATAAAAAAATAAAAATAAAAAAACTAAATAACGTAATATAAAAAATAAAATAAAAAAAATAAAATAAAATAAAATAAAGTAAAATAAAATAAAATGAAATAAAATAAAATAAAATAAAATAAAATAAAATAAAATAAAATAAAATAAAATAAAATAAAATAAAATAAAATAAAATAAAATAAAATAAAATAAAATAAAATAAAATAAAATAAAATAAAATAAAATAAAATAAAATAAAATAAAATAAAATAAAATAAAATAAAATAAAATAAAATAAAATGAAATAAAATAAAATAAAATAAAATAAAATAAAATAAAATAAAATAAAATAAAATAAAATAAAATAAAATAAAATAAAATAAAATAAAATAAAATAAAATAAAATAAAATAAAATAAAATAAAATAAAATAAAGTAAAATAAAATAAAATAAAACTAACAAAATAATATAAAATATAATGAAAAAAAAATTAAAAAGAACAAACCAAAACGAAACAAAAAGATTGAAAAATGGGATAGAATAGAAAACAAAATAAAAAAATGGGAAATAAAATCAAAATAAAGTAAAATTTAATAAAATATAATTAAAAATACAGTGAAATACAAAAAGTAAAATAAAATAAAATAAAATAAAACAAAATTAAATTAAATAAAACTAAATAAAATAAAATAAAACTAAGTAAAATAAAAAAAATAAAATGAAATAAAAAAAAAATAAAATGAAATAAAAAAATAAAAAATAAAATAAAGTAAAATAAAATAATTAAACCGAAATAAAATAAAATAAAAAATAAAAAATTAAAATAAAATAAATTGAAATAGTAAATCAAAATAAATTAAAATAAAATACACTAAACTAAAGAAAAAATGAAAAAATAAAAGAAACAAAATAGAACAATAAAAAATGAAACAAAAGGAAAATAAAATTTAAGAAATGAGAAATAAAACTTAAATATAGTTAAATTGAATAAAATAAGAAAACAAGAAAGCCCAGCGGTAGTTTTCATATGATTTTCGAAATTTTCCAATTCGGGCTTGGGCGTGGTCTGGGAGCGATTTCGTCCAATTATATCAGGTATGTTCCCCATTATGCTGTATACCTTGTATCAATTTCATCGTTCTACCGTAATCACGTTAAAAAATATGACACGTGAACTGTTCACATATGCCTTCCTGAAAAAAGGGCGATGCCACGCCTACTTTTAAAAATTTATCAAAAAATCATAATAGAATGTCTAGGGCGTTCATCCTACCAAACTATATCATTTTAGCCATTTCCGTTACCGAAGTATGTCAATTTATGTGATTTTCGAAATTTTCGATATCGAAAGTGGACGTGGTTGGAGAGCGATATTTTCCAGTTTCATCAGGTATACTCCCAATGATACTAGTATGCTTTGTGCCAAATTCCAACGTTCTATCGTAATCGGTTTAAAAGTTACGACCAGTCAAATTTTCAAAAATGCCTCCCTTAAAAGTGGGCAGTGCCACGCCTACTATAAAAAATTTATGAAAAAATCATAAGAGAACGACCAGGGGGATTCACCTATAAAATTATATCATTTTAGCCATTTCAGCTGCCGTTATGTTACTACTTACCTGCATATTTAATTAAAAAATACAACATCTTAAAGATTTTTTAGTTATACATTAACTTTTATTTAGTTGTGTGAACTTGTAATTTACGTACATACACACACAGAAATTTATAGTTTACCTAATCGATTTTGTTATATACATTGCGATTTTAGTCTGTTTTTTTTTTGTGAATAACAATTTGTTCTAAATTTGAATTAAATATTTACAAAATTAATATAACTCTCAATACATGTACTTTCAAAATTTAATCCTAATTTTCTGAATAATAAAAAAAATAATTTGTTACCCTGCGTTTTCTACAAACATTGATTCTATCAAAACTAATACACACATATTTGAATAAATACAAAATTTTCTTTGTTTAATTTAAGCTATTTTCAATAATTTTAAGACTTTCTTATCAGAAATTAATACTAGTTTCTAATTTTTTAATATGCTAAAACTCTACCACATTCATAAAAAATTCTACGGGAAACTACAAAACTCAAAACTTTAACTACTCTTTTCAAATGTTCGTTTTACCCTTTTTCCACTAACTTCTTTCTTAAACTTTTTATACTTTTTTTTTTTAAATATTAAAAAATATCTGGGATATTGGACGGTTCGCTGGTCGGTATTAATAATACCCAGGAACTACACAAAAAATACACACCTACAAAAAAAAAAACAAATTCAAAGATGTATATTAGAGCGTATCACGGTGTAAGGAGGGAAAAAAAAGTTGAAAATGTTCCTCCCCAGTTTGAACACTTACCTTATGAGGTTTTCAAAAAAAATTAAAAGAAAAATTTTTGTCACCCTGTAAGAACAGCGAAATTAGTTTTTTTCTATAATTTCTATATTTTACGTTCGATTTTCAAAAGTGATACATTTTTAGAAAGGTATTCGCCAATGCAATATTTCATCCATAGAAACTTTTAGCCCATCATTCCAAGTTCAGTTTTTATTTTATTTTTTACTAAAACCAACACCCTGTATTTGAAAAAAAAAAATTGTTTCCTGAAAACTAAGGAAAAAAAGAATATTTACCTGCATATAATGAGGAAATAAACTTTATTCAACATTTTTTTTTTAATACAGGGTGTTGGTTTTATATAAATTTGCATAAAAGCTAAAGTTGGTGTCGCACATTAATGGCTTACATGGACGAAATATGACACGTGTTACAACCTTTACAACAATATATTGCTCGTTAAAATCAAAGACCAAATAGAAAAGTTATAAGCAAAAAACGAATTTCGCTGTTTTTACAGGGTGCCGCAATTTTTTTTTTCCATTTTTGAAATTACCAACAAGTAAAGATTCGAACCAGGGGGGGGACATTTTAAATTTTTTTTTGGCGATACGCTCTACTGTATATGTCTTTAATTCTCCTATCTAATGTAGTTGTTCAATTCCTAAACGAAAGTTGTTTTAAAAACATGATAAATGTATAGTTCGTTGTCGTGGTTAAAAAAAAAATAATAGCTCAAAGACTCAGTGGAAGATCAGCTTATACTAGAATTTTTTACAGCAATTTATTTCAGCTGTTAGTGTTTTGAATTGAGGGTGAGATCTTTGGTTTTTGAAGCTGATGTTAAGGTTGGCTTTTAAATAAAACCAGAGACACCTCAAAAGTTGTAATCTGTAGAAACTCCGCATACTTGTTCACCTTTTCCTAAAAACCTATGCCTGTCCTAGTCTAATTTACCAACTTCAGCAGCGAAATTGTTTTCGTTACCTTAATATAGACTAGTATCGCCTGTGATCGAAAATTCGACCAATAAAATCTGATGGTGGTGACTGGAGGTGGTCGTGGGGTCGCTAGCCCCACACCCCCCAACCTTAATTTTCGGGGACGCCCCTGAAAATATACCGCCTATACCTCAGTTCTTTTCAATTTCCTTTCCATGGGTGCATATTTCATTCAAATCGGTCAAAGGGTTCGCTCACACGAGGTTCCTAAAATTTTTCATGTGGCGTATTTATATATACATTAGAGTGGATCGACAAAAAAGTTTTTCCAGTCCACCCCTAGGATTAAAGATATTTTGAAGACGATTGCAAACAAATTTTTTTATGAGCTTTTTTGTTCGTACTATATCTTCGAAGATGCTAAAGCTAATGCAGAAATAAAGTAGCATTTAGTTGCGTTTAGCTTTCAAAATTGGATGGAAACGCTGCATTTTGGGCTAAATGCTAAAATGCAAAATGCAAGATCAGCATGAACAGCACATTAGATAACAATCTTAAGCCGCTAATTTTAAAAAATTTTGTACAGAAAATTGTGTAAAAAAAAAAACGTTTTTTACGAAACGAATTTCGTGAAAAAGTTACAGAAACCAACTAAACATCGGTTAGAAAAAAATGGCCAAAAACTGCATGCTCGAAAAAATTCAAAAATAACTTTAAAACTTGTCATTTGGGCGATTTTGAAATTAAACCTAAATTGTGGAAATATTTTCAAAGTGGTCCTGTCGTTTTGTGGAAACAATTGGTTTCTTTTCGATTTTTAAATACATTAATTTATTAAAGCTTTATTTTAGATTGTATTTTCTTACAGTTATGATGATTTATTAGTTCTAGGTCCGCTTTCTGACACTCCATCCTCCATAGGCCTCCAATGGCCTAACTTCCAAAAATGGTGTCAAAAAGCTGACGCTAACTTTAGTACCTCTACTTTATTTCGACTATGATTATGCCTCATTATTTTGAGATTAATGGAACAAATGCAGAAGAGTTTTTTATGCTTAATTGTGCTAACATTCAGATTTCTCAAATTTATGATTTTAGAGAACTAAACAAAAAAATCGTGTTAATAATTTAAATCAGATACTGATACGATGCTCAACTTTTAAAATTAAACCTATAATAAGGGAGAGTTTAAATATTTAAGAGGTGTTAAATAACACCACTCAACAAATTTCGATCAACTTTAGTTTCACTTCCATTTTCGAATATCACTTCCATTTTCCTGTGGCAGATCTAGTTTTCGAGATATAGGTGAAAATATATATGAAAATTAAAATTTTTGCAAATCACTACGTCAGGTACGTCAAAAATTAGTATTTCTCATTTTTCCGATTTAAACTGATGAATTACACATTATGCTAATGCCCATAAACATTTTTTCCGTTATCCCTATAAGTATCTTCAGTAGTTTGGCCACTATGCCAAAACAAAACTTTCAAAAAATTTTGAAAAAAAAACCAAATTTTTTACAAAATTTCAAATTTAACCACTTTAAAATCAGAAAAAGTCTATGGACGAAAAAAATTTAGCCCCACTGTGTTTTAATTACGGAGATTTTAAGCACGCCAGTACAACATTGTGATGTGCGCTTGACTTTAATGAGTCACGTTTTATAGAACGTCCTCAATCAAAAATTTTCTATTTTTACCCGACAAACTTTCATAAATTTCCCTATTCTCGACATTTCATAAATGATTCCTATGTAATATTTTCTGCTGATTTCGAATATGTTGTCATTTGGTTTAAAAGTAGAACAGTTTTCAAGATATCTTAAAATTTCAGTTTTTGAGATAAGGAAAAAAGTGGGATTACTGATCTGTCAATATTTCCGCTATTTTTTTTCTCGATTTTTATGACATTCGATTTCGTTTACGACATTTTCATCTTAATTTTCAATTCTTTTTTCGACCAACTGCTATACCAAGCCCATTGGAACTAAGCTATCATAGGCGAATTTTGTAGGTTCTTTCTTTGAGAAGCACAAAATGTTACAAAAAAGATGAAAACCATCTTCTTTTAAACATTTTTAATATACATAATTTTAACTTATCTGAAAAACTGAAATTTCAAAATATCTCGAAAAGTATTCTACTTTTAAACAAATGATTACATTTTCGGAATCAGCAGAGAATTCTTTATAAAATTATGTAGCAAATGTCGAGGATATTGAAAACAGAATATTTTTGTTTGAGGATTTTAAGTCATAACTCAACATTTTATCGAAAAAAAAACGAAGAATACAAATTTTTTACGTACCTATATGAAGCCAGCAGCGAAAGCAACTAGTTGAAAACTACATAACAACTAACAACGGGCCCAACTAGTCAGTGTTTTGTCTTTTTTCCATATAAGCAACTGGTTTTTTTACGTGTTGATGTCCTACGAGATGTCAATTATCAGATTTCGACCAGAATATACCAGTTAACTACTAGTCATGATATACTAGAAATATAATAGTTGTAAAATACCAGTCCCATACTAGTTAAACCTGGACTAGTATGATTTCCAAAAAATGAACTAGTACCCATACTAGTCCAAAAAGCATTGAACCTGGAAGAATTTTCATGACTTACCCTTTATTTTATCATTTTCATGTTTATTCTTAAGAAAACAGCGACTATGTATTTGTTTTTACCCTATCACGAAAAAGCAGCTGTGAATTATAAGAGAAAAAAGAAGCAAACGAAACGAATGAATTTTGTATTTTTTCAACTGTTATACTTGTATTTTTCTGACTAGTTTGAGGTTTCGCTGCACGGAAGTAGTGTTTTTCCAAATTTGTACTTTTTATATTTTCACCGATATCTCGGAAACTAGATCAGCCACAGAAATATGGATGTGATATTCGGAATGAGGAGAAGATTTTACATTAAGAAAATGTACTTTCATTCTTGGAGATTTTTTTTGTCGAGTAATGTAATTGTAGAGAATAATTTGTGATAGAGAATTTAAAGCTTTCAATTCACGAAGAGTATTTTTATGAGCAGAGCTTCTTTATGAGCAGATATCAAAATAAAGAGTAATGACCTGCTCTCAGTCTCCTGGTGGGTTTTTCGTTAGGTGATGGGGCCTCTTTCATAAAAAAAATGAAAATTTGTTACAAATACATTAATATTTGCTTGTGGACATTTATAATTTTGTTTTATTTATTTATTTACTAAAAACAAATCACATATACATATGTATGTATGTAATGATATACATTTATTCATAGTTACTACATAATATATAATATATCTACACATTTATGTATTCACTTAGTTTTAGTAATTTTTATCTTAATTAAATATGTAGTATTAATATTTTTATTGACAAAACATATACAAATTTACATAAAAAATAGTTACACCCATTCAGTTTCAGTGCAATACCAATACAAATATACACACATAAAAATATCATAACACACATAGTTACTTACATAATTATTATAGTGAGCTTTTTTTTTTTTATTTAATAACAAGTGATAACATTCGACAAAAAATTTTTTTTGTATACCTATACTAGAGTTTCATAGTTAGCTTAATATTAGGATTTGTGATATTGGTGTGTTTCGTTTCAGTTCTGAATTACCAGAATTTTTTGCTAGGTTTTAAAAATTTTTTTGTATTACACATATGTATCATATATATTATTACATAACCTATATTATTTTATGAACCTTATAAGTTATTCATATCTTTAATTCTATACATCATAAGTCACTACATTTTTGTTTGTTCCATAAGATATTTACTACTTGTTTTTAGTGTTTAACTAGAGGATGTCCGGAAATTTGTCTACGAAACTTAAATAAACGGGCCATAAATACGGTTTTTGGAATATCTCTACTCCAGCGCCATCTAGCGGGCTAACTTTTTGTAACAAATTTCTTCTATCCATAACAAACATAGGTGGTAAAAAGTAGCAAAAAAAACTGACCATAAATAAGGATTTTTTGAATATCTCGACTACAGCGCCACCTACCGGGTTAACAAATTTTGTGATTATATATCAAAGATACGTGAAAAAAATGAACTGAATCGGACCATAAATATGGATTTTGCAAGTATTGCGACTATAGCGCCATCTAGCGGGGAAAATTATACTATGGCAAAAATCCGTTAAGCCTCTCTAACTCAGAGTTCTTTTGAAGAATGCATTATCTTAGAATTTTATGCAAAAACGCCCACTCCTATCAACCAAATTCTACGAAAGCTTGTATTTCTATCTCTTATTGAGAAAGGTATACCTAAACTTATCCGTCAATCCGCATCAGGGTGAGGTTCACCAACATAACATTTATCTGCGCCTACGCACTGACTGAGGAGACACAGAGAAGGACTCCTTCTATGATACACTGTCTTAATTGTAGGCACGCAGAAAGGCTAGGTGTGCCTTACCGACGATGCTGTAGGAGTTGCAAAGATAATGAGGATTAGGAAACGGTGGAGCACCTCGGTAACTGGCCGGCTTTAAGCGGCGCGAGAATGCGCTTTTTTGGAGTTCCCTTCCTGGATAGCCTACGCCAGATCGCGGAGCTGCACATAAAGGACTTGATGGTCTTCATAAAGTCATCTTAGTGGTTCGAGGAGGAGTAACGGTGTCGGTTTAGGAATGTCAGTCCCGGGATTCTGCTATGTGGAGAATCCCAACAACTCAGGGATTGTCCATATGGCTGACTTTCATAGCGTTGGTGGTATCACAACGGGCCTTTCAAAACAGGCCTAAGTGTGCCTCTGCGGAAGCCACTTGAACCTAACCTAACCATGATACACTTTATCAGATGTATGACCGCTGCCCTCAACATGATATCAAAATCGAACTTGGCGACTTTTGAAGGAAAAATCGTATAACATCGCCGAATTGACTTCGCCACTGCCCGCGTTATCAAATACATAAGGCCTACGATGAAGAATTTCACACTGCCTCGTGAGGCGAAGAAGGGAGAGATGCGTCTTTTTCCAAATAATGAACGAGAGACCGAAAGGCGTGAGTGTGAGGAGCTTGAGATGCAGGCTAAGGGGAATGTCGCCGGATGACAGAAAATTTTAAGACTGGGACAAATTCCTGCAAGGGCAATCCCTGCCTGCAAAGTACAGCGCGCTCCCAAAAAGAATTGAAAAGGCACTCCCTCGAAGCTAAAAAGGAGCGAAAAAGCAGTCCTAAAAGGCACAGCATGGGATCGTTTACGGATTTCATTAAAAAAAAGAGTCCGTACGGAATCCTTTCGGATTATATGAGGGAGTGTTTTAGGATTCCTTAAACGCATCTTTGAGGAATCTTAAAACAGCACCCTTTTCACACATCTCTGGGAGTCTTTTAGGAGCCGAAGAGTAATTCATCTGGTTAGCTGGGATAATGGCTACCTGGTAGCTGCCGAACATAGAGTACCTAACTTATGGAGGGAACACGTCCCCTTAATGCTAAATTATGAAGGAGACGACGAACTGGATCCCCCAAACGTCAAAACGTCCCTCCACCCGAATATGAGGATGGCTATGTTCCGGCTCAAAAACAATATGGGACCTCACTGAGACATTTGAAACCACGATTTCTTTAAACAAATGCATTGATTGGCTCATGAATGATCTGATATGACTACCACGACGAACTTCAGGTACCTCATAAAAAAATTAAATGGAACATTAATTTCAAAACGTCCACTTTTAGGTTTGCCACTTGGTCTTTCCTACGACTTCATCTTTCCTGCACCTCATTCCTCCTACAATATCTACTCTCTACCAATTCATATCAGATGTGACTTCCGATTTGCATGCTCGATCGCGGCTAAAAGTTCATGTTTCTGACGCACATACAAGCGACCCTTGCGCCAAGGATTTTGCAGCTGCAGAGGTTTGAAATCATCACGTAAACAACGTTCACGTGCACCGATCACAGCAACCAAACAAAAGTTATCCAACATATCCGCTGTATAGATGGGTCCATTATTACCCTTCAGCACCGCAGCCATATTTAGCTGCTTCACGACCAAATTGATCACCTCACGTGCCGTAGTCTTGGGGGTAACATGCAGTTTTAGGCTAGTACCACTCGCCAAACCCGTATTGTAAGCAGTATAAACTTGTATGATACCTGAGCTGGGTGCGCTGCTACTGCCGGGAACGTTGGCGGCGGCCTGTTCAGAGGTCTGACTAGAACCACTTGCCGTATCCTCTTCGCTGCTGTGGCGTGAAAGACTCTTGATGGAGGCAGTTTTTGGCGTGGACGTGGGAAGTGCTCCTGTGCTACTTGCTTGTGCGCTGACGCTCGTTGTGGGCTTTTTGCCTTCGACGGTAGGAGGTGGTGCTAGCGTTGTTTTGTTGTGATACAGGGCGCCATCTCGCAAGTTGGCGCTAGAAGCCGCCTTCGCCTTGCCGCCTATACTTTGCTCTGTGACCGAGAGAATGTTTCCTTTAGTGGAGGCTTTGATATCATAATCCGAGCTCGATGATGCTTTTAATGAGATATTCGAACTTGTTGGTAAATAAGGCGCCGAGCTTGAGCAGTGTGTCGTGCTGGCTAACGATGTTGTTGGTGTTGTTACATGCTGCGTTATGTTTGAGCTCGTGCGTTTTCGTTCTGACGTCGTCGACACATGCATCTGCTTGCCCCCAACCTCTGTGCTCTGCCCTAATGTATCCTCGGAGCGCGAGGGCGGTAGAGCGAATATTTGGCCCAACTCATTATTGCTGCCGAGCGCCGACTCTGCGCCCGAATAGTAACTTCGCGTTGTATACTGCGATGAGGTCATAGAGTCGCCACTATTTTTACGCAGCGAAATGTCGGAGCTCGTGTAGCCACCACCCAGACCGCCCACTTGTAGTAGATGCCCTTGCGTGCTTGACGAGCTCACGGTCTTGCGCGAATCGCTACTGCTTTGCGATTTGTGCGTGAACTGTTGTTGCGGAGGCAAACTGTTTGCGCCAGAGGTGGGCGTAAGTGCCCTGCATCCTAAATTCTGTTCGGACTTTGAGTGCTCAGCAGCTAAACAGCTGTTGCTCGAGCTTTGAGAAGCGCCGGGCCCAGGCCAGCTGCCACGTCCAGAGCTCTTAGGGTACTTGGAATCACGTGCAGGCGGTTGTAGTAGTTGATGATCTTTAATCCCTTCCGCGCCAGCGTTAGTACCACTACTACAACCATCACCATACGTAAGTATCTCCTTCATGATCTCGGACGATTGTGTGTTCTTGTCGCGCGCAAACGCAATCACATCCATCAGCCAGCGCACGCTCTTCCATACCGCATTCAAGTTCGCGGACAACTCGTGCAACTTCGCCAAACGTTCTTTAGCCGTCTGCAGCTCGCTCGTGGAAAAAGCTTCGCGTTGGGAGTGCGTAGCCAACGCTGTATCGAGCTCGAGTATGCAAGAGAGACGCGCATATTTTTGTATGATGCCCGGTTGATAGGTGCGCAGGTGAATCATCTCGAACGACTGAATGCTGAGACTCGCGAGATCGTCACGTTGCAGCAGCAATTCGGATTGTCCCGGCACGGCGCAAGTTAGTTCAACCGCAGGACATATGATAAGGAAACTGATATCTTTGCTATGTTCAATAACTTCGATGTCGTAGAGTCGATGTGTCTTGGCGTCTTTCGGTTTGATATTCATATGCGTGAAAAGCTTCTGCGCTGCCGTAGTGAGATCGTATAGAAAGAGTCGTTGTCCTTCAGTGGTCTCCTCCACATCCTTACTAAACTCAAGCGCCATATTCAAAGGACTGCTACTCCGACTACCGGAACCACTTCTAGCATTCCTCCGCTTAAGTATTTGCCATTCGTCCGCTGTGATATGACTGTTGTCGCGCACCTTACAATGCGGCAACACATTCGGTGTCTTAATCGGCACCACCACCTGTATCTGATCCATAGAACATTGCATCTTTAGGTAACCCAAATAGAGTCCAGGACTGAGACGCTGCATTGACGCTTGATGATAATGTATTTGTTCGGTGATCGAGGAGATGAGCATCTCGTGTATGTTGTAGTCTTCCAGCAGTGCGACTATTTTCTTTTGCAACTTATTGAGCGGTAACCAGCGTGAGTTCAGTATGGATACGGTCTTTTGACTCTTCACCGATTGTATGCATGTGAGCACCACTGTGCCATGTGAATCTCGTAGCGGTTTATAGAATAGTTGACCCAAGTCATTGAGTCCTAGCGTGGATTGCATTTGACAAACCGCTGACAGCAGTTTAGTGCGAAAATGTACCGCAGATGTCAGATTGCGTTCCATGTCCGTGCGCAATGACTTCACGTCGTCCCATGTGCAGGCGACCTGTGTGGAGGGTATGTTAATTACTGAAAAAGTCGAGAGTCTTCAAAAACTCGCAGTACTCACCTTCATCAACCAGTGATAGTCGCTGTGCAAGCTACTTGGATATGTCTCATCGATCTCGATGACGGGTAGGAAATCTTCGCTAGTGACCAGCACTTTGTCTTCACAGTAAATTATGCTTGCCAAGTAAATGCCGCTAAAAATAAGAAAGTTGCAAATGATATTAAAGGAAGAAATTGATTAAGTAAGTAGATAATATTGAACGCATCCGAAGCCTGCCTATCAGCTTAAGAAAGAAGAAGAAGAACTATTAAAAGTTTTGAAATGCTGTAGCCATCTTCCCAGTAATGCGCCAACATTATCGGAATTCTCAAGTGATACAATTAGTAGTTGCAATAGACCTGCGACCAATTTGCCACTTTAAAGTGGTTTGCCACTACTCTAAAGACCAAAATGAGAAAAACAAAATCGCTGTAGAAAACTTAAAAGTATTATTCCCCAGAAATAAACACTTCAAAGTAATAAAAACTTGACGAAAACCGGCTATTCGGGACTTTAAAGTAATATTTTCCGTAAACTTGCGAAGGGTATCGATAGTAACGGAAACTGACCATATGAAACTTCAAAGTAAGATTCACTACAAATTGCCAAATGTCATCGATAGTGACGGAAACTGACTATAAGGAACTTCAAATTATGATTTACTACAGATTGCCAAATCTAATGGAACCTTAAAGAAATAATTACCAGAAATTGCCGAATGTCATTGATAGTGACTGAAACTGACAATATGGAACTTTAAAGTAATATTATCTCAAAATTTCCAAATTTCACTAATTATCATGGAAACTGACCTTAGGGAACTTTAAAGTAATATTTACTACAAATTGACGAATGTCATTAATACTTACGGAAACTAACAATATGGATTTTTAAAGTAATATTTACTCCAAATTTCCGAATTTCATCGATAACGACGGAAACCGACCGTATGGAACTTCAGAATTTCATCGATTATCACGGACACTGACCTTGTGGAAATTCAAAGTTACATATATTTATTCAATATTTGCGAATTTCATCGATATTGTCGGAAACTGACTAGATGGAACTTCAAAGTAATATTTACTACAAATTGCCGAATGTCATCGATAATGACGAAAGCCGACCTTATGGAACTTTAAAGTAATATTAACTCAAAATTTCCGAATTTCATTAATAGTCACGGAAACTGACCTTATGGAACTTTAAAGTAATATTTACTACAAATTGTCGAATGTCATTGATACTGACGGAAACTGACTATATGGACTTTTTAAGTAATATTTCCTTCAAATTTCCGAATTTCATCGATAACGATGGAAACCGAACTTCAAAGTTATCTTTACTACAAACTGACACTGACCTTATGGAACTTTAAAATTATATTTACTCAAAATTTGCGAATTTCATCGATATTGTCGGAAACTGACTAGATGGAACTTCAAAGTAATATTTACTACAAATTGCCGAATGTCATCGATAATGACGAAAGCCGACCTTATGGAACTTTAAAGTAATATTAACTGAAAATTTCCGAATTTCATAAATAATCACAGAAAATTGTCGAATGTCATTGATACTGACGGAAACTGACTATATAGATTTTTAAAGTAATATTTACTCCAAATTTCCGAATTTCATCGATAACGACGGAAACCGACCGTATGGAACTTCAAAGTAATCTTTACTACAAATTTTCAGAATTTCATCGATCATCACGGACACTGACCTAATGGAACTTTAAACTTATATTTACTCAAAATTTCCGCATTTCATTGATAACGACGGAAACCGACCTTATGGAACTTTAAAGTAATATTTACTACAAATTTTCCGAATTTCATCGATAATGACGTAAGCGGACTTTATGGAACTTTAAAGTTATATTTACTCAAGATTTGCGAATTTCATCGATATTGCCGGAAACTGACTGTATGGAACTTCAAAGTAATATTTACTACAAATGGCCGAATGTCATCGATAGTGGAGGAAACTGTCTATATGAAACTTTGAAGTAACTAACTTACCGCCTCAGATGCTTTTGAAACTTCGATGCCACTGAAAATAATTGCTTTATAGTAGTCTTCTTCTTTGGATTGCGACGTTGCGCCGGGCATACATCCAATGTCAATTCCGATACATCCGCTGGTCGTGCCAGCCGCACTGCCGTAAATAGATTATCTAAAACACGCTGACGGCCCACATAACGATCTTCACGGTTATTGTAATCGCGCCAACCTATCACGAAACCCAAAAAAAAACAAGCAATTAAAAAAACGGAAATTTAAAAATAAAACAAAAAATGCACAATTTGCAATGCTCAACACTTACACGATGGCACAACGCTTGCTGGTACTGATGTTTTAAATGGACTCCAACCCTTGACATTGCCACAGGTAGCACGTATAAAGTAGCGACGTCCTTGCGTCAACCCACCAATCTGACATTGTGTACCCATATTGCCATGAAAACTCATCCATTCCACGAGCTCACGTTCACCCACAATATTACTGAAATCGGCGCGAGTCGACCATTGCACTGTTGTTGTGGGAGGAGGGGGGCATCCATAGGATGAGTTGTCGAGGTGGCGTATAGATTGTTGGTTTTAGTCGGTTGGTTTTGCGGTTAGTTGCGCAAACAAACGAGCAAAAAAAAAATGAAAGCAGAGAAATGGAAACAAATCAATTGAATCGAATGGCTTTGGTCGACAAAGTAAATATTCATAACTACTGAAGCTCCTCTCACTTCCTCCTTCACTTACCTTTGAATTTTGTGCCAATTGCTCCATCGTATGGTTCGAGTATTTGCAGTGCAATTGAGTTCTCGCCCGTTACATCAACCGTTACGGCGGCAGGTGCATCCGGTGGGCGTGTCTGATCCCAACCGAGCAGCAAACGTCTCAAACCCTTTACACGTCGCTCCCAAATACCAATTTGCTTTTCGATTTCATTGCCAGTGCAGCCGGTCACCGAGGAGCCAGTGTTACCTGTGTCGATAGCAAACAAAAGCAACAAATAAAGAAATGATTCGGATTCATTGAACAAATGTACATATCTATGTAAATACAAATGAGTGGCCAATCGAGAGGATGAAAAAAAGGCGGCAATGGTTGTGAGCTAATATTTACAAAAGAAATGGTTTGTAGTGGATTTAACAGATCTAATTGCCCGCTTCGTTTTATTTGTTATTTTTATTGAGCGGCAAAAGTGTTGACAAGGCTGATTAGTTGTTTTCGCAAATAAATCAGGTTAGTCGAGTGATTGTTTATTATTCTATGTTGGGTAGATGAAGCCATATGAATAAATGCTTGAAAAAAAGAAAGAATTAAGCCAAAAAGAAAATAGGCTCAATCAGCGAATAATCAATATCGATTAATCAAATCGGTTAATTTAACGATTAATCCCATTAAGATTAGTCATATTTTAATTAATCAGAGAATATCCAATTAATTAGTAAATATGGCAATTAGAACTTGATTTATTAGTTAATCACAGAATAATCATCATCGATTAATTAAATCAGCAAATTATATGATTAATAATATATTAAACTTTATTAAAATATTAATTAGAGAATAAACATTTATTGCTTAATCAAATTCGATAATTACACGATTAATCATATTTTGATTAGTCATAAACCAAATAATCGAATATGCTATTTTAAACTTGTCTCATTAATTAATTAGTTAGATTAACTAATTACCTATTTTGATTAGTCGTAATCTAAGTCATTGTATATGACAATAGTCATCATTAATTGTCATCACCAAGTCTTCAAAAATCATGATGAGTCACGTTCTACTTATAGAGAATCTTATTAAACGAATATGGCAATTTAAACTTAACTGATTAATCAAAAAATAATCATTATCCCTGAATAAATTCGATAAAGTTTCTGATTAGTTACATTGTGATTAGTCACAATCTCATTAATTGAATATGCCAATTCAAACTTGGCTCATTTCTAAATCACGGCGGCCGCCGTGGTGTAACGGTTAAGTGTTCGCCCCCTACACCAAGTCGTGGCGGTTCGATGCCCGCCAAAGTAACATCAAAAATTATTTAGAAAAATAATTTTTCTAAACGGGGTCGCCCCTCGGCAGTAGTTTAGCAAACTCTCCGGGTGTATTTCTGCCATGAGAAGCTTCTCAGCAAAAAATTCATTTGCTTTGCAAGTGCCGTTCCGAATCGGCAAAAAACAGTAGGTCCCGCCAACTTGTAGGAAAAACTCAAAAAGCAACACACCACAAGTTGGAAAGAGAAGCTCGGCAAAAATCTCGTTAGAGGTTATTATAACCTGTTGGTATATCGCCGCCATTAGTTAGTTAGTTAGATAAATGAAATAAACAAAATGAAATAAAATTAAATAAAATAAAATTAAAAATTAAAAAAATAAGATAAACAAAGCAAAAAAATAAAAAAAGTAAAATAAAATTAAATAAAATAAAAAAAAAAAAATAAATAAAAAATTAATAAAAAAAATAAAAAAATTAAAAATATTAAAATAAATTAAAATACAGTAAACTAAAATAAAATAAATGAAGATAAAATAAAAGAAATAAGAAATCTAAATAAAATAAAAAAATAAAATAAAATGAAATAAAATAAAATAAAAAAAAAATATAATAAAAAAATAAAATAAACTTAAATGAAATAAAATAAGTCGAGATAAAATAAAAAATAAAAAAAATAAAATAAATAGAATAAAATAAAATAAAATAAAATAAAATAAAATAAAATAAAATAAAATAAAATAAAATAAAATAAAATAAAATAAAATAAAATAAAAGAAATGAAAAAAAGGTAAAATAAAATAAAAGAAAAGAAAAAAAAAAAAAAAAAAAATTAAAATAAAATAAAATAAAATGAAGCAAAATAAAATAAAATAAAATAAAATAAAATAAAATAAAATAAAATAAAATAAAATAAAATAAAATAAAATAAAATAAAATAAAATAAAATAAAATAAAATAAAATAAAATAAAACAAAATAAAATAAAATAGAATAAAAGAAAATAAATAAAGAAAATAAAATAAAAGAAAATAAAATAAAATAAAATAAAACAAAAAAAAATAAAAAAATAAGATAAAATAAAATAAAATAAAATAAAATAAAATAAAATAAAAAAAATAAAAAAAAAATAAAATAAAATAAAATAAAATAAAATAAAAAAAAATAAAAAAAAAAAAATAAAATAAAATAAAAGAAAAGAAAAGAAAAAAAAAAAAAAATAAAAAAAAAGATAAAAAAAAAAAATAAAATAAAATAATATACAATACAATAAAATAGAATAAAACCAATAAAATAGAATAAAATAAAATAAAAGAAAAGAAAAAAAAAATAAAAAAAAATAAAGTAAAATAAAATAAAATAAAATAAAGAAAACTGAAGTAAAAGCAAATTAAAATAAAATAATTTTCGGTATTAGAACAAATGCAGCCAAGAAAATTTTCGGCAACTAAAACGTTAGGCGGGTCTGCTATCACTTCATTAAACTTACCGATAATAATACTTGATATGGACGGTCGTGTTGAGAAGGATGGCTGGCAGAGACCACCATCTGAGGTGCCACTTAAATCCTGTATGCGAGACTCTGCATCCTTGAGTAAACCATTTAATTTGTTACCGATAGTGTCTGTGGAAACTGTGGATAAAATAAAGAAATGTAGACAAAAAACTTTTATCAAGTCAAATAAAAAAATCTTATTTGAGCAAAGGACTTAGGTAAAAATAAGTATGTAAAAGTTGTTGAAAATACTTTTTGAAGAGGCTTTCATTAGATTTCATTTAACATAATTTTGGTGCCATTTTTATTATTGCCACAATATTTTTAAAATTATCATTTCAACTTCTTCTAAAACTATTATCTTTGTTATAATCATTGTTACACTTAATTATTATTATTTTCATGGCCTATCTTCAAACGTATGCACGCACTTATACTCTAATCTCAATAAAAAAAATGTAATACGTTATAAGGTTATATTTTGCTAGTCGAAATAAATATAAAGATTTTCTCATGTTTTGAGTTATTTAATATGAATTTAACTTACATTGGGTTCCTTCGATGGCGCCATGTTGTAAAAGCATTTTTGTCATTGAACGATTATTGCTGAGCACAGCGACATCCAAAGCTGAGAGACCATCAGCATTTATGCTATTTTGATGACACATTGACATGGCAATCGAAGTCAACGGATATAGAGAAAAATCACAAAAGAAAGTAATAAAGTAATAGAAGATATAATAAATGTATATGATAGGTTCTTTTTTTATGAGTGTGTGGGTTTGTAAAAATATAAGAATGTGTTCGAATCAAAATGGTTCTATGAATATATTTCTTCAGAATGAAATGGATTATTAAGTATTGATTTTGTGCATAATAATGTATTGGCGTTGAAAAAAAGAATAAAAAAGAGAAAAAAATAAATAAATTGAAAAATAATATAAAAAATTCTAATAACAAAAATTAAATGACATAAAACAAAGTATAATAAAATAAAAAATCGTGGAAAAACGAAACAAATGAAATAAAAACAAACAAAAAAATAAAATGAAATGAAAAAAACTAAAATAAATAAAATTAATAAAAAATAATATAAAATAAAAAAAAAAAATAAATTAAAGAAAAATAATAAAAATAAAATAAAATAAATTTAAATAAAATAAAACAAAATCAAAAAAAAAAAAAATTAAATTAAAATAAGATATCATAAAAAGTTATAATATAATAAAAAATATGAAATGAAAAAATAAGAGAAAAGAAAAAAAAAACTAATAAAAAAATACAAATAAATTAAAGAAACATAAAAAAATAAAATAAAAATTAAATTAAATAAAATAAAATAGAATAAAATAAAATAAGATATAATAAAAAATATAATACAATAAAAAACATGAAATAAAAAAAAAATAAGAGAAAAGAAAAAAAACAAAACAAAAATAAATAAAGAAAGTAAAATAAAAAATAAAAAAATAATAATAAAAGAAAAGAAAATAAAATAAAATGAAATAAAATAAGATAAAAAAAAATATAAAAGAAAAGAAAAAATTAACAAAAATTAAATTAGATTAGATTAGATAAAAAAATATAAAAAAAAAAATAATAAATAATATAAAATAAAAGAAAATATAAAGGAAATGAAAAAAATAAAAATAATTTAAAGAAAAATAAATAAAAATTAAAAAATAAAATAGAATAAAAAAAATAAAATAAAATAAAATAAGATATAATAAGATATATATAATATAGTAAAAAACATAAAATAAAAAACAGAAAAAAAAAATAAAAAAATAAATAAAAATAAAATAAAATAAGCTAAATAAAGTAAATAAACAAAAAATGTAATAAACTAAAATAAAAAAATCAAATAAAATAAAAAACCAAAATAAAATAAAATAAGATAAAACAAAATATACATTAGCGCAATAAAAAAAGTTTAAAAAGTTCCCCCATGGTTCGAATGTTTACTTGTTGGTGATTTCAAAAATGAAAAAAAAAGTGTTTCGGCACCCTGTAAAAACAGCGAAGTTCGTTTTTTGCTTATAACTTTTCTATTTGGTCTTTGATTTCACCGAGCAATATATTGTTGTAAAGGTTTTCACCCCTGTCATATTTCGTCCATATAAGCCATTAATTTGCGACACCAACTTTAGCTTTTATTCAAATTTATTTAAAACCAACACCCTGTATTAAAAAAAAAAATTTTGAATAAAGTAAATATAGCCTTAGATTTTCTATGCCATTCTCAAAATACTGACCTATTTGTTCACGTAGTAAGTGATTCTTGTACAGAAGTTGCCGACGAGGAACGCCTAGGTTATATATTCGCTAAACTAAGTAGCCGAGAACGTTACAGCGAATTGGAGTCAAGGAAAGATTTAGCATAAATGCATTACATTTATTTCCTCATTATATGCAGGGAAATATTCTTTTTTTTCTTAGTTTTCAGGAAACTTTTTTTTTTCAAATACAGGGTGTTGGTTTTAGTAAAGATAGAATAAAATCTGAACTTGGCATGATGGACTAAAAGTTTCTATGGATGAAATATTGCCTTGGTGAATACCTTTCTAAAAATGTATTACTTTTGAAAATCGAACGTAAAATATAACTATATAACTAATTTCGCTGTTTTTACAGGGTGACAAAAAAATTAAAATTTTTTTTTTTTGAAAACCTCATAAGGTAAGTGTTCAAACTGGGGGGGGACATTTTCAACTTTTTTTTTCCTCCTTACACCGTGATACGCTCTAATATACATATTTCTTGAAACTACGAAAGAAAAACGGTTTTAGTATAACACTAGCAAACGTAATCAAATTGATACATATGTATATGCACGCATATGCTTTGACAAGCTATTACGCGATGTGACACATGTCAATCGAATCAATTGGCTAATGACAATCGAATGAAAATGTACAAGACACAAGAAGATTTATTAGAATGACAAACGCACGAGTATTGCTCAGAGCAATATGTGTTCAGCAAAAAAATTGGTATGGAAATGGTATTATGAAATTTTGACAGTAAGCAAAATACATATTCAAGCAAGCTTTTACTCACCTATTGACATCAACATCGGTAGATTCCAGAATGGTGCGCGCCTTATCCAAATGTCCATGTTCGACAGCCGAAAAGAGAGCTTTAGGTAGGAAAATAATGTTCAAAGATTTAATTTTGTTATTATTACAAGCATTTAAATAAATATGTATGTATGTAAGCAACTTTGGTTAGCGAAAGCGCACAAAAACGAAACGCCAAAAAATGTAGAAGAAGAAGCAGCCAGTCTTTAGCACCACAATTTACAAGTTTAACAAGTTTAAGAGTTAATATTGTAAAGCCTTTAAAAGCTTTAAGGATTAGTAAAGTTTAGTTAGCTTAGTTTAAAGATGTACTTATACTTGAGTACGCGCACATACACTAATACAATGTTCAAAGGCGCACGAGCACACATACACTCTCTTACAATACAAAGCTATAGTACCCTGTAGGAATGAAATGGATATAAAATGGTTTAAATTTAAAAAAGCTACCTATTTTTGTTGGGACAGGAATGGTCCTTAGTCTAGATAAAAATTGTTACTTTTATAGCGAGGCCCTATGCTCCAATAATAGTTAAGGAAAATGATGATGATGATGACTTTTATAGAAAAATCTCCAACGGCCCTATTATAAATAATCTTCTTAGGGAGAAATTTGTCTCACCTTTATTTATTTTCGTTTTTATAAAATTTCAGTAAAATTTTGTGGATTTTAGCGACAATGTAGCCAATATTCGGAAAAAAAACTTTGAAAAAAGGTACGGGAGCGCCATCTGGCGGCGGTCAATAGAAAAAAATAAATTCCTCGACCTCAAAAAAAAAACCCAATATTCACATTTTGGTTAGAGAAAAAATGTTTTTCTCTCGATATTAAGGTGGTCTAAAGAAAGCTTAAAAAAATCCTAAAAAATTTATTATTTTTTTTAGCTTAAAAAAAATAATATCTAAAGTAATTTCCGATCTGTTTGATTATGTCTATTAAAATTTTCACCCTATCAGATCTATTAGGGTCAAGTGTAAAAATAGACGATTTATAAAGCTGAAGATTTTCATTTACTAACTAATATTTTTGAAGGAAAATTCTTAATCGAAAATCTTAAAAAAACTTCAAAAAATTAAGGGTTTTTCATTAATCTTTCTAAATCCAAATAGAGAAGAAAGTGCATAAAATGCAATAATACGAAGATTTTTGTTTAGGGGTCTCACAGCACCCTTCAGAGTTTAGAAGAAAGACTTTAAACTTTTTTCTAAAACCGTAGTGTGTCTTTTTTTAATCCCTTTATCTCTTATACAAAAATAAAAAGATTATTTAGTTTTTTTGTCTTTTACTTAAATAAAAAAAAAATAATACCAAAATTTTGTTTTGAGGTTCTGACTTTCAATAGGCTTTAACTTTGTTTTTAACTTTCTGAGCGAAAAAAATATTTGTTAACCTGAAACTGTAGCTTACCTTGTAAAGTAACCTGAAATTTTGTTTTGGATAGGACCCTTACATTTTTTTTTTAATTTTCTGGACAAAAAAATTATAAAATTTAAAAAAAATTGCAACCCACTCTAGTAACTGTTGTTTTGGTTTTTTAAAAGACCTTTAAAATTTTTTTGGAGTTAAAAAAAAAATTCAGTACACTCTATTAAATAACTATGCACATTTTAGAAAACTTAAATTTTTTTTTAATTTTTCGATTTTTTTTTAATTTCAATCCACCCTAGTAACTGTTGCTTACTTTGTGTAGTAAATGAAATTTTTTTTAAAGGCCTTTTTTCTATTTTGTAATTACGATAAACCGTTAAGCATTAGTCAGGTTATTTTAAGCATTTGTTAATTTTTTCCTACAGGGAAACGACTGGTTAAACAAATTTCGTTCAAATAAAATTGCCTACTTTTAGGCTATCCTACCATGTTGGTGTAAATTGATTTGATTCAATTTGTCCAGTTGTGCTTGAGCCAATTTTAATTGCTTCTTAGACATTTTATTACGATACGGCGTATTGCCACAATTACCGGCGCTGCCATTCGAATTATTGCCACTCGCGCAAATTTTCACCATACCCATTTCATTGCTACCATTCGATTTGGTACGCACATGCGATGAATGACGATAAATAGCTAAATTTGGTGGTCGCAATGCCAATTCCATTGATTCATTGAATTGTGATTTTTTTGGTTGCTTTGTTGCTTGCGCTTGTGGCTGCGTTGTTTGATTGTTGACTGTTGCGGCGACTGTGAGTGAATTGCGCGCCTGTCTGGCCACACTCAAACCATTGCTGGCGTTAATGATTGTGGCGGCGCGTTGCTTATCCGACGTGGTCATCTTTGCAATTTTATTGTTATTGTTGTGATTTGTATTGTTATTGTTGTTGTTGTTATTTGCGGTGCCTAATGGCATTGTTGTGGCCATGTTTGTTGTTGTTGTTGTTGTTGTAGTTGTGCTATATTGTGGTATGCTTCCTGGTTTTGTTGTTGCTGTATTTTTTGTTGTTTCTTTTTCACTTTGCGGCAATAGAAATTCCATTTCACGCAAATCATTCGAATTACACGAGCTGGCCGTGCGTATCTTAGCTACAGCCACATTTGGTGTCCATTGTTCAGACCAACGGAAAGTCGAGTTTGTGTTATCGATATCGTTATCGTTCTCATTCTCGCCTATGCTATCATTCACCGCACATAACACCTGTGATGATGTGCTGTTTTGTTGCGCACGTAACGGTTTATAAGAGCTAGTCGCATACTTGTTGTTGTTATTATTGTTATAGCAGTAATTATTATTGTTTTTGTGTGCACTACTGTTTTTGTTAAAAGTCAATACATCTGGTCGTCGCCTCAATACCACAACATCATCATGAACATCTGTTTCTACAATGCCACCACTTTCATTGTCATTATCATCAATGGCTTTGTTATCAATGAAATAGTAACTACTACCCACTACACCGCTATCGTCTTCTGCCTTGTCTTCTTCCTCGCCTGCTTCTTGCTTTTGGTTGTTATCGTCACGTCTCGTAGACAATCGAAGCTTATCACGATCATGCGACTTTAAATTATGTGGTAAAATGTTGTCTTCGTGTGTGTGTTAAAAATGAATGAAGAGAAAAAAATAGATAAAAAATAATTAAAAATTAAAATTTATCGAAAAAATTTGAAAATTAACTAGTGATACAAAATATTGCAATAACAAATCAAAGCGGAAATGAAAAAGAAACAATATGCAAAAAATAAAAAAATATTAGATAATGTATGAAGTTTGTTTTTAATATAGAAATGCCAAGCCATGCTGAGATGAATAAAAATATGCATAACCTATCACTGTTCCCAAGCAAAGTGGTAAAAATATAGTAATGATAATGGATATTATGAACCGATAATTTAAAAAAAATGTCAAAAATATGAGTAATAGCGACTTTGTCTGTGAAACTTGTATATCTCGACTTCAGCGACACCTAGCGGATTGCGCACCAAACATACATATCTCCCAAACAACGAACAAAATCGGACCGAAAATACGGATTGTGCAAATTTAACGGCTCCAGCGCCATCTAGCGGGTAAAATATGTTTTTGAGTCAATTCAAACACACCTAAGGGCCTGAAACCCCTCTGTTCGTGCCACTAAAGCCTGCTAAAATAGCTAATGAGGGATGCAAGTCGACCGATATCGCTCCTCTCGTCAATAAGTTAGTTTTCTTGTTCCTCTTAATTTCCCTTTTTCTTTACCTTTCATTTCCTGTTTCTCTTTCCCTGTCCTTTCCCTTCCCTTTCCCCTTTCCTTTCCCCTTACCTTTTCCTTCCCTTTCCCTTCCCGTTTCCCCTTTCTTTCTGTTTCTCTTTAATTTTTCTCTTCCATTTTCTTTTCTTTTCCTTCCTTTTTTTCCTTTCATTTAACCTGTTCTTTTTCCCTTCATTTTCTTTTTCTTTCCTTTCATTTCCTTTCCTTTCCTTTCCTTTACTTTCCTTTCGTTTCCTTTCCTTTCCTTTTCCTTTTCCTTTTCCCTTTCCTTTTCTCTTTAGTTAGTTTTCTTGTTCCTCTTAATTTCCCTTTTTCTTTACCTTTCATTTCCTGTTTCTCTTACCCTGTCCTTTCCCTTCCATTTTCCCTTTCCTTTTCCTTCCCTTTCCCTTCCCTTTTCCCCTTTCTTTCTGTTTCTCTTAAATTTTTCTCTTCCATTTTCTTTTCTTTTCCTTTCATTTAACCTGTTCTTTTTTCTCTTCATTTTCTTTTTCCTTTCCTTTCCTTTCCTTTCCTTTCCTTTCCTTTCCTTTCCTTTCCTTTCCTTTTCTTTCTTTTAGTTTCCTTTCCTTTCCTTTTCCTTTTCCTTTTCCTTTTCCTTTTCCTTTTCCTTTTCCTTTTCCTTTTCCTTTTCCTTTTCCTTTTCCTTTTCCTTTTCCTTTTCCTTTTCCTTTTCCTTTTCCTTTTCCTTTTCCTTTTCCTTTTCCTTTTCCTTTTCCTTTTCCTTTTCCTTTTCCTTTTCCTTTTCCTTTTCCTTTTCCTTTTCCTTTTCCTTTTCCTTTTCCTTTTCCTTTTCCTTTTCCTTTTCCTTTTCCTTTTCCTTTTCCTTTTCCTTTTTCCTTTACTTTTTCCTTTCCTTTTCCCTTTCCTTTTCCATTTCCTTTTCTCTTTCCTTTTCTCTTTCCTTATCCCTTTCCTTTTCCCTTTGCTTTACCCTTTCCTTTACCCTTTCCTTTTTCCTTTCCTTTTCCCTTTCCTCTTCCCTTTTCATTTCATTTTCCCTTGCCTTTCCCTTTTCTTTACACTTTAATTTTCCTTTTCATTTTCCTTTTACCTTTCCCTTAACTTTCCTTTCCCTTTTCTTTTCCCTTTTCTTTACCCTTTCCTTTTACCTTTCCTTTTCCCTTTCCTCTTCCCTTTTCATTTCATTTTCCCTTCCCTTTCCCTTTTCTTTACTCTTTCTCTTTAATTTTCCTTTTCCATTTCCTTTTCCTTTTCATTTTCCTTTTACCTTTCCCTTAACCTTTCTTTAACTTTTCTTTTCCGTTTCCTTTTACCTGTTCTTTTATTTTCTCTTCATTTCCTTTTCCTTCCCGTTCCTTTTCGTTACGCTAATTTCGCGAAAAGGGGTCGATAATGTAATAAAGTTAATATTTATATTAAAAAGCGTGGTAAAAAGGGTAGGCATATTTGATTTTTTGTAAATTATGGATGTAAAAATGTACATGAAGTGAGCAGGAATGCTGATAGTTTTATCCAATGACCAAGAAATGTATGTATGTGGATGTGAGGTATGTGAACAATTTAATTATGGCGATGCAGATGCAATTTCCAATTCCAATTCAAAATGATATTCAACATTTCCAGTAAACCAATTTCCTCTGTCCCCCCAACTTCGAGTACCTTCTACTTATATGAAGTATGAAAATGTATAGCTTTTCCATCCAAAAAAAAGTGGATTAACATGAAAAATGCAGGAATGTTTATCAGAATATGGGTGCCATTCCGTTAGCGTGAATTAAATGGAGGGTTTCCAAATAAGAGTAATTTTTTTTTTTTTTTTTTTGATGTGAGGTAGCAACGTTCTTTGTATGCATATTTGCAAATAATTTACAATTTACAAATACTCATATCATAGTTTCGTATGCATGCTTTTATGTAATCCTTACCATCCACTATATATGCACTTGTTGCCCGCATTTTACCCGTTTTCATGGTAGTGGGTGGGCGCATACCGCAATTTGATGCCTGACAGAAACGACTCAATTCATTTAGAGTGTGAAAGGATTTTTGACGTAGCAATGCGCCTGGCGAACGCAGGCATCCACTAATTGGTAGACTTTTCATTGATTTATTATTACTATTACTATTATAACACCTGAAAAATAAAAGTCGAAACGGGAGTGGGGGTTGTATAAAGAGAGAGATACATTCGTGTGAAGGATAGGAGGGTTAAGCAAATGCTTTATATAAACATTATAATTTTAAAACCTTCACTGAACAAAAATTACAAAGTTTTAGCGTTTGTTATGGCATATACAAATAACCGATGCTAAAAAAGTTATTCGGAGTCAAAGGTCAAAATTTTGGTTTTTGGGACTTTTCTTGAAAACGGTAAGTTTTTTTTCGAAAAACTACCTGAGAAAAAAAAAATATTAACATTCGGATTTTGCTTGACTTTTGTCTCTAAATAACTTTTTTAGCACAAATCGTCGCTCCCAACGAAGACTAGCACGGTTCGTTGTTTGCGTGGAAGACTAATACACTTCGTTCTCTGCGTGGAAAAACAGCACAGTTCTCAGAAAAGTGAAGCGTGTTAGTCTTCCACGCAGAGAACGAAGTGTGCTAGTTTTCCACGCTAACTGAACCGAGCTAGTCTTCGTTGGGAGCGACGTAATGGGATCGATGTTAAATTTTGCAGTTTCTTCCTGGGGATGAAACTAAGAAGCTCCTGACAAAAAAATTGGCTCTGTGGGAATTTTTGTTGTACAAAATAAACTGAATTTACCGGACGAGTATTTTTTGATATCATGCATGGAGAATTTCCAGGTCGACAATTCGGTCTCAGGTAATATTTCGAGAAAAGTCCAAAAAACCTAAAATTTTGGCCTTTGATAATTAATAATAATTTTTTAAGCACACATTGGATCGACGAGGACTTTTGAAGTTTTTTTCTCACAGCAAACCTAAGCTCTCTACCAAAATTTGGTTCTATGGGAATTATTGTTATTTAACCACTATTTTTATGTCTATTTTGACCGGGCTAACATGCCTACATACATACATTTTCTTTTTCACTTTATAATTTCATAGAAAAAGGATTCGCCCCTGATCTCTTTTTATGAGTTGAACTGTTTACTTTCTAATCTCGTACCTGAGAAATTCAATTTCTAAAGTCAACTATGCCCAAAAGGGCTATTTAGAATCAGTTTGACATGTAGTAGGGTCGTTGCCACCTATCTCAATATTTTTTGTTTATTATTGAGCAAGTTATGCCAAATATGGGTACCAATAAAGATATCGCCATCTGACCGCATATTATTTATTCGTTGATATATCGATCACTACCTCGGGGACTTGTTTGGTACCCATTTCGTGGGCTTCATTATAAAATGTTATACTTGGGTGTTGCCACTTGGGGCGGATTAGAAGGTAGCCACATATTCAAAATTTTGAAATATTTGATGAGTATGCCGATATGAGTATCAAACGAGAAGTATTTTCCAGTCGTATTTCAAAAATAATATTTATGTAGGGTTGCCACCTAATTACATTCTACTTTTTTTTGGTATATCTACTACATATTATCTTGAAAAATATTTGACCAAATAGACTTCTGAATATAGATATGATAATTTTTCAGCTTTTTCGTCTAAATGTTGCCACTAGTAGGTTTCTACAGGGTTGCCACTTGTTCGAAATTTTTAAAACTTCATTAAGGTAAGCCGATATGGGTATTAAAGTAAAGGCATTTTACTCCTTGTGCATTTTTTGTGCAGGGTTTCAGTCTAGGGTTGCCGTCTACGCCCACTATATTAATTTTTTGTCATACTGATTATTTTAAATTAACGAAAAACCACTTCAAAATCTCTAGTACAATAGAAGAAGCATACCGCAAGACTCATTTAGAGCATATATGTATGTAGTTAGTCACACACGCACAAAATACACCTCACATGCAAACGAAATAGGTAAAATTCAATTAGTCTTTAGAAAACCTACGGCTATTCAGGTAGGGCACAGGCTTCCTTATTGTCGCTGTGCGCATGCGCGTTGTCCCATAAATTCCATCACTGCCAATACTGGTCAACGCATTGTGGCTCTTCTCAGAAAGTGGCGGAACACTTTTATGCTCACATTTCTGTTGTTCCTGACTATTCGCCACAGGCATCGCACAAGCCCTAACCGCGATATTCATACAAAACGCAGATTTTTGATTTACGCTTGATGCGTTGGCGGTAGCGATTGTTCTCGAGATTGACAAATTTGGCGTTGACGTTTGAACAGCTGATTGTTTGAGCTCTCGAACATTTTGTATTTGTTGTTGTTGTTTTTGTTCACTCAAATATTTGAGGCAATATGATTCGGGGATTTGTAACAATTTACAAGCTTTACGTGGTACACGCAATGAGTTGGAGTTCAACGCCGATTCACCCAAACGACGCGTCGTTCCACTCAATGGCAACTCAGCCATGAGACGTTCAATTTCCGTTGTTTGACATTGGTTTGGGGGGCGCCTCAGGAGGGGGGGATGTGATGCTCCACATGTGCATCTCCCTTCCTCGCCCCGCACACAACAATTGTCCCGCTGATTGACGTTCGCTCGTTGTTGCAACATTGGTTTTGTGAGCGCCGCTACTGCATCAAATTCGTTGAGGAGACGCTCTGCTGTCACTTGTTGTAGTTAAACCACCGCCGCCGCTGCCGCCGTTATCGCTTGCCTTACGTCGCAAACTCAAGTGGGTGTGTAATTTGAATGGTGATTGAAAAGCATTTTGTCGCGTCTGATGCAGCTTATCTTTGAGTAGACGAAAGGAGGCGCGCATTGAGCGTGAACGTTGCAACGGATTAAAATTGTCACTGCCAGGCGAATCGATAGTAGCATCGATGGAGGCATCATTGAACTTTGTTGCATCAGCGTCTGTTTCGTACTCAGTATCACTTTGTGGTTGTTGTTGTTCTTCTTCTTGTTTAGGGTGGTGGTGCAATGCATTTTCTTTTTGTTGTTTGTATTTTGTTTTCTGTTTTTGTCTCTTTCGTGCCTCTTTTTTGTGGCTGAGTAATTTGATGTATGCGCGGTTAGCGCGTCGTCGTTCCATTTTTTTCAGTAACTTTATAATTTTTCCAACTTTTTTTTTTTTAAATTCTCATTAAACAAAAGTATTTTACATAAATTTATTGCACAGCTGCTTTGGAAATCTTTCTATGAACTCTTTGCGCACGAACTCTTGGCTGGTAAAAAACAACTAAAACGCGTTTTGTAATTGACAATACCCACTGGAACGCGCACCACCGATCACAGTTAGAAAAACAAGCGACGCGCACGTTATAAAAATCGAAACTAAATCAACGTTCACAGCTCAGAGGCATTTCAACCCTCAATTCGGAATGCTGCTTAACAGAGAGTAGGTACGTGATTCATTAACTACATGTGCATGTCAGATGTTGTTGTGATCCCAGTAAGCATTTTGAAATGACTGAGAGTCTAGGCCCCTCAGTGTACATTTATTATAAACAAAAAAAAAAAACATAAAATAAAAAAAAAATTAAATTAAAAAAAAAAAATTTAAAAAAACAATAAAATAAAATTAAAAAAAATTTACTAAAAAAATTAGATAATAAAGAAAAATATTAATAAAATGAAATAAACTAATTAAATGACAAAATAAACTCAAAAAATAAAATTAAATTAAATTAAGTAAAAAAATGTATTTAATTAAAAAAAAAAAAACAATAAAATAAACCAAAATAAAATCAGATTGATAAAAAAATAAAAAAAATTTTATAAAAAAAAAATAAACTCAAATCAAATTATCAAGAAAAAAATGAAAATAAAAAAAATAAAAAAAACAGAAAAAAATATTAAAAAAAAATAAAATCAGATCAAATAAATAAAATGAAATGAACTCAAATAAAATTAAAAAAAATTTAAATAATTCCAAAAGATAAACTAATATAAAAAATACAATAATAAAGAAAAAATATAAATAAAATAAACCGATAAAAAAATAAAAAAAAATATAAAAACAATGAAAAAAAATAAACTAAAAAATGAAAATAAAATAAATTAAATTAAAAAAATGTAATTAATTCCAAAAAAAAAATTAAAAAAAAAAACAGAAAAAAAAATAAAACAATAAAATAAAGCAAAATAAATTCACATCAAATAAATAAAATGAAATGAACTCCAATAAAATTAAAAAAAAAATTTAAAATAATTCCAAAAGATAAACTAATATAAAAAATAAAATAATAAAGAAAAAATATAAATAAAATAAAATAAACTGATAAATAAATAAAACAAAAATTATAAAAAAAATTATCAAGAAAAAATGAAAATAAAATAAAATAAAATAATATAAAATATAACAAAATAAAATAAAATATAAAAAAGAAAGCAAAATAAAGTGAAATAAAATAAAAAAATAAATAAAAAATAAAATAAAATAAAAATAAAAAATAAAAAGAAATAAAAATTAATATATAAAAAAAAAATAAAAAAAAAAAATTAATAAAAAAAAAATAAAAAAGTAATTAAAAATAAATGAAATATAATAAAAAATTAATAATGAAGTGAAAAAAATTAAATAAAATAACATGAAGTAAAATAAAGTAAAAGAAAACAAAAAATTTAATTAAATTAAATTAAAAAAGAAAAATAAAACAAAAAAAATTAAGTAGATTAAAATAAAATAAAAGCAAATGAAACAAAATAAAAGAAAATGAAACAAAATAAAATAAAGTAAAATAAAATAAAATGAAATCAAATGAAAGAAAAAAAATTAAATTAAAAAAAGTGAAAGAATATAAAATAAAAAATAAAATATTATAAACGAAAAAATGTAATAAAATAAAATAAAGTAAAAAGATAAAAATAAAATGAAATTGAAAAATTTAAATTAAATAAAAAAAAAGTATAACATACTTTTGAGCTCATTTCAAGCGCCATATAAACTGTACTCTGCTCATAAAAGAACCAATTGTGTCACAAGTCATCAAATAATCCCCCATATGCTCGTTGGGCATACACGAGTTTTTCAAAATTCCACATCCTTTGTGTTTCACGTTCTCTCATCAGAATTTCCATAGTGACCAATAACACAATAACAGGCATAGGTACATAAATACCTCTATACCTCGCTACCTACTCTTGCACATAATAACGTACATCCAACTCAAAACTCATCAGACACTTTAAAGTCCTATTTGTACCTGTGACTAACGTGTCCTTTTGTTTTGATCACAGCACACACACACACATACACAAAAAATGTGACTACACTGCACAGAATTGTATGATTAGTCTCGAAAAAGAGTGGCCCGCGATTCATCGTTTCATTTCATTCACAGTTCAACTCATATAAAGAGATCAGATATATACATACATAAAGTGGATATGACATCACTGAGGAGCAGTCTGCGAGTACTCCAATTGAACACAAATGGAGGTTCAACGATCTTTTCAGGGTAGGTTTTGTTGTACATATACACACATAAATTAAGCCAATTAATTTCAGCCACACAATAACAAAAAGTTCTGCTTTTAATCGCTGAGTATTTTACCCTTGCGCAGTGAGGTTTTTTTTTTTATTGATAAAAGAGAGAAATCACCCTTACACTGTAAAAATTTGTAGTGACAAGTGAACATTAATATGGGAAAACCGCAAAAATAAAAAATAAAATTAAATTAAAAAGAAAAGAAAATAAAATGAAATAGAAAGTACAAAAAAAAAAAAAAAAAAAAAAATTAAGAGATCAAAATAAAATAAGCATGAGGGCATGCTTTTGACTTTAGCCTCCCATATCTTTTTTTTTTATCAACATACACCTCTCTTTTCTCATCTTGTACTTCGGGCTATCTCGCGTACCGCTTGAACGATTTGGAGAAAATTTTGAGTATGATCGATTCTAAGATTATCCACTTGGGGTTGCCACCTAGGGCGGTTTACAGGGTTGCCACCTATCTCAATTTTTTTTTAATTTTGTAGAAAAATATGCCAATATGGGTATCAAATGAAAGGTATTTTCAGCGACATGCCAACTAAAATATTTTCAAGTAGGGTTGCCACCTAGGGTTGCCACCTTACCGCAGTATATTTGTATATCCGGACTATCTCGGGAACCGCTTGACCGATTTTGATGAAATTTTGAGTATGATCGATTCTAAGATTATCCACTTGGGGTTGCCACCTGGGGCGGTCTACAGGGTTGCCACCTATCTATTTTTTTTTTAATTTTGTAGAATAATATGCCAATATGGGTATCAAATGAAAGGTATTTTCAGCGACATGCCAACTAAAATATTTTCAAGTAGGGTTGCCACCTAGGGCTGCCACGTTACCGCAGTATATTTGTATATCCGGACTATCTCGGGAACCGCTTGACCGATTTGGAGAAAATTTTGAGTATGATTGATTCTAAGATTATCCACTTGGGGGCTGCCACCTAGGGCGGTTTACATGGTTGCCACCTATCTCAATTTTTTTTAATTTTGTACAAAAATATGCCAATATGGGTATAAAATGAAAGGTATTTTCGCCGACATACCAATTAAAGTATTTTCAAGTAGGGTTGCCACCTAGGGTTGCCACCTTACCGCATTATATTTGTATATCCGGACTATCTCGAGAACCGCTTGACCGATTTGGATAAAATTTGGCATATAGATAGTATGATTGAATCTAAGACTATACACTTGGTGGTTTTTCACTTGGGGGTGTACAGGGTTGCCACATATCTCAATTTTTTTAATTATGGATCTATGCCAATATGGGTATCAAATGAAAGGTACTTTCGCCGACATACCAACAAAATAGGGTTCCCGCCCAGGGTTATCATTTTACCGTATTGTATTTGTATTGTATATTTTTGGGATCATATTTGGATTATTTTAGGATCATTTTGAGATCGTTTAGGGGTCACTTTGGGATAGTTTTGGGGCTATTTTGAAATCATTTTGGTTTCAATTTTGGATTAATTTGAGACAATTTTGGGGTCATTTTCGGATAATTTTGGGGTGATTTTGGGATCATTTTAAGATCATATTTGGATCATTTTGGGATAATTTTTGGGTCATTTTGGAAACATTTGAGGGTCTTTTTGAGGTTGTTTTGGGAACATTTTAGGAATCATGTCTGGATCATTTTAGGGTAATTTTGGGGTAATTTTGGGATCATTTGGGATATTTTTGGGTCGTTTTGGTTTCCATTTCGGATAATTTTGGGAACATTTAAGGGTCTTTTTGGGATCATTTTAGGATTATTTTGGGATTATTTAAAGGTAATTTTGGGATCATTTTGGGTAAGTAAAGTTAGCGGAAAATTGATAGCACTGAGCAAGCTCGGTCACCCAGGTACTAATATAAAAGTGATTATCTAAAAAGCAAGCAAAAAAGAGTCCCTTTCCTAACACTAACTCACTGACTTATTTGAGAAATCCTAAATACTACGAATTTTTGTTTCCCTCAATCATTTCAGAGTTCTTTTCCCGCATTCGCACTTCACACGCAAAGCTTTTGCTCACTTGACTTTATACCATAAGCCATTTTGATTTATTGATGATAAAATAAAAGTCCTGTCAGCAGTGCAGACATCCTGTAGAAAAAAGCGACTGTCAATGAATTTAAATCAGCCAAACGAGCGGAAGAGATTTTTCTTTTCACTAAAACAACAACAACACTCATGCAAACAAACATAAGTACTTATTGCGAATATGAATGTTTAAAGTAAGCTTCAGGAAAAATAGGCGAGCAAATGTTGAAATGCCCTGTTGTTATATCCTGGATTTGCATAAACGATAAAGGAGATTTTGAGGTCATAACCTAAATACAAGTTATAAGGGTGCGTTGTACAAAATATTTTGTTTTGTTTGTTTGGATGCGTTGGAGTATTTTTATGAGTTTACCTTTTTTAAATTAAATCCTCCATCTTAAACTGTCAACTCTAAAGCTGTGGGTGGTTAATGGCGGTAAAGCACTCCCTCCAGCGCACCAATACTTACGACCGGCTTAGGTATGTTGAACGACACTAAATTGTTGTATCCGCTCAATTTCAACACACAATCAAATTATTATAAATTTTTGTTCCACGAAGCACATGCCGGCAATCAAGATATAAAAACTCGCAGAAATATCGCAAGAGGCTCGTCGTAGTTAAACTAATAAGCGACTTAATAAAAAATATAACAAGATAACCTTACTTTGTTCAAAACCGAAATCACCGCCGCTCAAATTATCCATTAGGAGTGTGGGTGGGTGTGGGTGTATGCTCTGGTTCGAGTTGTCTGAGATATGCGAGGACGCGCCAGTTGTTCTGTCCGATTTGAATAAGGAAATGGCAATTAACTTAAATAAGTAATACAGCGAATTTGGCGAGGCGCTTTATCTGAATACCTACGAAGATTGGGTGTGTATGTTTGTATAGAAGGGCAAGTCCAGATTTCAATAAATAAAAAAATACAATAAAATAAAATGAAATTAAAAATTAAAATAAATTAAATTAAATTAAATTAAATTAAATAAAATGTAATAAAATAAAATAAAATAAAAGAAAAAAAATAAAATAAAACAAAATAAAAAAAAATAAAAAAATAAAATAAAAAAAAAAAAATAAAAAAAAAATTAAATAAAAATAAACTAAAATAAAATAAATTAAATTAAAATAAAACAAACAAAAAAATACAAAAAAATTAAAAAAAGTAAAACAAAAAATACAATAAAATAAAATAAATTAAATTAAATTAAAATAAAATAAAATAAAATAAAATAAAATAAAATAAAATAAAATAAAATAAAATAAAATAAAATAAAATAAAATAAAATAAAATAAAATAAAATAAAATAAAATAAAATAAAATAAAATAAAATAAAATAAAAATAAATTAAAATAAAATAAATTAAATTAAAATAAAATAAAATAAACTAAATTAAAATAAAATAAATAAAAAAATACAAAAAATTAAAAAAAAAAAAATGAAAAAAAATACAATAAAATACAATAAAAAATAAATAAAATAAAATAAAATAAGATAAAAAATAAAATAAAAATAAGTTAAAATAAAATAAATTAAATTAAAATAAAATAAAATAAAAAAAAAAATAAAATAAAAAATAAAATAAAAATAAATTAAAATAAAATAAAATAAAAAAAATAAAATAAAAATAAATTAAATTAAAATAAAATAACATAAATTAAATTAAAATAAAATAAATAAAAAATTACAAAAAATTCAAAAAAAGTAAAAAAAATACAATAAAATACAATAAAATAAAATAAAACAAAATAAAATAATATAAAATAAAATAAAATAAAATGAAATAAAATAAAATAAAATAAAATAAAATAAATTTAAAAAAATTTAAATAAAATAAAATAAAAAAAATAAAATAAAATAAAATAAAAAAATATAAAAAAATTTAATTAAATTAAAAAAGTAAAAAAAATATAATAAAATACAATACTATAAAATAAAAAAAATAAAATAAAATAAAATAAAAAAAAAATAATAAAATTAAATAAAAAAAATAAAATAAAATAAAAAAATAAAATTAAATAAAAAAAATAAAATAAAATAAAATAAATGAAAATAATTCAAAGTAAATAAAATAAAAAAAAAAACAAAGATATAAAAATACAACTAAATAGAACCAAATAAAATAAATGAAATAACATCAAAGAATGAAAAAAAACAGAGGAAAAATTTTAAGAAAATAAATTAAAAAAATAAAATGGAATCAAAAATGAGAGAAAAGAATTAAAATTAAAAAAGTAAAATAAAGTAAAATAAAGTCAAAAAAGTTATAAAATAAAATAAAACAAAAATTTAATTTCAATAAAATATAATGAAAATATAAAGTAAATAAAATAAGCTAAAAACACAAAAGTAAAATAAAAAAATAAAATGAAATCAATAAAATGAAATACAATAAAAAAATCAATTAATATTTAATTAAAAAGCAGAGCATCGTTTTATGATAAATGAAAACTTGCACCAAAATCAATTTTCTAAAAAGTCCAAGTTGTTGTGGATTGCCCCATATCATAAATTCATGTACGCAATAGGTCACGAGTATGAGTACATAAATCGTACTTATAGCTGTATTGTTTGAATTGATTTTGACAAACTTACTTGAACTTCCTTAAATTACAGTGCGCTGATTGTAAATTATGAAGTAGGCATTCATATATTATGACGCTATTCATTGTTCAGACAAAGGAGATCGTGTGATTTACCATCCCTATTTGAACTGCTACCGGCAATAATGCGAAAGGCGAAGCTCGTTACTGAAAATTGTAACCAAAATAATTGGAATGGATGCATTTTAATTCGTGTAGCATGCATTTAGAGATAGAAAGTCGATTTGCCCGACTGTGCTGGTAAAGAAGCAAAGTGGATCAGTCCGAAAATACCCGTTCAGGCATAAAAACAGTACAAGTGGTCTATTCAGAGAAGATGCCTAAAACAAATGGAATAGTTCAACCCATATAAGGAGTTCGAGACTGGCATTAACTGCGAAACGGCCCGCACTTATGCCCCACTAACCGAATTTTCGCACCTTACTCAACAAAAAATGGTGTAAGCAATAATAAGAAATAAATTACACAATTTCTTGCTGTGTTCTAACAGTCACCAGTTATGTACATACGTCCTTGACTCAAATTTCTGGGGTATACATATGTTTAAGCATGAACTATTGTCTATACTGCTCATATGTATGTATGTATGTAAATTAATGTATGCCCTTTCGAACATATGAATAAACAAACTTATGCCTGAAGCATTCATATTTCTACTTTCAGTTAAAGTTCTCTGAAAACGTCATGATATTTGTAAGCCACAAAACAAATCTCTGTATTTTCGGTTATTTACATACAAACAATTCCAAACCAAATACAAAAACTCCTTCACATTGCGAGACTGCTGACAAAACAATTAAACAGATCAACAAAATATTTTATCTTATTTTATTTTATTTTGTGTAATTTTTTTTTACTTTATTTTATTTTGTTTTATTTTATTTTTCTTTTTTTTAATTTTTTTAATTTAATTTTATTTTTTTTTTAATTTAATTTAATTTTATTTTATTTTATTTTAATTTTATTTTATTTTATTTTATTTTATTTTATTTTATTTTATTTTATTTTATTTTATTTTGTTTTGTTTTATTTTATTTTATTTTAATTTTATTTTATTTTATTTTATTTTATTTTATTATATTTTATTTTATTTTAATTTTGTTTTATTTTATTTTATTTTATTTTATTTTATTTTATTTTGTTTTATTTTATTTTGTTTTATTTTATTTTATATTATTTTATTTTATTTTATTTTATTTTATTTTTGTTTATTTTATTTTAATTTTGTTTTATTTTATTTTATTTTATTTTATTTTAATTTTATTTTATTTTATTTTATTTTATTTTATTTTATTTTATTTTATTTTATTTTATTTTATTTTATTTTATTTTATTTTATTTTATTTTATTTTATTTTATTTTATTTTAATTTTGTTTTATTTTATTTTATTTTATTTTATTTTATTTTAATTTTGTTTTATTTTATTTTATTTTATTTTATTTTATTTTATTTTATTTTTTTATTTTATTTTATTTTATTTTATTTTATTTTATTTTATTTTATTTTATTTTATTTTATTTTATTTTATTTTATTTTATTTTATTTTATTTTATTTTATTTTATTTTAGTTTAGTTTATTTTAATTTAATTTTATTTTGTTTTATTTTATTTTATTTTATTTTATTTTATTTTATTTAATTTTATTTAATTTTATTTAATTTTATTTAATTTTATTTAATTTTATTTTATTTTATTTTATTTTATTTTATTTTATTTTATTTTATTTTATTTTATTTTATTTTATTTTATTTTGTTTTATTTTATTTTATTTTATTTTATTTTATTTTATTTTATTTTATTTTATTTTATTTTATTTTATTTTATTTTATTTTATTTTATTTTATTTTATTTTATTTTATTTTATTTTATTTTATTTTATTTAAATTTATTTTATTTTATTTTATTTTATTTGATTCTATTTTATTTTATTTAATTT
This sequence comes from Campiglossa producta, assembly GCA_964058755.1. NCBI lineage: Eukaryota > Metazoa > Arthropoda > Insecta > Diptera > Tephritidae > Campiglossa > Campiglossa producta. Next base: position 27,570,178 of record CAXKVI010000001.1, on the reverse strand, counting down.
TTATTTTTATTATTTTTTTAATTTTATTTTTATTTTATTTTTATTTTATTTAATTTAGTTTAATTTTCTTTTATTTTATTTTATTTTATTTTATTTTATTTTTTATTATTATTATTATTTTTTATTTTTTTTTTAATTTAATTTAATTTTTTATTTTATTTTTCCAGCTTTGAAAAAACTTGAATAATCGAACACCTTAGTATGTTTTCGTGAGTATGCTCTTGAGTAGTTGTGGTTTTTGCAAAAATCCGCCTACATCTTTGCGGTGTTCCACCAACTGCATATTCTCTATGAAAATTTGACAAAGTCGTTTGCATAAATCAGTCGTTTAATCAAAAATCTATGCTACCTCAGAATACGATTCTCGTATATGGCAAAACTGGATTTTTCAGGAGAAGCTTTTTTTAAATACACTACCAAAAAGCTAAAATTGTATGACATACGACAAAATGCATTCTGAAAATCTGAGAAGTTATACGCTTTAGGAAAATACTAAAAATGACATTCGAAAAAGATCGCGATGCTGGCTATGAATATGCAATGACCTCAAATTCCCAAAAATTCACATACGACATTCGTATTCTGAGGTAGCGGCATGTTAGAGTTCGATCGAAGCACATACATATATACTCGATTTTTGGCTGAGCTGGCCAATCTATCGATTATGTCTAATAGTACATTTACACCGCAACAAATTTGGCGAAAAATTTAAAATTTGGCGCTTTATCCATAAAAATCTCATTTAGAATTCCATCACATTTGCCCTTATTTGCCGAACAATACAATCCATAGTTCCTCAAAATGGCAACCCTACCTGTATTCCACATTTAGAATTGTCCAGCAAGAACCTTAGTGGGCAATTGACGTGTGATAACTTTTGCACTATGCTCAGCTGTAAATAACAATTTCAACAATTTTTTTTTTAAGAAAATGGACCAATTCCACCAGGAAAATACATAAGCCTTCTTGACTCTTGTTTTATTATTACTCTACAGGTATTTAAAACATTACGGCAGTGCATTTTCTTTCGGTGGCTTTATATCGTGGTAGAAGATTCTTGCAGGGAAGGTGACACCAAATGCAAATTTGCCAATGTAAAGTGTCGAAGTGGCTAATTTGTATTCGCCAAATTTGGTGCGGTGTAAATGTACTATAAGACAGTGCGTTTCATAACGATAGCACCCTCAGAATTTAAATTGTTAAATTCAGATGAAATTATATAAATGCTAAGAACATATTCGGGATATGCTAAGTTATAAAACGCACTATGATTGCAACTTCTGTGTGAAGAGAAAATTCCTGTATAAAATGGTTAACAAACTGAAAACAGCTGCACAATGAGAGCAATTAGGCACAGAGTACAGAACGTACACTCTGTGGTTGTCTGAATCATTGAATTTTTGTTTGTGTATAAACATACACTGTTTCATTGTTATTTCCAGATTGTTTAGATAGCAGATTTTTTTTGAAATGTACTAAACAAACAGATGAAAAGTTAAAGTTGCAAACAAAGTTTAGTCACACGAAAAAAAACCACTTAGAAATGGTCAAAACAAAGCAAAACAGAAATTGCTTTAGTGGGAAATTGTCAAGCTAAAATACCAACAACATAGACAAAAAGTAAAATTGCATTTATAAAAACAAACGGAAACCAAAATATTTCAAACTAAAAAAAAAAACAGAAAAAAATCAAAAAATTGAGTCATTCCATGACAAATCGACAAATCTTTTACCTGACCCCCTTCGATTTCGTTAAAAATTAGCTATCTTTTTCTACCCCCCGAAAGACATTTTTCAGAATTTTTTCAAATTTTTTTCCTCAAATCAAAAAAAGTTATGAACTTTTTAAAAAACTTTATTTTTTCTAAAAATGCTGTACTTTTTCAAAAATCGACCGTTTGAGATAATTTTTTTTTAATTTTTGTTTTTTAAATGTAGTTTTAAAAGCCAGATATATAAATAAAAAAGGGTCGGAATTTTTTTCGAAAAAAATAAAATTTATATATCTGGACTTTTTAAAAAGGTAGCAAGTTTTACCGGAGGGTCAGGTAAAAAATTTGTCGATTTGGCATGGAATGACCCATATATAAAAAGTCGTGATTTTTTTAATGAAATAGCTTTCTGCGTTTTTTGTAACAAAAGCGACCGCATGCTCGAAAATATTACCGCTGAGTTAGCGAATATTTTTTTTAATTTTGACGTCATGCGACTCTTTATTTTCAATTATAAAAACACAGGGTGGTCAAAAATAAGATACCTAATAAATATGTTTGGGTTAAAAACTTTGGTTCCATTAAAGCAAAACTACTGAGATTCTCCTCAGTAAGGCCGGGTTTTCAGTGCAAGTTTAAACCATGGACAAAGTTGAGTTAACTAGTCAACTCTGAAAATTTAGGTCTAGGTGTGGAAACCTGATTTTAGTGAGCTCTGTGATGGATGCATCTCTTAATCCAGAGTTATTATTATTGACAAAGAGTGCTAACGGGAACTTAAACGGCTTTGGAATATCAAATATGTATGGTAAAAGCAAACGAAGCTTACTCTGATAGTATTATCGCATGTAAAAGATTTCGACAAGAATAAATACTTTTGTGCACCCTGTATATAACAAAAAAATATTTTCTGACTGAAGTAGAGCGATGCCTATTGTACGAAAAAAAAAATTCTTTAACAAAATTAATGAATGAACGTTTTTTAATAAGTCAGCGAAAACAACAAGTGAACCGTAGAATAGTGAAATCAAGTGAGTGAAAAAAATTTCATAGAAAAAAAAATTATCAAAAAAAAAATTATATAATGAATTAAAAGAGTAGCGACGAAAGTAAAACCACAGAGCAATAAATAAAAAAATGCTGACAAAAACGAGAACAAAGAGAAGCGCAAATATGCAAATATGCTGAAATAGTGCTAAAACGTTATATAATGGGCAACTTAAAAAAAAAAAATTTAAAATTAAACAACTTCGAAACATAGTCACAAATCATTTCGGGACTTTTTTCCCATCATTTGGGACATTTCATTCTGAAACTTTGTTTGAAACAATTTCTGGACTTTTTTTGGAATTATATTGGGACTTCCTTGACTTTTATTGAACTATTTCGAAACTTTTTCGAGACTTTAATGAGATTATTTCTGGACTTTTTCAGCATCATTGCGGGCCTTTTATGGGGTCATTGTGTGACTTTTTTGGGACCATTTCGTGAACTTTTTGGGATCATATCGGAACTTTTTTCGGGACTCTTTTAGTATCATGTTCGACCTTTTTTGGGATCATTTTTGAGGCCATATCTGAATTATTTCGGGATTTTTTGGAATTATTTGGACATCATTTCGGTCCTTTTATGAGATGATTTCGGAACTGTTTTTGGCATTTCATAGGATCATTTTAGGACTTTTTTGGAACAGTTTCGAAAAATTTTTCGTTTTATATTGGGACATTTTCGGCCCTTTTTTGGAAAAAATTTCGTCATTTTTTTGGAATCATTTCGATAATTTTTTGGGACCATTTGGAGGCTGGCTTTTTAAGGATTATTTTGGCATTGTTTTGGAATGATTTCGAGACTTCTTTGAGATATTTTAGGAATCATTTCCGACTTTTTTGAACTATTTCAGGAGTTTTATTGCTATATTTTCGAAATCATCTGGGAACTTTATATACACCGATTTCTACACTGTTTTGGAATCATAGCGGAATCGTTCGCAGCTTTTTTTTTGGGTTTATTTCATTCCATTTATGGGATTATATCTTGACTTTTAGAGGAGCATTTCGAAACTTTTTCGGGAATTTTTTGGTATTTTCGGCATCAATTCAACCCTTTTATGGGACCATTTTGGGACTTTTTTGGAATCGTAACATAACTTTTTGGATACTTTTGGGGATCATTTCAGAACTTTTTTGGCATCATGTCGGGCATTTTATAGGATTATTTCGGTTTTTTTTTTTGGAACATTTCGGAAACTGTTTGGGACTATTTGGGGACTTTTTGGAAACCGGCTCGGAAATTTTTTGGAAAAAATGTCTGAAGGTGTTTTGCGAAAATTTCCAAATTCTTTGTAATCATTTCGGTACTGCTTTTGATATTTTCGGTATCCCTTCCGGGACTTTTTAAGGACCTTTTGGCATCAATTCGGGACTTTTTCGAAACTGTTTGGGATTATTTTCCGCACTAAGTCAACATCCTTTTGGGGCTATTTTTCGGGAATTTTTAGGTATTTTCGGTATCGATTCGAGCCTTTTATGGGACCATTTTGGGACTTTTTTGGAATCGTAACATAACTTTTTGGATTCTTTTTGGGATCATTTCAGAACTTTTTTGGCATCATGTCGGGCATTTTATAGGATTATTTCGGGGTTTTTTTGGTAACCGGCTCGGAAATTTTTTGGAAAAAATGTCGGAAGATGTTTTGCGATAATTTCCAAACACTTTGTAATCATTTCGGTACTGCTTTTGATATTTTCGGTATCCCTTCCGGGACTTTTTAGGACCTTTTGGCATCGTGTCGGGACTTTTTCGAAACTGTTCGGAATTGGTTTCTGCAGTAAGTCGACATTCTTTTGGGGCTATTTCTGATTGGTCCCGAAATGGTTCTAAAACTATCCCAACAACAATACCGAAACAGTCAAGAAATAATTAAGTAAAGATTTACAAAAAAAAGGAAATCAAAAAACATACGAAAAATATTAATTATACTAAAACAATGCTGGAATAAGAGAAATCACAAACGACATAGAGATGAAAGTTAAATTAAAATAAAAAAACATAAGTCAATGAATAATTGTCTAATAAAACAATAAATCACAAATTGCTAAAACAAAAGAATTATAACAATGACTAAATAGTAAAAAAATAGTTACGAAACAATTCAAACAAACAATGTTACTTAATAACAAAAACAAAAAAAAATGTTTTGTCTACACAGCAAAAAGAAATTATGAAATAAAATTTAAATTTATATAATAAAAAAATAATATGAAAAATGCTACACAAAAAACTAATAAACTGAACTAAAAATAGATAAATAATTCAAATATTGACTTTTCTCCAACACCTGTTGCTTCTTACCTGTTCATTTTGCTGGCATCTATTTTCATATGAAACAGTTAAATTTTTGTCCTCCTTCTTCTTTCCTTCTCAAGACATTTTTTTTCGCGCTGCTCCACCTCTCCGATATGCACCTTTTCGTTTTCAATGTGCATGTGCTGTACAAATTAACGAGTTTATTCACTGTTGCTGTATGCCACATGCGGCACGTGAATGTGCAACAACAACAAAAAAGTGCAACTTAATAGATTGCAAGACAACTGACTTGCCGCAAAGTGACAGAATAGTTGGTGGTGTGACAAAAAATAAAAAGAAAAAACAATATATGAACTGCAAGTAAAGAAAAGAAGAAACGTTGAAGTGTGGCGGGGAGAAGGCTGAGAACATTAAAGAGCATATGCTGGCGGTTAGACAGCTCACTGTTGCAACAATGTTATTACATTTAATTGTGTTGACAATACTTAAAGCTGCTTGCTGTTGCTATTGCCACATTATTGTTGACTGTTTGCCATTATTGTTGACTTTGTGGAAGTGTATTCAAAATGTATGTACATATGTATGTATGTATATAGAAATTGAAATAAACAGGTATGTCGTGCATTAGCATGAGCATGAGCATAACCCTGTTGGAAATTGCATTAAATGAGTGAAATATTCTAAAGTGACAGCTGTGAGTGGTGTCAACGAATATTAGAGTAAGAATATTTATTCAATAACTGGATATCTGGGCTTCGCACATGAACTCAAACAAAAAAGTGTATGCAACAACAACTAAAGGAAAATTAAATACTTTTTTGGTTTAATTTTGATTTTTTACTTCAAGTTGGGCATCTATAAATATATCACAGAAGGTTGCATTCATTTCTATACAGCGGCGTTTGAGTGATGCGCTAACAAACATATAGACAGACAGACAAAAGTTCTTGAAGCTGTAGTTTTGGCAACATTTCTTTTATAAAGGTACAAACTTTATGCATTTTTCTTTTGCATATAAAAGTTATCGGCCTTTGGA